>JAQPPZ010001031.1:5286348-6490772 GCA_028583015.1 Wollemia nobilis | reverse complement strand
TGTAGGGTGAACTAGGCATCTCGACTTCCATTCGGCTAGGCATCTCTTCGGTAGAGATGGTTGAGACTAGTGGCGGTGCCTCTTCTAGGGGTTTCTTCCCCTTGTCCTTCGGTGTGGCCACCGTAGGTGGCATTGTTGGTGAAGGACCAGATGATGAAGATGGACCCGACTGGTGATTTGATGGACTTAACAGTGGGGATGCATGCGGAATCGGACCCTGTTTAGATGGATTCAACTAAAAATCCAAATGTGTCGATGGAAGGGTCGATTGCGGCATTAGTTGCACCGTATTGCAATACTTGAAGGGCTCTAAGTCTATCGGGACTACATGCACCTGCCCTTCGAATGTGTACTTTAGGCACTGATGAGCTATCGAAGGGACACACTTCATGTCCCCGATCCAAGGCCGGCCCAACAAGATATTATAGGCCATCTCACCTTCCAAGATGTGGCACAACGTAGGAATAGTCTTTTGTCCCACTTGGATGGGTAGGACAATTGTGCCAACCGTCGAGCATATCGCATCATTGAATGCTCGAAGAGTATAGGTGGAGGCCACGATGTGAGATGCTGGCAACTTGAGGTGTTTCAATGCCGCTGTTGTAATTATATTACTAGACGAGCCAGTGTCCACCAACACCCTCTTATACGGAATCCCGTTGACCCACGCAATGACGTGCAGGGGTGGATCCGCCATATCACCAGTCACCGATTTCAGTTCATCTTCTCTAAAGGTGATGACTGGTTCTGTACATTGTTTTACATGTCCCACAAAGTTGTTGAAAGAGTTTGCTTCATGGGGCTGCAGCTCGATGGCTTTTAATATCTCCATTAGAGCCTCCCGATGGGGCGATGATTGTTGAATGAGCTCGTAAATGGAGAGCCTAGCCGACGTGGTCCTTAAACTTTGGGTAAGTCTAGTCCGAATCGTGGCCACTGGTCTAGGCGGGGGAGGTTGCGTAGGGTGTTGTTGAGGTTGTGACGTTGATGGAACCTCTCCTGTGGCCACCGTGGGGGCAGCTCCTGGGTACCTCTTGTTCCTAGTCACTATGCTTATCATCCCTACATACCCCTGCATGGGGCAGTTCTGTGTCACCTCATTGACTTGAAGGGTCTTTGCCTGCGTATCATGGGCAGGTAGGGGGTCTTTGAAGACTCCCATCTATTGGTTGTTTGGCGCTACGGGGTTGTCCACCGCCAGCGTCTTGTTGTCTATTAGGTCTTGCACGAAGCTCTTGAACTTCCAACATGCGTAAAGGTCATGTCCTTTCTGCCTATGAAATCTACAGTACAAGTCTTCCCTATAGCCCTTAGGTTTTGGTGCATTGGGGTCTATGGGTCGACTTTCTGGTAGGTGTATCAAGTTTACCATGGACAAACGGTCAAACAAGGAGTCTTTGGACTCTGTGAAGGGTGTGAACTATCGCCTAGGGCGACGCTGCTGAGTTTGCTCTTGTCGATGATTTTCCTTCTCATAGCTATCAAGAGGAACTGCTTGATAGTTAGCCTATGAGGGTTGTGTTGCTTGTGCAGGCTTTGGCATGTTTATAGCAACCTGATTGACCACAGCGGGTTTCGGTTGCGTGGTCCCTATTTTGGCATTTTTAGGCCACTCTTTCTTCTTTGGCTTGGCAATCTCGCCATCCTGTATCTTGATCTCCTCAATGATTCTGGCTTGCGCCAGGGCTTCCTCAAGAGTGGCATATTGTTGCAGCTGCAATAGCATGGAGATCGATCTCAAACAACTCTTTGAGAACATTTGGGTCAGGTCGACCATAGGAGGGAGGTAGGGCAGCTTTGAAAGCAACGTCCTCCATCGATTTCCATAGGCCGCCATGGTTTCTTCCTCATATTGCCTGAGGCTAGCTAGGTCGCTTAGTGATGCCTTCTTCTTGGTGTTGAAGGTGAAGCATTCGAGGAACGCGTCCACTAGCTGATCCAAGTTACTGATGCTATGTTTTGGCAACTGAGTGAACCAATCCGAGGTAGGGCCTACGAACGTGGTTATAAATGTTCTTAGCAGCAAAGCATCATTGTCCTGAATGCCAAAGCATTGGCTCAGGAATCTAGTCACGTGCTCTTGGGCATCCTCCTCCCCTCTAAAGAGTGCCAACTAGGGTAGTTTAAAGTGTTCAGGGTATGGGGGTGCTGGCACTGACGGATGCATAGGGTGACTGCGGAGCTGGCATAAAGTGGGCTTTTGGGGCCCATAAGTCTTGGTCTCCATAGACTCTAAGCACTCTAGCAGCGCTTTATATGCATCGAAGGATTTGATCTCTTCCTCCTTGGTTTGTTCCCATTGTGGGTTGCGGGGAACTTGAGGCCTATGGAGGGGTAGCCGGACAACATCCCCCCTGCCTTGGTAGGGCGTTTCAGCCCGCTCTTCTTCTTGCTCATACTCCTCATAGGCTTCTTGAGGAGTTCCTGGGTGAGACCTATAAACATGGGTGGGTGCCCGCGGAGGGTGCCCATCATTGTTTCGGGAGTGGCCTCCCGCTCAGGTCTAGGAGGTCTTGGAGGCAATATTTGATAAGGTCATGGAGACCTGTCTCGCACCAAGGGGTTGTGCCTCTCATACAATTCTATCTTATGCGCGTGAGGGGTTGGGACCCTCTCAGGCATAGTGTTCTGGAGCAATTCGTCTGTCTGACGTCGAATGCGCTCTTTGCTAAGGTGATACAGGTGCTCTAACTATTGTTGGTCTTGCTTGAGCTGCGTGATTTGCGCTTGGCGGGTGGCATGTTTGGAAAATGCCAAGTCAATTTGTTCTATCGTCTTGTGTTTAGGAAGCCTAGATGCCTCTCCTACATGTCTATCTCGGTCGTGGTGATCCGAGATCCCTATGGGTCACTTTCCTCTATCGAGGTTAGCGGCATTCACCCGAGGTTCTGGCCTCAGTGGGTGATCTTGATACATAGCAGGCATGGAGGTGCATTGCTCCCATGTTGTGTATTGCTCTTGAGGAATGTAGTGGTCTTCCTCGTACTCCCTTTCGTATGTGTGAAAGGGGTGGGCAGAA
Organism: Wollemia nobilis; assembly: GCA_028583015.1. NCBI lineage: Eukaryota > Viridiplantae > Streptophyta > Pinopsida > Araucariales > Araucariaceae > Wollemia > Wollemia nobilis. The sequence continues at coordinate 6,487,753 of JAQPPZ010001031.1, read as the reverse complement.
TTGGCTTGCCCTGTCTGAAGAGCCTTGTGCTCTGGATTTGGCCTATTATTTTTGATAGTAATAAGGGGTAAATGAGGGATGACGTAATCATGTGGCCCCTCCTTATGGACCCTATGTTGCTCTAGCACTTCATCGCATGGTGGCCACTCATAACGAGCGTCTAAGGGAGCCCTCCCATCTATGTTGAGTGCCACGTGTATGGCCTCCTCCTGAAAGGGTCTATGCTGAGTGGGAGTGCCCCTCAAAGGGGTGCCTCTATAGTCCCATTCTGTAATGGCATGATGTGGACTATCTTGTGGGTCAGGCCACCAAGGTGGTATGACCAAGTCCTCGGGACTATATCGGAGGTGACTTGTCCCCCTTTGTACACTTTTCGTAGCTTCTGCCCATGATTGGGCTCGGCTACGGGTGTACACCATGGTGATGTTTTTCTAAAGATGTGTACATTTTTATCTTCTTTACGATTTTTTATGCTACACTAAACAAAATGGAAACACACAATCAAAGCAATGATTATCTTGTTTATGGATTAAAAGTGTGCCCTAAATCTGGTTCAGTGTGTTTTGATGTTTGTTTTGAAAACCTTGTAAAGAAATTTTTGTTGTATATGCAATATGAGGGCTCTTATATCTCCCAAAATGGTCGCCCCTTCAATATACCACTGCCAAGCCATTATACCGAACCTCTCTATATACCCGCCCTTACGTGAGGGAGACTATTGGTACGTGAGAGCAGAACAGTACGTGGAACATAGGCGGTATGAAAGGGGAATCACTCTATTTTGACACCTACCATAGAAGACTTATCCTCATGCACTGGGAATCACCCTAGCTACACTTGGTCAGCTTTCTTCAGGATTTACGTCTAGCAACAATCACGATCGGGGTTATGTATGCAATATTTCAAGCCAAGGTGGTGATGAAATCCACCGTTGGTCTTGATCAAGGGTTGGGGTTTTACGACCAATGCCTTGATGTTCAGATTATCTCGTGGTGTGTGGGGTTCTTTTTACTTGTGAAAAGAAAGAAAAACATGCAGTAAAACTCTCCTATGCAAGCAAAGAAACAAGAAATGACAGAGACAGAAAATAAAAAATGATAGAGGATGCTCAGAACCCCTACCTCTTCTCTGCCCAAATCGGATGCCTCTGAGTTTCTGCTCTAAAACTGCATAGAGAGCTATTCATCCTAGGGTGAGATGAATAATAGATCTGTATTCATCATAGGGTGAGATGAATTCCTATTCGTCCCAGGGTGGCACGAATTCCAGCTCTGTATTCGTTATAGGATGGAACGAGCAGCAGTCCAGTGCTTGAAAGATTGATACCTGCAAGCAAAAACACACAAATTTTGATCAAAAATTTGATCTCAAAATCAAGGGACAGTGGTCCCACCATGATCGCCACTGAAAGCACGAGGATACGGAAACAAAAGGAAATGCCAAGTGCGATGTATGCAAAAGCAAAACGTAACGCTAAGTCCTACGAACTGAAATGCATGAAAGGAGAGAAACATCAATGAATTGAAACAAGATAGAAAGCAAATTTCGAGTACAACCCTTTTTATTAATTTGCTTTAAAATCAGGTTACAATACGTCTCCTCCCTTTTGGGGACTAGGAGCGTTAAGTAGGGCTCTATTACACCATGGATTGATACGCTTTCTTCCGCGTGCCCACATGTAAAATGGGCGGACCAAATGTCACCGCCACTTGCATGAATATGTCTATGGTTCCTTGCTGCCCCTCTGGTGTCGATATCCTATGTTCAGAGAAATATAAAAGGATTAGTAGCACCTACGGATGGAGAGAAACATGCGATCCCCAAGGCCTACGGTCAGTGCATGCATAAAATGATTAAAATGATAACTGAAACATATCAGAATGAGCTAAAAATTTGATAGAAGCAATAAAAAATTACCAGGAAGCCACTACAAAAGGAACAGTCCAGAAATCTTGCACATATTTCTAATCGCTCCGGGGTGGGACGATTAGGACTGTCATAACCTATCCAAAAGCCACCTCCTAAATGTCTAGTCCAGAGGCCTCCAAATCACCTACAAAGTTGGGGTTAGGTAAAATGGGGTATTTTGGGATGACCCAGATGGTCGGATTTTTCCAATTTGGCCTCTATCACCCATAATCTGATGATGCTCCCTGCATGTTAGTGAAAGCGAGAAATAATAAAAGCATGATCAAAACTTGTCAGAATCACATGAAATTTAAATGACAACATATGTAAGTAACCTAGAATCAAATGCAAAAGAAAAATTATGGAAATCTACCATAGATTTCTAATCACTCTGGGGTGGGGCGATTAGAACTACAATAGTGCGGGGGGCACCCGGGGGCAGGACGCCCACCGTTTGGGACTCATTTTCGGCACCAATCCACTTGGGATGGGTCCAAAACCTCTTATGGGGTTGTGTCAACAAATTTGGTGGGGTATTGTGGCCAAATGTTTGGGTTTGGGTCCGGATTGCGCTTCCAATAATCACCCAATAACCTCCCTTCCAAAAGAGAGATCAAGGATGTAAAAGCACAAACGATGGGTGAGGATGTAATTTGGCAGCACTTCATTGCTCCAAATGCTCCTCCTTGTTCCTCTTTTTGGGGTGAGAAGACTCACCAATTTATAGACCTAGGGTCTCTCTCTTTGAATGCGCATGCGAGGGCGCCACTTGAGTTGCTTGTCCTATTTTGGGAGAAAATATTCTTCCCTGATTTAGAGTCTCCTTGCATGAGGCCTCCAAAATCAAGGCATGCATGACTGAAGTCTCTCTCTCTGATTTGAAGTCGTTCCTCGCAATTGCATGTCCTGAAGTTGCAGTTAAGTGGCGGACCTATCGAGGTTTGACTTTTTCCAGTCAAACCTGCTATTCGCCCCACCCTGGAGCGAATACTGCTAATCGTCCCAGGGTGGGATGAATACCAGTTTGTAATCATCCCAGGGTGGGACGAGTAGGGAGCAAAGTGCTGAAAAGGTGCCAAATTGACCTCTGACCTTCCAAAACTATTGTGGGAGTGGTTAGGACCACTGTTTAACCTCTGGGGGCTGCCCTAGGGGCTATGTATGTCAATTCGATCAGTGCTTGTCGTCACATAATCGGATTGGTGCTGTTTTGGTGTCTACAGGATGCTTATAATTTTAATTAGTCAGGCATTCCTAAAGCTTATCTAGTCACTCTTTAGTATGACAATAAAAGCACCATTTAGCTTATCCATAATCTAGTATTTTTATTAATAGACCAAACTCATTGATGGCTTTATGCTCATGGGATGCTTGATCTAGTTTTTGTATCATCAGTAGAGCCAGCAACAAATATGTTGATCAAGGTCATGCCTAAGGTTCATTTTATGTATATGTAGGATCTACTTGGTGTAGGAGAGTATCCCTTAAGGGAGGATGACTAATAAGGGTCTCTATTTTTATCCCCCATTCAACTTAAGTAGGGATGTTGAAATATGTGATGGTTAAGCTTCACTTGAGGCCACAACCAACTTTGTATTATATTATATGCATAAGCTCTTTTGTCCCTTGTAAACCTTGTAAAGGTATTTTTTGTAATATTTTATTATTTAACCTAAAGGTTAGTTTCTTAACCTTAACCTAAATGTCACTTATAATTGGGTATAAAAACCCCCTCATACCATCCATTTGGTGATTGGTTAGATTGTATTCTATTTTTCTTAGTGGTATTATTTCATATCTACAAACACCCTCTTATATTGTGTGTATTGCTTTTGTTACTTTTAGCATTTCTAGTTATTGTGTTGATTCTATTCATTTTTAGAAACTACTTTAAAATCTAACAAAAAATAGTCAATGGAACAAATTCACATAAAAATCCATATTTTGAATGGTTTGATGACATAAAATATGAGACATTATTGAGTAACATGAATGTCTTTCCCTTATTGTATCCATCCAACGTTATATGGTTATGGGTGTCATGTGACAAGCAAATTCATATCCTTTACAATTTGAGCATAAATAAGATTATTTCTAAGTCCCACTATCAACAATTAAAATATAATAGATAACCCTTGACCCACATATCTAAGTGAAATAGTTGTTCTTTCTCTAGTGACTCATTTTATACAATATGTATGGTGGTAAGGCCACATTGGGTTCAGTTTGATACACTTCCCTATATTCTTAGCCTTTAGGTATGGAGGCAATGGTGTACTAGATGTAGAGGGATATATCTCAATAAATAATGATTGAATTGCTTGATATCAATCCTTGAATTTCAGTTGTTGTGATAATAATACCATTTGTTTATCTTGGACTTTTGGGGATTCTTATCTCAGGACTCTTTCTTCTACTTCTAATTATGATTTCAAGCATGACCCTCTTTGTATTGATTCTTTGGATTGTCACTCTCAATTTTATTGGGTTGGTACTTGGTGTTCTAGTTATTGTTATTTACTTATTCTCCTTTCCTACTTTAGATTATATGCTTCTACTCTAATTTAATAGAAAATTTATAGGTCTCTTTCAAGGTCTTGAATTTGAATATGTCTACATCCTTTCAAATGCACCATTGTATCCCATTAGATTACTTGAGGATATAGTGCTCTTCAATATATTGAATACCTAGTTTTGTTGAATGAAAATCATCACTATAATCTTGAACAGATTGAAATTTATCTTAATATAGTTGTATCCATCACATGTAATTTTGATAATAAGCACCTATGGGATAATAAAGTAATCATCCCATGTGAACCCCACTTCATCAAATTCATTCTCCTCCTTGGCCTGATTATAATATATTTCCCATCACTTTTGAATAGATAATGGAACTTTCAGAGCATAAAAATGATTTTCTCAATATCAATAGATTTATTTATTAAAAATATGACGACAATTGATCCGAGTAATTTTCTAGGTCATCAACATTAAGTTTTCCTTCAAAAATAAAAAATCACTTACACCTTAAAATGTGTGGGATTAGTGAATGGTGTTAGGGCAATGATAGGTTGTGCAGAGGAAGTTATAATATTTTCAACAATGACCCATTGAAGAGATTGAGTAAATCGATCCATCATCTTGTTCCTCTGTTTCATGAGGGCTTCATTCAACATCTCCTTGATATGATTGGGATTTTTGGTGTTGTTCATTCTATTTATCATATGATATCATTTAGAATGGTAAGGGAGGAAATCATAGTTATTTTGTGTTTGATATCCAAGTTTTTGATAACCTAGACTTGTATTTATGGGTATACATTCAAAAATAAACCACCTTGATACCACTAATCCATAACTTGGGATTTTGAGTTGAGGAAAATCAATCAATATTGCAATTCAAAATTGATAGAATATAACAAATTAGAACATAGAAATATATAAGAAAAATAATAGAATGAATGTATTACTCAAATAACAAAGTATAATGCAAGTAACCTCTAAGAAGATATTAGAAGCTATAATATTACATCCATCACTCATGCTTTTCACACACAAGAGTACATATCTCTTTCTACAATATTTGGTGGATTAGAAATATACTATTGAAAATGGAAGGTCACCTATATGAAAATGTGATGGTTCACCTTTCATGATTTAAACAGTCACTTATGTGAAAATATGGTGGTTCACCTTCCATGAGTTACAAAGTAAAAATTACATATGAATGACTTATCCTTTTGTGTTTTGTTCCCAAATGATGTGATAACATGTCTAGACATGCATTTTGACTATAAGAATCTCAAAATAAAACTTACTATATTGAGTAACTATCTTACTTTACATTTTTTAGGGCCTCAAAGCATTTTTTAGAAAAGTGCTTAATACCTAGCCAATGGCTCAATTCTCTATTAAAGCTTTTTATTCTCTCTCTAAGAAAACCAATATATTTTGAACTTATAAAAAATAAAGTCTTGAGTACAAATTGATACCCTTAACAAGATGGTTAGGACCCAAAAAAATAGGTTTTCAAGCATAAAATCATAACCCACTGAGGGCATATGCATGGATCATTCATCCTCATTTTTAAAAGCAATGGTATCCATTGCATCAACTTTTGACATCAAGTACAAAAAATATATTTTTATCTAATTCTTTATGTGCCATATCCCTCTACAAAGTTATCCTATCTTGATCATGTTGTACATCTAAATTGACTACCTTTTGTGGTCTTAATCCATGTATCAGAAAATTCATCCTCTTTCACTAGTTTTAAATGCTTGGATATGGTTCTTAAATATCCAATTGTTCTATTATTGTGGAAGTATCCAACTGAGGTGGATGATAGGGCTTGAGAAATTTAACATTGAAAGTTGGATATAAACCAAGAAAAGTTAGAAGACTTAATTCAAATGCATTCTTTTCCATATACATGGTGATGGTGTGTGGTCCATAGGAAGAGGTGTAGTATTCCTATGGGGTCCAGCAAGTCTCTCCTTCTAAATGTATAACCATATTTTATCTCCAACCTTGAACTAATGTGTGACCTAATTTTGGTCATGGTGTTGCTTGTGTTTATAATTTGTCTTCTCAAAGAGGTCATGGACCTATTGTTGGATATGTTTAATTTACCCCATAAAGCATGCTACCTTTTCTACTTCTTTATGTACATGAGGTGAGTACTCCTTGGGTTACACAAGGAGAGCCACATCAATGAGTGCCAAGGGTTGGAACCTTAAATAGACATGAAAGAAATTGTATTTGATAGAGTTGTGTAAATATTTATTGTACCTATTTGAATTAAGGGGAGGCTCTTATCCCATGTGTATGGATGCTTGGAAGTATACATTTAAAGGATGTGTACAATTAATTGATTCATAACCTTTATCTCACCATTGTTCTAATGGTGGATGGTTGTGGACATGGTCAGTTTGGCCTCCATCATGCTCCATAGGGTGCACCATAAATGCTCAAAAAAATTATATCCCTATCAAATAAAATGGACTTTAGAAAACCAAATTGATCCATTTATGACCAAAATAGAGTTTGGAAGTCTTCTCAATTGAAATATATTTCTTACAAGGAAACATGATAGCCATTTTTAAAAATGATCAACTACTATTAAAATACAAGCATTACCATGCTTAAGATTGAGAAAATCAAAGAGGAAATTTTCTTGCATACAAATATATCTCACTAGATGGTATACAAATATATCTCATTTGAGAGAGGAGATTATATTGCTAATAAAAATTAGGAACATGCTTACTCACATGAAGCTCTTGGTATACATTTACAAAATTATAATCAACATTATACAAGGTGGACCAATTTTAAGTCTCGTGTCTATATAGATCAATAATGATGGTGAGTGTAAGAACTAGAAGTTGGTTTAGACACTTTGTTGTTGAATTGGAAATTCTTTTCTTATGTTTAAGGACTAATTGAAACAAGCAAAGTTATATGGCCCACTTATTATGTTTCTTGTTTCTTAGCTTACTTTGTGCATGGATTTAATCTAGAGGTCTATGGTTTATATATATGACTTTTCCATTCCCAAAATATAATCCTTCCATTATGTACATGCTTGGACAATGGCATAGATCTCTTTATCATATATGGGGTATTTTTAAACTACTTTATTGAGTGTTTCACTGTAATATGCAACTAGATGCTCACGCTATGTGAGGATAGATCCAAATTTGTGCTCTAATATATCAGTTATTCTCTCAAAAGGCTACTATATTTTAGGTAGGAAAAGTATAGGATATAAACAAAATTGATCCTTCAATTTCTCAAATTTTCTCTATTGTGTATCTCCTCAATGGAGTATGTATTTTGCACCTTGTTGGTCCCTTGGTGTAGTGGTAAAAACCCCAATACAAATGTTTTATAGAAATAAAAAACACCCAAAATATTTCTAACTCTATCAAAATATTTTAGGTAGGCAAATCTCTAATTACCTTAATCTTCTTAGAATCAACAGGGATTCCTTTATCAATAATGTACCTGAGGTGCTAAACCTTTATTATGATAATGGACTCTTTTTCAAATTAGCATATAACTTGTGCATTTTAAGAGTCTGAAATACCTATCAAACTTGTTGCATGTGCTCCTAACATGTCTTATTATAGATGATAATGTAATATAAGTAGACTATCATAAATGAGTTGGTTTGAGGACATAGGACATCATTCATGATCCTCAAGAATGTGTGGGTGAATTGATCTAGCCAAAAAGCATAACCAACCACTAAAACAAACCCTCCTTGCAATTAAATGTAGTCTTCCATGCAACGGTAAGCTTGATGTATATTTGATGACAACTACATTTAATATCAATTTTGGTAAAGAAATTTGCACCATGGAATAGGTCCAACAAATCATATATCCAAGGAAGTGGATAAAATTTGTTCATATTGATTTTATTCAAAGCTTTGTAATGGATACAAATTCTTCACCTTCCATACGTCTTTAGAGCCAACATAATTAGATTTACATTTGATGATGCACCTAGTCCAGTGTGCTCCTTTTAAATCAATTCTTGGATCTACCTTCTAATTTCATTATTTTTAAGGATTGATCTATGATACACAAGTTTATTAGGAAAATGAGAGCTAGGAACTAAATCAATTAAATGCTTTACCCCATAATGAAATGGCACCCCAGATAGTGATAAATAAAGTCATCGTATTCTTCAACAATCTGGTACATATATTTCTATGATCGATGTGGTGGTATTAATAGTCCTTGTGCTTTATGGCTTGATCATCAATAGAATGAATTTTGTTATTTTGGCTATCATTTTTCTGCATTGTTTGGCATTTACTAAGGAAATGAATATAGAAGAAATATATAGTATCCTAAAACATTGGCCTTTAACAATAATGATGACACTTTGAGATCTCTATGCATACACACCATCTCTCTTCTACAAGAATAATTGGCCTAAAATTACATCATAAATATCCAATGGCACAACACATAAAACTTCATTTTTCCAATTTTCTATGGTTTAAAAGAGGGTATATTATTGACACTAATTTCTTTCCCGTTGTAACTATCTAATATTATATGGTTGTGGGTGTCATATGATAGGTAGATTCAAATCCTTTACAATTTAAATTATTTTGACTCCCATTATTAATAATTAAATGCAATGGCTTACCCTTGATCCACATTTATGAGTGGAATAGGTATTATTCCTCTTGTGACTCCTTTTATTTAGCATGTATGGTGGTAATGGTCACATTGGGTTCAGCTTCCATGATCTACTTCCCTTTATCCTCAACCTTTGGGTGTGATGGTGATTGGTACAATGGATGTAGAGAGTGGTCTCTCAATGAAAAATGACTAAATTTCTTAGCACTCATACCTTGAATATCATATTCTCTTATGATAATCTTATCATTTATCATTCTTAGACTTTTGTGGATTCTTATCTTGGAAATATTTTTTTTGTGTACAATTTTGATTTTGAGGTTAACCCTATTTGTCTTGATTCCTTAGTTTTTTACTCTTTACTTTTTTAGGTTGGTACTTGATATTTTAGTTCTTATTATTTCTTCCTCTCTCTTATTTATATTTTTTTCTTTTGCTCCAATTTGATAGCAAATGTATACGCCTCTTACAATATGTTGAATTCAAGATATCTATGTCCTCTTAAATGTACCATCAAATATGAATGTGATATTTTAGGATTTGATACCTTTTGGTATATTGAATACTTAGTTTTACTACCATATAATGAAAATAATCAATTTAATCTTAAACAAATTGGTTTTTATATTGACACGGTTATTGCCATTACATGTCCTAGTCATCATAGGCTCCAAATGGGATTATAATCTTCCTTTATGGGACCTAAGAAATCATCCTATGTGAACCTTATTCATCTTCATTCTCCTCCTTGACCCTATTACTATATGTTTCCCATCAATTTTGAATAGGTATTAAAGCTTTCCATAGTGCATAAGTGATCTTCTCATTATTTATGAATTTATTTATGGAAAATTATAAAGATAACTGATCCAACCAATTTTCTAGGACATAAACATTAATTTTTTTTCAAAAACTAGAATGTCAAAATTTACCTACATCTTAAAAGGTATGGGAGCAATTAATAGTGCTAGATAGTGATAGGTTTTGCAAAGTATATTATTGATTTTTTTGCAAGGAGCTATTAAATAATTTGATCAAATCAACCCATAATCTTGTTCCTCTCTTTCGTGAGTATTTTATTGACCATCTACTTGAAAGGATTAGTTGTCTTAGTATTTTCTATTCTATTTAACATATGATATCATTTGGAATTGTAACGGAGGTAATTAAAAGGATATTGCATCTGTTACCCATTGTTTATAGCTTTATTTTATATTTATAGATATACACTCAAAATATAGACTAATATCATTTATCAATAAATAAGGATTTTGTCACCCCTGTGAGGGCCTTTCCTTTGGTTTTGTTATGTGGCTAGCCTCTCCTAAGGCATGGTAGGTGTTGGGACTTAAAACTGATGGGATTAATATTATTTATAAAAATGGTTACAATATATAGGCATAAGCCTATATTCAACACATGACACTTGTCAAGAGAAACTGACAAGTGTCAAGGTGAAGGCATAGTGCACTTTAACTCTAACATTCCCCCTTAAAGTGCACTATCCTAACTAAAGAAGAAATAAAACAAGTCAACATTAGGTAACATTCCCCCTTAATGTTGACTTCTGTAAAACAACCTATCATCCTCTCTTATTGCTAATTTGGTCTAGGCTCGTGCTCTTTGCGCTTGGCTCTCCAACTATGAATAATGCTAGATTCATTGTGTATACATCTCGGTCTGTTGCCTCAAGGTCAGCCACTTCCATGGGTCTGTTGCCACTGGGTCAGCCGTCTAAGTGCCTCAGGGTCATCATGGGTGCCTCAAGGTTAGCCACTTCTAGGTCTATTGCCTCTACAGGTCATCCTCAGAGGATGTTGCCTCTCGTAGGTCACTGACTAGTCCCACCATAAATATCAAATCCTTCCTTATGGTGAACTCAATCTAGAAGGTGTCGATCTTTGCCGAAAATGCACCTAATACAAAGGAAAAATGAGCCATATAAGAGTGTCGGTCTCTACCAAAAATGCACTCAATACAATAAAATGATCCATAGATCAAAATAGGAGGAGAGAAGAAGAAAATAAGAGAATCTTCTGAAGTGTCTTTGTCTGTAGTCTTCAGAAGTAGATCCAAAAAAACCTCGGATAGAGTCTAGGGTGTCTTTGTCTGTAGTCCCTAGTATAAGTGTCCTTATGGTGACCATGTCATCCCACCGAAATGCATGGGTAACCAGTCGCTGCATTCGCCAAGTGTATAGAAAAGATCACTAGGTACAAGGATCACATATAAAATTACCTTGGGAGTGTCGGGTTCAACCGAGAGTGCACTCCAAGGGAGAAAAACTTTGAGGCTAAAAAACTAAATTGAAATAGCCTCAAAATTACAATATGACACCACCATTGTGTCCGTCGTGAAAAAACGTTTCCAACGACTATAAATACCCCTATATTCCACCATCAAAGGAGCCTTCAACTTGCTGAAAAAACAATAGCATGCCTCTCTAGGCAGCAAAATTAACCTCGGGAATATCATATTCCTAGCATCGCACTATGGCGGAATAAAAATACAGTCTCAATTTTCCTCCACAGGGAAATTACTGCTCAGAGGTAATCCATCTTTTCACTGAAAAAATGGTCCCTCCACTTTTAAAAAACAATGCCCCTTCTTTAGTTTAAGTAACCCCCATATTGTTCATGACATTTTAAAATTATATTATGTCGGCCACTTAATAATAAAAAAAATAAGCATGTGCATAGAGATTTGTTTATCCACTAGGAGGTCATTACTGGTGGGGCCACGCACAGGACTGAGACTGGTGGTGGCATGTAGGATTCCGATCTGCACGAGCTATTATTTATCACATCATTAAGGGCCTTCTAAAATCAAGCGTAGAATGACTCCTCAGCTCCAGAAGTAGCGACGGAGCCACGGAGCGTGGCCTCCACAAATTAATCTCCGCCATAGGGGCGGCCATAGAGTGCGCCCTAAACAATGGCCCATTCTCCACATCTTCCCTTGCTCCACAACTACCAACACGCAATCGTTCATCCCAGATATTGCTTCATAGATTTCAATTTTTGGTACATCCTCCTTATCACCACACCATCACAGGTTCATCGGTATTAAACTGCATTAGATGCTTATTGCATTTTTTGAAAGATGCCCATAGCAGGCTATCGAAGCCTAGCCCAAACACCAAGAAATTGTAGAGGCTCCGCGTCTCCAGCATGCACGCCCTGATGTTTAGCTCCCATGGCATCTGTTGCGGTGTTATGTTGGAGGTGACATAGTGTATCAAGGTTTCCAGTTGGAGTGCCCGTTGGCATTCGCCTAGATGGTGTACTTTCACTTGCCCAAATTGTTCCACATCTTGATGGTGTGGTCGCGTGAGGCCTAGATGATCTGTCTATTATCGATATAGAAGGCGATGCTGAGCACATCCTTTGAGTGGCCAACAAAGCGGCGTGTGGTGAGGCCCGTGTTGAGGTCCCAGAGGTGGAGCTCTCCGTCCCATGATCCTGACAGCGTGAACTGGCCATCCGAGGAGATGACCACATCCTGCACGAAGTTCTAGTGCCACATCCTTTGAAAACATGCTACACCTGTCTAGCTCGCCACTCCCAATGTGGTTGTGAACATCTGCTCTCACAACAGATCTTGAGTAAACTTGAGATAATAAAAAAAAGGAATCGATGGTCGCCAATCACACCGAAATTTTATGCACTCGCGAGCTCGGCACAGCTAAATCTTCGACGGGTAGATATATCTCCATCGCATGCTTGTCCACAATGTCAACTGAGAATTTTTCATGGCCCCGTGATTTTACTGTTGAAGTATGTTGTATCACCTGTGCATGAATGGAAAAAAAAAAACTGATGCAGTTCTATTGTGCAATGGCCTGAAACAAAACTCAAATCAGCTCTAATTAAACTTGGAAGGCAACTCTCTGCATTCATTTTCTCAGGACCTACAATTTTTGAACCAGTCCTAGAACTCCGCACACATGAAACTTCCAAAGAGCTTGATATTCCTTCCATTTCTTTAGTATTGGTGGTCGTCGATCTGCTATCACGAATGATGCAGCCCCAGGCGAAGATCACAACGGAATGCCTCCAGGATCACGTCGTTGGTCATGACGTGACCGAAAGGTCATCCAGGACCTGGGATCGATCCCTGGATCTTGGGCCTCCAATTTGTTTCTGGACTGCACCAAGGCCATCACCGAGAAGGAAATGGGGAAGGTCCAACAGGTTTTTTTGATGCTAAATGAGCTGGCCTCGCCCTACGACAACTGTGAGCAGCGCCTCACATGGTATGACTAAAAACCCTCTGCGAGGCCTATCGATCGAAGCTGCTCCTTCGACTCCATGAGAAATATGATGTTGCGGTTCCAGTTCCCCGATCATTCGCGATCCATCATTCACATCTAGTAAAGAGAACCTGTGCACCAGCATAGATCTACCCTCATAGCTCCAAAACAAGTACAATCCGTGCTATTCGAAATGGATCTGCAAAAAAAACTTGGAAAACTAAAGAAGAAAAAAATATTAAAATAACCTCCCAATTTTTAATATTTTACCATCTGGTTTCTGATCCATCAAATGATGGAGAGCATACTCCCTCGGTAAAAATAAAAAAAATGCGGAGGAAAAAAAAGTAGGGGGGAGGGAGGATTTCCATGAGGGAAATCCCCCCTCAAGGATTTCATAGTGTAGGGAAAGTCTGCTCTGATACCAAATGTTAGGACTTAAACTGATGGGATTAATATTATTGATAAAAATGGTTACAATATATAGGCATAAGCCTATATTCAACACATGACACTTGTCAAGAGAAACTGACAAGTGTCAAGGTGAAGGCATAGTGCACTTTAACTCTAACAGTAGGATGATCCTCCTAGTAATTGTTTTCCTCTGCAAAGATTTTGGTTTTTTGTTAACATTTTAAAAGGTTTCGGGACCCTTTCAAAACCCGTTTTACTAATCAAAAAAAATAAATAAGGATTTTGAGTTAAAGAAAAATTAAGAAAGAGTGCAAGTCAAAAAAATAGAGTATAACAAACCAAAACATGAAAATATATAAGAAAAATAGCAACACGATTTATTGCTTAGGAAATAGAGTACGATACAAGCAAACTTTGAAAAAAATATTAGACGCTATAATATTGCATCCATTACTCATTTTCACACTCAAGGGTACATATATTTATACAATGTTTGTGAGTTAAAAATCCACCATATTGAAAATGGAAGTTCACTCATATAGAAATGTGGTTATTCACCTTCCATGTGTTAGAAAGTCACCCATGTGGAAATTTAGCAATTCGCCTTCCATGTGTTAGAAACTTGCCAATGAAAAAAAATTGTGATTCACCTTCCATTGAGTTACAAAGTGAAAAATACATATAAATGACTTGTCCTTTTGTATTTTTTCCTTAAGTGATGAGACAGCATGACTAGAAATGCATCTTGGATGTGAATATCTAAAAATAAGAAGTTGATTTTTTTCAATGAGTTTACACGAGTTTTTATGAGGGGTCCTGGTCCCCTCATACCGAGTGGGATTTGAACCTTGGACCTCTCAAAGAGAGACCAAAGCCTTTACCACTGCAATAAACTTGTAGCTTAAAAATAGAAAGTTATTATTTTTAGTAACTAATTTATTTTATTTTTTTAAGGACCTCGAAAGTATTTTTTATAAATTGATTAAAATTTGAAGTCCCTAACAAAACTTCTTGTTCTTTATTTAATATTTTCAATGAATTTTTAAGGATCAAAATGGAATCCTGAGCATAAATTTATGCCCTGAACAAGGTGGTTAAGACCTAAAAAATAGATTTTTGAGCATAAAATCATGCCCTAAAAAGATCACATGCCTATATCATAGGTAGTGGTATGTACAATCCCTACTTCCTATTGGAAGGTTTGGTAGTTACACAAGTTGTGCATGATTTAATGTACCAGTGGGTGTCATTGTGAAGCTTAGGCCAATGAAAAAACTTTTATCTAGTAAATAAAATCTTAATAATGCCAAAATGCCATATTATATGATTATAATATGCCTCCTATATTAGCTTTTAACCCTAAATTACAGGAATACAAATATTTTCCAACTTGGCATAAAATATTATCCCATAGATAAAAAACAAAATTATGTTTAATACCTAAGAGGAGTGCTTGATAAATGTTCATGAGATTAATATGTAGATCATATAAGAGAGGAATATGGATGTCTCACATCAATAAGCATGAAGTATTGTGATGCGTGCATTGATTAGTATTTGGATTATAAAGTATATAGCTTGGTTGGTATTTACCTTCCTATGGTTGATGTTCATATAAAACTATTATAGGAAGATAGACCCCTTTTAGTGGTGGTCATTCCACAAATTTTTATCTGTATAAATTTCAATGGCTTGTGATATGTGTATATTATAATATCCTTGTATAGGATATAATGTTTCCACTAGTGATATGACTGAACAATGGCATAAAACTCTTTATCATATGCATGATATGTCTATATATTGAGAAAATATGGAATTGATTGCATATTCCAACTCCAATCCCTATCTCGAAGGGTCATCACAAGTTTAGCAATGCAAGGGTTGTAGCTAAGAAACATTGGTACTTTAATTCCTAGAATACTCTCTATTTCACTTGTATCCAAGAAAAAAAAATTGTAGTGCCTCCCTTGGTTGCTTGATTTAAATTATAAGTGATAGAAAAAATGCTCAACATTAACTAATGGTATAATTTAGTGATATCTAAGAAATTATAGAGCTTCATTAGGGTACTCAAAGAATACTAATCTTAGATAATATAGGTTTTCTCTAGATCAACATGAAATATATTCTTTCAATGATGAAACACAAATACCAAATACCAAATGAATCTCACACTAGATAAATACTTTTTAGGTTATTACTAATCTTAAGTTTATCTAGCAAGTCTAAAACTTGGCTAGCATTCTTCAAGTATTCTTCCCATGTCTTATTAAACACAAATGATGCCATCCATATATGACCATGAAATAATTAGTGAATGGTTACAATATATTACATATCATTTGCATGAATATTGGTTATGCATTGTTGAGGCCAAAGTGCATGACCAGCCATTTGAACAAATCTTCTTTGGACTTGAATGTTTTTTCCTAGGTATTGGTTAGCTCAATCGGTATCTAACGATATCTAAATTTGAGGTCAATCATGATTAATTTCTTGGATCCATTAATTTGATTGAATATGTTATCCATCTAAGGAATGGATTGTTTGATGTAAATTTGAATAACTCAAAATGGACACTATAGCTCATAAGTATAGGAAACTCTAATATAGTGAAAATTCATTACATCCAAAGGAGTTTTGCGCTGGCCAATTTTCCAAGCTGGCCTCTGTAATGACCCAAAATTCAACTACAATAAAACATACAGAAAGAAAATAATTTTTTTTTACTAAGAAGGATTCATAAACCCCTATCCTATTCCTAATTGGACTATTTGTTTGAAAACCCCTAAGTTTTCCTAAAGAGCTACATCTCACTAAATACCCTAACACAAATCCATCTATGTAGGTGTATTATGTGTTACTGCAAATAATTTTATCCTTCTCATCACTCTTGATGAGCTAAACTTATCACCTTCAGCCAATCGAAGGTATACGCCCATCACCATACCATACACAAGTCAGTATGTGTAGGTATGCTATGTGCATTACGAGTTAAGCTATCCATATTATCTCCACGATGAGCTATCTTAACTCAGATGTAGTCTTTCCTAACTTAGTTATCATTCTCCCTAAGGGGTCTTAATCCCTTAGGTCTACCATGTTCACCCTAAGGGGGTCTCAATCCCTTAGGTCATCCTCTAAGTTCACCCTAGAACTCTTTACTTAAATTTATTTTGTTTTAGCAAGGAAAACAAAGATAAATAAGATACTAAATCTAACAAAACATTCCATAGAACAAGCAAAGATACAAGGAAGGAGGCATTAATTTAAATAATATAAACAATAATTGAAAGGGATTCAAATGCATCTATAGATAACTCAAGCAGTAATTTAAAGGTTCATCTTCCAATAATTGAACAATTATTACATATAAATAAGCATGGTAAATCCTCCATACATTTTAAAGAATAATATATTACATCAATTTCATCAGGGGAAATCTCCCCACATGGCTATTCTATTCGAACGTAAGTAAATCATTATAAGTAGAATCAAACCGGTACATCGGTTCCAACTGCCTCCTTGGTCCACCTCAGCTTCCATCGATCATTTGAGGATAGTAGGGGATCAGGGCACTCATGGTTCCATGATAGACATGCTTCTAAATGCATTTACTCATTTCTTTGCCAAATTGCAACTATACAATTAAATCAAGCATCTAACCATCTATTGCATAGTTGATATCATAAAATCATTATTTTTATTTCCCCTCTCATCAACCTAGGAGAGTCTTTCAACAATGCAACTAGATCACAGGTTCCACTCAAATTAATTCATCCAACCCATATTTGACAAGTTAAAGTCCCATACCTTTAATCATCAAACATTCTAGGTTCCCTCAATCAAGAAATAACCATTTTCTCTTGTTCTATAAATTAAAGTCCCATACCCTTAATTTACAAACCAACTAGTTCTTTATTCATTTAATAAATCAAATTCAACCACTTTAATCTATAAATAAACCCTTTCCTTCATTTCATAAATTAAAGACCCATACCCTTAATTTACAAAACAAACTAATTCTTTATTTATTTAACAAATCAAATTCAACTACTTTAATCTGAAAATAAACCCTTTCCTTCATTTCATAAATTAAAGACCCATACCCTTAATTTACAAAACAAACTAATTCTTTATTTATTTAACAAATCAAAGTCAACTACTTTAATATGAAAATAAACCCTTTCCTTCATTTCATAAATTAAAGACCCATACCCTTAATTTACAAAATGAACTAATTCTTTATTTATTTAACAAATCAAAGTCAACTACTTTAATTTGAAAATAAACTCTTTCCTTCATTTCATAAATTAAAGACCCATACCCTTAATTTACAAAACAAACTAATTCTTTATTTATTTAACAAATCAAAGTCAACTACCTTAATCTGAAAATATACCCTTTCCTTCATTTCATAAATTAAAAAACCATAACCTTAGTTTACAAAATAAACTAATTCTTTATTTATTTAACAAATCAAATTCAACTACTTTAATCTGAAAATAAACCTTTCCCTTCATTTCATAAATTAAAGACCCATACCCTTGATTTACAAAACAAACTAATTATTTATTTATTTAACAAATCAAAGACAACTACTTTAATCTTAAAAAAAAAACCTTTCCCTTCATTTCATAAATTAAAGACCCATACCCTTGATTTGTAAAACAAATTAATTCTTTATTTATTTAACAAATCAAAGACAACTACTTTAATCTAAAAAAAAAACCTTTCCCTTCATTTCATAAATTAAATACCCATACCCTTAAATTTTTAAAATGAACAAATTCTTTATTTATTTAACAAATCAAAGACAACTACTTTAATCTGAAAATAAACCTTTTCCTTCATTTCATATTAAAGCCTCCCTTTTTTTCAAACGACTAACTCTTTTTTTTTAACAAATCAAAGACAACTACTTTAATCGAAAATAAACCTTTTCCTTCTTTCTAATTAATCCCTACCCTTATTTTAAACAAACTAATTTTTTTTTTTATAAATCAAAGCACTACTTAATTTATAAACTCTTTCTCCTTCAATAACCTTCTTAAATTATTCTTATTACCTATTTAAAGCTTTAAGAAACTAAAGAAGACTCTTAACTTAAATAATATTTCCAAAAGCGACCAAGGGATACACTAACAAGCTCAACATCAAACACGATGCACGCTCAGCCATGTAGCTCACAGTAGAAGTGAACGACCTCTATGGTCAAAAGTAACCATACCTTCGTGGCCTAAGCTATGGCAGAAGAAGGGAGGGGTTACTTACGGTTACAAACGTCCAATAGGTGGGCATCCTTGCTTGAGAGTGATGAGGACCTCTTAGGTTCGCAGGTCTTGAGGAGATGGAGGACGGTTGAGAGGGAAAACGCCCCTCAACACTTACAAACACTCCCTAATGGAAACAAAACCATGAATTGAAAAACAGCAACACGATAAAGCTTACAGACAACTTGGTTTGACAAGACCCAACTTTCAAGGCAACAAAGCTAGCATGGTATACACGGCTTGCTACAATTGAACATACTCGGCTCCCATCCTACTTTGGGAGTCCTCCATGATCAACATGTTAATGGTAACCTAAAGAGAAGGAATTTACAAACACACCAAGATAGTTGAAGCTAATAATCCATGGTGGTAACATTGCAGGGGAAGCACATAAGCAAACACAAAGAAGGGTTTTAACGAGACAAAGTCTCATCTTCCCACAACCAATGAATGGGCAATGATAACCCAATGGAAATCATGAAGTACGAATGAACAAACGCTATCTATACAAAGGTAACAATGATTATAACCCAACCTAGTTTATTGTTTGCTTCCTTTGAGGTGGATTGGGCAGCATTGTCCTAGCTTGGTGCTTTCCAGAGCTCTCATTTTCTCTATTGCTATTCTCTACCTCCTTTCTTCTTCTATATGAGCATGTAAAAGCTAGAATAAAAACACATGAAGGGTTATCTGAATGTTTTGGTAGTGACATAGGTGTCAAACAAGGTTGCCCTCTATCTCTTACATTATTTGGGTTGTACATTGACAAGTTAGAAGAATGGATAAATAAATTTGGGGGAGAGGGTGTGCACTTAGCCAAATATGTGGTAAAACTCCTCATGTATGCAGACGATGTAATTCTTGTGGCCAAAATAGCCAAAGATATAGGAGATCACCTTCGAGCTCTAGAACTCTTTTGTAAGGAATTTGGGATGCAGGTAAACACAAACAAAACAAAAAACATGATTTTTTCAGCAAAAAAGAAGAAGCAACAGCTCAAATTTTAGTTTGTAGGAGAACCACTTGAGGTAGTAGTAGAATACAAATACCTGCGCATAGACTTTCATGACAGACTCAATTAGAATACATGTAGGATGAAAATAACTCAAAGCGATTGGAGAGCACTGTATGCACTTCAAAATAGGTGTAGGAATGCCAAGCTATGGGACTGGAAGACCACTAGGGTTTTATTTGGCCTACTTGTTACACCGGTTTTGTTGTATGGTTGCGAGGTGCGGGCTAGTGGCACAACAAAGGCAAAATGGAGGCAAATACAAAGGATTCAAAAATATCTAATCACAAATTTTCTCAAAATTAAGGCCACAGCCCCTTATGAAATTATTCTAGCTTAAACTGGAATGTTTCCTTTAGAAGAAATTGCTATGACCAAGTTGTTATGTTACTTGAAAAAAATAGAAAAAATGAAAAACGACAGATGGCCAAGGGCAGCTAAGGATAAAGAGTTGCATAGGCGGAAGAACACATGGATGAAACAAAATCAGAAATGGATGAAACATTGGGAAATCAACATAAATGAATACCCAAATTTCAACAAAGACATCAAAAGCTATGTGAATGAAAATTTTAGAAGTGGAATGTGGAAAAATGCAAGCAGGAAAGACAATATTATATTGCAAATTTTAACCCAACATATGATCACAAGGAAAAAGCATATATAGGCGTTGAAATCAAGTGGAAGGAAAAAATCCTCATTACTTAGATAAGGACTAGCTCTCATAGGCTTATATGTGAAATAGGGAGATGGACAACACCCAAAGAACAATGGGAAGAAAGGATATGTACTTTATGCATCACAGGCGCAATAGAGACAAAGGAACGCTTCATCTATAAGTTCCCAAGTTTTTCAGACATCCGTGGCAAATACAAAGAAATACTTGGAAACGGGTCTATGACAGAGTTATTTGAAGATAGTAAAATAAAAAAGTTGGGAAATTGCTAACCCAAATCAGCAGGAGAAGGAACAACCTTCTAAAAGATATTAAATATCATATGATATGATTTGAGCAGTTGTACTTCCATATTTGAGGTCCCATAGACCATATTTGGGTCTCGCGGATGTAATTAAAATCTTTCATTTCATTTAATTTCAACCAGTCGTCGTCTCCCCCACACAACTGCACATCTCTCCCTCTTAGTCCTCTACGTCCCACTGCCCCTCATAACTTCTCTAGCTACCAAAATGCAACAACCAATGGAGATAAATTTTTTAAATTGTTTGGATAAGCTCCATCATAAATGGCACCCATCCCTCCAACATTGGCAGGCGCTCCTCCTACCAACTCGAACGTCCACTTGGAGTACGTTCGAATTGCAAATATCTTTTGTTGGATCAATATGGAGTTTGATTATTATATTAATAATATTTTATTAACTATGGATTATAAAAGAGATTCTCTTACTAATATATAATCAATAGTTATAAGTGAAGCTCCAAAAAAATTCAAATATTTATTCATAAATGAGGCTCAATTGTCATTTTAAATAAAACAAATATTATTTTAAATTGAGATTTTTCTTATCAATTAAATTTAAACTAACTGTTATTTTTATTTTTTAAATGAAATTCATTTATCATTTAAAACAAACTAACTCTTATTTTGAAATGAAATTCCTTTATCATTTAAAATAAACTATTGTTATATAAATTCTCGAAACATTCAAGGATTCCTTTTTTTTCATATATTTGAGAATAACATCATACCAAACATATTCAAGCGTCAAAAGGAGTTTTAAGACAATTTAAATTGTGCATGCTTTTATTTCCCAAACCACAAATGCAGATAGTGATGAAGTAAAATACAATTAACATATGCAACAGACAAAGGGGAATCTTTCCATCAATCCAATCACCTATCTCAGCCTCAAGAATTTACGATAGCTACTAGGCTATCAATTTGGTCTCAAGGTGGTTAAGTTTTTATGATTATCCCTAATCGAATGCATGCCTATATGAAGGTATCCATCAATGTTACCCCGAGTTGCCTTAATCATCACTTCCCCAATCTCAAGTACCCCCGCTTTTGGTGGATGATTATATTTCTTCCACCTATGAGTGTACCTGATCCTGCATAACTTGGCAATATGTTAGCAGTATCATGCTCTTTCAAATCAACTAATCACTATATAGTTGGTTCAATTGCTCAACTTAAGTATTAAAACATCATAGATTAATACATTGTTTCTTTGTGCCAAAAATTCTGCCAGGGAGGGTCATGACAGCCTCGATAGGAGGCAAATCGGTAGAAGTGGAGAAAGCAAGAGTAAAAGTGCATTGTTGATTTTACAATCAACGACAGACATTGATTTTGCAAAAAGGATTTTTTAAAATATTTTGATAGTGTGAAAATTGTTTGATCTTTTTATTAATGGTGGGAACTAATTTGAGAAGATAAAATATCGCTAAAAGTTTCAAAAGCTATGCACAATATTAATTAAGTTAATATATGGTGAACATTAATTTCTAGAGGAAAAGTAACCTATGGGGGAAACAAAAGTAACACACATCATTGATATTGTAGATCTATGGAAGGCGCTTGTTCCATAAAAGTGGGGTTCATTAAAGAGTTTCAAAATCATGAATGCCATCTGATATCACTGATCAATGGAAGGCATCGATTTGTAAAGTTGAAAACCATGAAAAATTCTCAAATTAGTATGGGTCATTGATTTTTTTATGAATGATTGGTTCCTTTTCCCAATAAAGTGATCAAAAATAAGTTTTCATAGTCATATGAGTCATTGATTACTCATCCAATGGCCCACATGATTTCCATGATTGGTTGAGACCTGCACACACGATAAATGCATTAGCAACCCACAAAAGAAGTGAGTAGCTATCCCATCAAGGTTCATGTCCAAAGAGGATTCGTCATCAATCTTGGACATAAACAAGATCTAACAATCCACACGATTCTAAGAGAGGAATTAAAAATATTTGAGTTATAAAATCATGTGACCTATCTAATCTTGGTGATCAACGGCTCATGCCATCTCAAGGAGACATTTAGCATTAACAAAAGTGGTCCTACCATTGGTTGAAGAGCAATGAAGTCAATGGTCTTAGAACAAATTTTCCATATTTGATTGAGCTCACAGCGACCAAACACATGGCAACCACACAATATCCTCACTCTACATTCAAAAGAAACCAACGATAAAATATTTGGTTGATAATGATCCAAGGTACATAGAAAAAGGAGAATTAATCAAATTATGAAGCATCAAGAAGCAACACCAAAAATCGATCTTAGTAATTGATGGCCTAGGAAGGAATATGCAAATAAAGAGATCAAGAGGAAGTCCACTAGTCATATTATCAAGAAAAAATTATCTAATCTAACGAGCTGTAAATTTGAAAAAGTGGTAGCAGCAACCAATCAAATTTTTCCACCAACCTTATGCCTTCCATAGTAAGGGACCTCCTTGCCAAGCATCATTACTATAGTTAACATCTACATGTCATCTCCCAGAGAAAGTAGTTGACTTCATAAAGGCAACAGTGGCGAAAAACCCCTAAGGCCACCTACCTACACCACTTAGACATGACATTCTAGGGAAGTGATTGACATATTAAAGGCAGCAGTAGTTGAAGCTCCAATTCTAAAGACCTCGAGTCTAGTGACATTGATTGCAAGAGGATCTTATGCCTAGTTTTGGGGGGGGTTTAGTAAATGTAGTTGGAAATAGCAATAGAGGCTCTAAATCTAGAGGTCTCAAACCCTTCAACATTAATAGATCCAAATCCAAAGACCTAGGGCTCATCAATATTGAATGCAAACACATCCCTTGTTCAATCCTGGAGGGAAATTTTTTACTTGTATAATTTTTTAGGCAAATAAACCCTAGTTTTTGCTTATAAATAAGAGTTTCATTTCCATTGTAAGGCATTGAAAATTGCCTACTTGTGCCTAATATTTGGCCTTGTGTGTATATTTTCTTTCACTTTCTTTTGTGGTTTAATTTGAACTTGAACCTTGAGTCATCTTGTTAATGATATTCGAGCCTCTTTTAATCTAGCATCTTTGTACAAAAGGTTTCTAATATATATGTGAAGCTATGACTAGTTTCTCTATATATTGTTTCTTATATACATATTGTGTTTGAATTATTGATATTATATTAAAATCATGTTCATTTATCTAGTTGTTAATGGATGATGAATGTGTTCATTTTATTCCAATAGTACATAGAAGAATATTTTGATCTTGGTGCATTACCTTTGTTAGATTAGGGTTTTATTTTATATAATTTATCTTTTCCTTTGATGTATGCAAATAGTATAAGAATGTGAGTGTTAAAGGTCATACCAAATATGAATCCAATCTTAGAAAAATCTTGGAGGTTTTCCTATAAGTCGCATTCCACACTCACATAGCTTCCCGTTGGGTCGACCTACGTGGGGTATGAGTGTTGGGTACATTTGGCTACTACAACAGATGACCACAATATTTTGAGATAACAAAAATTCACTAGAATGCTCAATGGAAATAATTTCATAGATTTGTCCCAAAAAAATTATTGATCTTTGCTTCCTTAAAGAAAATACATAAGCAACACCAAATAAATAGCCATTGGGTATGCATAATATTTTTTTGGCATGCCCGGTGTGATGAATCTATTTTTTTATTCATCCCACTAATCTAATTCATTTTTATTGAGACTTTATTGAAAATATCTCTCTTTGTTTACTAAAGCATAAGAACATTCACCTAGTGACTCCAATAAGAATAAAAACCAAAAAATATATAGGTACAATACCTGTTACTAGGTCCTTTACAAGAACAAATTTGCAAGCATTGGTGCCACCCCTGAACCAAGGACCTATAAGAAGATGATGGCATAATATGGTTGTGAATTGAACTAACCCCCAACAAGGTACCCATCCTAGAATGATAGAGATCTCATGTAATCACTTGTTCCTCCTGCAACATAGGACTTGATCCTAGCCTTAGCATTCAAATTGCTACCTTAATTCATTGGTGAGGATGTAATCATGCCTATAGAACATCTACATCACATGGTGATCCTATGTGCAATTCACAATATTGAGGAGCAAAATGTGGCTCTTGGACTATTAGCAGTATCTTTCAGATAAAAAGTGTAAGAGTGGTATATAGGCCTTCCTCCACACTCAATTGAAATTTGGGACCAACTCACAGACCTATTGGTTGATAGATTCAAAGAGAAGGCAGATGACATATCTCTACTAAAGTAGCTAACTTCCATTAAGAGATTTCCCATGGAAATAATGGATGATTTCAACACCTAGTTTCACAAAACCTAGTATAAAATCCCCAATGAAATCCACTCTCTCCTAGGTATGGCATTAATTTATTATTTGAAAGCTAGTAATTTAGAAATAGCCATCATGATTAAGTCTAGGCATCCTATGGGATAGTCATTCAAGTCAAAATTTATTTAATTTAGAGAGGAAGACTAGCTCCTAGACCCCCTATGCCTCTATTTTCAACCATTCAACCTCCTTATTATCCATCTTCAACAGTTTAACCTACTACCTTCCAACCTACTATTATAAACCCTGTAAAAGTACAAACCTCTCTCCCTGCTTTGAAATATACCTCTACAAGTATTTATTACTTAATGGAGCTAGATGAGATGAGGATCTTGTCAATAATGGTCTAATGAGGTCATAATCCTCAGAAGATAGATTAATGCAAAAAGTTTTTAATATGAGAATAATATGAGACCTCCCTTTCAGGAAAATAGCCAAGGTTATAGACCTCCTCTAAATGGCCAAGGGTATGAAGGATCCCATTTCCAATTCAATAGAAAACCAAGCTAGCCTCAAATCTTCAATCAACAGACAGTGCATATACAGATTCCACTGTAGAAAATCTCTTCTAACCCTATCAGGGATATAGTTACCACACTAAACAATTATGTAGAAAATTCCAATGCATGGTGTTTCTCCTACCCTAATACCCATCCTCCCAGTGCTTATCCTTAAAGCAATCCTTAGTAGGCCATATCAATTCCAAATGAAGTTGTACATACCCATCCATCTACTTCTTACTCAGGGTTGGATCTACGAGCGTAGAATCATTCCTCTCTCATCCAACCTTAAAGCTCTCTTCCAGGAACAAATCTTTCCAATTAAGATCAGACTCTAATAACATGGGATGAGGAGGAATTATATGTTTTATTTGATGGAGCGGGTACTTTAGTGCCTGAAAGTCACTAGTCCAATTAGACTACATGATGAGGGCCAAGAGGAAAGCAATAGAGAAACTAGGAAAGGCTAATTAAGTGGGTCTCAATGCCCAAAGTAGACCAATTGATCCTAGAAAATGTATTTCCCCTATATCCATGTTGGATTATAATTTGCAAAACCTCTCGATGATAGCTAATATAAATGTCCCTAAAGCCTTGAGGTGATGCACACTCATTCCAGAACGAGCTAGATCTCCCCAACCTGCAATAAAGAGATCCATACCTCAATGGGTATTGATTCTAATTTAGAGGGTCCAAACTATCACATCATCTAATGTGGTAGACCATCTAAATAAATATATTGTAGATATGTCCCTTTGGGATGTATTGTCCATGCTCGAGCAGATGAAGTATTTGGAGGAAGCTCTATAAAGACAAAAGGCACTTGGAAAGCAAAAGTCTCCTATGGTCCTACAAATATTCGATCCAAAGGTAAACTGAGCTAAACCTGTATAATTCTACCTAACTCTTACTTATGGGGATAATTTGAATCACAATTGCATGGTAGATTATGGGTCAAGTACTTTGGTCATGCTTAGAAAGGTGGTAGATGCATTTGGCTTGACATATGAGTCCATCAATAAAGGGGTAGTTAAACTAGATGGTACTCTTGTTTAGATCTTTGGACTGGTAAGGAACCTTCCCCTAATGTTTCATGCATACCCAAACCTCACAGTCTATCAGGACATGGTGGTGATTGAACTCCCAACTACTTTCAATATATGTTTATCAAGGTACTTCACTACTAATATAGGAGGCTATATATCTCTAGATTGGATGCATATGTTACTCAAGACTAAATATGGGACCAAGCTAAAGATTCCATCTAAACCTCTTCATGTCTATCATGTAGATTATGTGCCTTTGATCAAGATAGATGTTGAGCAGACCTAGATGGTTAAAGAGGGGTAGTTTGGATTAGATCGATCTATTGATGAATTATACTTTTTCATTCTTGATAATCAGATGGACCAATGGGTAGCTAAACATAGGACTCAAGTCCCTTTGGATTATTTGAACGAGCAACCCTTGATCTTTGTATATATCCAAAAATAATATGTATATATATGTTATGCTTAACATATTTTTAAGTTTATTTTGTAACAAGTTTTATAGAGTGATAGAGTCACGAGGGTAATCCATGTTATTGAATGCCACAAGTTCATCAAAATGAATTGTTTGCATTATTCCAAATGTGCTAAATAGAGACCTTTCTTCCAGAGGAGCATGAGTCATCCAATCAAATAATCTATGAGTGGCAGTACTTGTTAGAGCAAGAAACATAGAAATCCAAGGTAGTATATCATTATAACAAGTGGTGGATGGGCGGAGGTCCAAGGTTCAAATCTCGGGCCTCGCTGGACTGAACGCTTGTCCCTTTCCTGGTGTTTTCAGCAAAGTAAAAGGTTTAAAATGATTGTGGCATGGTGTTTATAGGAGCGGACTGCATGAAGATCTGTGTGGCAGCTTCTAGGGCGGACAACGCAGAATACTGTGGCGGCCATAAAAGCTGGACAGCCTACCCAGATTCGTGGCGGCTACCGATTCCACCATGTAAATTAAAAAAAAAAACAAGTGGTGGATGGACGCTCAATTGGAAATCACCAAAGAAAAACCCAAGGTCAGAAGAGCACAAACTGTCCAATCAATATCATCAATGGACAACATGCATTGCTATGATAGGAAATACTATGGCTTATCAAGATAGCTCAAGTCATCTGATTGGCCAATAATGACAACTCGTAAACCATCTAATCAACAAGAAGGGTGGTAGCCTTTTTGCATTGACATTGTATAAAAAGCAAAATAAATTTGCATGACATGAATTCAATGAGACAACATCCTTTTGCCAACCTTGCATGGAAAATAATAACTTCACATGGCATGAATTCAATGCCTCAGAAAGGGTGATGGTTTCTTCTCATCATCTTTTTATAAAAGGGAAGTAAATGCCTATGATGTGAATTCATTACTGAAAAGATGACGATGGGTCCAAAAAATAGAAATTGTGTGTGTGGAGAAGGGTGGCAATCTCTATGCATCGGCTCTGCAATAAATGGGAATAAAATTCAAATGATATGAATTTAATGTTGAGGAATATGGCAAACACTTCTCTCTATCTTATGAAAGATAGGAGTGAATTCATGTAATGTGAATTCAATGTAGGTGGGTGCTCAATATTCACAAAATAAAATCCATAAAAAGGTGCCTTGTCTTTATTCTTTCCTAATTGATTCCTAAGCATTCAAGCAAACAAGATCCCAGAGAGAACAAAGAGAACAATCATAGAGCCAAACCATGAGAGAGCAAGTTGTAGATGTAGAAGTGTTTTAAAGAGACACCAACATCCATGGAAAGGAAAAATACCACCACCCACCCATTGGCAACTAGTACAGGTCCATCCATCGCTTCTAAAAGACCAGTCATAGTCTCTCCTTTCACCTCAAGACAAGAAATGTTTACCCAAGCTCCCCAATCACAGTCCCTGAGCTAGTAAAGGACCAAATTGAGAGGATCATGGACCCTATATTGTCCAAGAGAACTAAGAACCTAAGGGAAGGGTCATTGCAAAGATCTAAACACAAGGACCCCAATATCTTTGGAGCATGGATATGGAGCAATTTATTGGTATAGTATACGGTGCCTAAGGTCCACAACTATTAAGATATAGTAGTTGCATTTGTAGGACTCTACAATTCCCATGCCTAGGAGGTTCGATCGCACGATGGAAGCTTCAAAGTCACCATCACATCCCATGTCATCCAAAATATATTTGGTTGAGATAGGTAAATTTTGTACAAATTTGGAGAATGCCTTAGGATATTACGATGATATCCTATATAAATTAGGGTTCATGTTCAGTGAATGTGGCATCAAGGACACCATGCTGCCAAATTTCCCCCTAAGACATAGAGATTTTAGCGACAATGCTAGATATGCATTAAGCATGCTAGATTCATTTTTTACTTCAAATATGATAGAAGTGTAGTCTAGGCTCAATTGAGCATCATTTAAATGATGAGATGGACACCCAAAGTTGAGAGGGTAACTTCTACTTTAGTGATTTCATCAATGATAAAATTCACGAGGGATTTTCCAAATTTAAGGACACCTAATTTTTTAGATATTCTTCATTCCTTACACATTTAATTTTGTTCAAGGACCCTGAACAATACCTAATATTGAATCTAAATAAATTAGATGATATTGGACATGAGAGGCCTATCTACTTTTGGAGGTCCTAAGCAAGGCATCCTCCTATTATAATTTTATAGAATATTTTTTTGCCCCGACCCTGGTAACTCTAAGTGGACTCAAGTTGGAGTGCCTCTCAATAGGTAGCCTCCAATTTTTGTAAAGAAAGCACAAAGAAGATTGGTATTTCCTAGAGGATGCCACTATTTTTATGATGCATGGCTTCAATAAATCTATCTACTAGTTGCCTACGTATGTGTTGGATAAAATTTTTGTTTTAGAGATGTTTAAACAAATGGACATAATTAATGGGCCTACAAGAGCAGGAAGGGCAAGACATGCTTTTACAGATCTTCCACAAGCTTTCTATAGTTTCAAAATTAGCTTCTCCTCTAGCCATATTTCCACCTAAAGCATAAGGCAATATGACAACGTATGTGTTGGATAGGATTTTTGTTTTAGAGATGTTTAAACAAATGGACATAATTAATGGGCCTACAATAGCGGGAAGGGAAAGATATGCTTTTACAGATCTTACACAAGCTTTCTATAGTTTCAAAATTAGCTTCTCCTCTAGCCATATTTGCACCTACAGCATAAGGCAGTATGACAATTCCATAGCCCACCATAGTGACACCAGAAACATAAAAGTGAAGCTAACTTGATATAATGATGTTGCATATCTCGCTGCAAAATATCATGCTCTAAAAGTTAACGATTAACCCAAATCCTAGCTTTTATGACGTGCACTACTCAGCAACAAAAATTCCACCAAATTTATGTGGTTGATCTAATACCATTTGATTTTTATGGTAGATTGTTGAATATCATGCTCTAAAAGTTAGCGATTAACCCAAATCCTAGCTTTTGTGATGTGCACTACTCAACAATGCATTTAAGCAACAAAAAATCCACTGAATTCCATGAGAAACTCATAGTTCAACAATCTACCATAACAATCAAATGGTATTAGATCAACCACATAAATTCCTCAACTTTTTAAGAAGAGCTAGGTTCGTATCTTGTTAAGAAATACATGCATAATAGCCAAGTTATTGTAATACCACTATGTGATGATGATGTGCTATGGGTGTGAACCATTTCATTCCCATATAACCAATTTATAAAAATAATGATCCACCATAGAAAAACCAGAAGCTTGAAACTAATTGAATATGGTGTGTTAGGAAACATGAAATTAAATACTATGATGATCTACATCTCAGTGTAAATTATAAAATCCAATGGCTAGCAATTAATCAAAGGACAAAAGATGCATTTAAGCAAGAACACTCTCACACAATTTTGTAAGGTTGGAAACTAATCAAAGGACAACTTGTATAGCCTGCTCAAGAAAGATGCATTTAAGCAGGAACACTCGTACAATTCCCTAAGGCTGGCAACTAATCAAAGGACAACTTGTATAGCCTACTCGAGACATATGTATTTAAGCATGAACATACACATAATTCCACGTAATTTGAAATAGGAACACACACACAATTCCACGTAATTTTCAAGACTTTAGACAAGAAAATTTGACCCATTAAGATGAGTTATTTTTCTCAAAAACCCTTAGTTTTCCCTCTTAAAAAACTAAGGTCATCTTCAAGAGAATTTTTACCCTATCAAATCATCTCAATTCTTCTCAAATTTTATACCATTGGATAGGGCTCAAAAAGATCTTTCCAACGGTATATTATATGTCCAATTTTGACATCATTTGACCCCTCAAACTGCCAAAAAACTATGTACATGTCTAACCTCCTGACGAGATCGTAAGTCCGATCCAAGATCGGGTCTAAACTGACGAGATCGTATGTACGATCTCGTAGATCATACATACGATCTTGTCCAAAAATAGAAAAAGCTCAGTTAAGTAAAGTGACAAACAAGTTATAACATTTTTGTCCTTACTTGTCCAACTGTGCGGCAGTTACGGGATCGGATCCGTCGATCAGTCCCAGCTTGGAAGAAGTTACAACCTATTTTGTTTTTAGCCAAATTTCACCTATTGGTTTAGCCTATTTAATCAGGCTTCCCCCCTCGAATCCTCCTAACTCATCGATATAATTCTGCATTTTAGTCGCTTAATTTTTGCATTAGCCCTTGTTATTTTGCTATTTTTTATAGGATCGAAGGATACGATCGGTGATCGTGGATACGATCTCGCCTTGGTAGCATACGATCTTGCGATCGTAGATACGATCTTGCTCTTTTGTTACGATCTCACCTACAAATTACTTGGGGGTAACTCCAAGCATTTCTACTGAGATCGAATCTGTCGATCATTGATCGACAGGTATGATCATGGATCGTACGTACGATCTTGACCTACAACATACGATCTTGATCCTGTAGCATACGATCTTACCTACAACAAAGAATAGAATCTTCATCAGACTTTTGGACCGAGTAAGAGTATCAAATTCCTTCATAATTAAGCATTTGCATTAGATTTTCCTCTGTTTACTATTGTCTATTGTATTCATTGAAAATTGAATTGCATTTAGCATAGTTTAGTTGCATTGGCCAAAACTAGGTGATTGTGAGAACTTAAAAGGAACACATCAAACAAACTCCAAAACCTAGGCGTGGAAACTGCCAAGAAATGTTTCTTGGTGAACCCTAAATAATTCATCGAAAAATCACCAAAGAAGACATGAACTCAAGTGTCTCTCTTTGAGGTGTAGACCTATTATTCTCCCATTCCCCTTCGAGGCGTGGATCCATTAGCCTGAAGGAAAGGAGTGCGAGAATTTTAGAGCTACATTCTTTGGTGAACCCGACATGAAAAACATAGGCATCTTTCTGATTTATAAAACATAAAAAAACATAAAAATTACAAAAAAATAAAAACAAAAAAAATCAAACAAGATCATTAGTCAAATTTGCACATTTTAAGTAAATTTCATAAATGTTAGACTACAACATAAGAAGAGTTGTACGCATAAACATTAGGACATTATTATCTACACAAGAAATTTCTCAAATAGTTGAAAACTCAAGTCTCCCATCCGAAGAACAGTGGACTGAACTCTGGAGAAGATTAGACATCATAAAAACCTACGAACCAAGACTTAGCCAAATTATAAGGTTTGACCTAGCTAGAATCCTGGATCCTAAAAACACTTCTCGCTACTTTGATATTCAAAGGGCATGTGAGAGGTGGTTGATGGATAAAAGAGCAAGCATCTCTTCAACTATTTACACCTTTGATGATTACCTTGAAAATGCTATAATAGTACACAAGTTTTTAGCACACGTAGAAGATCAAGAAATAGTCTTGGACAATAGGAGAAGATTTCATAGAACTCCTAGGGTAGTCCATTATCATGAATATTGTCATGAAATATACTTTTATGGTCAAGACTCTGAAGTTGATAATATCACCATAGCCCACTTTTATCAAGTTCTTGAAAGCCAACTTTCAGTTTGAGGAAGAACACTATATGTCACCAGAGGAACTTGAACCCATTAATGATATCTATAGACTCTTTCAGGAAGACTAAGGTATAATATTTAGGATATTATAATTTCTATTTTCTGCTTTGTTTCAAAAACATAAAAAAACCAAAAACAAAATATAATATATATTTACATATTTGCATATTTATTTATTTAGGTATATATATAACATATATACCCCAAAAATTTAAGCATATATATATATATATCATATATATCTACAAGATAAAAATCCTAAAACCAAAATACCTAAAGTTTTGAGAAATGGTAAACAAATAGAGTCTGATGAACAAGACCAAGAAAACCTTGATGATAGGGTACTTATTGAAGATTATGTACCTTCAGAACAAGATGAAGGTGATAATGGAGAAGATGAAATAGAAGATCCTGATAAACCTACATTAGATCAGAAAGGAAATGTTAAATTCGAGTCTCTTGAACAATTTACCCAATTTATAAAGAACAACATAGAAGAGTTTAATCAAGCAGTACAAATGGATAATTCAGGAGAAGGTGCTATGGAATCAGCCTTGGCATCTACTTTTCAGATACATACAAATCCATTATCATACATGAATTCAACAGACCAAGATAATGATCAAGCAGGACCATCTAATCAAAACATGATACCTTTAAATCAAAATGTTCAAAAACCAATGGCACAATCATCTAAAATTGTTGCTAGCAACACCAAAACAAATCCTAAACAACAAAAACAACTATTTTCTTCCATCTTCTCTCAAGCTCTTAATCAACAAATATCAAACCAACAAAAATCTAAACAAGTGCAAAATACCAATCATCAACAGAAAATTCAACAAAATACAATCCCATATCAACTTCATAACACCCTTCCTACCAACACTTTGCACAACAATATTTCAATTGGAAATCCTTACACAACAACACCAACTTATCATCAAAGACACAACAACATGGTGCAACAAAATCAATTTGGTGGACAACCACAGGGCCTTGAAGACATGGTCAAACAATTGGCTTCATGACTAGATCAAATGGATCCCTACCATCCCTCATACAGTTATAGAGAGATGTGTAGCCAACCCTTGGATCCTATTGTGGTTGCCCAACCATACCCAAAACATTTCCCTATGCCTGTCCTCTCGATATATAAAGGAACCGAAGATCCTATTGAGCATCTTCGCATGTTTAGGATAACATGTCATGATATCTCTTATGATGACTTGTTGTTGCTAAAAATATTCCCTAAAAGTCTTGGAGGCATGGCTCTAGAATGGTATTATCAACTACCTACAAATTCTTTAAGGAACTTTGAAGAGACAATGAAAATGTTTGTCCACCAATTTAGTGCCTATATAGAGAGGCATGTGACCATTAAGGATTTATACAATTTGAAACAAGGTAAAGATGAGAGTTTTGTTGAATTCTTGACTAAGTGGAGACAACTCTTAGGCAAATTACATTTTGCATTACCTCATCGTGAAATGTTGGACATATTTATTGGTAATTTGCAAGAACAACTATCTTATGAGCTTTCTACTACTACAGTAACCTCCTTTGATCAAGCCATTGATCTAGCTAGGAGGGTAGAAGATGCCCTCATTAGAAGAGGATAATTTAAGAAGAAATATGAGGATAAAACTTCTAAAAACCAATATAAGAATAAGCAAGTAGTAGGTGATGGAGTTACTGATAGCAGAAACACCTCAAATGTTAACCTTGTCGAAACTGTAAAGAAATTTGTATTGAAAATCCTTGATAAGCCACCAAGAGAATTCACAAGATTAAATCAACCCTTAACTATGATTTTACCTCAATTATTGGAACAAGGTTTGATACGATTACCTGAGGTAAGACAACCAGATACCACTACAATTGGATATAGGGCTGATTTACATTGTAATTTTCACCAAGTGGATGGACATTCTACCAATTCTTGTAAAAGGTTAAAGCATATGATACAAGATTTGATTGATAAAGGTAAAATGGAAGTACAACAATTTCCTGCAAACAATAATACTCAAAATAATACCCAAAAACAACCAACTCAAAATGCAAATCAAAACTTAGATATTTTTCAACATCCTTTACCCAAGCATGGTAAAGAGGTTGTAAATCAATTAGAACATCATAATGTTCCTCCTCCAACTAGATATGTGGGAACCATTAGCAAATCTCTTTCCACATCAAAATTTTCAAACCCCTTATGTGCCTACTTTATCTACAATCACAACTAGACCAATTATATATACAATACTAAGTGAAATAGAAAGTGAAACAAAAAGTGAAATAGACATCACCTCAAATAATTCAAATAGTTTTGAAGATGAGTCAGATCAAATTCTTCCCATCATAGATTTATTAGTTCCAGAAGAACCATTCCCTAGAAGAATGACCACTCGACCCTCATCTCAACAAATACTTTCAATTGAACAAGCAGAAAATGCTAGACCTCACTTTGGTCATTTACAAAACAATAATATTGTGGGTACTATTGGAGCCATCACTAGACAACAAGATCAAAATCAAAATTCTCAATCACAAACTCAAACAACTGATCAAGACATAGGGATCTTACAAAATCCCTTACCCAATCATCAACAACAAGAAAATAATCAATTGTCATATCATAATGTGCCTCATCACAATGATATTATTAGTTTAGTAATAGAGACTACAACTGAGCAAGCTCTTGCTCAATCAACTCAATTTGATAAGCAAGAGATAAATTCTTCATCCAACCAACCTTCAAGACCTCTCTTAGTTTTGAAGAATAATCCAAAAGAAGATACAAGCATAGAAAACCCATCTTTAGTGTTGAAGTCTCAACCTAAAGTCTCCCTCAACATTCAAAAACAATGGGACAATCATCCACATAAGATATCTCTTTTGGAACTTTTGCAAACCTCTCCTATTCATAGGGAATATTTGTTCTTTATTCTCTCTTTCTTTATCATCACTACAACAAGTTCTCTATTCTTTTCCTCTTTATCATCATTGCCACCTTTTGTCCATCACCTTTTATCCTTCATTCTCTCTTTCATTATTGTTATCACATCAAGTTCTCTATTATTTTCCTCTTTATTATCATCATCATCTTCTGTCCATCACTTTTCTTCATCTACATCTACTTATCATTCTTCATCACAACAATCTCAACTATCAACCAATCAACTTCAATCACCTACACCACAACCAAATTATCCTTCAAAACCTCCTTTGATTTTGAAGCCACCTTAGAAATGTTATGCACAAATCACTTTGTATAGTGTATATATAGCATTTTTTGTATATATTATCAATTTTATCAAATCACAAAACAAACCAAAAAAAATCAAAAAACATGAAAAATTTCCAAAAATATTTCAAATTGTTAAATCTTATTCTTTGCATCAGTGTGTGTTGTTTTCCAAAATTCAAGTTATATTTTATTTTATTTCAGATAAAACTCAAAAGTTATCTTGAACCATGCACTTAATTTACATCTTTAATAAATTTTGATTTTGTCACTTTGATTATAAATCTCTCTTGTATCAAAAAGCACTATTACTTCATTAAATAAAATTTTGAGTTTTGGGAAATGATCTTGCTACTTCTTGAACCAAGAACACA
Source organism: Wollemia nobilis (assembly GCA_028583015.1). Lineage (NCBI taxonomy): Eukaryota > Viridiplantae > Streptophyta > Pinopsida > Araucariales > Araucariaceae > Wollemia > Wollemia nobilis. The sequence continues at coordinate 6,451,233 of JAQPPZ010001031.1, read as the reverse complement.
TTCTCACATCTTAAAAATGATTTGTTGCAAAATTCGAAAAGGATACTACATAGTAGTCTTAGTTCCTTAAGCAAAAAGTTTCCCTTGCTATCCTATTATGCGCATGGTCTAGAATACTGAGAATTGGCAAAAGGACAAGCTCCCCCCTACCCGAATAAAATCCCTTGCTCTACGTCTAATCTGGGCAAGTATCCCAAAAAATAAAAATAAAAGAAAAAGAAAAAGAAAGAAAAGAAAAACAAAGAAAATAAAAAGCAATAAAATCCCCTTGTTCAAAAATGGACAAGAATCCCTACTCCAAAAATTAGAAGAAAAGAAGGGGGTAGTGAGCTTGAATCCCTAGAATTCCTCAGTTATTCGAAAGCCATGAGGTAAGCCCCATAACAGGTGGTTTGTGCCCAACCCGCTTGGCCTTGGGTAATCCCTTTTGCATGGTGACATGTCTGTCACATTAGCGACCTTCTTTTGTATAGACCAATGTCTGCTTGTGGATTAGCTAGCTTTGGTAACTTGACTTACATAGTAGTTCGATACAATTGCATGCACAAAATCATGGTTAATGAATATTTCACTTGCACACACATTGGTTCATAAAAGTTGGCTTGTATCACTACCTTACTCAAAATCGGTAAATTAATTTCACAAAGCACACACATTTGATCCTTGAGATATTTTGTATCATTATGACAAATCAATATGGATAATGAACTCACTTATCACACATTGGTTCTTGATAAATTTGACTTTGTCTTAGAAATAATTTAAAATATTTCTTTGAAATTTTTTAGAAAACATTAGTTTGTAGTCATTGCATTAATCCCTATATCACTTCATTTTAGTACCTATAATATATATATGTCTTCAAAATTTTCAAACATGTGACACAATGATTTATTTTCAAAATACAACTTGCATTTTCAAAATCATATATAATCATGCATTGCATTTTGACTTCGCGATGATGGTATAATTCCTAGTAATTATTTTCTCTCAAATTTCACACTAGGAATTCTATGCCTAGCGCAAGTCATCCTTCCCAATTTTTCATGCTTAAATCACTTTATATCCCTCACAAAAATAATCTTTATCAACCTATTTTCTCAAAATCAATTTCTTTTAAAATCAACATCTCCTTTCATCATCATAAGCCTCAAGGTCACTCTTGAGCCCACAATATTTTTGGTATTAGCAATACAAAACTTCCTCACAATAGGATCCACTTCATGACCTAACGAGCATCGATCTCCACCAACGGTCATATAACAACACAACATCCTTTGAGGTTCATTGTTAATCCATCTATTTTATCACCACACAAAAACATCTTTTGTCTTTCAAAAACACTTTACAAAATCATTTCCTTTTATGTTAAGCATGATCAAAAAGTTCAAAAATCAAAGCATGATTATAAGAAATTATATAACACAAACCATCATAAGCAAGTGTAATAAATCATCCAATAAATCAAATCATTCAATGTCACATAGACAAAAGATAAATATATATATATATATATATATAAATATATATACAATTTCCAAAATTGGTATACTCGGTCACTAGGGGTATACCACAAAAGCAAATTTCAAAAATTTTGAGTTTTCCACCAAATATAGAATTTGGCGTAAAAACTCGAGGGGGCATCCTAGTCAATAAATTAGTAATTATTTTTCTAAAACATCAATTTCCCATGAACTATTCATTCTAAACCATCTACTCCTTTTTTCCCATTTCAATCATAATCACTTCTACTCAAGTGTCTACACTTTTCTTTGATGCATTTATTGTTCATAAATATGCCAAAGAGGGGGCAAAATGTAGACAAGAAAAATTGACCCATTAAAGATAAGTTTTCCCTCTTAAAAAACTAAGGTCATCTTCAAGAGAATTTTTACCCTATCAAATCATCTCAATTCTTCTCAAATTTTATACCATTGGATAGGGCTCAAAAAGATCTTTCCAATGGTATATTATATGTCCAATTTTGACATCATTTGACCCCTCAAACTACCAAAAAACTATGTACATGTCTAACCTCTTGACGAGATCGTAAGTACGATCCAAGATCGGATCTAAACGATGAGATCGTACGTACGATCTCGTAGATCGTACGTACGATCTTGTCCAAAAATAGAAAATCTTAGTTAAGTAAAATGATAAACAAGTTATAATGCTTTTTGTCCTTACCTGTCCAATTGTGTGGCAGTTACGGGATCGGATCCGCCGATCAGTCCCAACTTGGAAGAAGTTACAACCTATTTTGTTTTTAGCCTAATTTCACCTGCTTGGTTTAGCCTATTTAATCAGGCATTCCCCCCTTGAATTTCTCCTAACTCATCAATATAATTCCGCATTTTAGTCACTTAATTTCTGCATTAGCCCTTGTTATTTTGTTATTTTTTGCAGGATCGAAGGATACGATCGATGATCATGGATACGATCTCGCCCTGGTAGCATACGATCTTGCGATCGTAGATACGATCTTGTTGTTTGGTTACGATCTTGCCTACAGATCACTTGGGAGCAACTCCAAGCGTTTCTGCTGAGATCGGATCCGTCAATCACTGATCGGATGGTACGATCTTGACCTGCAGACATACGATCTTGACCCTGCAACATACGATCTTGCCTGCAACAAGAAACAAAATCTTCATCAGACTTTCGGACCGAGTAAGAGTGTCAAATTCCTCCATAATTAAGCATTTGCATTAGATTTTCCTCTGTTTACTACTGTCTATTGTATTCATTGAAAATTGAATTGCATTTAGCATAGTTTAGTTGCATTGGCCAAAACTAGGTGATTGTGAGAACTTAAAAGGAACACATCAAACAAAACTCCAAACCTAGGCATGGAAACTACCAAGAAATGTTTCCTGGTGAACCCTAAACAATTCGTCAAAAAATCACCAAAGAAGACATGAACTCAAGTGTCTCTCTTCGAGGTGTAGACCTACTATTCTCCCATTCCCCTTCGAGGTGCGGATCCATTAGCCTGAAGGAAAGGAGTGCAAGAATTTTAGAGCTACAAAGACTCGTCACTAAATTTGGCACAATTTCAAATTATCACCATATGCACACTTCCATGGTATGTTTTGCATGGCATCTGACATCATAAATATGTATTTCCTGGATATTCTTAGGCAGCAACCCGTCATGTAATCTTATGATTCTGTTTTTGAAGGTTGTAACCCCAGCTATGTGGTGAGCAATCACGCCATCATATCATAATGTGAATTGTGCACCGATTTCACTTTGGATAAGGCAAATGCATTCCTGTTTCTGCTCTGTATAATTTGCACTCAAATATAAGAGCATATTAAAGTTCTTCCATGCTACATGATTTATGGTTCATATTTTGGCAGAAGAAACAAAACTCATATTTTGGCAGAAGAAACAAAACTCCCCAAAGAGCCAAGATTGGTGCATATTTTTTTCCTTTTTTCCAAAATACCAACTCTGCATGCACTAGCAGAATTTAAGGATAAGCATTTTGAATAAGCTGCTTAAGAAGTCCATAAACATATAAAAACTGCCAGTACTAAAAGTCCAAATCTGCATACAGCTTCAAGTGAGCTACAGTCATGTCTAGATAAAATATCTAACTGGCAAGCATATTCATTTTTTTCATTTTTTCAAGTAGATGCACGTCAATATGTAATGTTACCCATTCTTCTATTAATGATCCATGACAAGAAGTCACTTAGGATAATGAAATTAATTGTTTAAGAATCTGAATTTAATATTTATCCTTTCAAACTTGGAAATTCATTTCAACATTCTCACATGTAACATGAAATTAGTATACTTTCTGGAGGAAAATTCAAAAAAATATATTTTAAAAACTAAGAAACCAATCATGCCTAAAGAAGTCACGAAATATCAATCTGTAAACTTTGGTAAATAACGCACATGTCACAGAGGAGAGGAAAGCCTCTCTGATGATCGCATCATTGTGGTCAAAGCGGGGCTTTTTTCATTGCAATGAGCATGCCCCCACAATTCTCCTAAAGAGGATGGGGACATATTTTTCTTGGTATGAAATTATTGGATCATTGCAACAAAGAACTAAGTTTCCATGATTGTACCTTGTAGATGGTCTTGGGTGACAAAATTAACTTTTATCAAACACAAAATGAATAACATGACCTTGAATGTAATCTAATTGCCAAAACTCATATGTGCATAAATCCATAAAGTTCTACACAAGATAAAAACAATTAAAATATTAATAAAACTCTAAGAAAACTTCCATTGCTTCGTAATTTAGTGTAGATTACTAGCGTGGCGACCACATACCAATATTTGCTAATTTCTGCCCAAAAAAAATCATTTTCATCCAAGTAAATAAATCTTTGGAGTTTGGACTGATCAACAGACAATTAACCCATACAAGACTACAATGGTGCCCCAAAAACACGGAAGAGGACCTCAGTTACTCATAAAAACATCTCTACATCCTTTCAGTATAGCATAAAAATAGATTTTCAAGATGATAACAAAGTCCAATAGGAAAACCTGTTAGCGAGACAAACACACTTTTCACTAGTAAACTTTTGTATTGCAACTTCAGCTCTGCGCTTGCAAGAGACTAGTACCAAAGGAACATATTTTCTAAACATAGCTGCAACAAATATATTCAAGATTGCTCTATTACATCCATTTAAGCAAGATGTGAAGTAAAACAACAAAGTAGAAAATAAAGATCAGAACCCAATGAAAGCAAAAACCTATAAACATTATGTTTATCAAATGTTAGTTGCTTAATACAGGTTTGATTTTTAAATGACCTTATGATGTTCAGATAAAGTTTCATATTTCAGAACACGTTTCATCTTCACTAAACATGCACACAGTACCCTCAAGGCCTCAGCAACCATGATTTGTTTAAAGGTTACATCTGATACATATTCAGTCTTTTAAATAAAAAAAGTGCCACCCTTCACATGCGAGATCCTATCAGTGAGAGTTGGCGCTCTTCTGGCAGCAGGCCTTTCAAGTCTAGGTGAACTTTTCAGCTCCCTTTCTGCTGGATTACTAATAGAGTCAATTGTTTGACCCATCCTTGTATCATAGTCGTCCTTGATTGAGATCCTTTCAGAGTTGCTTTCAACAGGAGAAATAGATGCTATCTGATCCTCTTCCTTCAGGCTTCCTACCTGTGCTAAACAAGCAGCACTGAGTTCCCGCAACCTTACATCATCTGGGACATCATTGTCCCAGACTATTGACTCGTTATCACAATAGAATGGCCTTGATCGTTTCTTTCTCAGGGCTTGCAAATTCTCCTGCGTGATCTTTCCTGAACTTTCATTTGATGTTAAGCAACTATCTACAGAACAGTCTGTCAACTGAGTTTGTTGATGCAAATTATTTTCATCGACATGAATTCTATGAATTTCTGGTAAAGATGGCAAATTCACCACTTCACATGGGGAGCTCAAGCATCCATTTGAGACCTTTGTTGCAAGTTCAGAGAGTTCTTGTCGTGCAGCCTCTAAACCTGCAGAAGCTATAGATTGATCAGCAAGGGCTTGGCATGCCTTTTCCAATATGCACTGCAAGTACTTTCCTTGAGCTTCTATTCGGAGTTGCAGGTGTCTCTGAACCTGTTTCACCAATAGGAATACGTAACTTCCATCAAAAAACATTTCAAGTACTTACAATAATGCAACAAATAAGTATATTATTCTCAATCATATACCTCTAGCTGTTCATGCAATCTCCTCTGAACTTCCATCTGTACTCGCAGTGCCTCAGTTATTTGGAAGCTCCTGCCAAAGGACTAAACGAATTTCAGTACACATTTAATTTTCAGCCTCAGTGCAAGCCTATTTTAAGTGTAACAATCTCTTTCACACTTACTCATTCATATCTTGGTTCATCATTTTGGAAGATGAACATGTACTTGCTCCTTGACCCTCGTTAAGGCAGGATGCTGCCATTTCACAATGGAAAACATTCTGATTACATGCATTGCAGCGGAATGGATGAGTTATTTACAATAAACCTAATAGTAAAAAATATTTCAATTCATAACTGTACTGTTTAGCTTAATCATCTTGCTGCTTTATATGTATGCATAAGTGGGTATGACAGTTGCCATCTTGTACATGCGGGGCCTTGGAACAGCATTCAGGGTTTCCTTTTTTGACTTGGTGTGAAGTGTATTAGCTAGAGTATACCATTTGTTGCACTGTTTGACAGAAGCATATGTGCAGCAGCAGGTGCAGGTAAAGATGCAGATCAAGCATGGGATATCCCACAATGATTCAGACTACTACAATATTATATTATAAAAGTGTATAGAAAATAAAATAAAAATATATAAACCAAGAGTTCGACTATAAGCCAACTGCAAACATATAACAAGAATTAACACGAGTAATTGATTTGAACAAAATAAGGATGAACAAAAAATCTCAAAGATTCATTGACTCAAAATTCACAATTTCAGAACTGTAGAAAGTAATATGAATTAGTTACCAGCATGTCTACTAAGTCAAAATATTGTAATAAATTCTATAAGCCAGCATGTGAGCATTACAAAAACTGGGTTGTGTCTGTCGGGTATGGGCAAAGTGGTAAGGTGAGGTGTGGCAATGCCTAAGTTCAAACTTGACAGGCAACCCTTGGGTGTGTTAGTGATTGCCATGATTGAAGTACCAGCCAAACTAATGTAAAAAAGCATTTGCAACATTAAGGAAAAGAAACGTTGAGAAAGTTGACCTCCAAAGATCAACACTCGAAAAACAATAGTCCTCCCAGTTCAAACTTGTCTAAGTTAGGCCAAATCTGATGATAAATGACAGATATTCACAGAAGCAGATAGAGCTGCTTAAACACTGAAGAACCTTTTATAACTCACTCTTCCATCCTGGCAAGCATCTTCAGATAAGCATCTAATTCCAGTTGGCAAGTTAGTGTGCATCCATATTTACCTTTTTTAATCTTCTTTCATGCACTTGTCTTAGATCTTTTTTCTTAGAGACTGACAGCAACCCGTTTGCTTCTCCAATAATAATTACAACATTCAGAGAGGAATGTATATGTTTGTGTGTGTTATTCCTGCTCTTGCTCAGTGTGACACTTGCTCTCCTAGTTGACAACATGGAGAAGAAAATTGAAATTCACTCAATGTGTCAAACTTAACAAAGACCATTAACCCCCTGGAAACCACCAGGCCAGATTCAACAGCTGAAGGGATGATCAATACAATTATTTAGTTTGGAACCGATGCTAGAGTTCAATTTTGGTTTTCCGCAGAAGAGCTATAAAGACCTTTTGTTATTCCCACATATTTTGAACAACAATGCTCCCATACAGGAATGACCGGTCCTATGTTATATCTAAAACGTGTCAGTTGTTGCACCTATGGATCCAGTTTCTCTTGAAGGATTGAGGGTTTAGGGTGAACCCAAAAAAACTTAACAATAATTATGCACTGCAACCTATAGCAATAACAAGTCCACTTACAATATTTGCCCCATCAAGCCTCTATCACCAGCAGATCTCCAAATGCAACATAACCAGATGAAAACATGAAAGCGGTTGCAGAGTTGCAAGACCTTTTGAATTTCTTTTCTCATCTCCCCAAAATCATCTACCGACAGGATTTTCAACGATTTTTATTATATAGAATTTAATCAGAAACCATCCATAAGGTCTAAAAGCTATGGTCATAATTGAATTGAATAAGATATTCTATTCCTTTACTCAAGGATACATTATTACAGTGTAACGGGGTGCGCGCACCCCGTTGGCTGGGTGCGCGCACCCGGTGCAGGTGCGGGTGCCGCACCCAGCTGGACCGAACCCTGTCAGTCAGGGTTCGGCCAAGCCGAACCTTGTGGCCAGTCGGGGTTCAGCCGGCCGAACCCAGCCCAGTTTGGGCATTAACCTAGGATAAAACAGATTTTTATTATTTTTTTAATTTTTTTTGGTGGGCCCAGCCACACCCAGCCCATACGGGCTAAAAAAAATTATTAAAAAGAAAAAGTGAAAAAACATTTTAATTTTTTTAAGTTTAAACTTTAAAGTTTTTATAAATTATAATTTATTATAAAGAATTTATAAATTATAATTTATTATAAAGTTTTTATAAATTTAAACTTTAAACTTTATAATAGGATAATAAAGGGGCATAGTATTAAAAAAAAAAAAACATTGTCGTTTATAGGGACACCACAGTTGCAGCGACTAGCATGTCGTTTATTGTCTCAGGTGGCCAGTTCCTCAGCTTGTGAGAGAAATTGGAGTACTTATGGATTTATCCATTCAGCGAGGAGAGGTCGATTAGAGGCGAGTAGGGCAGAGAACCTCGTGTATGTCCATAGTACTCTTCGACTCATGTCTCATAGGGACAAGGGTTATACAGAGGGGCCTTTTGCACGTTGGGATGCAGTTCCTGATGACAACAGAGATGACAGTAGGTGTGATGGCTTTTCAGATCTACCACCACCAAATCCATAGGAGGGCCTAGAAGATGATGATGGGGAATATGACGAATGAGAGTTAAATACCAGATATTTGATATCTTTTTACATGTCCACTACTAAATACTATAGTATATACTTATGTATATTGTTATCTCGAGTCTTTATGACTTTGACATCCTATCATTTTTTTTTCATGAATATCATATATCAATATGCTTTTATGATGCCATATTTAAATATTTTGCAATGTGTATGAATAATTATTTTATTTCACAATGTGTGTGATTTATCATTTGTTTAATTATTTCACAATGTGCATAATTTTTTTTATTTTTTTATTTTTTTGATAAAAAATACATATATATAGCTTAAAACTAGTCGTACCCGCACCCGGCCAAACCTATTTTTGGCAAGGACCGCACCTGCACCCGGCGAAACCTATTTTTGGCAAGGACCTCACCCGCGCACGCGCCCCGCACCTGGTAACTTTGGATTATTATAACTTGCATTTTAAGGACTCACGGGCTGAATCGCTTTAATAATAGTATCTCTCCCATCTAATGGGTATTTCCTACTTATTATAATATGACAAATATTACTCTAAGGGAAACATTGATATCAATTTGATCAATGACACATAGAAGATGTTATCCAACTATCTAAATATTGAACACTATCATAATATCCGCTTTACCAAACCAATTTGCAAATATATATATATATATATATGTTAAATTGAGCAATGGCACATTTTTTTATGTTGATAAGCAATGGCATACTTGCTAAATTGATCTAACAATCCGAATTATAGAATACTCCAGCAAAAACCAATTCCAGTAATCTCTCCACACTCTACTCTCCCTTTTCAAGAAGGCAATGCAGAAATTGAAACTGGGGGTTAAGTAGCTCTCACAAGCTTTCATCGATTGCCCACAACATATCCGGATTCCTTGCTGATAATGATAAATGCACGACATTATATAGAATGCAAAAAGAACATACGCAGCATGCAACGTAGGAAATAATTCACAGGCCATGCAAATGGATTCATATTTAAAACAATTTATAAGAAAATGACAAGCTAAGAATAGGATTCATGGTAAACTATGAATCCAAAATTATCTTAACATTCTAAAATTAAATTCACTAAAGATTAGACTCGATCCTATTTATTCTAAAAAATTATATCCTGACAACCCATATTCCTAATACCCCCTTAAAGGCTAAACCGGATACAATCCCGAGTTTATCCCTAAATTTTACAATTTTATCTCTACTAAGAAATGTAGTCATTTTATCTGGAATCTGCTCCTAAGTAGGACAATAATAAAATAAATATCTTCGTTATCAACTAGCTGCCACATATAGCAGTGATGCACCACAATGTGATTTGTTCCAGCATGATATGCTGCATTCTTCACCATCTTGAGCACACTATGATTGTCACGGTGAAATGAAGTAGGCGTTGTTTGATCTATGTGTAGATTAGACAATATATATTGTAAAATAAAATCCTTACACCCTGCACTGACAATATATATTGTAAACAAACTGCCTTACACCCTGCACTGACTGCTGCCTTATATTCTGCTTCAATAGATGACAAGGCAAGTGTGTATTGTAACTTACTTTGCCTAGAAATAACTCCTCATCCAAGTGCAAACACAAACCCAGTAGTTGATTTTCAATAATCATATGATCCGGCCCAGTCTGCATCAGTGTATCCAGTCAACAAAAAATATGCAGATTGTCGATACATAATACCAAACTTGAGGGCTACTTTCATATAGCTGAGAATGCATTTTGAAGCCTGCCAATCTTCTGTTTGTCTCTTTTAACATAAAATGTGACAGGTAACTCATTGCAAAACACAAATCCAGTCGAGTGGTCATAAGGTAAATCAAGCTGCCCACCAACTAACAATACGCTGATTCATTGACCAGAGATGAATCAGTGTGACCTGACAGCTTCAGTCCCACTTCCATAGCTCATTTGAATCTATTGTCCAAAATCTTTCCAGAAGTGTTTTGACATACTTGCTTTGTGATACAAAAATAGCATGGTGAAGTTCCCAAAATTCTACACCTAGGCAATAAGGCAGAAGCACTAGATCTGTCGTGTCAAATACTGAACATATATCAAATTTAATCCGTTGGATGAGGTTGGCTCCACTACCAATGATCACAAGATCGTCAACATAAACAATAAATATTACAATGTCATCACTTGTAGTTTTAATATAGAGATTAGGATCAGAGAAACTCCTCTTGAATCCTGAGTCTGTAAGATGCTGGTCAATTTTTATGTACCAAGCTCAAGGAGCCTGATTAAGTCCGTAAAAGGACTTGGTCAACCTACAATAAGATGTTCTTTTCTTGCCACCTGAAATCCCTGTGGTTGAACCATGTAGACCTCTTCTTCCAAGTCTCCATTCAGGCAAAGCACTCTTAACATCCATCTAATATACCTTCCAACCAAACCGTGCATCCATTTTATATAACTTCCAACCGAAATGTGCTGCAATGGAGAGAACTAATCTAAGGGTCACCATCTTTACAGTTGGGGCAAATGTCTCTTCATAGCCTATCCTTTCTTGCCATGCATAGCCTTTGGAAACAAGGTGTGCTTTAAACTTGTCAACTGAACCATCTGATTTGCATTTCACCTTATGAACCCATTTACAGCCAATGGGTTTCTTTCCATGGGGTAAGACGCAGGCAATTCCCATGTTTTATTCTTCATTAAAGAATCAAATTTTGCCTTCATAGCAGCTTCCCATTGAAGTTTGCCTTTGGACTCTTCATATGTCCTTGGTTCATAAACCTGCAAGAACAAAACAAAATTTGGTTGCTCAAAACCTTGCATAGGCACTTTTTCTGCTTATCTAGATTGTCCAGCTATTATATTTTCTTCTTCTCTGAAATCCTTCATAGTTTGTAATACCATTTTGGTCATCATCATGTGTCACATGAACAGACCTCTGTGCCACTTTGTTGTTGGTGGTGTGCTTCACTTGACAAACTTCTTTCCTACTTTGTTCTTTAGGGTCATCACAAAGCAGGTTGGAAATACACATATGTGCTTGAACCTATGTCCCATTCTATTCTTCATCAGTTTCTGATGTTTCCAATTCCAATTTTACTTTACTAAATGAACTTGTTCTAGCACTATCAGAAGTTTTCAACCATACATAAATATCAATTGGTTTACCCATAGTAGAGAAACTCGGACTTGACACGGTCAATTTTTGACTTAGACTCAAACTCGGCAAAAAAACTCATAAAAACTTGGCAAAAAAAACCAAAAGAAAACGGAAATTAATTAGCATTATACAAACCCAAAATTAATATTGTAAGCAATACAACCTTAAACTACACATGAAAGTGACAAAACACACATCAATGTAATTGCAGGATGGTTGTTAGATTCAGTCTTCAAGCATCTAGAAGTCCTTTTGTTGTCATTTAATGTGCTGTTCATTTGTAATTATTTCCTCCTGATGAATATATAGTATTTACTAATATTTCATATTGAGTCAGAGTCCAAAGAGAGTACATAAGGCTGGTACATATCCCTTCTAATTTTCATGGTTATCAGATTGTGGCTGTACTAGGTGATGCCTCCTATAGACAAAATGCTTATGTATGGGCTAATGGCTACTGTTAGAACCATACACAGGTGCAATGCTCAAACCCTCCCCGCCCATTCACGATCATTCTGGCCGAGCCCAACCTATCCCATCGACTTTGACCTTGCCTTCCTAGGCCATTTCATCCCGTTGCTTCTCATTCTGATCATCTCAGCCTATGTTTGCCTGCTCGGCTTGTTCTAGCTAAATCCATCTGTGTTGGCCTGGTTTGACCTATTTTGGCCCGCTCGGCTCGTTCTTGTATGTTTCGGCCTGTCGCAGCCTACCCAACTCATTCTGATATCCTTAGGCTCGTTCTTGCCTCCCATGTCATTTCGGTTTTTTCGACACATTTTGGCCTAATCCAACCCTCCTCGCCCATCCACAACTGTTTTGACCGAGCGCAACCTGTCCCATCGACTTTGACCTTGCCCATTTCGTCTCGTTGCTTCTCATTCTAGTCTCTCGGCCTATGTTAGCCTCCTCGGCTTGTCCTTGTCGGATTGATTCGTGCTAGCCTAGTTTGACCTTTTTTGGCCCGCTCGGATCATTCTTGTATGTTTTGGCCTGTCGCGGCCTACCCAACTCATTCCGATATCCTTAGGCTCGTTCTTGCGTCCCATGTCATTTCGATTTGTCCGACACATTTTGGCCTACTCCAACCGTCCTCGCCCATCTACGACTGTTATGGACGAATGCAACTCGTCCCATTGACTTTGACCTTGCCTTCCTAGCCCATTTTATCAACTTTGATACAGGAGGCAAGAATAGGCCTAAGGATATCAGAATGAGTTGGGTAGGCTACGACAGGCCGAAATATACAAGAATGATCCGAGCAGGCCGAAACAGGTCAAACTAGGCTAGCACGAATGGATCCGACCAAGACAAGCCGAGCAAGCAAACATACGCCAAGAAAATCGGTAGAACCATACACAGGTGCAATGCTCAACCCAACACTGAATATGATTGATGCTATTCTCTGGTAGAGTATGGATAGTATGGATAGTATATTATCCTTCAAAAGGGCATAACTACATATCACAATTATTTGTCAACTTGTCTTCCTTAGAAAGAAACCTCAAGGACGTTTTGTGCTTCTTCAAATGGCCTCTTGCTATTTATGTGCGTCTTATAAATCTTACTAGGATTGTGAAAGGGCCCAAGCACTATACTGTTCCAATCTTTCGTGTCTAAATTTGTTTCAAGGCAAACGCACCTCCATTGTTTGACCACAAGACCTTGATATTCTTCATAATTTGTTTCTCCACCATGGACTTGAATGCTACAAAGTTCAAACTATGAAAAGCATTCAAACTTGTACTTCAAGGAGTATACCTATATCTTCTTGGAATAATCATCTACCACTAGCAGAAAATATTTGGCTCCAAAAACTGAAAATGCGTTCATTTGACCACACAAAACAGCATGTACTAGATCCAAGACACTCGTGCACACCAAGCCTTAACCGTTTCAAATGGTTGTCAGCTTTGCTTGCCTACTTGACACCCTGAACATGCATTTTGTCTAGATAGGTGACGGTCCTTGAACCATGTCAGAGTTCTTAAGAATTGAAAAAATATTTAAAATTTAGGTGTCCATACCTCTCGTACCAAAGTACAGAACTATTCTCTTCAGATGCTAGTGCATATGAACTTGCTAATTTTGATTTGATTCAACTAACCTATACAATCCCTTATCACCAACACCAAGAGCAATTACTTTGTTGTTACGGACATTTGTCACCTCACATCTATCCCCATGAAATTTTACAAGTTGGGGAATCCTAGTAATCTCACTAACTAAAAGAAAATTTTGTTCACATCCGGAACATATCTTACACTTATTAATATGCAGGTGAAATCACCATGTCCTTCAACGAAATAGGTCCTACCATATCCTAAGGAAACAGATTCATCTCTTCTTTTATCTTCAGCAAAAGATACATATCATTCTCTATGGCATGTGTAATGTTTGGATGCACCTGGGTCAAAGTACCGGATGGTGGATTTAGCTGATTGTCCGTGAGTAGTTACAAAAGCAAATTTTTCTTCTTGATCTTCTGTCTTAACAACATTGGCTTGCTTGGATCCTTGCTTGCCTTATTTACTCTTGCTTTTTGCAATCTCTTCAGACTTCTTGCATTAAAAATATATTACTTTGGATTTGTTAGAGAAATTACCTTGCTTCTTGTCAGATGAGTGCTTGAAATTTTGATTGCCTTTGCCTTTGAAATTGGCAAGAAATGCACTCTTTGTGCTCCCTGAGGGTGACTCTTCCAGTTGTGTCTATCTCCACTCCTCCTACAAAAGTAGTGTAGATATCTTCTCAAAATCCGAAGTCTGTGTTCCTGCAATCAAATGCAAGGATTCTATACAAGACTCGTAAGATGGAGACAAACTTCACAACACCAAGGCAACAGTGTCTTCACCTTCAATTGTTTTTTGAATGGCTATCAACCAATCTCATTGATCCTTCAAATGCATCTGATATTCAAAAATCGATCCACCTTCTTGCAATCGAAACAAAAAGCTAAGGTTATTCAAGGACAAAGCACATCTAGCTTTAGACATCTGACACTTGTTCTTCAAATTCTTCAAAAGTGTTGCATCCCGATCGATGTTGCGGTCTTTTAGAATCAATTCATCTGCAACAGATTACTTTAGAAATAACAAAGCTTCCTTGTGTCTCTTGTCATAATCATCACCATCAGTAGCCAGTCTTGCCTCCTTTTCAAGAAAAATGTTGGCTACTTCACAATACTCACAAATGGTGAGTATCTTATGACTCCACATACTACAATTTCTCCCAGTTAATTTCTGACAATCTAGGATAATCAAGGTCTGAATATTTGCCATGCTCCCTACAATGGCCTACTATGGTTGGCAATAGAAGACTTCCACTTTATGATGTTGTAAAATTTCAAATAGCAGACCTCTACTCCACATTGATCCTTGCTTTCAACCTGCTTGGTCAAGCAAACCTCCGATCACCTTCGAATCGCCTAGCTGCTTGATGCTTGGATTTCCAAGCCTTCAATCTTTTGTTGACTGGAACTTCCAACCATACAAAAAACTCATACTGAGCTCAAGCTAGCAACCCTCCACTGCACTTTCAAAGGATGAATTAGCTGTGTTTTGTACCCACAACCTCCTCACAAGCACTCTAAATGCTCTATCACCGATCTACATGTTCCTTCTAAGTAGAATATGCTAGAAATTCTTTTTAATTCCATCATTTCAAATGCATATTTGATACACCCAGCACAATGGCTAGTATGCGTTCAAACAAGCATGCTACAAAGAGGACATGGCTTGGTGGAGAACATAGTGGAAGATATATTTTTCAGAGGTTGAGAATGAAATACAAACTCCTATAGCTCCGATACCAATGTAGGAGAAATTCAAGGCCATATAAATGGCTTCATATTAAAAACAATTTATAAGAAAATTACATGATAAGATTAAGATTAGGGAGAATGCTCATGCAGAGGATGGTTGCCTTCTCCACTATGTGTTGATTTCTATTCTCCTCTTTGTTGATGGCGTTGTTCTTTTAGCCTCATCTCTTGAGGTGCTTCAATGTCATCTGGACACACTTGCCGTTTTTTGTGACTCGAGATAGTTGATGGTGAATCTATCTAAGACCAAGGTTATGGTGTTCAATACAACCAAAGAGGCTCTATCCCATATCCACTTCTTTTTCCAAGGTCGGGAGGTTGAGATCGCCACCTCATATGTGTTTTTGTGGGTCCTCTTCACTGGTCCCACTTTTGGAATGAAACCTACCACCCTCGCCCAAGTATGCAGCTCTGTCTTTGCTAGAGAGGAATTGCTTCGAAGCACATTTTCAAGATATACCTATGAAGATGAGGATCTTTGACGCCTTGGTCAAGCCAACTATTACTTATGGGTCAGTGGTTTGGGGTTCTAGTCTTGGCCCGACTGAGTGGTCACGGGTTGAATGAATATAGACACTCTTTCTTCGACGATTCATTCATTGCAAGGGCACAGTCCCCCGCTCTATTATTCTGGCAAATTTTGGGACCTCTCCTCTCCAGCTTGAGATTATCTTCTTGATTATCAGTTATCTACACAAGATCCATATTTTAGGAGATATCCTTGTGGGTAGTAGGCGGTACCCTTACCTTGCCCTTTGCTCCTCACTTGACACTCTCTTTAAGTTCTCGGGGAGGCCAGAGGAGTTGCTATTTTCAGGTCTCCACCCTCTTGGCCAGCATTCAGATATGGATAGACAGGCTCCCCCCTTATTCCTTAGGTGTTCTTCCCCCCTCTCGGCATAGTAAGGAGAAGATACTCCACAAGATCCGAAAGGATGTTAGTCTCCAATACACTATATGCACATGGATCTCTCCTGTTGCCCCTCTTTCCCCTAAGATGTCTTTCTACCATGAGCACTTCTTACAGATTCAAGAGGGCAGAATAGTTCCTCCACAATACCTTCAGCAACACACAATGCATAGTCTTTGGATCCCGATTGGGCAACTCAAGGTGTGTTCTCACCAACTCCGGATTGAGTCAAATCACCATCTTCCGACGGAGGAGTGGGTTTGCTTGTTTTGCTCCTTGGGTGAAGCTGAAACCCTTCATCACTTTATTTTTTGTTGTCCCATTTATTATGAGATCCGAGGCAGATTCCATTGCCTTTTAAGGGACAGCTCTCAATCTGTTTCTACCTTCTTCAAATACCCGAACCAACGGTATCTCGCACTCTTTCTGAGATAACTCAGTTTCATCAACATAAAAGCTCTCCTCCAGATGGATCTCGCCCCCCTCAACATTGGCTCATCACAACATAATTCACCAACTCCGACGGACCAGGTGACACCGAACGGAAACGTCCCACATCATCCAGTTCAAATGGAAGCAGGTTCACTAGACAGCGCACCCACAGTTTGTTAGGGTCCCAAACTAGTAATGGACAAAGACGTCATGGAAATTTTCAGCTCTGATACTTCGGCCTCGACTATTAGGAGAGATTAGTTTCTAGGGGGTTCTTGGAGCTTGTCCCTCCTGGGTTGCTCCCTTCCCCCTCCCTCTCTCTTTCCGTTCTTCTTGGCGTGCACTCCACTCTTCTAGACTTCAACCCTCCCCCCTCTTCTCTCCCTTCTCTTTTCCCTTTCTCTTTGGCCCAATTGTCGGGTTACGTCTTGTATTTATCTTAGTTCTTTTCTTTGTTGGGCTTTTTAGCCTGCTAGCTGGTAGTCATTATTGTCCTTCTTATAGTCCCTTGGGTCTTTTTCGGCCCACTGCGGACATTAATAATATTTCATTTCATTGATAACTATGAATCCAAAATTATCTTAATAAACATGCTCAAAATCGACGCACTAGAGATTAGACTCAATCCTATTTATTACACCAAATTATATCCTCACATCCTATATTCCTAATCACTTTCAATTTTCTTATATCCCCCCAATTAAAAAGCAACTCACCAAACTTGCAATCTGCTTAATATTTTGGTTCAGTACTTGTGGGTTTGGCCTTCCTTTCCTCAAAGAATATTTGATTCTTGGTAGCTTTATTGTCTTCAAACAATCCTATTCTCTTTGAAATTTCCAAAAATCCATTTCTATTATAAACAGATGGTTTTTAACTACAACATTATCTTGAAGAAGCATATGGAATTTCACTATAAATCAATATAAAATGTAAAGCAATAGTTGCACTGTCATTTACAATTCCCTCCTTACCTTTTCTCCTTGGGTGGATGGACAGTTTAAACATACCTCCACAACACTAAGCCAACAGGATACTCATGCAAATGGAAAGCATGTTGAGAAAAGAGGACAAGAAATAAGAAGCTATGTTCCATGGAGAATAAGAAGCTATGTTCCATGGAGTCCCCTTTAGAGAGGTAAAAGAAATGCAGGAACACAAAAAGAGGAATAGTTAGAAGAACCTTCAAATTGTGGCTAAAAGAGGAAGGCTCTTAAAAAAACACGTCATATATAGAAACATTAAAAAGTACATTTTTTAAATAATTTTACATGTAAAAAATATAATATGAGTTTCTAAATATTTAGAAACTTATTAATTTGTAAGCCTCTACATGCATAAACATTTAAGGACTCTCTCCAAAGTTTGGAGATTCTGATTATAATAATTTGCTGTTAAACAAGAGTATCACTCTTAAGGCTAACTTGTATTAATTAGAAACTATTAATATGTTTAATATTAAGCCAAATCTTAACCTAAATAAAAATAAAAATTATATTTGAACAACTCTTTAATGCAGGAGAAGACCACAGAACATTCCATGAGAACCATTGCGTAAAGGAATGCATAAGCATCTCCTTAGAACACATAAGAACCTAATCAAGAAAGGAATTACAGAAGCTATCACCCAAACACCTGAATAGTTGTTAAAGGAAGAACACTCAAGGAACAGGTTATCTGTCACACAAATTCTTATGGTACTGTTAAATTCAAAAATGTAACAAGATTCACACACATGGGCAACAAAGGCTTGTAAACAAGCAGCCTCAACAAGAACATATTTCCCCATGGCATAACCACCTTCCCTTACATATTCTAGTGAGACAGAGACATTGACAAAAGCAACAACAATTCTGTCAAGACACAAGAAGAAAACCAAAAACTGCAATATGCCTAACTCTCATTTCCTGTCACCTAAAGATATGCATAAGAATCCCTCAGAGGCTGTCATAATATGAAGAAGAATCCCTCCAAGGCCATCAACATACTGAAGGTCCTTGTTTTGAAGCAACCAAGGCCAGCAGGGCCATACCTACGAGGCAACTATTGCCTTCACACTTCATTGTCATATGACAGCAACACCAATGATGATGCTTCTGTCAGCACAAACGTTCATATGCACTAACAACAAATTTACTCAAGACCTGTATCCCATAGGAGATCAATGGGGCAGACGACACATTTGTGAATGGAGAAATTGAGCAGGTAGGAGTTCAGCTACTACAAGTCAATCACAAAGTGGGAATTAACACCAACAAAGGAACTGGAATATGTGCAATGGAAGGTTTTTGCTTTGAAAGGCTCTACAAAACACAGCCATCATGAGAAGAAAGGCAGAGGATTTTGTGGGGATCCCCCTAATCCCCTTTTTGTAAGATCTCGATACCCACAAGGGGCACATTCTATGGGAATAGGGATGGAACTTGTAGTGGGACCAAAGCAAATCCTTTGAAAGGGTACCACTCTGAGCACATCCCCAATATGTCTCCTTGTCCGCATTCCCAATTGAAGCATATTTCTCACGGGTATCAATGTGAAGCTATGCATCCCCACGTAACAGAGAAAATGGATAAAAAAATTCTGCACACAAAGAATGATACCTTTCTTTATTCAATAGTAAGAGAATTTCTATTCCAAAAGGGATCATTCAATTCATTATTCCTTTAGGATGGGTAACTAAACATTATTAACTAATTAACTAATAGGAAGGAATCATTTCCTCATCATTTTGTCCCCCTCTAGGAAGAAATGACCCTACAATCCACTGTAAATGTGGAAATTGATTTTGGAATGCTACATAAGAAAACCATCTTGCTCTTGATGCTACTTCTGCCCAGAAGGTAAAAAGTGATATGTTGTTATCCTGTTTATGAGTGTTCTTGATCACCTGGAGAGAACATACATAAATCTAAGAATCATTTACTTGTCATTTTGTCCCCATTTAGGAAGAAATGAACCCACTATCCACTGTAAATGTGGAAAATGATTTTGGAATGCTACATAAGAAAACCATCTTGCTCTTGATGCTACTCTTCCTCTTCTGCCCAGAGGTTAAGAAGTGATACGTTGTTTTCCTGATGACAAGTGTTCTTGTTCACCTGGAGAGAACTACATAAGTCTAGAGACACAGATAAGTTTTCATGCCTGTAACAGCTGAACTGAATCTGATATTTCTCCTGAACCCAAATGTTGTCCAAAACCAGCCAAAGTTATATTTATACGACATTAGAGGGGCATGCAAGAGGATCATAACCCTTTCATGCAACCCTTACAAAGAAGCTGCGACCCTTCATTGAAGGGTTTAAAAGTACAACATAGTTAACGTTTTCAAGATGTAAACTTAACTTCTTCAGCCCTTAAGGATGTACATAGAGTTTACTGTTTAATTCAGCCCATCAAGCTGTATGGAGAGTTTACTGAGAAATTAATGAAAAATATTTTAAAGCAAAGGATAATTTGAATTTCAGATGGAGAAGCAGTATAACATCTACCTCAATGTACATCTTCGGACATTTTTCATTAAACATTAGATCGGTCAAATTTTTTTTTAACAATAGAAACAGTCAGCAAATTTCTTATTGATTGGGATGGTGTTTGGAAATGGAGGCACTCTCTTGAAAAAGTCAATGGTAACCGTTCTCAAATATGGAAAGTGAAGCTACAACTATAATTTATGCATAGAAAGTTTGTACGAGATTTTAAACAGTTCCAATGTAGACCCACTGATCTTGCAAAATTATTGGAAAGGTGAAGTAAAGATGACAGAACCAAACCTATCATTACGCTTGCGCTATCTGACATTAAACTTCACCACATTCACCTGACAAATCCTTCAAAAGATTTTTGAAATGAATTGAACAATTTTTTAGTCCAATAGCCACAAATGCAAAATATTTCATTCAACAACACTTTTTAGCACGGATGAAATTTCCAATCATGTGAATGTACATAAATCTCTAATAACATAATTAGCATAAAGTGCGGAAGAGGAAAACGAAAACTATATTATTAAACAACCACCCTCCACTCCTATGATTTTGCTTCTCCACTGGAACAATTACCTTTCCGTCTTCAAATTCTGTGATTTTAGCACTCATTGACATTGAATGAGGAAAGAATTGAAGATGCCCTCAATTTTAACATTAAAGCCAGGAAAAGTAAATTCCACAATAAGAACAATAAAGGAGATGGTATTCAGTGTAACTACTGTGAAAAACAAGGCCATATAGCCTGGAATTATAGAACAGAATAGTAGATTAGGAAAAAATCAAAAGATAAATTAACTTTTGCATGCTTAAATGATAGTTTGAAATTGACTGAAATGTTGACACCATACAAACTTGTTTTCACGCTGGAGAGAATAGTGACTGATGATAATACTCATGATTATTTATTCTAACTGCATGCTTAACAGATTTCTTAGCAATAGAAATTTGCTGACTTTTTCTTACCCATAGAAACAGTCAGCAAATTTCTTATTGATCGGAATGGATTTTGGGATTGGAGGCACTCCCTTGGAAAAGTCAATGGTTAAAATTTTCATAATTGGAAAGTGAAGCTACAACTATAATAATGCAAAAAGAAATTGTGGAAGATTGTACACGGTTCTAATGTAGACCCACTGATCTTGCAAAATTGGATCAGGAAAGTAGCGATGACAGAGCCGAAACTATCACCGAATGGCTTTAGCTCAAACGGTTAGATTTCTCGACTGTCAAGGAAGAGACCCAGGTTCGAATCTTGCCAAGTGATACATTCATAATTGCCAAGCTGTTGTAATACCACTATGTGGTAATGATGTAATATAGGTGGGGCCCATACCCACGTGTTGTAGGTGAGTTGGAGAGGGTAGGGCAATCCTCCAAGGGAGGTCCCTGGTTCGAATCTCCACCCTACCAAACGCACATTGGGTACCCAAAATCCAGTTGATAATGTTGGTGCGGTCAGGGCCGGGCGCGACTCCCGGGTGATTTTGACGGTGTAGAACCCCCTGGTCGTGGTTTCTCAGACCAAGGCGGCCCCGCAAGGGGTTTTTCGCTAAATTCAAAAAAAAAATATAAGTGGGGCCCATTTAGTCCCACATAACCCATTTAAAAAAAAAAAAAACAAAGTTGAAACTATTATTGCACTCGTTCTATCTGACAATAAACTTCATCACCTTGATCTAACAAAGAGTACAAAAAATATCTGAAAACTATTAAACAAGTTATTTTGTTCAACAGCCACAAATGCAAAAAAATCATTAGACAACTCATTTTTAAATTAAAATAATTAGCAACTAAGATAACAGGTTTTTGACAAAGATAAAAATAAAAATAAAAATTGACATTGGAAAAATCAGCTATATAATCTGCCATGGAATTCAGAAAAAAGTAAATAATTAATTTTATTAATATAAATGTCTAAAATATCAACTAGCATTAGCTCAACCAGTTAGATTCCTCAACTTTCAAGGAGGAGACCCAGGTTTGAATCTTGACAAGCAATACATGCAATATCACTATGTGATCATGATGATGTAATAAGGGTGGGGTCCGTTTCAATACCATATAACTGATTATGTCTGTGTGCGCGCACGCGTGTGTATCTGTCTAAAATAAATGTGTTGAAAAAAACATGATTAACAGTTTGTTGGCAAGGCCCAGGAAAAATTGGTTTGGGAATTTATCAGCAATTAATTGGGAGGAAAAAACAAATTTTTAAAAGTAATTTCAAGTAAGTTTGAAAATACAATCTGATTTTTTCCAGTAAGTGGAACATGTTGTTTGCCTTCAACAAATTATAGGTGTCCTGAGTCCCAAACAAATGATGGTTGTTGAACAAGTGAGGGGTGCCATCAGTCTAAATAAGATGAAGTATGCCACTGTGCATATAGAGTAGACCGTCCACAAGAAGCATGTCGTCAGCCTTGTAAAGTAAGTGAAGAGATGGCAAGTTGTCATACAAGTGAAACATGTCATCAACAATGAGGAAGATATCATCAGTCTAATGCATTCTGTCAATGTGAATCTAGTGTTCAACTGCGTCATCCTAATGAATCTCAATCAATAAACCCCCCAAGGGATGCATTAAGCAGTGTAAGCCAAAGCCCATGCCATTGGGAGCAAGTGCAAGAGAAACTATCCTATCTAGGAACAAATTGATTTCATCAAAAAAGAGAGTCATCCAAGACACAGATCAAGTCGCCCAAAATGTGAATTGTGTCGTCTATGAAATGTCACCATAACTATGTTGTCCGAGGGAACAATGTTGGTTAGGCCATCCAAGCATGCCATCTGAAGGAGGCCATCTACATAGACCATTTACAGGAGCCATCCCAGGGATCTCATCTAGGATTAGGTTGGTCAAGTGTGACATTAGAGGGAGGGCATCAAAGCAAGTTGTTCAACACAATGTAGTTCAAGTAGGTTGAGTGGATATTGTCAAAGTGTCAACCAAAGGATGTAGTCAATCGAAGCTTCCAAAACATTGACAACCACCAAATGATCAATGACACTGCATGCCAGCATAAAGCC
The DNA here is from genome assembly GCA_028583015.1 of Wollemia nobilis. Classification (NCBI taxonomy): domain Eukaryota; kingdom Viridiplantae; phylum Streptophyta; class Pinopsida; order Araucariales; family Araucariaceae; genus Wollemia; species Wollemia nobilis. The sequence goes on along the minus strand of JAQPPZ010001031.1, from coordinate 6,427,916 downwards.
TCCAAGCCAACTAAGAATAGATGATGCAATAATGCCATGATTTGTTTATAGTTGTTTGGAGTACATTTAATTTTGTTAGATTATGCAAGTTGTGAGATGGGTCCGATAGTTGCATTCTACTGCACTTCACCCGTAGGATTATGTACTTAATTGTCCCAGTCTTAAGAGTATGCTCTTACACATGCTCAACCACAGCTATTCCAGATTGTGTTAGAGACTTGGTTGAGAATAATATTTCATGCTTTCACTCCATACTCGTGTATGTGAATTGATCTTCTATTGCATTGTCTTCATTTTTATTGAAAAGAATTTCATTGGATAGGTACACTATTGCATTGTATTATGTGGTGTATTGTATTGAGCACCTCGAATACTCACCCATATGACAAATGGACTTCTTAGTTAAACAGCCGGTCACAAGCAACATACTAACTCAACCTCAAATACTTCTGAAAACATGCTTAAACAAAATTGTTAACAACTACATGTCAAAATCCTAGAAACATACTGGATACCTATGACCCAGACCAACTGAAAATGAAGCAAAGGAAAAAAACAGATAAACATACTAGCACATAAAAGTGAACAGAAATATATGAAAAGAAAGAAGCTTAGACCCCTGTCTTCGCAAGATTGGAAAATATCCTTGCTAAGCCTATGCATTCTCTTTAACAAGCTTTCAAAAACAATATTCCTTAGTTTCTTTACACAAAAGAGGGCATGCCAAGGATCAAAAGATTCACTTTTATCCTTCCTAAAAGTTGGATAGTTGATTACCGCTGCCATCAAACCCACCAGCTCGGCCAATTAATCTGGACGTGGTCACTTCCTAAGACACATGCCCCCTATCACACAAGCATATCTCAAAAGGGAATACTATAATATCATGCTTTCTATTACATTAAAGCAATCGAAACATTATTTTTCCCTCCAAAAAAAATTGAAAATTTGAATAAATTTAGAGTGAGCGAAAATCACTCAAGGAGCAATAGTCTGAGTTTCTCCCATGCTTCCTTTGTAACTTCAAAGTTTTATATCTCATTGAGATGAAATTGGCTGTTAGCTCATAAATGCTCTGATTCTTCGGCCTCAACTATTAGGAGAGACTAGTGTCCAAGGCTGTTGGAGAGCACCCTTTAGGGCAGCTCCCTTCCCCCCTCTCTCTCTCCATTCGTCTTGGTAAACACTCCTCACAGTTTGTTTCTTATGGATTGCAACCCACTGCTCTCCTCTCTTCTCTATTTCCATTCCCTTTGGCCCGCTTATCGGGATGCGTCGTTGTATTTATCTTTGTTTCTTTCTTTGTTGGGGGCTTTGGCCCGTTCACTCGTAGTTATTATTGTCCTTTTTATAGTCCCTTGGGTCATTTTTGGCCCACCTTGGACATTAATAATATTTCATTTCTAACTTAATCCTTTGCACAAGTTATTGATAAATTCTTGTGGGAAGCAAGGTCATGTTCACAGCCATTTATTTGAATATGGACAATCAAAATTGATCTTGGTTACTTTAAATGCTCCACCACTACCTTTGAATTATCTGAGTGAACAAACGAATGCTCCTTGATCTTTCAATTTCCAAGCCACAATCTCCAAAACGAACAGCTAGATTCATGGCCAAGTAGTTGTTCAACACCAAAGTAAAAAGACTTACCCAATCATATTGGAATAGAGGTTGCTCTCCATAATTTTGAGTAACTCTACAACATTTTCAAGGATCAAAAGAAGACTAAGGAGGGACACATCTTCATGGAGCAAAACAATATGTTCGTCGTCCATTGAATCTCACAATGAGGATTGAGATAAATGTAAGACTTGTTTAATCAATATGCCTTGATAGTAGTAAGAACGAACAAGATCAGTACTTCCCAAGATTAGCGGCCCCAAGAGGTCTTTGAGATATGGAGGTGCAAATGGTTTATCTCAGTTCCTCTAAGCAAAATGATTCAAAAGTTGCCCAGCCTTCAGCAAGGTGAAGGTACCCACATGGACTAAAGGTCATTTCAAAAATTTAATTCAAGGTTTATGAGTTGAATCAAAACTCAACGAAAAGAATAACAGACATCAATGGTCAAGAAGCTATCATCATTAAAACTAATTACACATCAACATGCTCTAAGCATCCACTATCATCATCGGCTCATAAATTCAAAATAAACCAAATATGAACACTCAAATTTGTTGAGCAACCCATATTTCATTGTGCTCGACTTGGTTAATAAACCAAAGGTTTAACATTTTTTTGGGATATCCCATCTTCATCCTTCGTAATGTATCATTCCCATGCTTTATTTAAAAATATTTAGGATATTCATTTTTTATTTCAAAAATCCTTAGTCAAAAATTAAAATGATTGATGCTTACTAAAGCTCAATGCAAAGAATGATATGCATCAAATAAAAATCCGTAACCATGATTAAAAACTTGGAATAGTCCACTTGCTTTCATCATTGGCCAAGCAACAAGTACAACCTATCAACAATGAACAAGGATTGAATATAAGATCAAAAACATTGACGTAAACGCATGCACATTTGATGTCAAAACGAAATTTGAACCATCATTGGGAGTCGAATGGCAAGCACCGTCATTAACTTGCTCAAACTTATTGAACACTATTCAAAGAGTCTAAGTTTGTACAAACCTTATTTTCAAAAAAATCAATTCCTTACTTTGCCTCGGACTGACCATTAAAGGGTTTTAACCATATGTCATTAATAATATAGCCCACAAACCTTAGATACCCAACTTTACAAAGATTCTTTAAAGTCACACTTTCAGAATTTCACCCAACCACAACATTTGCATTCAAGGTAAAAGACACAATAAGAACTTATACAGAATTCACATAGGGGATTTCGAATCTCTACATCCTTTGAAACATATGACATTTATCAACCAGATGGGTCCAGCTCCAACCCAACAAAGACCAATATTAAACTTTGGACCAGATATTAAGGAATGGATTCACGCATAAACTGATTAACAATTCTTATTAAACCATGTCCTAAACATTAAACAAATGTGTCGTCTTTATCCAAAATTTTGCCCAAGACCAATGCACCTAACTGCAAAAATACATCAATTCAAAATAGTGCCCTTAACATTTTACAAAAATTCAGGGTACCAACAGACCCAAAATCATGTGGTGGGTTGTTGCATGTAGACTTCTTTTCAAAGATCTTCATTAGGAAGGAACTCTTTAGAACCATTTGATGTACTTCCCACCCAAACTGTGCTTCTAGTGCCATCAGCACATATAAACCTTTACCTTTCTATACACCAAAGCCTTTGAATATATATATATATATAGTCCATAAAATTTTGGAACGGGGACAACAAGACACCTTTCTGAAATGGTGGGATAATTCTCCAGACGCCTTTGGAGGATGTTGGGACGCATCTCCGAGACAACCCCCAAATCCTAGGACAAGTTCCCATGGAAGGAGTGAGTTCCTTAGTTGATGTGTTAGCATCTTATTTCTCTTAAATATTAACATCACTTGAGGTACTTGTATACATTGTGGGGTCCATATATATATATATATATAAAGAGAGAGAGTTTTTAACCCAAAAATCATTACATGTATGAAATGTTGCACATAATTAAAACAATTTCTTTCATTATACTAGTGGAAGACCTCTCTACACTTATTAAAAAAACTTCTTAGACCCTTAAAATGTCCTTAGCAACTCTATCAACTCAGTGTAGCCCCTATGATCTTTAGCCTTAAGCTCCTTGAAAACAGATTAGCTCCTCCAAAACAACATAGCACCCTTTATAAGGAATCCACATAATTTCTTCTATATGAATAGAAGGGCAAAACTCAACCAAATTCAGAGCTGATTTGAAATGCCATTAGCTCAACCAGTTAGATTCCTCAACTTTAAAGGAGGAGACCAAAGTTCGAATCTTGCCAAGCGATACATGCATAATTGCCAAGCTTGTTGTAATACCACAATGTGGCCATGATGTAAGGTAGGGCCCATTTCAATCCCATATAACCAATTTAAAAAAAAAAAAGTTCAAGAACATTACCCGTTATAAAATAACTTTTGCTTCTAGCACTTCTTTACTTCCATGATAAAATGCACTTTTTTACATGTATCATATGTCGGTCTTATCATATCCAACGTTTTCTAAAAAACCAGTGGAATCCAAGTGGGATGCCATACATCATATTATTTTCTTTATATAAGGCATTATTTCAACCCAATACTTACAATTATGGTTCAATCACACATATCATCTTTGTCCAAGCACTCGTTGACATTCTTCATTGATGATGTAGATATTTTTTTAAATATATCACCAGTCGCCATTAGAGGAGCAAGGTAGATCAACCATGTTTCCTTTTCAAAGCTTGTTGTTAATAAAAAAAATTTGAGGGTGTCGGTATAGCTGGATTTTTCATCATTATCATGCTTGTGATTGGAGACACTCCTAGAAATGTTTGAGAGCATGGAGTGGAAGTAGTACGCTCATGTGTGGTCTCTTGTTCGATTTTCAAATTTCTAGAAGGCCATTTAATGGAGCAAGGTTGTTGGGCGGAGTAATCACTCACTTTCTTTAGTATTCCCTCCAATTTGAAAACTCAAAATCTCTACGAACGATGACTGCATTACCAATGGAATAGAAGGTAAGAGATTCATATTCAAGTGGGGTAGGTATCAAAGGGTAGAGAATGCCCTTCTTCACTTTCACTAAGTCTCTAATACATTTGCCAATGCAGACTTATGTAGGAGATGCACTATGGTCTACTCACTGTGTTACTTGAGCCAATTGATATAGTAAAGATCATCCACATTGCTGCAAAATCACACTTGAAGGTACATAGAAGAGTCATTATTTACATATAAGAGTCATTGCTATGAAATAATGCTCAAGAAGGTACATCAAAGAGTCCAAGTGTGTCGTTGCCCCCTCAAGAGCAGGAAAGATTTGAGTTTGTAAAAGCAAGGGCTTCAAACTTGTTTGTTGGCATCGCCAAAGGGTCATTCATTGACATAGATGAAAGGCCAAGCAACATAATTGTCCATGACAAAAGCAAGTAAGATATTGCATTGCGCAACAAAGGCATGTTTAACGACACAAAGTGCAATGAAGGGTCAAGTAATGAGTTTCATAATAGAGTAAACATAGTTCAACAAGAAACGTTGATATCAATTAAAGTGGGTTGTGTGCCAGTCGATGCAAAAGACAGGAGTTCAGCTATGAAGCAAGTGAAGGTTGGCATGTATGACGATGACCAAGATAAGAGCTAAACATCGAAGCAAGTGCAGGATGGCATGTCCAATGGTGTGTGAGACGGGATCAAGTGCAAGTTGGTGCGTCCAATGGTACGCAAGACAAGAGTCTACAATGGAAGAAACTACAATGTATCGCATTAGACATTGTGTGTGATAAGAGTTTTATTAAACCAATTGGTCACAACAACTACCAATATTGATGTGACAAACGAGTGTCTCATGTTTTATGGCAATGGAACAAAAAACCTTATCAAACATTGGAAAATCAGCCTTATGATGTGGAAGGCCAATGGGTAGATAATGGAGAAAATCAGAGGAGGTTATTCCCTACATTATTGTGTGGAATCCTCGTACATGGATTTATCAAATGACAAGCACCAGACCTCAAAGGAGTTGCAAGAAGCCTTCGTGAAGGAATTGAAGTCAGTCAACAATGACGATAAGGTCATTGTTAAAATCTATAAAATAAAGCAAAGTTTAACAAAGTCTATGTGATTCTACAATCAAAGGTTGAAGGGGTTAGTCACCCATCAAGAGGAGAAGCCATCATACACATTGAAGAACAGGTGGTTTGTGGAGGCCTTCTTCCTGTGTATAGGAAGAAGATAAAGATTGTCTCTCCAATGTCATATCAAGAGACCTTTGAGTGGACCATGAACTTAAAAAGTAATGTGAAGACACCACCTTGATGTTGGGGTCGGAAGGCCAGTTATAACAATGACTCCGAAAACAAAAGTGACTCTAGAGAGGAGAGCAACAAGAGCGACAACTTCAAGAACAAGCATAACATAGAGAATGAGAGACGAAGCAAGAACGTCACTAATATGTGGTAATTATGAAGAGAAAGAACATTTGACAAAAGAATGCACCTTGAATTCAAGGAACACTGCACAAGGATGCATGACATAGAGGGGGACTATCCCAACAAAAGGTGTAAACAGTAGTACGTTTCGTAACAACCACCAAGGCAATAGTCAAAAACACTTTGAGTATGATGCTAAAGGTAGGTCCATTGTGCATTGTTGTAAATGTCATCTTTGGGGGCGCTTTGCATGAGATTGTCAAAGTAATACAAGTAACAATCAGCCAATGGTGTTTAGAGGACTCGAGAAACTTAAGAAGAGTTGTAATCCCACACATTAAAAAGTAGGCAATGCAAACTTGATTGCAATCAAAAACGTAAATCACGTTGTGGTAGATGCGCAACAAGTTTCAAAACGATGACATCAACACCAACAAAAACACAACCAAATGCATCTACATTTGACTCAGACATGCAGGTGGAAACTTTGGTATCTTTAGTTTTAAATGTTTTTCTTTACAAATGGGAGATGAGAATAGGGCTTAAACCAGCAACTTGTCTGAAGTTGAACTAAAACAGTTGTGTAGTTCAGATGACGAAAAGGAAAGAAGCAAAGTAGTTTTAAAAGTCCACAAGGCCATCAGCCATATAGGACAATGTTGTTTAGCAATGTTGTCTAACCAATAATATAACGTTACCCAAACTCTAATACTCTAGTTACCGAGGTCCGGTGTACAACCTTACCCCCTTTCAAATTTGACTTTGGACCTCCTACTTGGAGTACCAAAGTCTTTCAAGACAAGTCGTTTGTCAGGCTCGTCCAAGGGATGCCATCCCAAACAGGCCATCCACTAGATGTCGTCTACCCAACCATACGAGCGAGGTCATACATTAAGTTGTCATCTATAGTGTCACCGTCAGGGCAGATCGTCCACTTGCCATTGCCATAGCAAGTCGTCCATCTACTGCGTAGGTCATCCCCCCATTTACTGTCCAAGAAGGCATTAGGATGGTCTGGAGGCAGCCTCCAAGTAGGCCATCCAAAGGTGATTGTTTGAGTAGACCATCTGAAGGTGGCCACCAATGTGGGGGTAAAAAGAGATGGCCATCTAGTACAAAGAGGTTGTTAAGGTCATTTGACTGCAAGATAGAGGTCGTCTAGCGACAATTCAAAATCTAAGCAGAAATTTTAGCATTGCAAGTAGGCAAAGTGGATGAAATCGAAATGTCGACAATGGGAAAAATTCAGCCCAAACAGTGAAAGATTCCAAAATTGGTTTGTTGAGGTTAAAGGGTGACACCCCTTAACCCCACCCTATATCACAATAGGGGCGCTAACCCTTGACCCCCAACACTAGTGGCAATGGGCGTTGCTTGTCATACTTGCGATGTTGCTTGTTGCACAATGTGTGGAAAGACTTCCAGAAATGTACGATACAACCAATTACAAACATGTATGGAACAAGAAGTGGAAGGAGCCCAACAAGTACTTGAGCAAAAGAGACAAAAGGATACACCCCGATGGTTGTTTCCAATCTCTTGGCGAGAATGCTAACAAGTCCAAAGGAGAAAGTACATGTAGGCAGACGAATTGACACATGAACGACTATCATACTTGCATGAATGCACAAGTGTATAGGCAAAATGCACACATGGATGCATGTGTCACATGTTTGAGATGTGCATAAATAGAGTTTCCATATCTAAGTATCGTCACGTAGTGTTGTCATGTATGCACATGACGATGTGTTTGTAATAAATATAATGTAATACCATAGGGTATTTTAATGTTTCGATGTATACGGGTATTTTAGTTATAGTTAGGCAATTGCCAACCGCCTACCGATTTTGTAATACCTATATTTATGTATCTATGTTGATAGAGGTGGAGCTACTAGTGGAGGCATGATAGAGTTGTTTGTCAAAGTATAATGTTGGTCAATGATGGTCAAGGCAAATTTGTGTGTTGTACACTTGACCATACCATGATGTATTGCAAATAACTCAATTGTAAAGAGTGCATGTTGTGTGTGTAGAGCATAGTAGAAAAATTCGAACTCCGACTTGGCAAAAAAACTCAAAAAAGCTTGGGAAAAAAAAGGGAAGACAATGCAATTTTCATTGGAAAAAAGTTTTCTTCATGCGTATCACAATTAATTAACATTATACATGCATGTCACAATTAATTAACATTATACAAATTCAAAATTATAATTGTAAGTGACACAACCTTAAACTACACATGAAAATGACAAAACACACTTCAATTAAAGAAATTTTAATGCCTCCAAAATTCAAATATTCTTGTATTGTTTATGATATAAAAAGGTACAAATTACATAATGTGTCAAAATGCCTCAATAGGCCCACTATCTAGTGTCTTGCAAATGTCTTTTGCCCTAGCAAAAGCTTTAGTCCTCTCTCTTTGTGCTTGTGCCCGTGCCTCTTCCTATGCCTTTGTCACTAACTCCTCCACTATACTTTCAATATCAACCATTGAAAAGAGAGGCTCTTGCTACTACTGCTCCTTTCTACTCTCTCCTATTCTAGACATCTTCTGCAACTAGCATCACTTCAAATTGCTGCCCACAACACATTGTTCTCCTATTGCTCACTCCACTTTCTTCAATTAGTCATATCATCAACTTGATCAACATGACCTTCATGACCAACACAACCAACATGATGAGCAACGCCCGTCACCACCTGTGTCGGGGGTCAAGGGGGTAGGAGCCCCCTTGCAAGGTTGAGGAGCAACGCCCCTTGTGGGGTCAAGGGGCAAAACCATTAATATCTTCATTGTTTGAACTGAATTTCTTCCCTTGTTTGCATTTTGGTAGTCTGATTTCACCTTATCTCTACACTCTCTACAATTGGGAACAGCAAAAATGAGGGCACTTTGAAAAAAAAAAAAACCATTTGTGCTCTTTCCTTATCCCCGTGCACAGTTGGCTGAATTTTTTTCAGGACTCAGCAAGTTTTTTTTTAACTCACGAATACTCGTTGAGTTTTGTAACAAAGGTGTGGAGTATCTCCATGTACTTGTAGGTTTTTCCCATCATAATGGAATTATATTGTGATGTATTGAATTCTATTTCTACACCAAGCGACCTGAATATAGTACTCATACGTTTTCTCCTTGACTATTTCATTAATCAACATCTTACTGGGAAAGAGACAAGGAAGGCATTCAAAGAGTATGTCCAGTTTGGAAGACAACCCATGAAAATGTTGATATACTAAGAAGTAGACAAGCTTATGAGAACCACCATCACTACCATTCAAGGGGTCTCAAGGAAGCAATACACTTTGAAGACCAAAAGTCTAAATATTTAATACAAATACCTCTCCAGCACAAAGCAAGATTGCCCACGGATGTAAGTCGATGGAGGTCTCTTGAAAAAGAGACTGAGCAGCCATTAGAGAATAGCTTGCAAAGAATTCTAATTATTTCTGTTGTTTATATTTCATAGATGGACAAGAAGAAAAGACAAGATTAAATATTGGTTTACCACTCTTCAAACTCAAGTATAAAGATGTCAAAGAAATTGAACATAATTCCAAGCTAATTTGACCCAAAATTTCCAACCAACATAGAATAGCTAATGTGAACTACTAATGCTAGTAGTTTTTTTTTGTTATTTTTTGGTGGATTTATAACAAACAATTGTAGCATTATCAATTTACCTTGACCTGTTGTTACAGTCATCTGTTCATCATTATTTTTAGCCTCAACCTATACAGATTTACTTTAGTGTTGAATAAATGTACAATGGAATGAAAAGGAACTTATGTTATTAAGAAATGGCTCATATTTATGAAAAGAAAAATGTTGAGAGGGGAAAAAAAATTTAAATTACAAGTTTGCAAGTAGCCTTTTTTAGAAAAGAGCCAATATTTTCAAAAACTTGGAAATGCAAAAAAAGAAAATATGATGTTATTTTAAAAATTATATTTATTTGATTATTATGATCATCATCATCGAGTTTTTAATTTTGTAAGTTTTTGGTGAAATTTGCCCCCATTAATTGCTGATTCAATTTTTTTCCAGGCCTCGCTGAGAAATTGCCAATCACCATTTTTTCAATTTTGATCAAGTATAATGGCTAATTAAACTCATCTTAAAGGCAATAAACTGAAAAGAATTTTGGCAAATTTCATAAAACTTTGGCATTATCACTTTGAAAATTTGATATACGCTTTAAACATTTTGAAATGTATTTATCTTGCAAAGCTGCTATGGAAACATTATATTGAAGAAACATTAACCCTAAGCTTCCCCGGTTTTGGAATGCCATCACATGAGGCACTAAAAGTTGAGTTGATGGTATCCTGGAAGCCTAGATGTTTTAAGTATCAGAATATCTACAAGGGAAGGGGGTAATCTTTTGGCCGGGTAGAAGGGGGTAATCTTTTGGCCGGGTAGAAGGGGGTAATCTTTTGGCCAGGTAGTAGGCATTTTGTATTCAAAATGACTTATCCAAACTGTGGCAGACAACAGACAAATATTTATAATATCCAAAGGTTTCAGCCTCCAGGTCAACTAACTAATGGACCAGATCAGGTGATCCACTTAATAATTTTAACAAATAGAGCATAAATTTTTCTAACAAATTTTGATGCAAATATGTTCAGAACAGGTAGGTAATTTTCATTACCATCCTTGTTTGATGAATCATTAATCTCTTTAAAGGACTGCTTTCCAAGCCTGTATTTCTGCAAAAAAAAAATCATATAAATTAAAAAAAGACATAATTTTACTGTTGTATACTGTATAATATAGAAAATAAACTATCAAATGGCATTAGCTCAACCGGTTAGATTCTTCAACATTAAAAGAGAAGACCCAGGTTCAAATCTTGCCAAGCAATACACGGATAATATCCAAGATTTGTTGTAATACCATTATGTGGTGATGATATGATACGGGTGGGGCCCCTTTCAATCCCATATAACCAATTAAAATAAAAAATATACAGAAAATAAACTGCATAATTGCATAAAATAAGTGATTGAAAATTTGACTTCTATGTTAACTATACTTAAAAGAACCAAAGATGTTCATGGGTGGATATTCAACATATAAACTCAAATACAGGGGGGTAAAACCACATAAATTTTAGCATAAATAAGAAATCTTGACAATGCCAGATTTTCTCTTATTCTCATCATGATCTCAACTGCCACATTGCATAGAACATATCAAACAGCATATACCTGAAGATGACTTTTCAGGTGGTAAAGTGTGAGGCCTTTCACACCCATGGCTCTCATGATAGTCTTTGGTGTAGCTTCTGCAAATCCATGCCAACAATAAGAGTACACTAAAAAAAGAAACAAGACCCATGTTTCTTCAAAGAAGTCGCCAACAGAAAGATCATTTCAAAAAACGATCTTACGACTTTTAGGAAAAAAAAAAAGCAATTGAAATAACTATGATCACCCATCACATAATAATACGCAGAAATCTTAACAGTGAAATCAAAACATGTAGCTATGGATAAATTTGCAAGATTGATTTTTATGAAAAATGTTTGAGTTCCGAACCACATTAAACAACAATCATATTTGGCTACTTCAAATCAGCAATTGTCTTTGCATGGATTCAAAAAGCACTAATTTTATTACACAATACCAATTATTTAAAGAAACAACATCACTCAAAACACCAAATTTGAGATTTGAAGAAAATAGTTGCTTATGAATTCTTAAAATGAATAGAACAGGAAGTATGAAATTTATTCCTGGTCTATGAAATTTCCGTTTTCTTTCAGAATATGTAAAAAATTCGGAAGAGATATGATAGAGGAAAACTTCAAAATCTTCATATATTAGTAAGCTACCTAACCACTATGCCATGTTTCAAATGCAAACTATAAAGATTATTTTAGCATATTTAGTAATTCTGGATGTTTTATAGTAAGAATTATTATGATCTTGGCAAACGTTTTTCTCACATAGGTTTTCTCATTAACTACAACTTTGACAAGACAGGAATCTTTATACATAAAATGAAACATCTAAAAACAAAAGTCAACTTATAGTCCGAACATATGAAAGAGACAAAACAAATTTAACAGTGCACACTTTAAAAACTTGCATATCTCTATAAGCTAACCACCAACCAATGTGTTTACATCTAAACTATATTTTGTTTACCTCAATTTTATTTCTAGATGTTTTGTTAAACAAAATTTTGGTTACAGGTTTATGGCAGACGGGGTATATTGAATTTAGATGTTTTGGTAAAGCTCAGTTTACCATATGACTTTGATCAAAGTATAGAGACAGAGGTACACATTTGAGACAGGTCATCTTCCATGGAGAAGGCTCAGACTCAGTCCAAGTCTTGACAGACACAGAGGCCCTATGTGTGATTGTTGTGGGTGCTTGATTCCAAGTGAGTTGTCCTGGCCTCACTATAAGCAAAGTCTACGGTAACCCTTTAAAAAAAACATACAATGAAAGTTTCCCTTGTAACCATCAAGATGGTTTCATATTCAAGTGTTGTGCTTTTTGTAATCAACAACGTGGTCTCATAATATGTGCTGGCAAGGCTAAGACCAAAACTCTCCTCCACCAAAAATGAAAATTGCAAATTAAAAAATCCTGATTCATGAAATCCATCCCAGATATGTTTCAATGAAATAATCAAAACACGTAGTACTAAAATAAAAAATTATTGCTAGTTGTAGCGGAGAGTCATTTCGTGACTGATCAGAAAAGAAGAATACAGGCTTTTTGTGTGCAAGCTTGATGAAGACTGTAGCATTAAATAGATGGGCTATATTTATGCATTGCGCGCACATGAACTCGGTAAAAGAAAAAATACGGTTGCATTGGCTTAAAGGTAAGACCCTGCTCTGGTCCTTTGATGTGCAGTACTCTTATTCCCAACCAAAAGGATTTGTGTTCAAGGATTAGACAATGCAATGCAAAGGAGTAGTTTGATTTCTTGATGCGAGCTCTAATACTTTTTAAGTAGGCTGATTTTCATTTTTCTATAATAATATTTTATCACTTCTATTCAACAGGAAAACTAGCCATCTAAAAGCCTCAAGGCTAAAAACTGGGCCAAGCTGTAGAATGTAAAATTTAAAGCACGCAAGGTGTATTTTCTGAACTCACTGTCAGGACCGCCCAACTGAGTAACCGCATCAACAAAACGCTCATGAAGCTCTGCCGTCCACCGGAGCCTTGGTTTGGGATCTGTGGTTAAAACTAAGCAGGCATCTCCAGGGAGATTTGTTCCTTCCAGAGGACCCCCTTGTGTGTCCTCAAAAGACTGGGGTTTCTCATGCGAGGAAATGCTTGAATTACTTACCTGATACATTTTCTGCAAAAACATAAAACCAAAACAGAACCCAGTAGGTCACAGACCAGCACCCAAACATTAAAGACAATGAGACTCAAAAAAAAAAAACTTCTTCACTTCTAAAATCTGTACTTAAAACAATATATGTATTTCAGTACAAGCCCTGATAAGATTGTATGACTCACATCATAAAGCTTCTGAATATCCGCTTGTTGTTGTGCTCTGCAGCTCCTGCACACTAGTTCAATATTCTTCTCCTAGAAACCCTATCCATCACCATAATGTCTCAAATAACCCAAACAGGGATTTCTGTATGTTTGCCCTAAAAGCTTGGTTTTCAAAAATGGGTATTTATCAGCTACAATCCAATGTCCGAACCAGCAGACCCCAAATGGATTTTTTGATGAATTAAATCATCGTTGCTGGATTGCTTTAACCCCCACTAGCAATTACCCATGTCCTCTGGCATTAAAAAACCGAGTTTCTACTGCCCTATATGTACACTTAGTCAGCTAGGATGGTCCATTGCAAACTCTGAGATCACCACACAAGCAAATCCTACTTTTCATCGTGTGCCCATTAGAGGACTGTATGTCTTCTCCCACGGGCCATGAAAAAAACAAGTGACACCCAACAGGTGCACTTTAATTTTTGGCATCACTGATTTTATGTTCATATCTTATTCCTAAGCAGCTGCCTCTCTGTCTGCATTAACACCCAAGAGAAAACAAAAGGTAAAAGGCTAGTTAAGCAGGGGGCTACCAACTAACGTTTATCTGGTGCATTTTGAGCTGCTTCCTCTTTGGCTGGTTTTAGTTGCTACCTGCTGTCCATTGGATTGGTTGCATGTTGTGCTATCCCCACATCAACAGACATCAAAAAATAAAAGTTGAAAAGGATTTGTGTCTTTTGTTTTGGCATCTTCTTCCTATATCAAATTGCCATTTTCGCTTGCATGGGTTCAATTCTACCCATAGAAGTGACAATTATGTGAGTAAAGAAAAGTACAAAAGCATTATAACAATCCGCACCACACCACCAACCCCCAAAAGAAAATATAAAATAAAATAAAATAAATTTAGACAATCTGCACTATGTACTAGCGTAGACTATAACATGAGAATTGCTTTTTGAATTAGATGAAGGGGTTTGACATTATGGCATGAGGATGAAATCAAATAATGTTTAAGATGGTTGATTTATAATATGGTATAGAGCAGGTAAGTCATTATGGTTTGTTAAGAATTTCAAGGGATTAATTTAGTTGTTTGAATTATAATCGTATGTTTTGTATATATATATATATATATATATTTTTTTTTTTTAATATAATTTTTATACACATCCATTATGTCGGTCACATCATTGATTATGAATGAATGAAAGATTTTAATTACGTCCGCGAGACCCAAATATGGTCTATGGGACCTCAAATATGGAAGTACAATTACTCAAATCATATCATATGATTTTTAATATCTTTGAGAAGGTTGTTCCTTCTCCTCCTGCTGATTTGTGTTAGCAATTCTCCAACTTTTTTTATTTTAATGTCTTCAAATAAATCTGTCATAAACTTTTTTTATTTTATGTAAATGGCGTTCTTGACGTCTTTTTATTTTTTTTATTATTAAAATTTATTTTAATAATTTAAAAATATTGTTAATACTTAAAAAAATTAGTAATTTAAATTTAAGTTTTTTTAAACAAATAAATACTAATCAAAGACAATAAATAAATAAAATTTTAATTAAATTAAAAAATTATTCCTTCTATGTATTAATTTATTAAATAAAATGTTAAATTTTACATATAGCTTTAGTTTATAGAATGAAATTATTTATTCTTTATTATTTACTCTCAACTCAACCACCAAAATTCAAGTTAATAAATAAAAATTCTTAAAATTCGTGAAAAAAAAAAATTAGAATTTTGAGTTATGAGTTGAAATATTTTATGTTGTTTTTTTATCATCAAATAAAATGTTAAAATTTACCTTCCAAATTTTTGATATATAATATAAAAAATATTATTCTCGATCGTTTACCTTGTCTAAAGATAAATTAATAATAAATTTTAAAAGTTTGGCAAGGACATCTTAGGGGTTTGTTGGCTACCCAAGTTCAATTCATAAGAAGGAGGCCCCATTGCGCTTTGAAGAGTGTGGTCTCCAATTGTGTCACCCATTATACTTAGTCTTCCTTTAGCATGTTTTTTTTTCACCCATTATACTTAGTCTTCCTTCAGCATGTTTTTTTTTCAAATACATAATAGATAGTTTAAATATAATCCTAAGCCCCTCCATGTCCCTCTCGGAGTAAACATTCCTTTATATATATATATAAGCCCCTTCGTCCTTTTGCTTCCAGTAAATATTTAAAAAGGTGGGACACAAGGTTATTCCTTGTAAAAATAAATAGATAAATAGTTTAAATGATTTTTATTTAACAATTTTAAAAAATTAAATTTTAAATAATTAAATATTTTGTTTAATTAAGTTATCTTAATAACCTATTAAAAAAAAATTAATTTTAATTTATCTTTGTAAAAAATTATTTGTAACTTTAAAATTATTATGTCCTTGAACACCTTTTATATAATAATTAATATTTTTTATATTTTATTAAATAATGAACTTGCTAAATATCTTTATCAAATGATATTAGTTCAATCAATTAAATTTTCCTTGTCAAGTTGTGGTTATGATGTCCCGATAGGGCCAACACAATTGTTCAGGCTTTGACTTTTCTTCGGAAGGTCCTAAGTTTTAAGTTCAAACCGCAACATATGTGTAGTTGTGTGTTAAATTCCCTATTGATAAGTTCAACTCTCCCCTTATGAGAAGTTATGGCGAGATGGGGTCCGTCCTAGGGGTTTCTCACACTAACCAAATCTAAAAAAAGTTGTGGTTATGATGTAATTTGAATAAGCCCATATCCATTTTTTTATTTGGTTACCTCTATAAAAGTTTGTTGAGATGTTTTTTTCGAAGGTTCTTTAAAGTTTTTCATTGAGTAAGCCCATATCAATTTTTTATTATTTGGTTAGAGTGAGAAATCCCTACAGAAATATGTTGCGATGTTTTTTTTAAAGGTTCTTTCCAATGGGTTTACACATGTTTTTATTTCATATAACAAGTTTATATATATATATATATATATATATATATTCTTAAATTTATCTACTTTCAAGGAGTAAACTTAGGTTTACAAAATATTTTGTAATACAATGATCATATAATATAAGTCTATTCTAATCTCGTATAACCAATAAAATTAATAGCTAAATTAATATAGCATAATGTATATTATCCACAAAGTTTAGAGTAAGAAAGCAAAGAGATCGAGATCATATATATATATATATATATATATATATATATATTCTTAAATTTATCTACTTCCAAGGAGTAAACTTAGGTTTACAAAACATGTTATAATACAATAATGATATAATATAAGTTTATTCCAATCTCATATAACCAATAAAATTAATAGCTAAATTAATATAGCATAAGTATATTACCCACGAAGTTTCGAGTAAGAGAGCAAAGAAATCAAAATCAAATCTTGCAAAACACAATACATGTATAATTGCTAAGTTGTAGTATAATACAAATAAAGTAATTTCAATCCTATGTAACTAATTAAAAATATATTTTTAACGTTTTTACGAAAGCAAGCGATTGTGCGAGGGTTTCATCTGTGTTGAGTGCAAGCAGCTCCAAAGGTTATTTTTCGGGACCTTTAGGCCCTAGCGGCCAACATTTTTGTGGTTTTTGTTATAGATTTTAGTGGGATATGTTGCAAGGGAGCCAAGATGAGCTAGAAATATATCTTTCAACGAATCTTCATGTTGCAAACTTGATTGACAACGGTTTC
The DNA here is from genome assembly GCA_028583015.1 of Wollemia nobilis. Classification (NCBI taxonomy): domain Eukaryota; kingdom Viridiplantae; phylum Streptophyta; class Pinopsida; order Araucariales; family Araucariaceae; genus Wollemia; species Wollemia nobilis. Next base: position 6,410,672 of record JAQPPZ010001031.1, on the reverse strand, counting down.
CAATTTGTTGCACAAAACAAAAGTGAAAATCATACCTTTTTCTCAGCGTCCAAGGCATGGATTAAAGAGATCTCGAAACAAGTTTCAAGCAGTTGATCAAAAAATGATTCAAATCTTAAGTGAATCTGATACTAAAGAGCACCCCCAAAACAAATCCACTGTAAAAACCTCTTTCAAGGGCAAGGATTTCAAATAATCGTCCCTAAAAATAAACTTTAATGATGCCCTCCATGGTGGACAGCCTTAAGCTAATGTTAACATTAATCTTAGGATTTCTCGTAAACCTCTGAGAATGCCTAAATATTGATCCTAGGAAAATTGAGTCGAGATATCTTAGGGCAGTTAATGGAACTTCGATTGTTAAGCTAGATATGGGCATCATTTAGACTAGCATAGAAGATCTAGAAAAATAGGACTAATTTATTGTTTCTTGGGTTTTCGTCTAAGCCTATGTAATTTCAAAGTTTGGGTTGCAAAAAACTAGAAAACAAAAGGTGAGTTACAAATCTCTATTTATCCAAATGGTTATTTTCTTGTTTTATTTTTTAATAATGAAGATAGAGAGAAAATATTTCAAGGGGGTCCCTGGTTCTTTGGAAGGGCGGGGCTTTTCATGAAGCCTTGATATACTAAATTTAAAATCAAATAAGAGATGTCTTCTACAGGTCCTATGTGGGTTAGACTCTTTGGCCTCCCAATTGAATTTTGGAATCCAATTGTTTTTTCTTCAATTATAAACTTTTATAAACTTTTTTGGAACTTTTATGATGATTGTTGATTGTACTCAAAAAATTGAACATATTATTTATGCTCGGATTTATGTTTTAATAGATTTTGACAAACCCCTACCTGAAAATATCTCATTACAATTTAGGAAGGACACTTGGTAGCAAGTGGTGGACTATGAGAACATTCCTTTTCATTGTTGAATTTGCCATAAATATGGTTATTTGGTTAATGTCTACCCAAATAAAATTCTAGATTAAAATAAAGAGGATACAAACTTAGCAGGTTTCCAAATGCCTAAGAAGAAGAACACTAAAAAAAATCAGTTATGAAGGATCAATCGAAGTTATTAGCTAATATGTTTGAAATTCTTTCCACAAATGATGTCCCAGGTGAGGAAGAGGAAATAATAGAGACAAAAATCTTAGAAACACAATTTAAATATGTAGAGAAAGACTCAGAGACAAACTAGCAAATTAAAGGTTTTCAACAAGAAAAAAAGGAGAAAATATACACAAGAAAAACAATCTTTTAAATGTTGAGACTTTAGATAATACAAGTCCAAAGATAGAATATGTTGAACCTTAAAGTAATACTTTGGCTTTATACAAGCAATCTTCGAGGTTTAGAAGCCATCTCAAATTCAATTGGGGTAAGTCAAGAAACAGTGAAAAAAAACTAAAGATGGATTCCAACCAAAAGGTAAGTTGCAAGACCAATCAACGTCATATGGTAAAAGAAGGTGAAAGGCTTGTAGAGGAAGGTAATGTTATTGCCCTCACCAATTTTTTTAGCCCTGGTATTAATGAAGATAATCACTTGGAATATTAGAGGACTCAAAGGGAGTCTTTCAAAACAAAATAAAATTAGAAGAATGATTCAGACAAACCATTCACATCTTGTTTTCCTTCAAGAAACAAAGATTTTAATAGAGGAAATGGATTCAATTGCTAGTAAAATCTGGCTGGAAAAGTTGCTTCCCTCAGTTCTCAAGGACTTTTGGTGGCATTACTTACCTTTTGGACCCAAAAAAGGTTGTTATTCACCATATGGTTGGTAGTTGGGGTATTTTGGCTATAGCTATTAAAAGTAGACATTCTAACCAAATTATGCTTTGCATAACTATTTATGCTCCGACTACTTTGGAGGAAAATATAAGATAGTGGAAGGATATAACTTATATTATCTCTCGTTTTCCTAAATATTGGATCTTGATCGAAGGATATTTCAATAGAAATTTGGACAAAATCACTGATCTCATGAGCGAATATAATGCAAAGCTTCATCTTGTGGACATCTAACTAGATAATGGCCTTATGACTTGGTCTAGCAGAAGGTAAGGCTTAGCTTGTATCATGGAGAGATTGTATAGGTTCTTGTTCTCTAATAATTGCTTAATTCATGGTCACATTCCTAAGGTAAAGACTCTTAACAATGTCGGTTCAGATCACTGGCCAATCATGGTAGAAATTTGGAAAACCAATGTGAGTTTCTCACCTTTTCAATTTTAGTTAATGTTGCTTAGAGATAGTTCCTTCAGACCTCGAGTGCAACAATGGTGGGAGGAAGGTAAACCAAGGTATGGGATTAAGATGTTTTGTTTAGCCAAAAGGTTACAATACATTAAATCCAAAATCAAGATTTGGAATTGGAAGATATTTGGAGATGTTTGGCAAAAAAAAAATGAAGTTATTGCTTTGCTTAAAAATTTGAATAAGGAAATTTGTTTAGATGGTCTTATAAAGAGTAGAAGTACAGATAAAATTAGACTCACTGCTTAGCTAGAGGAATGGGAAAAAAGATAAAAACTCTTATGGAAGCCAAAATCTAGGATCTAATGGCTTAAATAAGGAGATCAAAACACATAATTCTTCCACAAATCTCTTCTAACTCGAAGATCTCACAACTTTATTTCTTCCCTGAAATATAATTCTGGAGATATTGTCTATACTTGGGATGGCATGAACTCTATTATTATCAATTACTTTTCCAATCTATTTGTTGTTGCACCTCTTGAATCGGCTTCTCAACCAAATATTCTTCAAACCATCCCTACTCTTATCACTTCTGAGGAGAACTCTGTTTTGATTGCTCCAGTTACTATCAATGAGCTTTAATATGTGGTTTTTAAAATATAAAAAGGAAAAACCTTAGGTCTGATGGTTTTCCTATTGAGTTCTATCAAGAGTTTTGGGATATTCTTCATGTTGATTTATTAAAGGTGGTGGAAGAAGCCAGGAGAGCCAAATAAATTTTGAAGGTTATCAATAAAACTTATATAGCTCTTGTCCCAAAAGCTCAAGAGGCAGATCATATCTCAGCTTTTAGACCTATAGCTTTATGTAATATTTTTCTCAAAATAATTACAAAGATCATGACAAAAAGGTTGAAGCCTCTTTTGCATAAGATTATTTCCCTTTAACAATGGGGGTTATGTGGAAGGGCATCAAATAATGGATGAGATAGTTCTTGCTCAGGAAGCCATCCATTCCATGGAAATGCAAAAAACTCCATCTATGTTCATTCATTTAGACTTATCTAAAGCTTATGACAGAGTGGATTGACACTTCCTTGTCAAAGTTTTAAGGCAATTTAGTTTCTCTCAGGATTAGATGGACTATATTATGGGATGTATATCTTCGGTGTCTTAATATATTTTTATCAAAGGTAGGCCTTCTCATTTGTTCCCTGCTTCCAGATGTATTAGGCAAGGTGACCCCCTCTCCCTTTATTTTTTTCATCATTCTTACTAAATGCTTGGGTAGGACTATAACCAAAAATAGAGAAAAAATAACCCTTTAGGGAGTTACCATTGCTCGCGGTGTTGGGCCTATTTCTCATCTTCAATTTGTTGATGACTCTACTCTGTTAGGTAAAGCTACAGTTAAGGAAGCTTCTAAAATTAAGCAAATCATCAGCTATTTTTCGAATCTTACCAGATAATTGATCAATGAAGATAAATCTAAAGTCATTTTCTTTCACTACTCTCCTAGATAGGAATCCATGGTCTTGGATAAATTAAGATATAAAAATACCTCCCTCCCAATCACTTATTCAGGCATTCCTCTCAATATTCAAAGACAAAAAAAGACTAGAATTGGTTGTTGGATAGAGTTAAGAAGAAAATTGGAAAGTGGACCAATAGGTGGCTTTCATTTGGGGGCATAATTACCTTGGTAAAATCAGTCCTTCAAGCTATACCTATTTATGTTTTTGTTGTGTTGAATATCCCAAAGGCTATTCTTCAAGAATTAGATCAAAACAATCATTCGTTCCTCTAGAGTGGTACTAAGGAAAATAAAATGGGCCTTGGTGAAATGGGATACTTTATGCCTTCCCAAGAATGAAGGGGGGTTAGGTTTTCGGTCTGCTATTAATAAAAATAAGGCTTTAGTTGTTAAACTATATTGGAGGATTTTGCACCAATGCTCTTTGGACCAAGAATCTTTGTGCTAAATATGTTGAGAACATAAGTCCTAAAGACCTTATTTGTTATCGATTACCTATCAAAGGTTCTCCCATTTTAGCGGTTCTTAAGACTAGTGAGGATTTGATTAAGCAAAATTTATGTTGGATCATTCATAATGGTCAATAGATAAATTTTTGAACAAATTATCGAGATGGTCACCAACCTTTGATAACTCAATTTCCTGATTGGAGGCCTTGGATGGAGGAGCTTCATCGAGTTAACTGGATAAAGGTTGCTAATTATTGTTGGTACCATACTAGTAATTCAAAGGTTGGTAGATATTGGATCCCTATTAAGGACTGGCCTATTCAAATTTCAAAAAGGCAAAGAAAGGATATCCAAAATATTTTTCATATGAGATCTCTCTCCTGGTCCCATGATAAAGATGGTTTTGGATGGAACAACACTACTAAAGGTGAGTATTCAATTGCTCAAGGTTATTTGGCCTTATGCCATAATAATCCCAACCAATCATATGACATATTTACTCAGTTGTGGGCTCAAAATATCTGGCCTAAGGTGAGGTTCTTTACATGGCTTTTATTGCATCACAGGGTGCTTACTGGTGAGCAACTTATGAAACATGGTTTTCATGGCCCGTTTAGATGTGAAATGTGTGGAGAGAATATGGAAACTCTTAGCCATATTTTTATTGAGTGTACCTTAGCCTATGAGTTATGGAGGAGAATGGCCATCTGACTTGGGTTACAGTGGTCCAATTTTTTTACTTTTGAATAGCTTTGGAGGGATTGGCCTAATCAGGAGGGTGTTGTCACTTTATTAGGCAGCTAGTTTGGATGGGTTAGACCATCCTACCTTGGAATATCTGGAAAGAAAGAAACAGTCAGATTTTCAGTGAAGAAAGGGAGGAAATTCACTATATATGGCAAAATACCATTGCCAACTTAGTTGAATCAGTCCAACAACTCTTTAAACACCCCCAGAACTCCCACCAAATATGGGATCAAGTGATGCAAATATTGAAGATTAACTCTTTTAAGGGTAACCAACTTAAAGGGAATGTGAGTAATTGCAAGACGGATAGAATAAGGAATTGACAGTATCCTCCTAAGGATTTTGGAAAAGTCAATACCTATGGAGCCTCTAGGGGGAACCCTAGAAAAGCTAGTGCAGGAGGAATTGGTAGACTTTTAGATGGTTCCCTAGTTTTCACTTTTGTTGAGAATTTGGATATCCTTTCCAATAACCTTGTTGAGAGTATGGTATCCTTAGAGGCCTTCGAGAGGCTACTAAGGTAGGATGGAAAAAGGTGTTGGTTGAATCCGACTCTCAAGTCATGATTAATTTGTTGAAGACTCCTAAGAATCAGGTTGATTGGAGAATAAAAATAATTGTTGAGAAGGTTCAATTAATCTACATGAGCTTTTTGAAAGTTGAATACAATCACGTGGTTAGAGAACAAAACATGAGTGTTTATGCTTTAGCTAATTGGGCATTGGACAAAGGTGATCTTACTTACTACAACCACCCTCCTAGATGGTGGGATTCACAAATAAGGGAAGCTCTTATTTCTATCCTTTATCTGGATGGCTCCAATACTAGAGGTACCTAGTTCCTTTTGTCTTTGTTTTTGCTTCTCTTTAGTTCTGTCAGGGTATTTTAGTTCCCTTGCTTAGGCTGATCATTCTTACGTTTCCTTTGTAGATTCTTGCATGAATAGCTTTTTGGCCTAGATAGGCCAAACTTGTATTTTGTTTTTTCCTTCTTTTTTGTTTTTTTGGTGTGTTGTTTTGTATTTTTTTTCATTTTGTTTTATTTTTGTGTTTTTTGTGTTGTTTTTGGTGTTTTTAATATTTTTTTTGTGTTTTGTGTTTTTGTTTTTTTTTTTGTTGTTTTTGTGGTTTTTTGTGTGTGTATTGTGTTTTGTTGTTGTTTGTTATTTTTATATTTTTGTGTTTGTTTTGTGTTTTTTGTTGTCTTTATGTATTTGTGTTTTTGTTGTTTTAGACATGCTCTTTAAGTGTGCTGAAGGGAGCAGGCCAGGTGCGAGCCTTGGGCGTTTTTAGCAAAATAGATACCCTTGCCTCCTTGGAACTTACCCAAAAGTAGCATCCCAATTGGGATGTTTTCCACAAAAATATATATATATATATATATATATATATATATATATATATATATATATATATATATATATATATATATATATATATATATATATATTTATTTATTTATTTTTTTATTTTTTTATTTTTTAATTAAATAAATAATGTATATTTTCTATTATAAATTTATTTTTTAATATTATATACTTTACATTGGAATATGTTTAAAACATTTATTATTCTATTATTTTTAATTAGAGAAATTTGGATAAGACTCAAGTTTATTAGTTCATATGATCTCAAAATATAAATACATTTTTAAAATATTTTTATTAATTTAATTTTTTAAATACATATTTTTTGGGGGTTTTGAAAGGGTTGCGCTCTCTCTTTTACATCAACTATATAGCCTATTTGGTGTTGCCTATATTTGAACCTTGGTGTGGGCTACATTATCCATATGTCCCAACCATTGAACCAATGTCTCATTGACATTTAAATACACATATTATCTATAGCATAATTACTTTTTAAACATGTATATTTTAATAGTTGTATAAATATTGAGTGAGTGAGAATCAAGAACAGAGCATGCCAACATTGAGTACAAACCACGAGCAAACCACATGTTTTCTTTATTTAGAAAGTAAGTATTGTAAGTTCGAGTAAGAAGCAACTAGGTTCAAATCTTACAAAGTGCAATACATGCATAATTGTGAAGTTGTAATACCACTATATAAGGCTATTTAAATCTTCTTCTTTTTTGTTGGAGAACAAGGGGTTGTACTTGAATCCCCTACCTTGACAAATAACAACTTTATCCTTTAGAGCTTGAGGGTTTACAAACAAATTTAATTCTCATCTTAATTGAGTTATTATAACTAGATACCTACATCATTTTTCATAAAATGTTTGAATTCTTGATTTTCATTTTCTAAATTTTTTTTTTTTTTGTGTAAATACAAATATTCTAGAAAAAATTCCAATAACTTTACACATGTTTTTATGAGGGGTCTCAGTCCCCTCATACTGAGTGGAGTTTAAACCTTGGACCTCTCAAATAGAAGCCAAAGTCCTTACCATTGTAGTAAGCTTACAACTTATATAAATATTCTCGAATACAACATCCTTCTTAGTATTTTCCTACAACATCCTACAACATCCTTCATAATACTAAAATTGCACCTCTATTGTCTATGCATTGCATCTTAGTAGAGTAATGTTTATGAAACATCACACTATCATAGTCTGCTTTACCAAATATGGATTGCCAGTTTCCTTATCGAAGCATAAGTGCAACAAATTTTTTTATAATAAATAGTTTATATGAAAACACATTAATGTTATAAAATAAAGCAAATATCACCAATGGAAAATTTTAAAGTAAATCTTAATCATTATTTGATTCAAGCAATCAACATTTTCTTGTCAACTTTAGCTAAACTTACTACTTCCTCTAACCATGAAAAAGAGAATTTAACTTCATGATCCTTAATTAAAACCCCTCTATTGGCTAGCCTATCTACACATTTGTTTCCTTCCCTTAATGTATGTGTAAACCTGATTTCTTCAAACTCTATAGCAAGGTCTTGTATTTCCACAATTATCTCTTATATATTCCATGGAGCCTTTGCTTTTCTAAAAAAATTATTTATTACTATTAATGAATCATCTTCCATCCATACTCTATTATATTTCATTTCTTTACATACTTTTATCTCTTCCAAAGCCACCCTAGCTTCAACTTAATTATTTATCTTAAATCCACTATTGAAAGTGTAATGAGACAAAATCTCTCCTTTATTATTTCTAATTATTCCTCCTCTTCCTGGTCTTAGATTTCCTTTAGATACTCCATCAAAATTCAATTTGATAAACTCCATGTCTGGCAGTTTCCACTTTATATTCTTTGATTTTTTTTGTTTCTCTTGTACCCAACATCATAATTCTATTTGATCATTTAACTCCATATATTAAGGCTTTCTGCTTCTATATTAGGGATTAGGTGAGTTGATAGGGTTGGTTTGGATTCTTCTATGGACAAATAAATCTTCCTTTTCATTACCTATAAACTACTTTTCTTTCCTTTAAATATTATTCTATTCCTTTCTAGCCATACAATCCAAAGTTTTGTATCTTTTGATATATCCCAAAATTTCTACAAGGCCTCACTTTTAAAAGTGTTATGCCATTGCTTTAACGATTTTGTCATTCATCACCATCCATTTACCAAACATATTAAGAATCCATTGCCATAATTTCTAGACTATTGAGCAGTGTCCCAAGAGATGGGTCTATACCCTCCTTTTTACAAAGAACACATTGTGAGGGGCCATGAAAACCCCCCTTCATAAGATTATCCCAAGATAAAATTCTTCTATGACCTACCATCCAAACAAACATTTTGACTTTAGGAATGCTTAGGCTATCCCAAATATCTCTCTATATTCTTGTGATATTCCTATTTTGTTGGTGCTTTACATTATATCCACTTCTTATTGTGTATTCTCTTAAGCTATTCAACTCCCAAATCAGCTGATCCTCGACTCCTCTCATAATAATAATTATTATTATATTTTTTCTCAACTACCTTCTAGCATCCATTTTTATCTTCCTTCATGATCCTTGTACATAATATTTGAAACCCTATCACCATATTTATCTTGAAGTAATCTCTTTCATGGTTTCAAAATTGGATCTATATTGAGTGGTTTTTTATCACACCAAGTATTCATCCAAATAGAAAAACATTCTCCAATTCCCAACACCCATATTAGAACATTAATCATTAAATCAATTATTTTTTAAACCATTTCATAGTGCATAACCATTTGGTAGTGAGAATGCAGTAAAAAATTAAACCTAGGTCATTGGCCTCAACATGTTTACTTAAAATAATTCTTACCCATTGTCTTTGACTCTCTTCATACAATTTTCAAATTACTTTTCTCCTAAGAGGTAAGTTTGCATCTATAAGAACTCTTAAACCGAGACCTCCCCTAGTTTTATCATCGCACACCTTGCTCCATTTAATCAAAGGCAATTTCCTTTTATCATGTAATCCTGACCATAAAAATGATTGCATAATATAAATTCAACTTTTTTCTATTGATTTTGGCATAGTATACAAGGACATATAATATGTTGGAATGGCCTATAAGACTAATTTAATCAGTAGTAAGCTTCTTGCTAATGTTAATCCTCTAACATTCCATACCAAAAGTTTATTCTAAACTTTACTTATAACTGGATTCCATAATTATATCTTCATTCTTCCCTCAAATAGGGTAATCCCTAGATAAGTTGTTGGCAAATATGCCTCCATTTGAAGTAACCTACATATCCCTGCTTTGATTATAGTTGGGGTGTTTAGAAAGTAAATTTTGGATTTTGTCCTATTAACTCTCTATCCCAATGCTCTTTCATCTTTCTTTAATAAGTTATTCCAAGTTCTGGCCTCATTTATCCTTGCCCTTCCAAAAATAGTTGTATTAATTACAAATTGTTGATGGGTGATGTTGTCGATGTTATTACCAACCTTAAGTCCACTTATTATCCCATATTTATTAGCCTTCTTCAAGTTCCTACCCAAAGCCTTTGCCATAATAATGAACATATATGGTTATAGAGGATCTCCCTATCTAAGACCTCTTTTGGCTTTAAAAGATTGTGTTACTAACCCATTGACCAGCATTGAATATGAAATTGTAGAGACACAAACTTTAATCCATCTAACCTATTTCTTCCCTAATCCAAGCTTTTCTAATATGAAAAAAATAAAATCCCATTTAAACATATCATAGGCTTTACTCATGTCAAGTTTTAAGATCATTACTCTCTATTTCTTGAAGTTGTTGAATGCATAACTTCATGAGCTACTATGATCCTATCTAGAATTTGTCTCCCTTTCACAAATACTCGCTCTTCTGAAATAATTTTATCTAACATTGGTCTTAATTGATTTGCCATCACTTTGAAGATAATATTATATGCCATATTTCACAAGCTTATGGACATAAATGAATCAAACAATTTTGCATCATTTTTTTGAATTAGGGTAAGATATGTTGCATCTATGTGGAATTAGGGTATGATATGTATTGTTTCACCCTAGACTATTCCACTGCCACCTATATATAATCCTTCACTATATCCCAATTATGTTGATATCATGCTATAGAGAGCCCATCCAGACCTAGGCATTTATCCTTATCAAAAGAGAAAAGAGCTAAATAAACTTCTCCTAGAGTAATAGGCTCTATCAGTTTTCTATTGTCTTCATTTGTTATAATTGAAGGTACTTCTTGTAGTAGTCAATCATTAAGAACTTCAAACTCCTCCAATTACATAATATTATGGTAAAAAACCTTACCTCCTTTCTGATTTCACTTTGGTCTACAATCCAAACCTCTTCTACTAATTCTAGATGTTGATCTTTGTACTATTGTCATCCTATGAAAAGCCTTTGTATTTTTATCTTCTTTTAACCAAGTTTATCTCGATTTTAATCTCCAAAATTTCTCTTACTAAAAATATTATGATATTCACTACGCAACTCCCTTTCCTCTAAGCTTGGATTATTATGATCACCTTTTTAGAATTCTGAAAGTTTATCTTTTAGTTTCTAAAAAATATTTCCAAAAGTGTTCTTGTTCCATTCTTTTAATCTAGAAGTCATTGATTTAATGTTTTTGAAAGTGTATATAGTCCATCGTTTCCTGAAGAATTTCACGTTTATGCTATCATATCAAAAAATTGAGGATGGTATTTCCACATCTGCTCATATTTAAAATGTGATGTTTTTTAATTCACTTACCATCATTTTAACTCCTATTGGCTAGTGATCTAAACCAATCCTTGTCAAGTATTAGTTTTAGCAAAAGTCCCTTCATATAACCAATGATCTAAGAGAATCCACATGTCTAATTTTTCTATTGTTAGATTTTGGTCTCTCCTTTTGTTAGTCCATGTATAGTTATCTTCTTCAAACTCAACCTCCCATAGATTATTGTTTTGAATAAAAGTCGAGAAATCTCTCATACTTTGGGTTAATTTACTAATTCCCCCAAATTTTTCATCCATCTTGGTTATGGCATTAAAATATCCTATGATAATGAATTTGGTGAGGCCATTGGCCCATTTTAATCTGATATAACTAATTAAAAATACATATTTATCCATGTTAGGACACAAAATTGGTATGTTTTTGGGTTCTCATCAAAGAGACCCAAGTTCAAACCATAGGGTGGGTGTGAGTGACCTTGTTATGTTTCCATACATATATGTAATGTATATTTTTTATTATATATTTATTTTTAATATTATATATTTTGCATTGGAATATGTTTAAATAATTTTATAATTTTATTCTTTTTAACTAGAGAAAATCAGTGGTTGACATGAAGATTTGAACAAGATTGAATTTAATTAGTTCATATGATCGCAAAATACAATTATATATTAAAATATTTTATCAATTTATTTTTTAATATAATGATTTTTTAAACGTTTATTTTATTAGTCATATAAATATTGAGTGAGTGTGACCCAAGAGCAAATTGTACCTTTTATTTTTTAGAAAGCAAGCAAGTATTGCAAGTACGAGTAAGACACAAGTGTGAGCAAGAAGTAAGTGCAACCAAAGAGTAGATATCATCTTTTCTTATTCTAAATATTTAGGGAAATTTTTAAAATAAATGATTCTTTTGAGGAAAATCTAGGTAATATGGAAAGAAAGTTATTTTTGAGAGTCTTAACTAAAAATAATGATGCCCTAGCTAAAAGTATAAATGCCCTAATTGAGGATAAGATGAAGGTCAAAACTATGACGAGCCCTATTCAAAATCCATATGTTACACCACACATGATTATCGAGGATGAGATAAGCAAACGTGACATAATAGTTCTTAAAATCATAGGGTTAATGTGTAAGTTCCAAAGATATTGACTAGGTTTTTCAGTGATACAAAATTGGATCAAAGTGAAAGTGAAAAATGAATTCAAATTTCTCCATGACTTTTATTCCAAAAGGATTTTTCCTCATCTTCTCTAGTACAAAAACCAAGCATAAAATAATGGGTGATGGCCTATGCTTTAAGGGGAGAGATAAATTATATTTAAGGCCATTGAGTGAGATATTTTCTATGGAGACGCAACTTATTAAAAAACTTCTAGTATGGGTTAGGTTTTTGGACTATGATATTGACTTATCAATAAGGAGGTTCTAAAGGATTTTTGTAATACTCTAGGGGAATTCATTCAAGAGGGACTAACTCCTAAGGAATGAAGGCATGTTGTATATACCCAAATATGTGCTTCCATGGATATTTCAAAACCTTTGTCATAGTCTATTAGAATTGAATATGAATAAACAGAATATGATCAAAAAATAGATTATGAAAAGATTGCATTTTAATGTTGCAAATGTTATGTGATTATACACATGGCAAGAGATTATATTGCAAAGTGAAAATGATGGAGAAGAATATCAAATTTTGGGCATGAGATAACTTCAATATAAAGCAAGAAGATTAAACCATATTAGAAGTTAGATCAAATCAAGGATTTTCCACTCCTACGAAAGTGGTAAAGAAATTCTCTCTACATAATCAAATGATAAAGTTAGTTAACATTAGAAGAAAAAAAAGGGATACAAAGGATGAGGAAGTAAAATGTGCAAGTTCAAATTTGGAAGGAATTAAAGGTGTAAGGAGGTAAATTCCAAAGCAAAGTAGGTGAAAGAGGCCAAAGTTAGTACAAATAAATCATATTCATTTTCCTCAAGTAATATAAAATTATTTAGTTAAATTATTTTTTCTTTAGCTAAAGCTAACAAAAAAATATTGATTGTTTGAATCAAATAATGAATAAGATTTACTTTAATGTTTTCCACTGGTAATATTTGCTTTATTTTATAACATTAATGTGCTTTCATATAAACTATTTATTACATTTTTTGTGGTTGCACTTATGCTCTAGGAAGGAAACTAGCAATCCAAATATGGTAAAGCGGGCTCCGATAGTGCGATGTTTGGAAATATTACTCCACTAAGACACAATGCATAGATAGTAGAGGTGAAGTTTTGGTATTGTAAATACTGTTGTGGTAAAATATCAAGAAGGTTATTGAATCCTAGAATATTTGTATTCAAAAATTGAAAAAGTTCCAAAAAATAAAAATCAAGAATTCAAACATTTTATGTAAAATGATATAGCAACTCAATTGAGATGAGAATTAAATTTGTTTGTAAACTCTTATGCTCTAAAGAAGAGAGTTGTGATTTGTCATGGGTGGAAGATCAAGTACAACCCCTTGTTCTCTAGAAAAATAAAAAATAGAATCCTCTCATTGTAATAACAATGAAAGTAGTATAGAGCATATCCCTTGTATTTCGAGGTTTCAAGAGCAACATAATAAAGAAATGGCTATAAAATATTGTTAGGAAACTTTAGATAAAAATAAGCATAACTAAAATAGCAATGTAGGAATTAATGGAAATGCTTATAAACTAAATGACCATGAAAATGAAAATAACAGAAGTGCTTAAGAAAATAATTGATTAGAAATACAACAAACTTATATTAATCAAGCAAAATAGATATTGTAGGCCTCTTCGAGGGGGCAACCTCCTTGGAAGCAAAGCTTCGATACAATTTGAGAAAAATATGAGATACATTCTACTCCAAACCCATGTCCTTATATAGACTCTTATTTACCCTAACCCTAATGCTCAAGGGTCAGACCACATGAAAGAGGGGACCCAAGCTACTAACTCCTACTTATAATAAAAGTAAAGGTTACATCATAATGGGCCCATACACACTAGGTGCCCAAGGTGCAAACATACACCAACACTAGACAAGTACATAATAATGGTTGTGTTAGGATAGGGTCCTAACATGCCCTTCCCCTTCAAGAATCTTTGTCCTCAAAGCTTGAGGTGAGGAAACTGCTATTGTAGTTGATGGAGTGGCTCCCAAGTGGCATCTTCTGGCTGTAGTCCATGCCACTATACTAGAACATTAATGAGAGTGTAGTTGTGAAGTGTGCATGTATGCTAGTCCAGAATACTTGTAGGTTCTAAGATGACTGAGCCTTCCTCATCCAATTGGGGTAGTGTGGATTGGACCTATATATGGTTTCCAAGGACCTTCTTTAAAGATGAGACATGGAAAATTAGATGTATCATGGAAGAAGGTGATAATTCTAGCTTGTAGGCCATAGGGCCAATCTGCTGGAGCACTTTATATGGTCCATAGAATTTTGGTGCTATCTTTTGACTACCATGGAGTTTCAATGATGATTTCTTGTAGGGTTGCAAGCATAGGAAAACCATGTCCCTAATGTTAAAATTATGCTCAAAATGGTGTTGATCTACTTGTTGTCACATATGGTTCTGTGCCATGGCCAAATTATCTTTGAGATGTTGGAGTAGTTGTGCATGCTCCATGAGAGTGGAATCCATTGCTTGAACCTTGGAACTACCTAGAATGTATGACAAAAGTGATGATGGAGGGTGTCCATAAACTACTTCATATGGTGTCATCTTGGTGGAGTGATAGGAAGTATTATACCACCACTCAGCCAAAGGAAGCCATTTGACCCAATGAGTCGGTTGCTCAGATGCAAAGCAATGGAGATAAGTTTCCAAGCACTTGTTGATAATTTTAGTTTACCCATCGGTCTAGGGATGGTATGTCGAGCTCATCTTGAGTTGTGTGTCATGTAACTTGAATAGTTCCTACCAAAAATGACTAGTGAATGTGGGGTCATAATAAGATACGATGGATTAGGGCATGCCATGAAGGCAAAAAATAGAATCAAGGAATATTTGGGCAATAATTGAGGCCTTGTAAGGGTGGGCTAGAGGACAAAAATGAGCATACTTAGAGAGACAATCCACCACCATGAGAATGATTATTTTACCTCTAGACTTTGGGAGCCCTTCAATAAAATCCATAGAAATATTCATCCAAATGATCTCTAGAATAGGAAGAGGCTGGAGTGTGCCTAGTGTGCAAATAGTTTCACCCTTAACATGCTGACAAGTATCACATTCTACAATAAAGGTCTTGATATCCTTTTTCATCCCTACCCAAAAAATATGTGTTTAGCCTATTCATATCTTTAAGAAGCCTAAATGTCCTATAGTCGAAGAAGCATGCATTTCCTATAGTATAGACTCATAGAGTGGTAAATTTTTAGGGATAACAAGGTGACCTCGATATCATAGATATTGTCCATCCCATGTATATCTTGGGTGAGAGTCAGGATTAGTTTGAAGTTGTTGAATTAATGATTGCAAGGTGGAATCTTGGGTCACTTCTCCTTGAAGTTGGTGGGTCCATTGAGGAAGTGGAGTAGAGATGGCACATAACATACCTTGATCCTCATATTGGTAGGATAGTGCATCAACAACTACATTTTCCTTGCCCTTCTTATAAATGATTTCATAGTCATACCCCAATAGTTTGGTAACCCATTTTTGTTGTTTGGGCATAGATACACACTGCTCAAGAAAGTACTTAAGGCTATGGTTGTTTATTTTGATGGAAAAATGTCTCCCAATAAGATAAGGCCTCCATTGGTTGACAACATGTAAGATCACCATCATCTCCTTCTCATAAGTCAATTTTCCTAGGTTTTTGCCTGATAGTGCCTTACTAGTGAAGGCCAATGGCCACCCTTCTTGCATAAGCACTACACCAATTCCACTTCTAGAGGCATCACTTTCAACCACAAATGGCTTGGAGAAATTAGGCATAGCCAACATGGGAGTAGAGAGCATAACTTGTTTGAGTCATAAAAATGCATGTTCGATGGGTTCTAACCATAGAAATGAGTTCTTCCACAACATAGCCATCAAAGGGGATGCAATATTTCCATAATCATAGATAAATTTTTGATAATAGCTAATGAGGCCTAGGAAACCCTAAAGACTTTTGAGAGTGTGTGGTTTGGGCCATTCTTGTATGGTAGTAATATTTTTAGGATCCACCTTGACCCCTTCCCCTAAAACTATATGGCCTAGGTATTCCACTTCCTGCATCCCAAAAGAACATTTGGATCATTTGGCACATAGTTGATTATCAGCTAGGAGTTGTAGTGTCTAGTCTAAATGTTGCAAATGTTCCACCCATGTATGATTGTAAATCAGAATATCATTAAAAAATACCAAAATAAATTTATGTAAAAATGGTTAAAAGATTGCATTCATGAGACTCTAAAAGGTGGATGACATATTGGTAAGACTAAATGGTATGATGAGGAATTCATAATGGCCTTCATGAGTGTAGAATGTTATCTTTGGAATATCTTCTTCCTATAATTTGATCTGATGATAACTTGAATGAAGATCCAAATTTGAGAAGTGAGCACCATGGAGTTCATCTAATAACTCATCAATGATAGGAATGGAAAATTTGTCCTTGATGGTAATTTTGTTGAGTTCTCAAAAATCCACACATAACCACCAAGACCCATCTTTCTTATGAACCAAAAGTACTAGGGAAGAATATGGGCTAACACTTGATCGAATGACCCTTGCTACTAATAACTCTTGCACCATATTCTCAATTTTAGTCTTCTGCACATATGGGTATCGATAGGGATGAATGTTCAATGGTAAGCTTCCTAAGACAAGCTTGATGGCATGATCATGGGTGTACCATGGTGGTAACCCTTATGGTTCTACAAATATAGGTGCATGTTTATCCATAATTTCCTATAATTCAATTAGCTGAACTGTATCATTGGTATTTGGGGCCTGTAGTGCAAACAATTGTGCCACCACCCCTTGAGATAATTTCTTCAAAATAATTTCCATTTAATGTGAGTTGATGAGTTGGGTAGGACCTATGGTCATGCCATAGAGAGTATATTGCTTCCCATGTTTAGTGAATTACATCCATAGCTCAAAAAAGTCCCATACTATCAAGCCTAGGGTATGAAGCCATTGAGTTCCCAACATAATGTCACAACCCCTCAAAGGAAGGGCAAACATGTCTACCTTGAGGTTGTAGTCACCCATCATCACCTTTATATTTTTATATTTTCCTTTGCATGGTAGAGTACCCCCATTGGAAACCATGACTTCAAATGAATTGTAAGAGTAGATGTAACATGCTACTTTTTTAGCTACCCAAGGATCAATAAAATTATGGGTACTACTAGAATCAATGAGGATTATGAGTCATTGGCCCTTGAAATGCCCTACCACTTTCATGGTTTAGGGAGTAGAAATCCTAGCTAATGCATGTACTAAAATTTTAGGTGGTTGGTCCTCTATTGGTTTAGACTCTTTAGGTTGATCTTCTTCTCTATGGTCCTCCCCTTCGTCATGTGGTTCCCTAGTGGAAGGTTTACCCACATCGAGTAAATATAGTTTTTATTGTACACACTTGTGGCCTAGAGAATATTTATCATCATAGTTGTAACATAGTCCCTATGCCCTACATGCCTCCATTTCTTCTCGGGTGAGATATTTGATCTAGGGTGGTTTGTTTCCTGAGTTTGATGATGTCCGGGATGGAAATGAGGTTTGAGCTTGTGGAGGTTTAAAAGTATGCCTTTGTGCTACGAATTTATCTTCAGCAAGCCTAGCCAATCCTACAACTACCATCATGCTATTTGGCTTGAACATTTTCACTTCAACATGGATATCTTCCTTTAATCCACTAATGAAACAACTTTGAAAAACTCGACACTCAATCCCCTAGTGCAATTTGCCAACTTTTCAAACTATGTCTGGTAATCATGGATAAATGTCATCTATCTTAACTTGGTGAGGGCTCTAGTGAAATCTTCATACTCATTGGGTCCAAAATGGGTGAGTAATTCTATCTCAAATTCAGCCCAAGTGAGCCATGGATGCATATTCTCTAACCATTGGTACCATTGAACTACTTCTTGTTCTAGGTTGAAAGATGCAATTGTGAGCCTTTGATTATGGGGAGTGGCATGAAGAGAAAAATATTGTTCGACCTGATACAACCAACTGGTTGGGTCCTCTCCATCAAATTTTGGAAAGTCTAGCTTGGGCATTCTCTGGATTGTATTTAGAGGTAAGGTATTTCATGCTCTGCCCTCGAAACTACCATCTTGACTCCCTGGTGATTGTCCTGCCAGAACATCGTATTTTGCATTTAGGCCTATTAAATGACTCTCAAGGTCATCAATTTTATCCAATTTGTCTAGTTTGGATAATGCCTAAAGGATTTGTGACTGATGGTTTTCAATTTGTTTCACCTGGTCACCTAATCACTCTAGCTCTTGGGTAGCTCTAGTACCACCAACCATTTTTAGTCACTTTAGGGTCTCCAAAAAAGTTTATTAGAGTTATATGTCAAAATAATCGACTCAAAGAGAGGATCAAAATGGACTATACCACAAAATGATGAATTTTGGATTTTTGTACTCTCTTTTACGACTATTGACAACTAACTACTCGTTGATAAATTATTGATAACTAAGTATCTGCTAGTAGATTACTAACAATTGCTCTAACTATAAGTCTGATTATTCTTTACACTTTCAAACTGATAATTAACAATCGGTTATTATCAATAATAAAGAGTTAATGAAATGTTGGATTAATTATTTCAACTCTAAAACACTATGCATTTTTTAGACGATTGGATTTTACCATTATTTGTTAAAATTTATGGCTTGAAAGAAATGATAGAATTTAAAAAATAAACATGAAATTCATGCCCAAATTTGTAACCATGTTATTGCCTTTCTTTCAAAATGCTTATAGACATAGTTCTCATAATGGAATGTCTCAAGTGTAAAACAAAAGATGCTAGCCTATTGATTACAAGATTTTAATATACATGGAAGGTTCATCTACCACAAAAAAGCTAACATAAAGGTTCTACTTTTTTTTTTCAATAATTTTACATAGGTTTTTATGAGGGATCATGGTCCTCTCATACTATATGGGGTTTGAACCTTGGACCTCTCAAAGAGAGGCAAAAGCCCTTACCACTACAGTAAGCTTACAACTATTTTTCAACAAGTTTACACAGGTTTTTATGAGGGATCCCGATCCCCTCATACTGAGTGGGGTTTGAACCTTGAACCTCTCAAAGAGAGGCCCAAACCCTTACCACTGTAGTAAGCTTGCAACTTTGGTTCTACTTTGATTAATAGTAAAATAAAAATTTCCATAATTTGATTTTATTAAAATTAATCTTGATTATGCTTCCAAAGGAAATCCAAGAAAATCTAGTGGAGATGATATTTTTTTTAAATAATGAAATAAAATTCTTCTCACTCAAAAATATATTGCACTTCATCTTACAACTATGCAAAGGTAGGGCATTTCTTATAGGATCAAAAATACAATTGTAAAATGATGAAAACATATTTAATTTACTGAGTTTCATAAATGATCATTAATGCTATCAACAAAAGTAGATGTGGGGATTGTACAAAAAAAAACATCAATGATAATGGTAGTCAATAGAGGTAATCTCTTAGAAATATGAGAATATCTATAAATAAAGAATGATAATAAATTATTGAGGAAAGGGAGTGCAAGTCAGGAGGGAGTGTGAGACAAGAGATACTGTGAGCCAAAATTTAGTTATGGTGGAAGAGCAACAAGTTCATTTGAGTGCATTAATACTTCAAACCCTTACCATAAATATGTGGAATATTATTTTCAAAAAATCGTCAAAGTGAAGGAACATCAAGAGAAAGAAGAGAGAGGAGCGAGTGCAATATAAGAGTATAAGCCAAGAGCAAGTGCAAGTCAAGAGTGAGTATAAGCCAAGAGGGAATGCGAGCCAAGAGCAAGCTCCACTAGCTAGTATGGAAGGAAAGTCATATTGAAATCCCTAATGGGAATTCAGGTTGCCCTAGCTAGAAATTAGGATGTCGTAGCTGGAAGTAAGGAGGTCCAAGTTGGAGATAAACGAAAGCGCAAATACATGGAAAGTTCAATCCAGGTAGTAGATGTTACACTAAAAGTGAGTATCAAGGATGAGATGATTGAGCATGATATAATGGTTATAAAAGTAGAGGATTAATATGTAAGTTCCATAGATCATGGCCAAAGGTTTATGGAGATTAAAAAGTGGTTCAAGTGGAAGTGGGGTTTGAATTCAAATTACTTTGTGACTTTTCTTCCTAAAGTTTTTTTTCCTCCTCATATTTTCTAGTTAAAAAATTAGGGATGAAATAATGGGTGGTGGCCCATGGTTTAGGGGGAGCGATGCACTTTATTTGAGGCCATGGAATAAATTTTTTTCTATCAAGACACAAATTATTAAGAAGCTTTCGGTGTGGGTTAAGATTTTTAGAATTTCATATTAGCTTATCAATAAGGATATTTTAAAGAATATTGAGAACACACCATGGGAATTCATCAAAATAATACTAACTATTAAGGAGCAAAAGCATGTTATATATACCCAAATATGTGTTACTATGGATATTCCAAAACCTTTGCCACAATCCATTAAGATTAAATATGAATCAACAGAATAGGATCAACATGTGGATTATTAAAATATTGCATTCTGATGCCATAATTGTTATGAGATTTGACACATGGTAAGATTTTGCAAAGTAAAAACTATGAAAAAAGAGAGAAATTTTGGTCATGCGATAAACTTCAACACAAAACAAAGAAATCATATGATAATAAAGCTATATTAGATCAAGGATATTCCACTCCAAAGAAGAGGTCAAGAAAGCCTATCTACAACATCATTTGAAAAGTTAAGAAGGAATTAAAAGTGCAAAGGAAGATGTGGAGAAAAATTCTAAAATAAAGAGGACAAAACATGTCAAGTTTATTCTAGGTAAATCATCTTCATTTCCCTCTAATAATATAGAATCCTCTCCTGTTAATAAAAGTGAAGTGGTATAAATGTTATCTCTTGCACTTTAAGGTTTCAAGAGCAACATAATAAACAAATGAGGATGGAGGAAATCCATAACAATTTATGGTGTTTAGGGCAAAATAAAAAGGTAATTGCTATGTAAGAGCATCCTTGCACTTTAGGGTTTTGAGAGCAACATAAAGAAGAATATGCTTTTGAGATTATTCCTTGCACTTTAGATCCTTCAAAGCAAGACAAACCCAAAGGTGGTAAGTCTTACTATGAGCAATGTGAGAAAATTGAAGAGATTGATGAAGGTGGAAGTATTGTTGAGAATGAAAAAACGAGAGGAAGACCCAAGAAGCAAAAACAAATAGAACAAGAAACCCAAAGGGATATTGATATGGGAAAACAAAAGCAAATATCACAAATGCTAATAAGAAGTGGGCCTAAAACCACAAATAAAAATAAAAAATAACAATGAAAATAATATTTTAGAATATCAGGGGCATAAATAAGAACCTTAAAAAAAGGTATTAAGAATTTGTCAAGTTTTTATAGACAAGATATTTATAGATATGAAAACTAGGCAACACATATTTTAACCATTCACGGTGTTGAATTTCATCTTAACAAAATTTAAATTTTGAAAGGCATATGATATGAGTTGATTGTGGAAACTTAGCAATTTCAGGAAGATGAAGAATATCTCAGATAAAAAGGCAAGTAAGATAAGGTTTAATTAACTTGTTAGAAATGTAATGAGAGCAATGTAATATTTTGTTATTGTAATGGGAGTGGTCCCAATAAAATCCAGACATAATATATTTAAAAAAAATCATCGAAAACAAATTATAAAAAAAAACATAATAACAAATAACTTAGCCAATCTCAATGTTGATCTTTAATTGACAAAATTCAAATTTTAAATGGTCATTGGCTAAGTGAGATTTAATCTCTTAATGAAAATAATATATAAAAGAGTATCTTTGATTAAAAAAACAAGTTATCCGCTCATGTAGGAGTTGGAGAACAAGTGGGTAGTTAAAACTCTCCAATTATCGAGAGGTCCAGGTTCAAATCTCTCCCCTCACATGTTGCGGATATGTTGTGTATAAAAGGTTCCTCATCAAAAAAAATATATATATATATATATTTAAAATAAAAAAAAACAAGTTAAATATAATTAAATTAACCTAACAACAAATATTATGTTTTGTTATTCCACTTGCATTATCGGTGATGTGACCGGGGCTCAATCCCCATGGTGGATGTGTATAAGAAGTATTACTAAAAAAATTTAAAAAAATTATGCATATATTGCTTGGAAGACCCGAGCATAAGATTGATCATAATTAGTGAGTTTACTTTAAATAATATTAACTTAATTAATTATATATATATTTTTTGAAGATCAAGATTTAAATCTTGTCAAACAAGATCACTATACAATCACCATGAAATACAAATAAAATTAATTCCAATCTCATAAATAAATTAAAAAAAACTAAAACTAAAATTCTGTAAGACAAACATACTCTCTACTAACCAATTAATCAATTATAATATAATACAAATAATAGCCCTTTCAATCTCATAAAATCTATTAAAAAAACTTTAATTGACAGCTCCAACCAAAATTGATTACCATGAACAAGACCAATATACCTCTTTATCAAGTGACCTTTTCACAAACTTAGTGCACCTTGGATCGAGAAAAACTGCCCTTACGTAACAACTTAAGATCTCTTGATAGGAGGTGGGTGTTCCAAGTCAAACTACCAAACACAAAGGCCTAAGATGGTAAGGATAGATCTTTTTAAAAATATATATATTCTTTGAAACGGTGGACTTGGAGGAGACACACAGAAAATCCATTCGAACAAATTTAACAACAAAAAAAAAAAAAAAATTATGGTATATGAAATAAAAGATTGTGGTCTGTTTTTAATCTTTTGAGTTCGTTAAACCAATAACGACGTTACGAATCCGGGAGATAGATCGATGGTCTCTTTTTCACGGTGAATCAACAACAACAAAACGAAAAGGTTTGTTGAGAACAACCATGTGGTTTGAATCGTACCCTTATTAACATCCATTCCAACAAATTTAACAACAAAATAAAAATTTTATGGTATATGAAATAAAAGATTGTAGTCTGTTTTTAATCTTTTGAGTTCGTTAAACCAATAACGACGTTATGAATCCGGGAGATAGATCGATGGTCTCCTTTTCACGTTGAATCAACTACAACAAAATGAATAGGTTTGTTGAGAACAACCATGTGGTTTGAATCATACCCTTATTAACTATTAAAAATAATGTAATTGTAAATAGTCGATTGGTAAGAGGCACTTATCAAGAGACGACCTAGGTTCAAACCTTGGAAACATGCCCAACAAAAACAAAGATAGTAGTCTGACTTGAGTCGGTTGAGTGTGCGTCAGCTTAACGATGGCAGTACTAACCTTGATTTATCGAGGGTCTTCATCATTCCAAGCAACTTTTATCGAGGAAAGACAAGGGTTATAAAGACAGCTTCAAAGATTTGAAAAAACCTTAGAAAAAATATTTGACCCCGTGTCAAATAATTAAAAATGAAAGGATATTACCAATTCTTTCCTATAAAACAAATCTTACCTATAAAAAAAATAAATAAAAGATTGTGAGGAAGTATTCTACAGGAAGGAAAACTTGAACAAGATTACTAAAATATAAAACTAAGTTGACATCCGAGACACGAAGAGGCCGTCGTATACAATGGATTCTTAGAATCAAAATGGTTTAATTTGGAGAAGTTAGTGCATTGACTTAGGTCTTTCCATGGATGTGACGTGGAATTGAACTGGCCCTTGAATGCCAAGTTAAGAAATTAAAGTTAAGACAATCTGGCTTAGAAAGACTTTTGAAGAATCTTAACAAGAATAAATTTTGTAAGGGTATTCTCTAATAATAGAGTAGAATGTTTAATTTATAAAAAAAAATGTATCAATTGTGATCCAAACTTATTTTTTATATTCGTGCACTAAAATTAAAGAAGCTTAAGTAAATTGTGAATCAAATAACGAAGAATTAAAGATTAACAGAAGATCTCATATAGAAAAAGAAAGAGTCATATAATTCTGAGGTTCTTATGCAAGAATCTGATAACTATGAAAGAATTCAAGAGACTTGTAATCTTGAAAGCACAAACACTAGAATATACTAACCATTCATTTGATCAAAATATAGAAAGACAACAAATTGAAGAGAGCAAGGATGAACAATATAGGTTCCAAGATCATATTGAAGACTCTTACATAAAGGATTTAGGGATTTAGACATTAATCTACTAGAGGAAGACTGAAGACTCAAAGATAAATACATGCAGGAAAGGACAATACAAGTTCCAAGATCAAGATGAAGATCCATAAAGTCTTCAATAACCAAATAATGTAATACAAGGGGGTGTTGGAGTATATTACATTATTTGGTACATGCTAATGTACCACCTTGGGTACATCATTGTAAATATTAGATTAGGAGTGTGTCCTAGTTTAGAGTGTGAGTAAATATTTTATGTAATGTAATAATGTGCAGGAAATGCACAAGTGTCATGTAATTAAGTGTGCAAGTGTGGTGAGTGTAAATGTGCACAAGTGTTCATTATGTAAGAGTGCACATGTGTCCTTAGAATAGAAAAGTGAAGAGTCTCAAAGAAGAGTGAAGGTCAAGAGTATTCTATATGAAGAGTCACATTCTATTATATATGTGACTAAGCATTATAAATGAGAGAGTGTGTAACCTTTATTCTATATCATTTTACTATTTTTATGAGCATTTATTAGTGTCCATTTTATGAGTTATTTCTGAAGTTATTTGTGAGTTATATTTGAATAAATTATTTCCATTATTGAGTATTTTATATTGCAACTTTATATTTTATTATGTGGTTATTTACATTAAGAGTTAAGCATCAAAAGCTAACAAGATGGTCTATACTCTCCTCATTTTTACATAGAGCATATTGTGAGGGGCCATGAAAATTCCTTTTCATTAGGTTATCCCAAGATAATATTTTCTTGCGACTTACTAGCCATACAAACATTTTGACTTTTGGAATGCTTGGGCTATCCCAAATATCTCTCCATATTCTTGCACTATTCCTATTTTGTTGGTGATTTTTATTATATCTGCTCCTTGCTATGTATTCTCTTAAGCTATTCAACTCCCAAATCAACTTATCCTTGGCTTCCCTCAAAATAATCAATATTGTTATCTTTTTGCTCAACTACCTCCTAGCAACAATGTTTGGTATACTTGTAAAAAACTTCTTTCCATTTGTATATTCTCCATGCTTGTACATAATGTTTGAAACCCTACCACCATATTTGTCTTAAAGTAATCTCGTCTATGGTTTCAAAATTGGATCTAATATTGAGTGGTCTTTTATCATATAAAGTATTCATCCAAGTAAAACTTCTTTGTCTAGTTTCCACCACCCATCTTAGACCTTTAATCACTAGATCAATTAATTTTTTTAAATCATTTCATAGTACATAACCATATGGTAGCGAGAATGCAGTTAATATTAAAATTGGATCATTGGGCTCAACATACTTAGAAGAATTTATCCATTGTCTTTGACTTTCTTGCACAATCTCAAATTACTTTTCCTCCTAAAGCTAAGTTTGCATCAATAAAAACTCTTAAACCGAAACCTTTTCTATTTTTATCATCACACACCTTGCTCTATTTTACCAAAAAAAATTCCTGATTATTACATCAAAATTATATAATAATGTTATAATAATTTAATTATAATGCATGTATCACATATAAGATTTGAACCTAAGCCTCTTCCTTAAATTCAAAAAACTTTCCTTAAAATTAAAAAAATCACTGAATAAACTAAACCATTCAATAATAATTATTTTTTTATTTTTATTTTTAAATATTTATGGTAATTTAAAATATATTTTTTCCTATTATAATTAATAACCTTTATATCAAATAGTATTAAATGAATTAATTATATTAATTAAGGATAAAGATTTAAGTCTCATCGAACAATACTATTATATAATCATAATGTAACACAAATAACATCAAATTAATTTCAATCTCATAAAAGTTGGTGACCAACCAAACTTGATTGCCATGTGCAGTACCAATAAACCTCTTTTTCAAGTGACATTTTTAGAAACCCAATGTACCTTGGATGGAGAAAAACTGCCTTACTTAAGGTATTGGTAGGACATATATGTTCCAAGTATTATCAAAAGTCAAATAACCAAATACAAAGGCCTAAATTGTCAAGTTGGTGGTGCATGCCATAAAAGACAGTGAGGAATTACAGCACGAGGAGGAAAACATGAACAAGATTAATAAAATATACAAATAGGTTGATATCCTAGAAGAGGCCTTCATATAGAGTGATTCTTAAAACAAAATGGTACAAATTTGAGAAGTTAGTGCATTGACTTGGGTCTTTCCCATGGATGTGACATGGAATTGAATTGGCCTTGTATGCCAAGTTGAAAAATTAAACGTATGATAGGCATGAAAAGTGAGACAATGTGGGCCTACATTGACCTAAAACTGGTGACAAAGTCTAATGAGCAGACAAAATGAGAGGACAATCAATGGAAGCCAATATAAAAGTTATTTTAATTTTTATAAGGTTATAAGTTAAATGAGATTAATACAACTTTATTTTTATAATTTTTATTGTTAAGTTTACTTATATTATATTTAAAAAAACTTACATAATAATATTTAATAAATTATATATTAAGTTTAGGTTGAATTGTCGATGTACTTATTTTTGTAGAAGAGTGATATAAAAGAACACTAGACCTCGAATAGGTCGAACGATGGTAAAGGTACACAACGAACTAGTATAAGAGCTACAAATGTTTAGTTATGGTAGAAGAGCAATGGGTTCATTTAGAGTGCATTAATGTTTCAAACTTTTATCATGGATACGTTGAACATTATTTCTAGAAAATCGTCAAAGCAAAGGAATGTTGAGAGAAAGAAGAGATAGAGCAAGTGTGATTCGGGAGTAAGCCGAGAGTGAGTCCCACTAGCTAGTATGAAAGAAAAGACATATTTGAAAGCCTTAATGGGATGTCAAGATGCCGTAGCTGAAAGTTTGGATTGGAGATCTAATTGAAGATAAGTGGAAGAATGAATACATGACAAGTTCAAGTTTGATCCAGGTAGCAAATGTTACACCAAAAGTAACTATCAAGCTTGAGATGATTAAACATGATATAATAGTTCTTAAAAGTAGAGGGTTAATATATAAGTTTCATAGATCATGGCAAAGGTTTTTGGAGATTCAAAATTGGATCAAAGTTGAAGTGAGGATTGAATTCAAATTACTCTATGCTTTTTTTTCTAAAGGTTTTTTCCTAGTCAATTTTCCGTGTTCAAAAATTAGGGATAAAATAACGGGTGGTAGCCCATGGTTTAGGGGGAGAGATGTCCTTTATTTAAATCCATGGAATGTAAATAAATATATTGAGATAGAAACTATTAAGAAGCTTCTAGTGTGGTTAAGGCTTTTTGGATTTCTATATCAACTTATCAATAGGGATGTTTTGAAGAATATTAGAAAATACCCTAGGAAAATTCATCAAGGAAGGACTAACTATTAAGGATCAACAACATGTTATATATACCCTAATATGTGTTGCTATGAATATTTAAAACCTTTGTCATAATACATTAATATTAAATATGAATCAAGAGGATGGGATCAACAAGTGGATTATAAAAATGTCGCATTTTGATGCCATAATTGTTATGAGACTAAATACATGATAAGAGTTTACAAAGTGAGAACTATGAAGAAAGAAAGAACAATTTGGTCATGAGACAAACTTCAAGACAAGGTAAGAAAATTATATTAGAAGCTAGAACAAATCAAGGATATTCCACTCCAAAAGAAAAGGCAAATAAAGTGGCCACCATAGCTCACTTGAACAAAGAATGGATATCTATCAATATTAAATCCACTACTGAAAGCATAATGTGATAAAATCTCACTCCTATTATTTTTTATTATTTCTCCTCCTCTTATTGGCCTCTGATTTCCTTTAGACTTTCCATCAAAATTCAATTTGACCAGGTCTGTTTTTTGTGGTTTCAACTTCATATTTTTTGCCTTCCTTTTATTTCTCCTATACCCACCATCATAATTTCGATTGATGACTTAACTCCATCTATGAAGGCTTTCTACTTCATTAAAGATTAGTTGAGTTGATAGGGTTGGGTTAGACTCCTCTATAGCTAAATAATTTTTTCTTTTCATTACCTTTAAACTACTTTCCTTTCTATTCTTTTGTTTATTTCCAACCATATAGTCCAAAGTATCGTATCTTTCGATGTATTCCAGATTGTCTATAATGCTTTACTTTTAAAAGTGCTTAGCCATTGCTTTAACCATTCTTCAATTCTACCGTTCATCACCATGCATACTAAACATATTAAGAATCCATTGTCATAGTTCCCATACTATTGAACAATATCCCAAGAGATGGTCTATACTCTTCTCATTTTTACATAGAACACATTGTGAGGGGCCATGGAAATTTCTTTTCATTAGGTTATCCCAAGATTATATTTTCCCATGACCTACTAGTCATACAAACATTTTGACTTTTGGAATGCTCAAGCTATCCCAAATATCTCTCTATATTCTTACGATATTCCTATTTTATTGGTGATTTACATTATATCCACTTCTTGTTATGTATTCTCTTGAGCTATTCAACTCCAAAATAAGCTTATCCTTGGCTTCCCTCAAAATAATCATTGTTGTTATCTTTTTGCTCAACTGCCTCGTAGCAACAATGTTTGGTATACTCATGAAAAATCTTCTTTCCATTTGTATATTCCTCATCCTTGCACATAATATTTGAAACCCTATCACCGTATTTGTCTTGAAGTAATCTCATCCATGGTTTCAAAATTAGATCTAGATCGAGTGATATTTTATCATACCAATTATTCATCCAAATAAAACTTTTGTCTAGTTCCCACCATGAATCTTAGACCTTTAATCACTAGATCAATTGTTTATTTTTAATCATTTTACAGTAAATAACCATCTGGTAGTGAGAATGCAATAAATATTAACTTTCGGGTCAACAAGAACAAGACAAATAGGTTTGTTGGAAGCAGTCCCTATGGTTTGAACCCTACGCTTGCTAGTAACTAAAAATAGTGGCTGTAACCAACTCTCCTATTAAAAAAAAAAAAGTTTGGTCATTGAGCTCAAGGTATTTAAAAGAATTCTTGCCCATTATCTTTAATTTTTTTTTTTTGTACAATTTCTAAATTACTTTTCTTTAAGTTTGCATTCACAAGAACTTTTAAACCAAGAACTCCCCTAGTTTTGTCATCGCACACCTTACTCTATTTTACCAAAAGAAATGTCCCTTTACCATATAATTCTGAATGTTACATCATAATCATATAATAATATTATACCAATTTAGTTATGATGTATGTATCACTTTAAGGATTCAAACCTAAACCTCTTAATTAAAATCAAAAGATTTAATCAACTAAACTAAACCATTTAATAATAGTTAGTATTATTTTTAAATATTTATAGCAATTTAAAATATATTTTTCCTCTTATAACTAGTAACCTTTACGTCAAATGATATTAATTTGATTAATTATATTACTTAGATACCAAGATTTAAGTCTTGTCAAGGAATACTATTATATAATCAATGATATAACATCATATCAATTTCAATCTCATAAAATCTATTTAAAAACTTTGGTTGAAAAACATGCTCCAACTAGACCTCCTTTTCAAGTGACCTTTTTAAAAACCCAATGTACCTTGAATCAAGAAAAAATGCCCTTAAGTATTATGCAAGTCAAATGATTAAATACATTATTGTAGGGATACTCTAACTTATGTTGTTAGTGTTTCATTTCAATGACTTAAGTTCAAATCATTACACATACAAAGAATTAAAGTATTATATATATATATAAATTTTGGAGTGAACACACAAACCATTTGAGCAAATTTAAAAACAAAATAAAATCCGTGGTGCATGAGAAAAAAGATTGTGAGGAAGTACTCCACGAGGAGGAAAACTTGAACAAGATTAATAAAATATAAAACTAGGTTGATGTCCGAGATAGGAAGAGGCCTTCATATACGGTGGATTCTTAAAATCAAAATTGTACAAGTGTGAGAAGTTAGTGCATTGACTTAGGTCTTTCCCATGGATGTGACATGAAGTTGAGTTGGCTTTCTATGCCAAGTTGAGAAATTAAACAATGTGAAGACAATGTTGGGCTACATTGACTTAAAATTGGTGGCAAAGTGGAATGAGGAGATAAAATGGGAGGACAATCCATACACGTGGAATATGAAAGTTGAGTTTAAAATTATTATTAAATACTTTGTAGTTTTTAATTTTTATAAAGTTATAAGTTATATAATATTAAATGGATTATTTAATTATATTTTATTTATTAAAATATATTATATAAATTTATTTTTATTTAATTTAATTTGGTTATTATGAGAAACCTTTATGACCAATGTAAAGGGTTGAGCAATTTCCTCCCAACCATAACCTCTCATAAAACCGAGAGCTATACTTATCAATAGAAAATTTAACACAAAGCTACCACCCATCCACCCCCTCATACATTCGTCCACTTCGCGGTTTGAACCTTGGACCTTCCAAAGAAGAGCCAAAACCCGAATCGTTGCGCTGCATCCCAGGTGCTTATACAAATTTATTTTTATAGGATTTTATTGTTAAGTTTATTTAGATTGTATTTTTATAAAAAAATTATATAACAATATTTAAATAATTATATATATTAAGTTTTAGGTTGAACTGCGGTGTACTTGTTTTCGTGGAAGAGTGGCATAGAGGAAGAGTACTAGATCCAACACAGGTCAAATGACAACGAAGGCATTGAACAAACTAGAGGGATCTAATATTAAAGCCATATATCTTCAATTATGGTGAAAGAGATGTGGGTTCTTCTAGAATGCATTGGTGTTTCAAATCCTAATCACAAATGCGTTGAACATTATCTTTCTTATTTTTTTCACAAGTCTTTCAAGGCCTTGTTGGTCACGAATCTGCCTAAGTACAAAATATTATTTGTGCACCCTAGACCCGACCAACATTGAAAGGCCGAAGGAAAGAAATGTCCTCCGGGCCAATCTCTAGAGAGGGCTGGTTCCCGTACTAAAACTAATGATCGGTTTAAAGATTAGGGTAACAGGAAAGAAATGGGAAATAACAGAAAGGAATGGGAAATATGGCTATAAGCTGAAATATAAAGGTGGGGATAAACTAACAACAAAAATTCACAACAAGTATTAGTTAGCATATAACAGAAAGAAAGGCACAGGAACCACTCATAGTTTGCCAAGATAACCTCCAAGACAGCATTCCAGTATTCACTCCCTCACAAGCAGTAGTTAAATCCAGATGCAGAATTTAAAATCAGCAAATAATGGACATGAACGTAATCAGAAATGACAAGCAGAAAGAGATCAAACACAATACTACTCAAGGAACCAAAAGCCGAATGTCTTTCTATTTATGCAGAAAACTTAAAGTGTTTTTCTGCAGAGTGTCTATCCTCCTTTATTACATTGAAATGCTTAGTATTTATAGAGGATTTCACCTCTATCATTAAATGCACAACACAACAAAATGTCGGCTGGTCAAAAATCAGTAGCAACAATTCTCTCCTCGGTAATGGCGATGCTCGAATCAGATCATTCTTCAGGGAGCAACGATCCAGTTTTCATGGAGTGCGCCTGGAAAATTGTCAAAGATGGATGATGGAAAAAATATTCCAAGCGTCGGTGCATTGAAACTCAGCAACGTCACACGAACAATCAGGAGCTCGAATATTAAATTTTGGGTGCCATTACATTTCCTTATACCTTGGAATCTTACCCTTGCCAGTGGAAATCAACGAAATTTAATTTTGCTTCGAAAAGGAATGAAATCCATGGAGGGCACCTCAAAAATAATCGAGATCACATCGGATTTGAGGGCGTAGCATTTAATCCTAGCAACTTTTTAGCAAAAATTATGGATCATCACTCTTACTGCCCCAAGCATTAAATTTTGTCAATCTTGTCCTTTCTCAAAAAAATCTATAGTTATGGCACTTATAACAGTAACCCTTCAAAGCTAGAATTTTACCTTTCATTTTAATTGATTTCACCCCATGATATCTTCTTGTTTGAATTACAAGGAAAAATGGGAGTTTCACCCCTCAACATACTTTCGCCCCTTTCCTGGGTAATTTCACCCCAAAAATGATAAAAAATATCTTTTGGAAGGAAGGAGGCAAAAATAATTGATTTCACCCCTGAGAGGGGCGACAATGACTTTCGCCCCACCCTAGGGGCGACGTTGACTTTGATCGGTAGGAAAAGCTACTTTTTCCGGGACTTTCACCTCAAGATGTTTTCATTTGGAAATTCACCCCGAAGGAGGGCGAAAATGATTTTCGCCCCTCCTGAGGGGTACCTTTGACTTTGACTCTTCAATTTTCTCTCGAATGACGTCATCAAATCATTTGCGCTCCAAAACATCTTTCATTGGGGTTTCACCCCAAAGATGGGCGAAAGGGATTTTCATCCCTCTTGAGGGGTGACTTTGACTTTGATCGTGCCAAGCATGCTCTTCATTCTATTTTCATCCCCAGGATGCTTTTAACTAGAATTTCACCCTTAAGAGGGGTGAAAATGATTTTCACCCCCTTCTAGGGGTGCTTTTGACTTTGACTTTTTCATCACTTGTAAAATTTTCTCTTCTTCTTCTTTATTTGGATGAAATCTTCTCATCAAGGTAGTTTCACCCCAAAGGAAGGGTGCAAAATGATTTTTGTCCCCTCTTGAGGTGAAAATATCTTTCCTTTAATTTTAATGGCGCCTTCACTTTCAATAAAAAATGCCAAAGTCGTAGTTGATTTTCCATTAATCCTTCTATCCTAAAACGTCCATTGCCATCGATTTTTCTCTTCTACGTTTTTCTCATGACTTCCATTAATTTTTTACTAGTAAAATTTAATGTGTATCTTAGAAATGAAATCAACTTTTTATTTAATGAAATTGCTTACAGGAAGGGAACAAAAAATATTACATTAAAATAGTAAAACCAGCACAACTGCATCATTTATCTTCTTTTTCAAAAAATTTACAAGTAAAATTTAGTGTGGTAAAATTGCCAACACTTTTGGTGGCTCTTAGGGTATTCAGTTCTTCTAAATGCAATCGACCCCAAGCCTTTATCCATTGGGCTTAGTTATCATCGTCGACTGCATCAGATCTATCGACTGCATTAGATGGTACATTTGATTCTGCAACCTCCTTCTTCCTTCTTTCCTCTTGCACCTGCTTCTCCTGCTCTTCTGCAACTTTCTGTTCTGCTTCTACTCATGCTCGTGCTTCTTGCTTGGTGAGGCTTTCATTGGTAGTTTCATACATAGCAACTGCCTCAGCTCAAGAGTCCAAAGTGAATGTAGAGAGTGAACTTAGTGAATCAATGATGAAATATAACATCTCAATGTGATCCATGCTGATGTGATTCGCTCACTACTGGAGCTCCAATAGGGATGATTCGATGTGGGTGAGCCTCTCCATGTATGGTAATACTTGTTCTTCTATGATGGGCTCCTCCTAGCTATCGATATCTGAAGTATCTTCTATAAAATTTTGCTAGGCTACCTTCAACTCTTTTGTTGGCAAAAGCTCACCCTGCTCATCAATGAAGCTCGAAAAACCAACATCGACTAGAGCCTCAAAATAGATGAGCGAAATGCAACGCTCCTGTTCAAACATCGTCATCAACTTTTGGCCTTCTCTTGCTAGCTCTAACTTGGAAAAGAAGTTGTGCAACATCATCCTGGCCTTGGCCCAACTATGATCCATCCCACTCATCGGCTTAACCTGGAAGTCATATTGAGCCAACATCTGAATCTTCAATGCCAGTTCAATTTTTGGTTCCATTTGTTCCTCAACATACTCCAAGGTTCGCTCTCCAAGAAAAATCACTATTCGAGCCTCATGAATATACAATAAAACCTTGAGAGCATCTGTCACCACTATCACACAATATTTCATCAAATGGTGGTGATTTTCTTTGATTTTCTCCTTGGAGAAGCCTACTGATTGTGTGGCTTTCTCAACTAGCTATTTTTGTACAACCTCAAGTTGGGTTGTTAATGCTTGCACTTGTTTCTCTGCTCCTGCCCAAGCTTTTCTGGTAACCCTTGGCTTCTTTCTCCAACTCTTCTGCCCTCTTCTACCAATGCTCTACCTCTAATTTTGCTATTTCTAATTGGTCTCTATTTTTGGCTAGAGCATCATTCAACTCAATAATATTTGCCTCAGCCTCAAAGAAGCTTTTCTTGTAATGCTCGTCATGTAGGTAAAGAGAGCTCATATCCACCTGCATATTCCCCAACTTCTCCATGGTGTCAATCTTCTTTAGGTCCTCTGTAATGACTTCATAAGTGTAATCACTTGGAGCCATTTCTCCTTGAGGCTTCTAGACTTGGGGAATCATTTTTATAGTATGAGACTCCATAGTTTTAGGGTCAAAAGTGACCTTCTTCAATGCCTTTGCTGGAGCTTGAGCTTCTTTTCTCTTATGAATTTTTAACCACTATGATGAACTTAGTCGAGCTTGACTCATCTTCATTGCAATAGGATGCTCTGGTACAATCTCTATCTCCGGCTCTAGAAGCACCTGCAACTCAAGAAAAGGAGTAGGGGGAAAATGAGCCTGCTGAGGTTTTGGCTTGGGAAGGGAAGTTGGAATGGGAATGGTTGGTGGAATAGAAGTGGTTAAGGGGATGAAAGTGAGGGTTTCGGCTATAGTTACACTCACTCGAGGAGGAGCTTGTGTACTTATAGCTATGGTAGAAATTATTGGAATGGAGGATGAAGGGAGCGAAAATGGATTGGGACCAGATGTAAAAGAACTGAAAGAAAGGGAAATAATAGAAGTGGGAATAGAAGAAGAGGGAGCATTGGTGATTGGGGATTGGGAAATGAGAAGTAAAATGGAGGTGGTGGGTATATCGAATGGAGGTGAAATGGAAGCAACAACTATAGAATGGGGTGCAACAGTCACCGAATGCTCAAGAGAAAGGGAAGAAGGTGTAGAAAATGTACCTTCGGGCTCGGACACCTTTTGAGCCAATGATGAGGATGACTGTGGTGTTGGTTCACCCTTGTCTTGCTCCTCCTCCACCTCCTTCTCTAGATCTATGACTTCCATGTGTTGGCCAAGTTGTTCTACCTAAACCAAAGGAGGATCTTCTGAAACTTTAGCTTGTGTGGCTTCATCTATAAGAGGAGGGTTTGCACCTGATGAAGAAACTACGCCTGTTCTTGGATTTTTGGATATCTTTGGGAAAGGGAGTACCTCACGCTTATTCTTCTTCTTCCATTGGAGTTGCACTTCTGGCGATGACTATCTTTCTTCTTCCACAAGTGGTACTTCCTCGACCACATGCTGCTCATGTTTGACCATGATCTCTTCATTGTCAGATCTTTGAAAAGTTTGAGGTACAATCTTAGCGAAAGAGATTGGTTGATAGCCATCATAGTATTCATCATAGATATCTAAAAATACCTCATCCATTTCTAGACCATAAGCTGACCCGATTTTCCCTCTGTGGGCCCTCATAACCCACCAGTTGGTAATTTTTTCATCAGACCAAGTCGACAATTATTCTTTCATCTTTCCAAACAAACCCGGGGAGGAATTTGATACCTGTAAACTGTAGGGTTGTACTCAACCTCCATCTCATAAAAATCATGCCATGGTGGAAGTGGTATCATCTTCTCAACATGCCATTCGAGATCATGCCCTTCTGGATTATTTTTGTGTCATTGAATATCAGGTCTAGGACAATAATGAAAATTTTTGGCTTTAATGAAATCGATGAACCGACCCAAAGGGTCATACTTCCACCATTGAGGTAACTCCACCATACCCATGTCATAAAGTGCTTCATTGATCAATTTATTCTGGCCAACCTGATCTATCTCAATGCCATCAAAGCGAAATGGCATGGTACATGTTGTCTTCTTGCCTCATCCTACCCCATAGACTTCATTGATGTAGTCGGTCTGACGGACAACTTCCATTGCAAAGAGGCGCTCAGTAGTAAAATATGGAAGGAGAAATGACTTGCTAGTGAAGCCAAAAATTTGCACCATGATGCCCTGCATCAATAAGAAAATATCTCCTTTCTCCTTAGTGACAATTTCTTCCCTCATTGCCCTTGGCACTCTCTCACTTGTGCAAAAAATAAGTTCGAGGGCAGGGCCTAAAAACATGCGGTTAAAATTATAGAATGACTCCCTGCTAGATAAGCTTGAATACCACAAATATACTGGCAACTTATTGTCTGCCTCATTAGCTTACTTTATTGCAATAAAAGAAAATCGTTGGTGCATGTAAAAGAAGAAATACTAGGCCAAAAATGAAGTGTGCCTGAATAAAACTGCTTCTTCACTCTGTATCCTCTCCAACTGGGTGTGCATTGCTCGAGCCACATAATCTACCCAATCAAATAATATGGGGTTTGTGCTTGCTTGCATGACTGTAGGGGCATAAAATTCTACCTACAAAATGCATTGCACTAATGCTGCTTGCCATTTGTACATCGTGGTATCGGTAGGAAGACTGGACACCCAAGCCAACATGGAATACATGTCTAAACTTTTAAATTCTATCAAAGGCTTTGGTAAAGTTAGCAACTCTCCGAATTAGGGCACCTTTATCAATTGGTTCTCCATGAACTGGTGCAACGTTACAGTTGATTGGTACCTTTCCTCTTGCTCCTTTAGATTCATATTTTTGAACATGACATCTGAGGAAGGCTTCACCCCACAAGCAAATGCCTCTTTGACTATGCTAGATGAAATGGTAAATAATTTATCTCCCTTCGCATTTTGGATGGCCCTTGTTGTAGGCTGATAAAACTTTGCAATTGCCATTACCAACTCAGGGTAAGGATGCACAGGTGTACATAGGTACCAGGAAAGTTGTGCATGATAAGCAATGGTTAATGGGATTTCTAATGTCAAACCTTGCCTGACTGTAGTCTCCACATCCTAGCACAATTTTTCTATGCCTTTGTTTGAAATAGAACAATCTCCAATATTGGCCAACTTATCAGAATATGGGTCCAAGCTCGGTATTTTCATGTCGCCTAGCTTTTTTAGCTTTTTTACCACCTTGTACTTTTTTTGGCTCTAAAGCTTTCTTTGAATCAACAACCTTCTTTCCCATATTTGTATCATAGTTCTTCACTACAACAATCTAGTGAATCTGCAACAAAGTAACAATTTGGGGCATTGAAGGATAATCTGGAAATGCTTAGAAAAATAATAATCTTTGACTTTCTTACTTTGTAAGCTTCTAACTTGCCCCTTTTATAACTTTCACCCTCCAACTACTAGATTTAATGCAAGTGTTGCACCTGAGGAATTCGGGTGAACGTGCTCCTCGATTCTCTTGCTTAACACATTTTTTAATGAAAACTTAATTGCCCATTAACTGCCAATAATACCTTTGCATTGTGAATCTTCCTTGGACATCGAACTCAACCATCTTTTTGCCTTGGAGGATGCAATCTAGATATTTAATAACTCATCTCGGGAAAAGCAAATGCCACGTGTGAGAGATGGGGGTGAAAATAATTAATTTCATTGTATAAAAATGTTGAAACATCTTCTGGAACTCTTGTCGATGAAATCAATTCGATATTAATTTTGAGATCTTTCCTAAAATTAGCGTTGTTCAGCAAAAATGTTGAATGAGAGCGCTTGCTTAGCTAAAACGTCCTAGGGCAAAAATATTCATACAACTTGCGCTCTAAAACTGCTTCTTCTATTTGCTTTGTGGAATTACATGCCTCGCAATCCCTTTTTAAAATAATTCATCTTCTTAATTTACCCCAAAAAATCTTATTGCTAAAAGCAAGCTTTAACTGAAAGCGCTTTGCATGAAAAAGTAGGGCAAAATTAATTTCGCCTCCTTTTTTTCCGAACTTAGCGTTGCCAATTGAAGTTTTTAAAAAGCATGCATCTATTTTTTAATTTTTTCCTTGGCAATTTCACTTCGAAAATACCTGCTTGAGGGGCACCCAGAGATTTCACCCGAAAATAGAAAAAACAAGACAAATTTGCTTTAGGGGCGAAAATACAAGTTTTAATATTTTGTTTTTGCCTTTTATTTTTTTATTTTTATCTCCCCCTTCTTTTTGGCAATTTTAAAAAATGAGGTAATATTTTAAAACATGGGCGCTCCCTTTTTTTTTTAGCTTTTACTTTTGCTTTTCCTTTTGGCAAAAATAGGAGTGCTCTTTTAATGAAAAAGCAAAACTTTGAAGTCCAAGTGAGCCCATGGCGCTTTCATAATTTCTTACCAAAAAACAACTTGCTTTCTTTTCCCTTTTTTCCCGAAAATAATACAAAAGCCTTTAAAAATATTTTTGGGGTGAAAATAATTTTTTGTTGGTGGCAAGGTGCTTTCAAGGTGAAATCACTTGCCTTGGGGGCGAAAATGATTTTTTGATGAAATCACTTCCTTCTTTTTTAATATTCAACTAAAATCAAAATAACATAATAACTTATGTACATATATACATACTTGATCAAAATTTTGTCATTGATGGTAGGCCTTCAAATGAAGACCATTTACAAGAATTGGTAGCGCACGACCATCCATATCCTGCAAATAAAATGAATTGATTTGATTGACACCCAAAATCTAGAACGGGCCCTCCCATATTACTTCAAACTTGTGGTGCTTGTCGGGCTTAGCCTTGTTTTCATTCCATTTTAGCACTAGATCACCTACCTCGAATGACCTCTCAAAAGTTTTCTTGCCAAACCATTTCTACGTCATCCGAGCATGTTCCATGAAGACATTGTATGATTTCTCCCTCTCTTCCTCCAACTGTAAAAGTTGTGCCAATCTCATGCTCATGGGATCAGAATCATCATCTTCACCATACAACAAGTGCCATGACTGAAGAGCCGGTAATTCAATATGAATGGGCAACACTGCTTCTTTATCGTATACCAAGGAATAAGGAGATGTTTTAATGGATTTCTTCATGGAGATATGGTCGGCCCATAATGCTTGGTTTAAGAGTAAGTGCCAACTACGCTTATTATCACCTAGGGTCCTCTTCAGAATTCTCAACAAATTCTTGTTTGTGGACTCAACCAAGTCGTTCCCCTATGGATAATAGTTAGATGATATCTTCAAATAAATTCCATACTTACCTATAAATTTATTGATCCTAGCATCGATGAAGGGAGTCCCATTATCTATTATGATTGCATCCGGTATGCCAAAATGAGTGATTAAACCTTCAAGGAAAGTAATAATTGTTGCTTGATCCACCTTCTTGGTTGGAATTGCTTCTGACCATCAGGTAAAATAGTCAGTTGTAGTCAGGATATATTTGTGTCTGATAAAAGAATTGGGATCAATGACCCCAATAAATTCTAAGCCCCATTGCTGAAATGGTGCTTCTACTTGAATCGGATGAAGAGGTAATGATGCATTCTTGCTTCTACCGACATATCTCTGGCACTTATCACAATTCTGACTGATTTTGAAGGTATCTGCAAAGAGAGTAGGCCAAAAATATCCTACTTTGATGATATTTAATGCCATTGGCCTCCCTACATAATGGCCTCTTGATAGACCAGAGTGAAACTCCTCTAGGATTCTTTGTTTCTCTGATTCTCGGACACACCTGAGAAGTACTCCATCAATGTTTTTATGGAACAACCCATTTGGTAGCATCACGTACCTAAGGGCCTAAAGTCTGAATCTCCTTCTTTGTGAGGCATTAAGGTGTGAAGGACATCTTCTTGATTGGAAATATTTGATAAGGTCCTCTGTCCAATCATGATCGCCTATAGAGCGGTTAGCAAAATTGCTTGCTGAATCTTCAAGTTGGCAAACCATGGATTCAGATGCAACACTTTTTGCAAGCTCCTGACATAATGCTCGACCTCGAACCAACTTGGTTGGATGGATTTCAATATCATATTCCTAGATTTTGGAGACCCATCTAACTCTCTTGTCTCCAAGCTCTCCTTGAATGATGAAACTTTGAATATCTGGATGGACCACATAAACTATTGTCTTGCTTTGAGAAACAAAATATCAGAACTTCTTCAAGGATTTCATCACCGCATATACTTGCTTTTCAATGAAATTATATTTTTCTTCATGCGGTTGGATGACTTGACTCAAGAAAGCAATCGATCACTCATCTCCATCATCTCCCTTCTACGTAAGCACCTGCTGCATAGCTTTCTTGCTCACCAATGATATATAAGATAAAATATTTTGAGTAATCTGGGTTCACCAACACCGAGGCTTGAGCAATTCTCTCTTTTATCTCCTTGAATGCCTACCTCCTCTGCTCGATCCATTTGAACTCAACATTCTTCTTTAATAACTCTATCATCGGCTTTACCACTTGGGCAAAATCTACCACAAACTTTCAAACAAAGTTGATTTACCCAAAGAATGATTGTAAATCCTTCTTGTTGGCTGGCAATGGAAGCTTCAGGAGGGCTTCAACTCTAGCTAGGTCAATCGCCAAACCTTCTTCTAAAATAACATGGCCTAGGAGCTTTCCTTCTTTTACCATGAAGATGGACTTCTTTGGGTTGATTGATATTTTGAACTCTCGATACTTTTCGAACACTTGTCTCAGATGTAGACTATGCTCCTCCCTGTTGTGAGAGAAAATGGTCATGTCATCCAAATAAATCACAATAATATGATTTAACAACTCACCGAAAGCTATGTCCATTGCTCTCTAAAAAGTTGCGCCAACATTTGAAAGACCAAATGGCATACGCTGATAAGCAAAAGTTCCCCATTTTGTGGTGAACACCATTTTGTATTGGTCTTCATCCTTGACCCAAATTTGGTTATAGCTAGAGAATCCATCTAACAAAGAGAATCTCTGAGCACCAACAACCACATGAAGAATCTGATCAATTTGAGGTAGTGGATAGTGATCCTTCAGAGATGCTTGGTTTAAATTTCAAAAATCCATGCACAGGTGGATATCTCCATTCTTCTTTCTCATAGGGACCAGATTTGCTACCCAGGTAGAGTGCTTAATTGGGTAGATGATTTTGGCTTCCAACATCTTCAGCAATTCTACTTTCATCAAAGTTTCAATCTTGGGATTGATCGGTCTCTACTTTTGCTTGAAGGGTTTCACTCCTTCCTGCAACTCAATGGTATGTTGGATTACATATTTATTGTAGCCTTTCAAATCTTGGTAGCTCCAAGCAACAATGTCTAGGTACTCATGACATAACTCTTTAATCTACTCTAGCTCTTCTTGAGTGCAATTAGTATCGACTTTGATCGACTTCTCGGGTCCCAGATGCAGTTTAGTATACTCCTTTTCATCCACCTTGATCCTATGCTTTTCTACTCTATCATTTTGATCAAAGAGGCTCTCAAGTGTAATCAACCCCTTTGGGATATGATTATTCTATAACTGGATCAAACCCTCGACTTCTTCCTCATCAAGTGTTCTCTCTTCCACATTACTAGCTTCTCTTATCAAGAAATTAACAATCTACTCATCACTTTCGAACACTTGCTAGTGGATATTTTTTTCAGGGACTGAAGGTCTATAAATTAACCTCACAGTCTTGGGCTTTCTCACCACATGCTCCACTGGAGAAAAATTAGCACCAAGGGATGCTAGGAGATCGGCATGCTTGTTTTTCTCTCATGAGATTGCTTGGATGTTCAATGTTGTATAAGCCTCAAAAAAGTCCCATACCTTATTTTGGTATACCTTCAAGTAGTGCTTCTTGGAAACACACTTACTAGTTACTTGGTTGATGATTAGCTCAGAATCTCCAAAGATCTGTAGTTGTTTGATCTTAAGATTTTCTACCTTTTTTAGACCCAAGTAGAGTGCTTCATATTCGATGGCATTGTTTGTGCAACTCCAAGTCAATCGGTAAGAGTACATCTTCTATATACCAGAGGGAGAAATGAGAACAATCCTAGCCCCTACACCATTCTTACACCTTGCACCATCAAAATACAACTTCCATAATTGATCAGGAGTAGGATCTTCATCATCAGACACTTTCGCTTCAACCT
The DNA here is from genome assembly GCA_028583015.1 of Wollemia nobilis. Taxonomy (NCBI): domain Eukaryota; kingdom Viridiplantae; phylum Streptophyta; class Pinopsida; order Araucariales; family Araucariaceae; genus Wollemia; species Wollemia nobilis. The sequence goes on along the minus strand of JAQPPZ010001031.1, from coordinate 6,368,382 downwards.
TTTTAGGCTTAGTGATGGTGTAGCAACCAATTTCGGTCTCCATCATGGCATTAAAATCGAGCATTGAAAACTCATCTTCTATCCGAAGCTCATCTAGAACTTCTTCCATCAAGTCTAACTCCTCCAATTCTTCGGTCATCAAATTGACAGAATTCATGGGTTTATCTTCCTCTTCAATTTTCTCTATGTGATAAGTTGAAGGCTTCTCATTATAAATTCAGATTCTCCTCCCCTTGATAGGAATTTCCAAATGAGAATAGTCAAGAGAAAGGTAGCCTCCCAACTTGGTAGTAAACTCCCATGATAGGCACATGCTGAAGTAAGGCTCCAGATCAACCACAACCACCTCTTGGATCATAGTGATCTGAGGCATTTTATGCAATATGATGGGGATGTCTTTGATGACCCCCACTATCCTTATAGGGGTTCCATCTAATTGCAAGATGCCAGGGCTACTCCTTGTATATTCCATACCCATAACATCACACACTACCTTTGGCATGATAGTCATTGCAGCACCTAAGTCGATCATGCAATTGTGCACAATCCAACCTTCCATCCTGAGGGATAGGTAGAAAGGGGGTGGTCTATTCTTTCTAATGGTAGAAGTTGTCAGTGTTTGAGCTAACACTATCTGAGTCAGATTCTTCCCCTTATCTTTCATAAATTTTAGTGATTCTTGCAACAAGTCCACTTGTCCAGGCAATTGTAATGCATCATAGAGACTCACCTTGGCTGGAATCCTCTTCAACTCTTCAACAATGTTATATGTGGATGCATAGGACTCTTTTCCTTCATTGGCAATCTCATATCTACTTCGATACTATTGTGTAGCTTCTACCCTCTAACGCTTTGTCAAGGATGGGTACTTGAGCTTTTCTATTTGCTTGTTCCTCTATTTTAGCTCTTGCTTATGAAGTTGAAGCCTTTTCTTGCACTCTTTCTTTCACTCATGGAGGCAAAATATATTTTAGTAGGATGAGTGCATCTGGCTTGGGTGCTGGAATAACTACCTTTGCTTACGCTTGTTTCTTCTCACTTTGCACCTTTGAGTCAGCAGGTACCTTCAAGGGCTCCATCTCAGCTGGGTCCATAGTAATGGGTTTTCTTCCAGCTCTCGTGAGAACTAAAACTTGCTCTTCAGAAGGGACCATGAAATTATGATCAAATTCTGTGATCATGTTGATTTGACTAATAGAGGAACTTTCTGCCAATGTCTACATGTAGTTCAGGTGAACCATGCAAGTTTCCTCACCATGCGGATCATTGCATGTAGAGCACTAGTATGCTTTTTCTGATGTGCCAACTTCTTCATTTGTCAGCACCATTAGATTTCTCTCAGGTACCTTGTTGGTTGAAGCTCCTTGCTCCCTAGTGATCGATGGTGGTTGAAATCTCCTAGGTTAGAAATATCTTTCGGCCTACTTCCTTTTGATAATCATGATCTCATTACCCATCACTCTTATGGTTAAGTTCATGGACTGCAACTCTTTCAACACTTTTTCTTGTGGATCAAGGTTTGAGGGTGTTGGAGGAGCTGGTAATGGTAGTGGGATAGGTAGATATGGTAGTGCTGGGAATGGAACTAGAGTGGGTAACTATGGAATGGTTGGAGTAGGAAGTTGAGGGATAGAAACTATCATCGTGGTTTGATATGTACTCGAATTCCATGAAGGGATTGGATACATGGGGGACATGGGCAAAGGTTGAGAAGATGCATTAGCATATAAATACTATGGAAGATCAAGAAAAATAGGCATGGCCATTTTTGGTGGAAGCTTACCAATAGCAATCAGGTTAGCCTCAACCTTTTGTGTAGTAGAATACAAATCAAGAAATGTGTTGACATTGGATTTTTGGATGGCCATACTGATGTCGGAGTTGAAATCTCAGAGGTAGTAAAATATCGCTTGCTCAGGAGTCGATCGGAGACCATCAGGAACTCTATGCCAAGTTCGGGTGAACCTGACATTGAAGTCCATGATTTCCTCCTACGGATACCTCTGAATGGTAGTAAATTGATGCAATAGAGAGAATGGATCCACTTGTTCATTGAAGCCTTTGATCAACAATTCAGCCAATTGGTCCCAAGTAGTAATGGTGGTAGGTTGTAATGATCGGTACCAGTAAAGCAACTTACCTCTGAGAGAGCATAAGCAATCTTACCATTATATCCTCATCTGTGATGCTATGGATTATCGCCAAGGTAGCTACATCTTGGACATGCTCATAAGCCATCTTCCCCGTACCATCGTAAGTAGGCAAAGCCTTCATTGCTGCTTGCGGAATCAGGTTCTGAGCTTGCAGATTTAGAGGTCTAGAGTGGTTCCATGTTGGGAACTACCTTGGTGGCTGTGGTGGTAGATTTTGAGCCATGTGGACTGGAGTGTGTGGTTGGGGAGGTGGAAAACTAGTGGTTGTGCTAGCAAGACTCGAAGGAATAGAGAACACACTAGCTAACTGTGAAGATGTAACACTTGATGGGACAACTAGAGTAACTAACCTAGGATGTTCTCCTAACACTTGGGTGTCAAGCTCATAAAACTCAATGGGGTCTTCTAGATTTTTGGCCTTCGATCTTGTGATCATGAAGAAAGCTTTCTCTCACTTCACGTTCGGAGGCTTCTAGGTAAAGTTGAGTCACTAGATGTTCTAATCATATAGTACAAAGGTGAACATCAAACCTTAATACTATTCAAAGTGGAACTTTTTAGGGTCCCATCGGGTGTGCCAAAAATTATTGGTCATGAATCTGCCTAAGTATAAAATATTATTTGTGCACCCTAGACCCAACCAACATTGAAAGGTCAAAGGAAAGAAATGTCCTTCGGGCCAATATCTAGAGAGGGTTGGTTCTCGTACTAAAACTAATGATCGGTTTAAAGATTAGGGTAATATGAAAGATATGGGAAATAATAGAAAGGAATGGGAAATATGGCTATAAGCTAGAAATGATAAGGTGGGGATAAACTAACAACAAAAATTCACAGTAAGTATTAGTTAGCATATAATAGAAAGAAAGGCATAGGAACCACTCATAGTTTGCCAAGATAACTTCCAAGATAGCATTCCAGTATTCACTCCCTCACAAGTAGTAATTAAATCCAGATGTAGAATTTAAAATCAGAAAATAATGGACATGAACGTAATCAGAAATGACAAGTATAAAGAGATCAAACACAATACTACTCAAGGAACCAGAAGCTGAATGTCTTTCTATTTATGCAAAAAACTTAAAGTGTTTTTCTGTAGAGTGTCTATCCTCCTTTATTACATTGAAATGCTTAGTATTTATAGAGGATTTTACCTCTATCATTAAATGCACAACACAATAAAATGTCAGCTGGTCAAAAATTAGTAGCAACAATTCTCTCCTCGGTAATGATGATGCTTGAATCAAATCATTCTTTAGGGAGCAATGATCCGGTTTTCATGGAGTGTACCTGGAAAATTGTCAAATATGGATGATGGAAAAAATATTCCAAGCATTGGTGCATTGAAACTCAACAATGTCACATGATAATTAGGAGCTTGGATATTAAATTCTAGGTGCCATTACATTCCCTTATACCTTGGAATCTTACCCTCGCCAGTGGAGATCAACAAAATTTAATTCTTCTTTGAAAAGGAATGAGATCCATGGAGGGTGCCTCAAAAATAATCGGGATCACATCGAATTTGAAGGTGTAGCATTAAATCCTAGCAACTTTTTAGCAAAAATTTTGGATCATCACTCTTACTGCCCCAAGAACTAAATTTTGTCAATCTCTACCCTTTCCAAAAAATTTGTAGTTATGGCACTTCTAACAATAACCCTTCAAAGCTAGAATTTTACCTTTCATTTTAATTGATTTCGCCCCACGACATCTTCTTGTTTGAATGACAAGCAAAAATGGGAGTTTCACCCCTCAACATACTTTCACCCCTTCCCTGGGTAATTTCACCCCAAAAATGATAAAAAACATCTTCTACAAGGAAGGAGGCAAAAATAATTGATTTCACCCCTGAGAGGGGCGACAATGACTTTCGCCCCACCCTAGGGGCAACGTTGACTTTGATCGGCAAGAAAAGTAACTTTTTTCCGGGACTTTCGCCTCAAGATGTCTTCATTTGGAAATTCACCCCAAAGGAGGGCAAAAATGATTTTCGCCCCTCCTGAGGGGCGCCTTTGACTTTGACTCTTCAATTTTCTCTCGAATGACATCATCAAATCGTTTGCGCTCCGAAAAGCATCTTTCATTGGGGTTTCACCCCAAAGATGGGCGAAAGGGATTTTCGCCCCTCCTGAGGGGCGACTTTGACTTTGACCGCGCCAAGCATGCTCTTCATTCTATTTTCGCCCCGAAGATGCTTTTAACTAGAATTTTACCCTGAAGAGGGGCGAAAATGATTTTCGCCCCCTTCCAGGGGCGCTTTTGACTTTGACTTTTTCATCACTTGCAAAATTTTCTCTCCTTCTCCTCTATTTAGACGAAATCTCCCATCAAGGTAGTTTCACCCCAAAGGAAGGACGCAAAGGATTTTCGCCCCCTCCTGAGGTGAAAACATTTTTCCTTTAATTTTAATGGCGCCTTCACTTTCAATAAAAAATGCCAAAGTCGTAGTTGATTTTCCATTAATCCTTCTATTCCGAAACATCCATTGCCATCGATTTTTCTCTTCTACGTTTTGCTCATGACTTCCATTAATTTCTTACCGACAAAATTTACTGTGCATATCTCAGAAATGAAATCAACCTTTTATTTAATGAACTTGCTTACAGGAAGGGAACAAATACATTACATTAAAACAGTAAAACCAGCACAACTGCATCATTTATCTTCCTTTTCAAAATTTTACAAGCAAAATTTAGTGTGGCAAAATTGCCAAGAGGTCTACTTCAAGTATATTGCTTATGTGTTTCTTGATGTAGTTGCTATATATTGTACCTCTATTTTTTATAGTGCAATCATTGCTTGTTTCTTTGAACTCCAAGTTCCTAATGAGAAAAAAATTCTTGATATAGATCTCTTAACATCAATTGAACCTCCCTACTTCAAATCATTGTATTTAACTAGCTCAATCTTATCGATTGAAGTATAATGACTTCCATGGTTTAAAATTCCTTCCTTAAAATTATTTTAGCTACTCTCATATCATTTTTTAATGGTTTACTCATAAATCTTAAACCAAAGAGACTGCATATGCATTATCTATCTTGTTGTTGTTAAGTACATAAGGTTTCTAATCAAAATTCTATATTTTCTCTCATCCACTAGTCCACTTTCATCATACTTGCACATTATTTCACCTTGTGCAAGTGGCATAACATCTTTGTAGATTTCCATGCCAAAATTCTTCATATATCATGTGCATATTTAGATTGGCAAATGAAAATACCATCATGTGTTTGATGTACCTTCATACTAAGAAAATAATGCTTCAAATCCAAATATCTCATCATAAATTCTTACATCATGGTTGGATTAAAGAGTTTCCAAGTCACGCAAACTATCCAATCTCATTGATCAATGGAAGACTCTGATTTGTGAAGTTAAAAACCATGAAAAGTCCTCAAAATAGCATCACTCATCAATATTTTGATGAATGACATGTGTTCTTTTCTAATAAAGAGATCAAAAAGGGATTTTCAAAGTTGCATGAGTCATTGATTGCTCATCCAATGACCCACACCATTGTATAAGGCTATTGAAGGAGTTTTCAAAGAAAATTTCTATGATTGGTTGAGAGCTAGATACGTAGTAGACATATTAGCAACCGATGGAAGAAGTGAGTAGTTTTCCCATCAAGGTTTGTGTTCAAAGAAGATTTGTTGTTGATCTTGGGAATAAATAAGATCCAATGACCTGCATGATTCTGAGAGGGGAATTCAAAAGTCATCAAATCATGCGAGCCACATGATATTGGTGATTAATAACCAATTCAATCTCAAGGAGATCTTTAGCATTAATAAAAGTAGCCCTACCATTGGTTGAAGAGCAATGAAGACAATGATTATTAACTAGTTCTTACACATTTTATTGAACACTTGGCAACCACACAATCTCCTCACTCTACACTCAAAATAGACCAATGATTAGAGATCTAGCCAAGAATGATCCAATGGCTTGCAAAAAATCTAGGACTAATCAAATGATGAAGCATCAAGAAGCAACGCCAATCGTCCAATCTCAATAATTAATGGCCCAAGAAGGAATATGCCAAAAGAGATAAGATGAGGAGGAAGTTTGCCAATCATTTGATTAAGAAGAAAAAATATTATCTGGCAAGCTATAATTTTGGAAAAGTGGTAAGAACAACCAATAAAAATTTTCCACCAACCTTCTACCTTCCACAGTAAAGGACCTCCCTAAAAAGCAAACATCATCATTACAGGTAACATCTACATGTGATCTAGAAAAAATAGTTGAGTTCATAAAGACAACAATGGTAGAAAAGTATTGAGTCCACCTACATGCACCATTGAAATAGAACATTCTAGGGAAGCGTTTGGCAACTTAAAGGCAATAGTAGTTGAAGCTTTAGTTCTAGAGAAATCAAGTCTAGTGACATTGATTGCAAGAGGATCCCACACCCAAATTTTAGGGGAATTTTTAGTAAAAGTAGTTGGCAATAGTGGTGGAGGCTCCAAATCTAGAGTCTCTAAACCCTTAAACATTAATGGATCTAGATCTAAAGACCTTGAGCCCATCAACATTGAATTTAAACCCATCCTTTGCTCAATCTTGGAGGAAATTTTTTGACTTCTTATATAGTTTTTCAGAAAAAGAAACCCTAGTTTTTGCTTATAAATTGGAGTTTCATTTCTAATTTAAGGCACTAGAAATTGCTTGCCCATACCTAATATATGGATTTATGTGTATATTTTCTTTCACTTTACTCTATGTATTAGTCTGGACTCAAACCTTGAGATATTTTGTTAATGGCATTAGAGCCTCTTTTAACTTGACATCTCTATACAAAAGGTTTATGATATATATGAAGATGTGACTAATTTCACTTTATAGTGTTTCTTATATATATCTTGTGTTTGAATGATTTACATTAGATTAAAACTCTATTCATTTATCTAGTTGTTAATGGATGATGGATACGTTCAATTTATTCTAATAATACATAGAAGAATCTTTTGATCTTGATGTATTGTATTTGTTAGATTAGGGTTTTAATTTATGTAATTTATTTTCCTTTTCCTTTGATGTATACAAGTAGTTTAGAAAGGTGAGAATTAAAGGTCATATCAAATAAGGATTCAACATTAGCAAAATCTTAGAGGTTTCCCTATGAATCACATCCCACACACATAACTTCTTGTTGTGTCAACCTATACAAGGCATGAGTATTGGGTGCATTTGGCTAATGCAATAGATGACCATGATATTATGAGATGACAATAGTTCACTGACATGCCTAATGGGATAAATTTCATAAATTTAACTTATAAATTTAATTGAGATTGTTTCCATAAATAAGCAACACCCTTTATTTCTTTATCTCTTTTATCTTTCTATGCATGCATAATAGTTTTTTGGCATGCCTAATGGGACAAATCTAATTTCTAATTTGCCCCACTAATCTACTTCATTTATTATTATTATTATTTTTGAATGTACTTAATTTATTATTAAAATTTTAATAAAAATATCCATATCTTTGCTTATTGAAGCATACGAAAATTCAATGGCGACTCCATTGAGAATGAAGGACCCAAAAATTTATGAGCATAAGACCTATTACTAGGTCCTTTTCAAGAACAAATATGTAAGCATTCATGCCACCCCTAAAATAAAGACCTAGAAGAAGACATCGATGATAGAACATGGATGCAAATTAGAACCAATCCACATGAAGGTACCCAACGTAAAATTATAATGGTCCTCTATAATCACTTATTCCTCCTGCAACATGGGACCCAATCCTAGCCTCAAAATTCTACTACCTTCACTGGTGAGGAACCACATGTACATAATATCTACATTGCATTGTGATCCTATGTGTAGTTTATAGTATTGAGGACCAAAATGAGGTTATCATACTGTTAGCAACATATTTTAGAGGAAAGATGATATAGTGGTACATAAGCCTTCCACCACACTTAATTGAAAGTTAGGACCAAATCGTAGACGTGCTAGTTGATAGATTCAAAGAGAAGGTGGATGGTGTTTTTATCTTGGAGCAGTTAATTACCATTAAGAGAGTGCCCATAGAGATAATGGATGATTTCAACATCCAGTCTCACAAAAACTGGTATAGAATCCCTAATGAAATTAACCCTCTCATAGGTATGGAATTCATTTATTATTTGAAAATAATTAATCTAGAAATAGTGATGATGATTAAGTCTAAGGGAGGAAATTCCCTGCCAACGATATATGGGATAACCATTCAAACTAAACATAATTTAATATGAAGGCTAGTTCCTAGACCCCATATTTAGGATCATTCAACCTCCTTATTAGCCATTTTTAATAGTTCAACCTACTAACTTCTAGTATACTACTGCTATAAACCTTGTAAAAGCTCAAGCCTCTCTCAATACTCTAGAATATCTCTCTACGCATCCTTATTCCTCCATGGAGCTAGATAATATGAAGATCTTGTTAGGAACAACATCTAATGAGGTCACAACCCTTAAGAGGTAGTAAAATGCACAATGGTTTCAATATATGAATAATATAAGAACTCCCTTTTAGTAAAATAGCCAAGGCTCAGTCTCCCATCAAAGTTGCCACTGTAGCAGCCGACACTGTAGAAGCCTGCATACTGTAGCAGCCGCCACTTTAGCAGTCCGTGCACGGTAGCGGTCACAAAAATTTTGGCCCTAAAAAAAAAAAAAAAAAAATGGCAGATTTTGGAGGCAACAAGTTGTGACGGATGGAGCAGGAAGGAGGAGGAGCGAGAGGTCTAGGGGCATCAAACCCTAGGTGTGGGACTTTAGAGGGCAGATCAGCAGACGCGGCAAGTGGGGGCTCTGGCGAGATAGTAGGCCCCCAGGCGGAGGATGTGGACAAGGAAGTTCTATTGGAACCGGTCCAAGGGCGTTGGGCGGATGCGGTTGAAGATTTCTCTAAGGGGGACCAGGACTCTATGCGTCAGGATCAAAGGAAGACCCAAGAAGGAGACAAAGAGAAACCTGGCAACTGGAGACCTTCATATCTTAATGCTCTTCGCGGTAAGCAAAAATTATCCGACTCTTGTTTTAATCTAAAATCTGTCAATGGTAGGTTGCACGTCCCGGATTCCTTAGCTCAAGCATGTGGCTATGGAGGGCGTAACATCTCTCGGTGGCTAAATTTATGGGGGTGAGGCCGGACATGGAAGTCATAAGGAGATGGGCCATCCAAAAATGGCAGCCAAGGGCCGGTATGATGATTAAGGCTTTACCCAAGAGTTTTCTTTTGGTGACATTTCAATGTGAACAGGACATGGAAAGGACTCTCCAAGGAGGTCCTTGGTTTTTTGGGAAAAGGGGCTTGTATCTGAAGCGTTGGTCCCCCGATTTCAACCCCTGCACTCAGTGCTCGGATTTGGCTCCTATTTGGGTTAAGATGCCAGGATTACCTCTCGCTTTTTTGGAACGAACAAATCTTGGCCGGGATAGCTACGGATATTGGAGAACTAATAGCTATTGATCCCGCAACCTTGAGCAAAACAAGACTCCCGTCTCGCTCGCATGTGTGTGTTGGCGGACCCGAGTAAAGAGCTCCCTAAATCCATTATTTTGTCGTCTATGTTTGGCCTTCATACTCGTGTCTTTGAATATGAAAATATGTCTTTTAAGTGTAGTGTTTGTGGGAAGGTAGGGCACCAGTGGTATCCACTCGCATTTCCAAGAACCAAATCCCCACTCCAAAATACCGATCCTCAAACCTAGAATAATATCCCTCCCCCGCAGATCTCCATTCCTACCCAATCTGGGCCTCAAGGACGTGGAGCTCGAAATCCGAATATCAGAGACCCTGTTCGCCCTATTGTAAGCAAGAGGCAACGTTTTAACCCTCCTCCCAAAAATTCCTATGCCCCGAAACCCTCTCACAGGGGAGCCGGTCCCTTTGATGGGAACCCTCAAGCTCAACCTCGCTCCTAAGATGATACAAGCAAGCCTCGTGAGCCAAATCACAAAGGAAAGAACCCCATAGATCAACGCCCCGGGGCAAGTAAGTTTGATTGGGTGATACGGGAGGCCTATGGAGGCTCGGTGGAAGTGGTCCCATGTACTCGTAGAGGAATTTATGGGAAGAAATTCCAAGGAGATCAACATCCCAATGGAGAACAGCTTTGATGCATTAAATCATTTGAAGGGAGATCAGATGGACAGCCAAGAAGTGGAATCTGAGGTAGAGGAGACTCAAGAGAAGGATTTAGAGGAGAAAAATCAGAGGAAGGAGCAGGAAACTAATAATACGAGCAAGGATACTCAGGAGGAAGAGGTGAACCACCAAGATCAGTGTAACCCCAAAGCAGGGAAAAAAGAATCTACTAATCAAGAAGCTAAGAGCACGGAATCATCTCCACTGTCAAAAAGACCAGCTTAACCTGGAAAGCCGATTGTTACCCCAAAGACCAAGACCGACCTACCCAAGATGGTTACTAGAAGCCAAGTGAATCCCAAGGAACTTCAACCTAGAGCGGATGTATGGGGATATGGTTCGGTGGGAAGAGGGAAACCTAGCAATGCCGCCTTAAGGCAGAAAGAAGCAGAGCGAGGAGTGGCCGATGGCACTCAAGAAGTATTGCTCTTTGGGGCGAAGGCTCGAGGATCCAAAGCCCATAAATGAAGATTCTTTCATGGAATATTCGTGGGAGTAATCCCGCAAAAATAAGAGCTTTGTATGCTCTTAGACAAGAACACAAACCGGATATTATTTTACCGCAAGAAACTAAAATGGAGGAGAGTATAGTTATTCCTTTTAAGAATAGGACTTGGCGAGAAGTCAAGTAGTAGGCCAAGAGGCCACCGGAACAAGCAGGAGGGTTACTCGGTTATGTGGAACAAAAATGTGATTGATAGTAGAGTGATTCCGATGTCTAGTTGGTTTATTTGTCTCTTATGTGTGGATAAAACCACGCAGAAGAGTGGATCTTAACGAATGTATATGCTCCAGCTTAGACAGTGGACCGAGAAGGGTTCTTTGGAGTCACCTAGCTGAATTGAGGGAGACGGTCCCCAACTACCCTTGGATTGTGGCGGGGGATTTCAATTGCTACCTTAATCCCGTAGATAAATTGGGGGGCTCTCAAAGAATAACTGCCGATATCTACGAGTTTAGAGATTTTGTTGAGCAACATGAGCCGATGGATGTGGACTCGCGTAGATTCTCCTATACATGGTCTAACAAAAGATTGAAGGAAAACCAAATTCGGATCAGATTAGATAGGTTTCTTCTTTCTCAAGAATGCCCAGAGAGGTTTGGGGACTCTTCATTAACGGCACTCCCAAGAATCGGGTCTGATCACAACCCAATTTTGTGGGAAACAGGGGAGGACTCTAAGAAAAGATACATCGCACCCTTTCGATTCGAACTTATGTGGTTCCAACATCAAGATCTCAAGGATCTCGGTTGCCCAATGGTGGGACAAAAAGTATAATGGTTCGAAACCGGCCCAAGTGGCATGTAAACTAAGGAATGTGAAGGCTAACATTAGAGAGTGGAACAAAACTTCCTTTGGCAATATTTTTGTTAAAAAGGCAGAACTAAAAGACAAGATCAATGAACTACAGGAGAAGCTGAAGTCAGAGCAGCTTACAGAGGATCTGAGAAACCAGGAGAGGGAGCTGTTAGCCGAATACCACACGATGCTAGGATTTGAAGAAACCTTTTGGAGGCAAAAATCCAGATTGCGTTGGTTAAAGGAGGGTGACAGAAATACAAAGTTCTTCCATGTCTCTACTCTTCGCCACAGGAGTACTAACAAAATTAAGGAGATCAAGATGGCCGATGGGTCTAACACCAAAGATATGGAAGACATAAGGAGGGAAGCAGTTGAGTACTTTAAATCATTGCTAGAAGATGTAAATCCGTCTATTGAAGAAGAGGACTCTCTGTTGGCAGCCATTCCACCCCTCGTAACCGATAATCTTAATGGATTCTTACTTAGTCCTTTCACAAAGGAGGAAATCAAGAAGGTCATTTTTGACATGGATGGTAACAGCTCCTCAGACCGGATGGCTTCCCCGCAGCCTTTCTTCCGTAAGTTTTGGGATATCCTAGGCAATGATGTAGTGGAAGCTATAATTGAGGCTCAAAAGGACATGGAAATCCCATAAGGAGTTAATGCTACTTTTTTAGTCCTCATCCCTAAACTAGTGGGAGCAATGGAATTTTCCAGCTTTTCGCCTCTATCGCTTATGTAACACTCGATGAAGATTCTCACAAAAACAATCGCCAATAGGTAAAGGTTATCCTTCCTTTCATCATTGATATGAACCAAGGTGGCTTTGTGAAAGGGCGACAAATATTGGATGGTATCATCACAATTCATGAGGTTATTCATTCAATGGTGACTAGTAAGGAAGCAGGTATGTTACTAAAGCTTGATATGAATAAAGCCTACGACCGGGTCTCATGGCGGTTCCTCACCAAGATTTTGGGTAAGTTTGGTTTCTGTCCTCAGTGGATTAAGTTGATTTTTAATTGTATCTCTACTACAAGATTTTCTCGTCATGGTGAATGGGTCACCCTCCGGTTACTTTAAGAGTGAAAGGGGGTTGCGACAAGGAGATCCTTTGTCTCCATACTTGTTTATTATTTTAGCGGAAGCATTGGGTAGGAACATTTCAAGCAATGGTGGCGGATGGTCAATTGGAAGGTTTTAAACCAGCCTCAACAACTGAGCCGTTGTCTCACCAACAGCTTGTGGATGATACAATCATTGTGTCCAAAGCCTCCGTGCCTCAGGCTAGGAAGTTGAAGAGAATTCTAACCAAGTATGAGACAAAGCAGACAATACATAAACTATAAGAAGAGTAGCATCTATTTCTTTAACACGCCTGGTGGGAGGGAGGAAAGAATAGCTAACCTCTTCGGTTGTGGAAAGGAGCTTCTACAAACAACTTATCTAGGCATGCCTATGTTCGAAGGAAGAATGAAGGCTACTTTGTGGAACTCAGTCATTGACAGGATCTCCAAAAAGTTAGCAGGGTGGAAGGGCAGCCTTCTCAGCTCCGCAGGAAAAGCCTTATTAGTTCAAACTACTTTACAGAGCATTCCAATTTATTGCATGTCTCTATTTAGAATGCCTGCAAAGGTCCGAGCTACATTGGAGCTAATTCAGCGCAACTTCTTGTGGTCAGGTTCAGAGGAGAGAAAGAGAATTTCGTTGGTAGCATGGAATCAGGTGTGTGCAAGCAAGGATCAAGGGGGCCTGGGGTTAAAGAGAATGAAAGAAATGAATCAAGCTCTGATTGGCAAACAGTATGGAGATTTATCAATAATGATCAATTGGGATGGGTAAAACTTCTTAAGGCAAAATATATCGTAAATAATCAGGACTTCCCGAAAGTCGATAATCTTCCTAGAGGATCCTATTTTTGGAATTGTTTGCTCGAATGTCGGGAGGTAGTCGAGAAAGGCATCGGATGGAGAATTGGTAATGGAAGACAAGTGGACTTTTGGAAAGACCCGTGGTTGGAAGAGGCCCCTCCGAAAGATAACTTAGACCTTCGTGTCCTCCAACATAAACTTTCGAAGGAAATGGGAGGAAAAGTAGGGGATTTTATTGCCGTAGCACAGAAACTTCTTCTTGGAAGAAAATCACAGCTCATAATCCGTCGAGCAAGAGAAGGTGGCCCTAACCAAACTCAATGATGCTTTAAGGGTGTTCCCGATCATTCCTTGGGGAGGAAGAGACAAGGCGATTTGGGGCAAAACTACAAGTGGGATCTATTCAATAAAAATCGCCTATAAGTTAATCCACTCAGGATTCAATGGCCGGACTCCGACTTCTGTTATTTGGTTAAATAATTTAACCCCAAAAATAGCTTTCTTCTTTTGGTTGGCAGTTCAAAATAAGATCCTGACAATAGATAATCTGCAAAGGAGAGGTTTCCAATTCATCAATCGATGTATCTTGTGTGAGAAAGCAATAGAATCTGTAAGTCATATATTTTTAACTTGTGATTTTTCTTGTACAGTCTTCCAAATGATCCTGTCCAAATTTCATATAGATTGGGTCTGTCCAAATAGCATGTCCGACTTCGCATACAATGGGCTTCCCCTTCCGGCAAAGCTTTTGACTTGGCTCGGAAGCTCGACCTACCCCATTTTTTATGGGGGATATGGAATGAGAGAAATAAGAGAGTATTTAAAGGACGTAAGAAAGATCCCGTGTTATGTGGTAATAAAATAATCGTAGCTTTGAAAGAAAACTCGGAAAACTTTCTTCTTCAAAAATGAGACCATGTCTCTAAGGGAAAGGAGGATTTTGCGGAACTGGGGAGAGGAACTTCCAGACCTAGACATTACAACCAACCCACGGGATGGTGTCAAGTGGATACCCCCCACACAAAAGTGGGTTAAGTTTAATTTTGATGGGGCAGCTAAAGGAAATCCGGGGGCTGCAGGAGCAGGAGGAGTTTTGAGAAATGAGGAAGGAAAAGTGGTCCTTGCCTTTGCAGAGCCTTTGGGAACTCAAACAAATCATTTTGCAGAAGCCCGAGCTCGCATGCGTGCAATGAGAATTGCCAGACTTGAGGGTTATAAGGAAGTTATCTTTGAAGGGGATTCGCTTAATATAATCAAGGCAATTAAGGAGGATAAAGACCCCAGCTGGACCATATTGGAGCTTATCCTAGAAGCAAAGATTCATAAATCTCATTTAGTTAATGCCCGAATCCAACACACCTTCAGAGAAGGGAACCAAGCGGCGGATCTAATGGCAAATATTGCGCTTTTGTTGGGGAGATGCAAATTTGGAAGGATAACTTCCCTCAAGAACTATTGGTGTTGGTCGCTAGAGAAGAGCTAAGATCAAACCCGTTAGAGCATCAGGAGATCGGAGGGGCTGATGATGAGTAATCCGACGGATGGAATTAGGCAGAAAAGGCATCCCATTTGTCGGGCCTCGGGAGGTGACAAGTGTACAAGACAACAACCTAGTGTTAGTAAGTGCTAGGTGTTGTTTGGTTTTTGTTTTATCCCGAATAGTCAAGCGACAAGTATAGGACCGTGGACTCTAAGTATGGCTTAATGTGAGTCTTAGAAAGATCCATTTTGTATTTTGATTATACGGGCTTGATGCTAGAACCAGCCCATTTTGACTTTGTAAAAGGTTTGTGGACCTTATAACCACCTCTACCTTATACCAAAAAAAAATAGCCAAGGCTATAGACCTCAAAATGGCCAAAGGTATGAAGGATCTTATTTCCAATTCAATAAAAGCCCAAGCCAACCCTAAGGCTCCTATCAACAGATAGTGCCTATACAAATTCCACTGTAGCAAATCCTCCTAACCCTGTTAGGTATATAGTTACCATGCAAAATAATTACGTCAAAGATTTTAATGCATGGTGTTGCCTCTACCCCAATGCCAATCCTTGTAATGCTTATCCTAATATAAATCCTTAGCAGACTATATCAATGTCAAATGAAGTTGTACATACCTATCCATCTACTTCTTACTTAGGGCTAGAGCGACAAGCAAAAAACCATCCCTCTCTCATCCAACCCCAAAGTTCTATTTCATGAACAAATCTCACTAATCAAGACCATACTCTAATATCATGGGATGATGATGAGGATTGATGTTTGTTAACTCACATGACCTCTCTTTCTTTCTAGCTAGGTTTGCATAGTTTTATTTCTTACAAATAATTTTAATGTGAGTTGTAATATTCTCATGTACACTTCTTGTGCACTAGTTGGTAGCTAGTTGGCATTTAGAAGGATTTGTTAGGATTAGTTAAGTTAAGATAGTATATAGCTATTTTAGCTAGGCTTGCACATTTTGTTGCATATTTGGTTAGGATATGATTTGTTAAGTTTAGCTTATCTTATCTCTTCCCTCATATTTTACCATACGTGAGGATTTGGTGGAGATGGTTATGTATTTTGGGCACGTCCATGCCTATATATTGCACACTCATGAATAAAAAATTTTAGTTGGATTTTCAACCTTTTCATTGGTATTAGAGCCTCAGTTCTTTTGCACTAGGCTTGTGAGAGGAGGAGAAAAGGAAGAGAAGTATTGAGAGTAAGTTTGCTTCATGGTAAACTATTTCTCATGAGGGTAAGGTCTAAGCCTTTACAGTGTTTGAAGACCATGCGTTGGAGGAAGTTCCTTCAACGATAAACCCCTCGTTCCAACTTCCTTTGTATGCTTAGGAAGTATAGGAAGAGTTTACCCCATTTTCTATCTTACAAAAATCCTTTGGCAAGATTGGATTTCAGCTACGGTGAGATGCTATTGAGGGCATCACGAGCACCTACCACTTCGGAGTCTTGAAGATTGGGGTCATCACCAATACTAATCATGTGTCAGCTAGTTCTAGATTACCTTTCAAATTTTGGTCATATGTCGACCAGATCTTGAAAGGTACGCTACTTATTTATAGGGTTTGTAGTAATTTTGATAGTTTTAAGGTAAAGTTTTGCCTTAGTTACTCATCTTTTGGTGCAATTTGAGCAAATTGTGGGTTTTTAAAATAATATTTCTATTCCTTTAGCAATATTTGGAATATAATATTATTATATTATTTGTCAAATATATATATATATATATATATATATATATATATATATATATATATATATATATATATATATATATATATATATATATATAATTTTAGGTCCACACGATCGACCCACTCAATAGATCAGTCAACGGGCGCTTTTGACTAGCGTTCGACTGTTTTCTAGCAACCAACGTTACCTATTCAATAGTAAGCAATGACTGCCTCATGCATGATAGGTGATCACGCACTGTCATTGCTACACCACAGGGCATATATGATAGGCACAAATCATACCTTTTTTAGGCACTATAATGCCTGTGTGTCAAGTGCATCTATGTCTCACTTTTATAGGCACCTAAGCACCTTTGCTATCCACGCCTAACCTTTTACAGGTGTGTCAGCATTTGTGTCAGGCACCACTTGATAGAAATAGGCGTGTCAGGGATTAATTCATTGTTAGGTACTTGTGTAGGCATCCTTGTGCTTGAAATAGGTGTTAGTGCCTTGAATACCCCAGGTGATAAGAGGTCACCCGGTTGGATACCAACTACACCTTGATTTTTGCATCAAGCTTCCAATTTAACACCATAAATAACTTTGAAAGGTGAGTCTATTTTTGTTTACAAAATTTTATGCAACTAGTTCATGTTTTTCATGATCAAACTTCTTGACCAACATGCGGTGGATTGTAGATCGACGTCATTCGACATTTTCGACAAGTAGGGTAAAAGTTGGACTAATTTAATTTTTGCTATTATAAGGTTTATTTTGCATTTTATTTTTTTAATTTTTTAATTTATTTTTAAATTTTAAATAGCTTAATTAATTTAATTAATCAAATTGATTAATTAATTATTTTTATTAATTAAGTTATTTTTAAATTAATAAATTATAAAAATTAAACCTTATTTTAGACTTAAATTTTCCAAATTACAAGCATTTTTCCAATATTTCAAGCTTTTCTTCCACCACCAGCAAGTTTCAAATTTGGGAAAAAGATTTGTTAATCTGCATTCAAATTAGATTGACAATAGCATTTTGCTTGTAATTAGCCTAGGAGTTATTTCATTTAAGGAAAACAAATTGTAACAAGGTACACAAAATTTACCTTGCTTTAAGTGCATTTTTTCCTTTTCTCCTAGCTTATACTCATTTTCAGATGGCCTCGGGTTTGGATGCCTAAATGGCAAGATTGGCTCATGTTGTAAATATACTTACGAATAAGGTAAATGAAACTACTTTGGCATAAGTTGCAAGTACCCTTGCTGACAAGGTTAACGATATTACTATACAAAATGCTAATGATGTCAATATTTACAACAACCCTCGATTGAAGGCTCAATGTGAAGTTCCATTATATGATGGGTCAAGAAATCCAAATGTCTTGAATAGCTGGATTCTAGACATGGAATCTTGGTTTTATTACACTCACACTCAAGATGATGATAGGGTCTCATTTGCAAAGCTTAAGCTTTCAAGATTAGCTATGGTTTTAGTCAAACAAAAAGAAATCCAAGATACCCTTACCACTTGGGAGAATCTTGTGAAAGCACTTAAGTAAAATTTCTATCCCTAAAATTATAAAAAAGAATTGGTTATTAAGTGGTTTTGTTTTTTATAGGGAACTAACATGTTCGTGTAGGACTATCTTTCAATTTAACAAGTATCGCATCTTTCTTGATGTGGATGATGAAGTAGATTCTCAAATTTTAGAGCAATATTTTGGAGCACATATATATAGAGATTATGTATGTTCCTATGGAGACCTTGGACCTAGCTTTCAACCACGCGTAGCTTGCAGAAGATAAGTTTTTGATGCAATCGAAGGGGTTTCATCTTTCTTTTACTTCAATTATTGGAAGTTCATCAAAAGGGAATGTTTCTTCTTTTTAAAATAAAAATTTTCCACCAAAGAAGACATCTCCTTATTTTTCTTCCTCTCATTATCCTTCTACTTCTTCTTCTAAGTCTTTTCCTTCTACTCCAACTTATAAAAAGTTTTGTAATTATTGTAAAAAGAAAGGACAAGAGAAGTTTGAATGTTTTAAGTTAAATAAGAGAAACTTAATTGTAACGTCTCAAGTAGAGGATAATGTGCAAGGTCCCATTGAGGTGGTAGGAGAAAATCAACCATACACGGTACCAAGAGGTAAACTTAATCAAGTTACCTTGATGCACCATAGTTCATTAGTGAGCACTCATGATTCATTGTTCATCACTTGAGAACATTTGACTTATGACTTTTCAACTGATTGTATTGTAGACAATGGATTGCAAAAAAATTTAATTGTGATATCCATAGTCAAAAAATTGCATTTTCATTGGAGCCTCATCCTCACCTCTATTCTTTGGGTTGGAAGGATAATGCTACAAGCTCCAAGATAACTCACACTTGCAAAGTGAGTTTTGCATTTGGTCCAAAATTCATTGATAGGATGATGGGGCACCGAAAAACAAACACAAAATCACACTCCCGATTTCCAAATTTTTCTCTTTGCATTAATCTGGAAAATCACATTACAAACGGCCCACAGGCTTACAAATGACCAGCGCTCGGCTTGGTCGTCTCACTTCCACACTCTGCCTCTATTTCCCGATCCAGAGTTTACAATATTTACCAGATAAAATATTTACCGGCATTAAATAACACAGCCCGCAGGCTTTACAATGGCCGAGTTCGGCTTTGTTCTTCCACTGCTGCAACTCCCCTGTTCTCCGGTCCACCCTTCTTACAGTTTTGAAATTTCAGGTTTTTATCGAGGCCCCGGCCCTCCCGGCAATCAATGCCTCCACCTACCAACCTTCCCGCTCAAATTTCCCTCCTTGTCGAAGCTTCAAAATTCTCGATCATAAATGGGCCACCACCCGATCTGCACTGCTGCTCGCATTCATGGTCTTCCTCGACCTGCAACCGCCACCGTACCCTGTACTGCCGTCTCCTCCATATCGGCCATGCCCTGTTACAGTTGTTTTTCGTAAAACGCATCCGAAAGATGGTTCTCTCCCTTTAATGCACGCGGCTGCAAATTTAAATTTAATGATACGTGGCCTCCATCTTCACTTGGATACACGTATTCTCCCGCGTGCAAAATTTGCCATGCCTCCTCCTGGATGTAAAATATTTCAAACACGTGTCCTTCATAATTTTCAAGCTACATGTGGCTATCCACGTGTTAAATCCGACCTTGCTCGACCGTCCACCATTCCCCTTTCGGGCCTTACCCTGCTCTTTATTTTCTTCAACTTCCATGGCTGTCCATTTTTGCGCCACGTGTCGGCCTTTGGTTGGCCACGATATCGTGACAGGTCATGAAATCGTGACCTGTCTCGATATCGCGACCGGAAGCGCCTCCTCTACGTCGAGCTCTTTGGGGTCGCGAAATCGTGACAAGTCACGATTTTGTGACCCCCTCTTCTCCTTTCGCCTTTGTTTTGAAGACCGTCGCGATATCGCGACAACTTACACTCCTCCCCGCTGCTTTGCAAAACGGTCGTGATATAACGACAACTTACACTCCTCCCCGCTGCTTTGCAAAACGGTCGCGATATCACGACGGAACTCGCCAAACAATACACTGCAACTTTTGGAGTCACAATTTTGCGACATGTCGTGAAATCGTGGGTCGTGATTTCGTGACACGTCGCAAAATCGTGGCCCCTTCTGCTGCACTTCCTCCTTGCCAATTTCTGTCACGATTTCATGACACGTCATGAAATCACGACGATTTTCAGACTTGGCCATTTTTTCTTCCTCCTTGCTTCCTGCTTCTTCTTCTCCCGACTCTTCAGCACGGTTTTTCCCGAACTTTGCTGCTTTTGCTGCTGGTGCTGTCGGATGCTCCTGCATCAGATAGCCGGGGTAAGTGAAGAAGTGATCTTCACTTCTGTTGGGTCTGGTTGCTGCCTCCCGCAACACTTTCGAACCCTTCTCCGTCTCTGCAAACTGCTTCGACCTCGGCTCCGGGCCCACACTTCTGTCTTCAACCGGACAGATTTCTCCACTGCTGCAAACTTCTGCTGCAGCCGGCTTTAACTCTTCCTCTTGCACAGAATAATCTGTGCTTTCTTTCGGGCAGGTCCCGGTACTGCTGCTCTCTTCCTCTACAGCCTCCTTCATCTTTTCTTCCTTTTTTCTTCGTCTCTCTTCTCGCCTTTTCTGCCGTTCTTCTTTCTCCCGTAACTTTATCCCGAGCCATTCTTTTTGCAATGCTTTTAATTGTCGTAGTGGTTTTACTTCTTCCTCCGAAACCATATCCTCCATGCTGTCCCGTCTTCTTCGGGAATGCATTCTTCTCTCTTCTTTTTTTTTTTTTTTTTTTTTATCGGGTCTTGGCGTAAACTGCCTCTCTCTCAAAACTCTCCCGCAGGCCCTGGTGCAACTGCCTCACCTTTGGCGGATCTGCTGCACACTCAGGAACCACTGGCTCTGATACCACTGACGGGGCACCAAAAAACAAACACAGACTCACACTCCCGATTTCCAAATTTTTCTCTTTGCATTAATCTGGAAAATCACATTACAAACGGCCCGCAGGCTTACAAATGACCAGTGCTCGGCTTGGTCGTCTCACTTCCACACTCTGCCTCTATTTCTCGATCCAAAGTTTACAATATTTACCAGATAAAATATTTACCGACATTAAATAACACAGCCCGCAGGCTTTACAATGGCCGAGTTCGGCTTTGTTCTTCCATTGTTGCAACTCCCCTGTTCTCCGGTCCACCCTTCTTACAGTTTGAAATTTCGGGTTTTTATCGAGGCCCCGGCCCTCCCGGCAATCAATGCCTCCACCTACCAACTTTCCCGCTTGAATTTCCCTCCTTGTCGAAGCTTCAAAATTCTTGATCATAAGTGGCCACCGCCCGATCTGCACTGCTGCTCGCATTCATGGTCTTCCTCGACCTGCAACCGCCGTCGTACCCTGTACTGCCGTCTCCTCCATACCGGCCATGCCCTGTTACAGTTGTTTTTCGTAAAACGCATCCGAAAGATGGTTCTCTCCCTTTAATGCACGCGGCTGCAAATTTAAATTTAATGATACGTGGCCTCCATCTTCACTTGGATACACGTATTCTCCCGCGTGCAAAATTTGCCATGCCTCCTCCTGGATGTAAAATATTTCAAACACGTGTCCATAATTTTCAAGCTACACGTGGCTATCCACGTGTTAAATCCGGCCTTGCTCGACCGTCCACCATTCCCCTTTCGGGCCTTACCCTGCTCTTTATTTTCTTCAACTTTCGTGGCTGTCCATTTTTGCGCCACGTGTCGGCCTTTGGTTGGCCGTGATATCGTGACAGGTCACGATATCGCGACCGAAAGTGCCTCCTCTACGTCGAGCTCTTTGGGGTCGCGAAATCACGACAAG
The DNA here is from genome assembly GCA_028583015.1 of Wollemia nobilis. Lineage (NCBI taxonomy): Eukaryota > Viridiplantae > Streptophyta > Pinopsida > Araucariales > Araucariaceae > Wollemia > Wollemia nobilis. The sequence goes on along the minus strand of JAQPPZ010001031.1, from coordinate 6,346,338 downwards.
TCACGATTTCGCGACCCCCTCTTCTCCTTTTGCCTTTGTTTTGAAGACCGTTGCGATATCACGACAACTTACACTCCTCCCCGTTGCTTTGCAAAACGGTCGCGATATCGCGACAACTTACACTCCTCCCCGCTGCTTTGCAAAACGGTCGTGATATCGCGACGGAACCCGCAAAACAATACACTGCAACTTTTGGGGTCGTGATTTCATGACATGTCACGAAATCGCGGCCCCTTCTGCTGCACTTCCTCCTTGCCAATTTTTGTCGCGATTTCGCGACATGTCGCGAAATCGCAACGGTTTTCAGACTTGGCCATTTTTTCTTCCTCCTTGCTTCCTGCTTCTTCTCCCGACTCTTCAGCACAGTTTTTCTCGAACTTTGCTGCTTCTGCTGCTGGTGCTGTCGGATGCTCCTGCATCATAGGATCACTTGTGATGTGATGCGTATGGATTGCCATGGGATTTTGCTTGGTCAACCGTATCAGTATGATAGGAAAGCAGTATATGAAACCTTTAACAAAACATACACACTTCAGCATGAAGATAAGGCTTACCTCATAAAATGCACCGGTACACCTAATATGGTTTTAAGTTCCTATTGGAACCGATTCTTGCATCCGTAGGAAATCAATTGTCACGCTACAAGAACCCGTTTGAAACCAATGAGCTATTACAGGCTCTGGTCGACCTGCCTCATGTTCTGTTAAACCCGAATATTGCTATAAAATATGGTAGAACGGGTAAGGAAACCCCAGCGGCAATTCTACGATTAAACTTCTAATTTGCACGCTCCAGACTTATATTAAACTATAGTATTCTTATTAAAATGACCAAGCATGAAAATAACCAACTGTTATGCCTTATGTAGACCGATGCCTAGATTCATTGGGTTGTTATAGCAATTTAACAACAATTTTAATATGACATAGAGAGAAGGGGAGAAGGAAATTGGCGTTCTTAATCTCATTCAAATATCGTAATAAAATCAAGAGTTAACCAATGAAAGAAATGTATATAATGCATTCAAATAATGTAACCCATCATACAGATACACACAATACTAAGACAAAGAAATGATAGGAATAAAACCCAAAATTGTATTGATTTCATAAAATATTACATGCAAAGTGGGCGGGATGCCTTTTAACTCTATTTTTCTTAAAGAAATACATCAATACAATGAAGAGGACTCTGTTCAAATAATGTAACAGGTCTCTCCAACTCTCCTTGTTCCAATATGGTAACAGAAGAATCTCTGAATCCTAGGCTCAATAAGGCTGGAAATATTCTCAGCTTCTTGAACGCTTTCCTATCATACAATCCTGCACAACAAGGGGAGGAAGAAAGAATGAATAAAAGAAAATAGACACAAAGAAAATACAACAACACAACTAACAGGGCACTCAAGTATACCTCTTAGCAAAAATGCTATTCTCTAATTGCTTGATGCAGAATCCAGACCTGCTTGCTTCCTTTTATAGTTGTTGGTTCTTGATTCTGTTATTCTTGGTTTACTTCTGACTGTACACTTGGTAGCTTCTGATTGAATCTCCAAAATTGATGCTATCCAGCTGGCTTTGTTCTGAACTGACTGTGCCCTCTTCTTTGACTTGTTCAAACATATTCCCACTCAACTGGTGATTTAAGTATGAGGAGAAATTTTGCTCTGATTCAGCTACTTCCTGGTGCATTTAACTATTGCTTTCTGAACTGGCCTCTTTTGAGTTGCCTTTCCTTGATCCTTTGACCCTTTAACTGTCCCAAAAATATCTCCTATTTTTGCAGTTGTCTGTGGTGCAGAATCTATTTTTTGTTGGGCGCAGGTATTGACCCTTTTTCCCTTTAAACTTCTTTGCAACCCTTTAATATGCTCATTAATCAACTTCCATATTTTAGTGTCAAAAGTGGTTGCAATCCTGAGCATATTCATTTCTTGCAGAATTCTATTTTTTGTATAACAATAACAGGCATGTTTCTGTCATACTGAAGTAGTAAGGCTTCTGTAGCATTCACCATGAGTGTAGTTTGTTTAATCATTTCTTCCTCATCACCTAGTTCATAGTCAAATATCTCAAGGGTTTCTTTGAATATTCCTTCTATGTCTGATGCTTCTAGGCATTGATCTAAGGACAGGCCAATATCTGCTAGTTTATCTATAGCATCTTTTATCAGGTCATTCATCTCAATCACAGAATTTATCCATTTTTCTTGGTTTGATCCAAAAAGGGCTGCCTTGAAAAATTTAAAATTGATTTGGATCTTATTGCCTTAAGGCGTTGTTATTTCTTGTCCTTGCAGTTCTTCAAAATGATCCCCTATGTAATCCAGGGTTGGGTGAATGAATTTAAAATCTTTTTCTCTTTCCTGCATCAAGGTCATGATTTCTTGAGCAGTTATTTGAATCACCCTTATTTTCCTGAACATTTCAGTAAAACCTTTGGCCTGAGCTTTTATTTTTCTGTACATGTCTTTCCTCATTACATTCAAATAATATACATGATCTTGAACCTTGGTCACTGCAGGGGGCTGGGCAATTGAAGCATTTTTCTTATTTAATTCTTCTTGTTGCTTACTTATCACAGCTTTCAATTCTGCTTTTTCTTTCTCCTCTTGACTCAATTGCTTTTTGAGTGTTTCAATTTTTTCAACAAATTGGTCTATGACTTGATTACTCATAGTTTTGGAAAGCTTTGCCATATCAGCTTCTTTACCCAGTAGTGATGATCCTCTCGTTTCCTCATTGGTACTAAAGACTAGTGGGTTTTGCAGGGGAGGGAGATCAACCTTAGCAATATCTGACACAACTGTCCCTATTTTTGCATTTTTTGAAGATTGTTCTTCTATACTTCCCATTCCTGCTACTAACTATAACTCTTGTTCATCTGTAGCAATAAAGGCCGCCTGTTCATCTGTTCTTTCCAAAACAACCTTGGCAATAGGTAGAGATAATCTGGGTTTCTTAGCTTCTACTGGAGCTATTTATTTTTGACTTTTTATTGAGTAGCTTCGGAAGAGGCCACCCAGTCCACCTTTTACTTGTATTACTATTGGAATTTTTATCTCCTATCCCTTTATGTTTATAGAAGTCAGGACGGCCATGGGTGCCAACTTCTTCACACTGGTCACAACTAAAACATTATCAGGTATAGGAACTACAACCTGCTTTGTTGATGGTGCTTTTTGAGAGGATGAAGTCACTATTTCTTTGCCCTTATCTATACAGGTTTGTTGAGGAGCTTCTTTTGGAGCTGCCTCTATTCTGGGTTGGTCATTCACTGGGAGTTTAACCTGTTGTTCTACTATATCAACATTTCTAACAATGACCTCCATTAAGTCTATGTCTTGCTCCTCTATCAATTCTAGCAAAGGGTCTTCTTTAATTGTTGGGTGTGTCCTTGGCATAACAGGTGTTGTAGTATCCATTGAAATCTCCTGAAGCCTTCTTAGTTCGGTTGGGTAGTCATAGGCTTCACAAACTTGTGTGCTACCTCTCTTTTCTGGAGGGAAATTATCCCATATTGTCTGTAAATCTAATTTTTGCTCTATAGCTTCTAATAAGTTCTCTTCAAAAGCATCTTCTCGGTGATTGATTCGAGCATACTCCCTCTTCTCCATCATCTTGCTATAAATTCCTTTTGGGTCATAAAACCTCCATGACACTTCATCGAATCCCATATTGTCCAGTTCAAACATTCCCTTGAGTAGGGAAGGATATCCAACAAATACATAATCTCCAAAATGGCAAGGAACATCAAGCCAAGGGACTTTCCCATGCTTCTTAACCAGTCTCATTTTAGCCTCTTCTGCCACTTGCCTGCATAATTCTAGGGCTGCTATGGACAGTGGGCAGTCTGGGGTAACACCTTAGGAGGGATTTTAGCTCCATATAATCTGATGTAAGTAAAACCCTCTATGAAGAAGAAATATCCTATCTCTTTTTCTTTAATGAATGCCCTTACCCCTGGCCCTAATATTTTTGGAATTAGCCCAGTTAAGGCCCAATGGATTTCTACCAAGAAGTGGTCACAAAACCAGCCCATGTGAGTTCGTCCTTCATGAAGTCTCCAGAAGCTATTATGTACATAGGGGCTATCTATGGCTTTTAATATCTTACAGGATTCTTCCCCCAATTGGCCCACTATTAAGTGGGTGAGAAAAGAATATTGTGAAAAGCGAGGCATCTCCTACCTCTATTCGAATATTGCCCTCTTTAGTTCTACCATTTCTCTGTGTATTTGTGAGCTCAATTCCAGTTCCCAGGCGTAGATAGGGGTGTTATGTCCTCTATTACATTGAGCAGCTAAATACAAAACTCTTTTCATTATTCTACTCATATCTTGTACTCCCAATACTATGTTTATCATGTCGCAGAAGTCTTGTACCCAGGGTTTAAAAGCATTTTTATTAATTGGGAAATTTTTCTCTATTTCTGCATATGTATCAAACAATTTTTTAAAAATTTCCATATCAGTGAACATGCGAGATTGGTGTTCGATTACCTGGTCTACCAGAAATGTGGTATACTTCGTTAGTTTGAACACTTCCTGGATATCTTCGACTTTGGCGCTGAACACCTTTCGATTCTTGTGGTCTCGAAAGGTCCTTGTTCTTTCATCATATGCCACTGCTAACCAAGCCATCAAATCTGAGGAGAAATGCACTTTTGGGCATATCAACTTTCCAAGGTTACTATTCCATCTGTTATCTTTGGGTAAACCCTTGTACTACCAGTTTTGAGCTTTATGGAACAAATCTGCCATTATCCATGGGGTTTTGTTGTCACCTTCCATTACTCGGGTGAAACTCTTAATGCAGGCATTGTCGATCTCGTATAGTTGAGCTGAGTTGGGTTTTTTATCTACCCCACATTTTTGGGCAAAATCATACATAGTGGTACCAGGAACAGGTGGTCCAAAAATCACAGAATAGGGTGATTTATCTGTGATAAACTTTACGGCTTCTCGTGTATCTGTAGGTACGAACACATCTCCCCATGATGCCATTTCCCTCGCGATTGTTGGTCAAGTTCTTCTTCGAGTTCTCAGAAAACAAATACTCTCTTCCTTATGTGCTTCTGATGTATCAATTCCAATTCTTGGTATACCAGTGGAGTGGCCTTGACTAGTTTCGTAAGTTCATATACAGGGTGGTGGATTGAACTTGATAAATTTGCACGTTTCGTTATCGACCCGATGCCACCAACCGCTGTTCAAAATTGGCCAATGGAATCATGCCAACTCAGTATTTTTTGGAGTTTTGTGCTTTATGATGGGCGATATCTGTTAACTTGCGAGCTTGGGTCCCTTTGATATGTGGGCCTACAATCATTCATGCTTTCTATTCATTCGTCAATGGGGATATTTTAATCTGACGTGGAACGGTATGTTTTGGGCCTCGTGCCATCTTAGATCCGAGTGATAACTATATCTTCGGGATCCATTATGTCTCCCTCGGGGTCTTCGTGATATCCGACTCTTGGTGTGAGTGTAGGTTTTTACCTATGATGTCCCTTTTTCCCTAAGTCAACCATGATTAATCGCAACCGTCGGATTGATCTGAGATGAAGTGCATCCGTTGATCTCTCGAAACCTATACGATAGTTAGTGTACCTGTTCTCATGTAAACATTTGAAATAACATGTTTTATTGGTCTTCAATTAATCATATTTATCCGATGTTAATCCTTATACTGTTAAACCTTAATAACCTGTCTTAATCGATAGTAATCATAAAACACACTTACTTTTCTTTTGCGATCGTCATTGGATCTTATGGTGGTGAGGCACGACCGTTGGATCATACATATGCACGTATTCTTTAATAAATGGGAAAAATTCATACGTACCTCGACTAAATTAATCAACCTAATGCTTAGATTAACCTTTGATTATCTTCCCACATGCGCACCGTTGGATCTGGGTGGTCAATGTTCGTCGTCGTTCGATTCGTGTGTTATAAAAAGGTCTTTATTTTACCTTTGGATCTTTGTCGCCAGTTACAGGCCTTCGCGTCCGTTGATTCTCGATTTAGTTTGTGCACTGCCATTGGATCACTGACAAGATGCATGCTAGATAAAGATGTTATAGACCTTTGCTTTTCCATTAATCATGATTAAGGTGAAAAGGGGGAAGATTAGTCAATGTATTAAACCCTTACTAAACATGATTAATGTCAATTAATTTCATCCTTACCCATGCCTTTTACCTTCCATCCTATGATTTTGGTGCGACCGTCGGATCTGAGTGGAGACAAGCGCAGCCGTTGGATCTAATCAACCTGCACGTTAGTTTAATCAAGCATTTATAATATTAATCATGATTAGGGAAAAAGGGGGAAATTTAGCCGACGTATTAAACCCTTGCTAATCATGATTAACTTTAATTAATTTCTCCCGATCCTTAACCCTTTTTAATGCATCTTCAATTAGTGTGCCATCGTTAGATTAAAAAATTGTTTGAGCGCGACCGTCCGATCTTGGTAACCAGCACGATGATTAATCAAATGGGACGCGTCCTCTTAATATGGATTTTAAAGTTCATTTTAATCAAAGCAATCACGACCATTGATCTAAGCTTCGTTCAGCGCGATCGTCCGATCTGTCGAACTTGCTCGGATTTTAACTTGACATTTGACTTATGATGACTTTACTTTAAACCTTTGACTCTTTAGAGGACGCGCAACCATTGATTTTATGGATGATTGAGCGTTGTCATCCGATTTGTTTATACTTACTCACTGCTTAATCAGAACGTTGACCATTATGACTCATGCTTAAACTTTTGACTTTTCGGACAGCGCGCGACCATTGATTTGATCCTCGACGAAGCGTTGTCATTGATCTTGTTAAAGGTGCAAGGATTTTAACTTTATTAGAGCCTTAGGTTTAACCTTTGGAGTCTTTAGTGAGCGCGCATCCGTTGGATTTGGTCCTCGACGAAGCGCTGCCATTAGATTGAAGACAACTTGCTCGATTTTTAAATCTTAGGTTAAGTTTTATTGACCCTTTGACTTATCTTTCGGACTATTTCGTGAGTGCGCATCCATCAGATTTTCTCAGGCGATGCGCTTTCGTCCGATTAAGTCTAAGGTGCAACCTTTTTACTTCCTTGACTACGCTTGACTTTTGACTTATCTTCGGTTTGATTTTATTAAAGCGCTATCGTCCGATTTCTTTGGATCGTGCGTGGCCCTTGGATTAAATCTGAGGTGCTCACCAGTTAGCTTAGTGGGGTGCATACCCTTAGGCTTTTAATCGATTAATATTTGTTTTAACCTTAGGTTTTTCGGATCATGAGACCATAGTGAAATGACTTAACCGACTTTAGATTAGAAGATTTATTTGTTGGTTTAGGCCCAAGGAAAATATTTAGGAAGGTCAAACTTTGACTTGGGGATTTAATTTGAAATTTTCTTCCCTAACTATTCGAGGTACTTTGATTTATACAATGAAGCCCACATTATTAAAAAGGCTAAGGTTAGACTTTATCAAACCAACCAATGAAAAATTGAATTACTCACAACAACTTTAAGCAATGACCAACAATATAAGCAGTTTGATTGAAACCAAAAATTTAAATTTGGGGGTTTCAAAGTTGAGTCAAATTTGGCTCCAACATAGGCTCTGACTGGGACAATGTGTTGAAAACATGAAGCACTTTGAGAACCACAAAATATCCTGGTTTTATTTTGCAAAAATTTAACAAAAAACAACAAAATTTTGATTGCTAAACAAAACTTGAAATGCATAACAGAAAAAACTTCCTTCCTCTTTTTCTTTCTTTTCTTCATCATTTTTTTATTATTATTATTTTTATATGTATACTAAAAACATGATATCAAAGCAAGTAGAGTATGGAAAACTGTAGATCCCTTCTCATTCAATTTGGAAACAAAGGTTTAGAAATTTTAGAAATCAATGAGTTTTATTTTGAAATATTGTAATGCTTGTTTTAGCTAAGTCATAAGATATGATTACACAGATTTTGTCACAACCATTTGTCTCATCATATTTTTGCCCATGTGTGTGTTTGTGCATTCTTTTTTGGATTTCTAAATCTTTCAGAACTTTACCATATCTAAGAAAAATAGCCAAGCCTAATATGTGATTTCACTCTTTAAAAATTTTCACCATTTTGCAGGGCTCCACTGCCAGTCAAGCGTCTATAGCCTCGGTGGAGTTGCTTCTAATCCCATCTTAGTTTTACCCTACTTCCAGTCAAGCGTCTATAGCCCCGGTAGAGGTTTTCCAAGATATCTCAGTCAGTGACTCAATTTTACTTTATTTTTTATTTTTCTTTCTCGTGAGAGAAGTGTTTGGATATATAAGCAAATTGTGCAATAAGTATGCTTGAGTTGAGGATTAGTTTATGGCTATAAAATATGAGTGTAATAATTTTTGGCTCAACTACCCTCTCAAAGATAACTCGGTTCTTTGGACCTTTGAAGTCACTTTAAGTATCATTTGTAATGTGAGGCTTGACATGATGTTTCAATCAACTTTGTTTTCTGTCTGTTTTATCTCATATCAAACAACTATTGCATAAACACTCATTTTTGACAGAATTGTAAAGCTCATCAATATCTAAAATAAATTCCCTTTTTCCTTTTATTGTTTTTGGTGGAATCAAAAATTAGATATACTCATCAAACTAAAATATCATGTATACAGTAAACTCAAAATTATTCAAGAACAAAAGGGAAGCTTTAACTAATAAACAAAATACACCACTCTATTTTTGGATTTTTGTTTTTCTATTTTTTTTTTTTAAATACACTTTCAACAGGGATTGTACATTTTGAGGTGTTGGCCATTAATAGGGATAGCCATTATTTCTCCCTGCAAAGTCTGTAGCTTGTAAGTATTCTGACTGATAACATGGGCAATTTGGTATGGGCCAATCCATTTAGGTTCAAACTTACCCTTTTCGCCATGCTTATCATTTTTAGGATCCCAATAGATGACTATATCTCCTTGAGAAAAAAGAGTACCCTTGGCTTTCTTATTAAATAAATTTATAGTTTTATGGGTTTGTTCCATCATTCTATTGAGGGTCTCTCTTCTTTGTTCTTCTAACAAGACAATTTGGTCAAGCCTTATCCGAATGGGATCGGGGTTTAAATGATCTTGCAATAAAAGGGAAAGTGCCATTTTTTCCATTTTTGGGGGTAGTAGGGCTTTTTCTCCATAAACCATCTCATAGGGGGTTCTTCCTGTATTTCTTTTAACAGACAACCTATCAATCCATAAAGCAAATTTAAGTTCATTGTCCCATCCCCTTTTGTTTTTGCCTAATGACCTTTTTATTCTTGTTATTACATTTTTATTTTATGACTCGGCTAGACCATTTCCTTGGGGATAATAATTGGGAGAATGAGATAATTCAATTCCATATTCAGCACAAAATTCTACCATTTCATATGACACAAAATATTGAGCATTATCAGTTACAAGCTTTTTAGGAACTCCATACCTGGTCAAGATATTTTCTTCTATGAATCTGATGACTGCAGTAGATGTAGATGTTCTCAAAGGTGCAGCTTCCACCCACTTGGTGAAGTAATCTATTGTAGTTATGATCCACTTATGCTAGCCGGATGAATTAGGCTTGATCTCTCCAATCAGGTCAATATCCCATTGAGAAAAAGGTGCTTCAATGATTACTGGCTTGAGGGGCATGGCTGGTAGATGCTTTTTTCCAGTAAAAACTTGGTAGTTATGACAATTCCTTACATATTTATATACATCCTTAAAAAGGGATGGGGATGGCCAATAATATCCTGCTCTCATGATTTTATTGGTTGTAGCTCTTGGAGAAAAATGTCCCCCACAGAAACCATTATGAAATTCATTAATTATTTTTGGGACTTCTCTTTCATATAAGCAGACTAATAATACTCCATCAGGATGTTTCCAATATAATACTCCATTTTGTATATAATACTTTTGAGCTTGAAGTTTGACTGACCTCATTCTATTTATTGACATGTTTTTGGGGAATGACAAAGTTTGTAGATAAGACAAAATTTCTTCATACCATTTACATTCTTCATTCTTTATTCTTCTGTCATCATATGTCTGATCTATGGTAAGAATATTTTTAGATCCTGCTTCTTCTTTGTTAGCCAACAATTTAGCTAAACCCTACCCTTTGATTGTTTTAACTATTTTGAATTCAACATCATATTGCAAAAGTTTTACCATCCATCTTGTTGGTCTTCCCAATGGCTCTGATTGAGAAAATATATCTTTTATTGCTATAAAGGGAATACATCAATAAACTTTGTTTGAGCCAAATATACCTTTAAAGTGTTCCAAATATTGGATGACTGCATAGGCATGTTTTTCCAGCAGGGTGTACTTAAGACTTGCTCCTTTTAGTCCTGAGCTCATAAAGGCTATTGGCCTTTCATTATTTTCATTATCTTTTTGTGAAAGGACTGCAACAATAGAGTGTTCAGAAGCATATGAATAGATATTAAAATCCTTTGCATAATCAGGGCAACTTAAAGCTGGAGTGGTTGATATGGCTTCTTTGATCTTGTTAAATGTTTCCATATTTTCTAATGTCCATTTTATTACTCTAGTTTTCTTCACCATATCATTTATGGGTTTGGTCATTTCTGCAAAATTTGGGACAAATCTTCTGATAAAATTTATTTTGCCAAAGAATGATCTTACCCCTTTTAGATTCTTGGGTGGGGGAATTTTAGAAATGGCTTCTATCCTTTCTGGATCAATGCTTATCCCCTTTTCTGAAACTATATGACCTAGCAATTTTCCTTGTGTAGTTCCAAATATGCATTTTTTTGGATTTAGAGAAATTCCAAATTCCTTGCACCGGGCAAAAACTACAGTCAAATGTTCTAGATGATCTTCTGGATTTTTAGAAAAAACTGTGATATCATCTAAGTACACTACTACAATTTTGAACATTAGTCCTTTGAAGGTAAAGTCCATCGCTCTTTGGAAAGTAGCACCTGCATTCATCAATCCAAAAGGTATTCTTAAATATTCAAATGTGCCCTAGGGTGTGGTGAATGTTGCCTTGTGTCTATCTTCTGGATTTATCAAAATTTGATTGTACCCTAAAAATCCATCTAACAGGGACAATCTAGTTGAACCTACTACTACTTGCAGTAGTTGTTCCATGTTAGGCAATGGGTAATTGTCTTTTAGTGAGCTCTTGTTTAAATTTCTAAAATCCATGCATAGTCTAATGTCCCCATTCTTTTTCCTAACTGGTACTAAGTTGGATATCCAGGAGGAAAATCTAACTTTTCTTATTATCTTGGAGTCCAACAATTTTTGAACTTCTTTTTGCATTATCGGGTGCAGAGTTGGATTGTACTTTCTCTATTTTTGTCTAAAAGGCTTGGCCTCTTCTTTCAAGGGTATTATATGTGTCATCACATCCGTTTTGAAAGTTTTGAGATCTTCATAGGTCCAAGCAAAATGTTCTTTGTTATTTTTTAGGAAACTAATATATCCAACTTTTTCTTTAGCAGGTAGTGCCATGTCTACTTTCACTATTCTGGGTTCTTTCATTGAGCCAATATTAATATCCTCAGATATCACTTCTCTACGTATAGGTTTATAGGCTTTGTCAAAATCATCAAATAGGCTTTCAAGAGACACCAATCCTTTGGGTATTCTATTAGTTTTCAACTGGATTACTTCTACTGGTTCTCCTATTTGATATTTTAACTTTTCTTCATCTTTTTCATCACAGATGACATCTGCATATTGATTTTGCAAAGTCATAAAATCCTTAATATCTATATCATCTTGAAAAACCTGAAGATAGACTATGTTATCTAGCATAGAAGGTTTATAGACTGAGATAGTTGGAAATCTATCCATGTACTCTGTAGTTATTTCTGGGTGATCTAGACCTGAGGCATTCACAACTAAGAGATCTGCAACATGATTTTGTTCTCTAGGAATATATGAAATATTGAAAGCCAAGAATTTATCAATTTCTTCCAGTACTGCATTTCTATATTGCTTAAGTCTAGGATGCTTGGTCTGATATTTGCCTTTTATTTGTAGTATAATAAGTTATGCATCCCCTGTTACAGTTAAGTAGTTAATACCTAACTCTTTTGCTTTCCTTAGTCCTAATAGTAAAGCTTCATACTCAGCTACATTGTTTGTGCAAGGAAATTGCAATCTGTAAGGTATACCAAGGTAATTTCCTTTAATATCAGTCAAATTTACACCTGCACCTGCTCCAGATTGGGATTTAGCCCCATCAAATGACATGGTCCACATTTCTTGGGTTAATACTTGATTTGATTCAGCATCAGTTATTCTCATATCTTTTGGGTCCATGTTCTTTGCATCTGGTACTTCCATCAGGAATGGGTTGTGCCATATTGAATAGACTCCCATCCCTTTTTCTTCCATAGAGTTAACTAAGTTAATCATGGTTTCATCTATTTGAATTAACTCTACGGAGTGTTTATTGAATGGTTCCCTTCTTAAAATTATATTCTCCTTATCTGATATGGGGATGGTAGCATAAGACCGGTCTAGTTGTATTGATCCTCCTAGTTGTTCTCGCCCAATGCCTACTGAGTAATAGTGAGAAGAATGGGTCAACATCAACTACTGCTACATCCATGACAATGCCCTTTTTGGGGTGTTGGTCTAGGAAAACTAATAATGCAGTTATCACCCCTACACAGGGAATTTTTCTACTGTCCATTACAAAAATAGGGGCAAAATATCTAGTACAGATTAATCCCATTTGGTCAGCTATTAACTTAGGCATGATATTATGTGAAGCTCCATTTTCAAGCATGCAATTATGAATCACATATCTTTCCCCTTCATCTGACTTATATCTTAATGACACGTAGAAGGGTCTAATAGAAGATGGTGATCTTGTATCATGTTGATTTTGTCTAGTAGCATGACAAGTAGGGTCTTCTTTCTGCTCTATTAATCCAAAAGCTCTACATACTTGTTCTCTATATGTTTGAACTTTCATAAGTTCACCAAATGTGATATTAAATTTTTGCTTACTGAGTTTCGACCCAACATCAAATTCTATCTTCTTTATATCCAATGGTTTATTACTTTCTTCTTTGGGAACTTCTTCTGTTGATTCTATTACCTCAGGAGTAATTTTGTTAGGGTTCCTATTAGTTTTCTCTTTACTGATATTTTTATTGGTGAAAGTTTGTCTTCTTGGTTCATTTGTAGATAATTTCTTTGTTCTTTTAGGGACTGTTCTATTTCTTAAATTTAAAACATGGGTTGCCTCTAATTCTTCAACCTCTTGAGCAGTGGGAATCAATTTCCCTTGCTTCATCTTATCATATCTTGACTCATGTGACTTTTGCAAGATTTTAGTTCCTTCAGTCACTAAGATCTGGGGATGATGATTTGAAGCATATTTATCCATGTCTTCTTCAAACAACCTTTCTCTAGATTCATCTTCAATAGACCAACATGCATTGATTCTTATATCCTCTTCTTATTCTACATGCATATCTACATTACGTTGATCACTCGGGTGTATTCCACATGCATCGGGGTTATGGGGTGCATCACAAGTAGAGCAAAAATAGGGAAAACATTCAGCTCCATTGGCAGATGGCATTGGGTTAGGGACATTGTTCTGATCCCTGTCAGAATATTTATTTTTCCAGTTGTTATTCCCATTACTCCTATTCCTATTCCCTTCTTCAAAACCATTGTTGTTTCCCTAATTCTTGTTGTATTTTTTCTTAAATGGGGGACGATTATCAACATGTGGTCGCTCTGTCTATGAAGATTCACCGCTATTTCCATTTCTTTCAATTCTTGCTAACCTATTACTCATGTTGTTGAACATTTCTGTCATTTGACTGGTCAACTTTTCCACATGATCAATTTTAGTTCTTCTTTGTATATCAAAATCCACTCTTTTAGGTTTTCTCTCAGGCATGTTAACTTCTAAAGAATAAGGTTTCATCTTACCACAGTCAAGGATATTTATTTCTATATCCATTGTTTTTTCCATACAACCATCAATTGTAGTGGCTTTTTATTGCCTTAATTCATAGTTAAACACTCCTTGAAAAACATTCTTATAAAAACAAATAGACTGAATATCACTAGGCCTGAGGTTGGTAGGGATTTTGTTTCTTGTTTTTAAAAATCTCCTGTTAAAATCCCTAACAACCTCATTTTCTTTCTTCTTCATAGTGGCTAGCTCAGTTAACAATGATTGTTCATTTTTCCTTTCACCATACTTCTTTAGGAACACCTCTTACATTTTGGTGAAGTCTAGGATATCATTGTTAGGAAGGGAATTAAACCATTCTCTAGCATATTTTTCTAAAGTCTGCAGAAACAGTCTTAATACTACATCTTCATGTTCAACTTCCAGACTATCTATTGCATATAAAAAACTTTTGATATGATCCTCCCCAATTACTGCACTATTTTCTAAAAACTTAGGGAGGTATTTATGAGCTTTACTGGGTAGGGAATTTAAATTTACTGGTAATGCAAAAGGTCTATATCTGTTAGTTCTCCACAAATGAACATTACCCTGAGCCATAGCTATTGTTGTATTTAATTTTACAGATGTAGTACCTACGGTGGTATGGGTATGGGCAGTTTAAATATAGATTGATGAATTATTTACATTTAAATGAGAATAATCACATATATCTTCTACTACCGATTTTAAATGTTCATCTACAGAAATATTAGTAGTAATAGTATTATGGATTTTCTTCACGTACCTTTTACCACTAGAATTTAATCTACTATTATAAACGATATTCTTAAAAAGTAGAGTTTTCTGGGTATGTATAAATACCTTTGGATTCTCGAGTTCTGGAAACAGCTCCTTACCACTTCTCCTGGTGTTTGCTAGCACATTCTATTCTCTTATTTTTTATTTTATTTTTCTTCTAGGTTTGTCCAGTATAATCTTATCATGAATGCTTGATATTATCTCTCATACTCACAGGAGTGGGTTTTGGGGGAAAATCAAGAAAATCAAGAAACCAAAAAATTCAAGAAAATCAAGAAAGATAAATTTTTTCAAGAAAATCAAGAACGTAAAAACTCACTTCAAAACATAAACTATGGACATAGGAAAAATAAAGAACTTCTAACAAAGTGAAAATTAAAACTCTAGTTCTTTACTTTAACTGGTCATCCGTTGATTAAAAATAATTATTGAAGAAAAACTTTTAAGAAGATAACTGAATCTTTTTAAGAAGTCCTCATCGACAATGGTGCCAAAAAATTGTTGGAACCGATTCTTGCATCCGTAGGAAATCAATTGTCATGCTAAAAGAACCCGTTTGAAACCAACGAGCTATTATATGCTCTGGTCAACCTGCCTCATGTTCTGTTAAACACGAATATTGCTATAAAAGACGACAGAACAGGTAAGGAAACTCCAACGATAATTCTACAATTAAACTTCTAATTTGCATGCTCTAGATTTATATTAACCTATAGTATTCTTATTAAAATGACCAAGCATGAAAATAACCAACTGTTATGCCTTATGTAGACCGGTGCCTAGATTCATTGGGTTGTTATAGCAATTTAACAACAATTTTAATATGACACAGAGAGAAGGGGAGAAGGAAATTGGCATTCTTAATCTCATTCAAATATCGTAATAAAATCAAGAGTTAACCAATGAAAGAAACGTATATAATGTGTTCAAATAATGTAACCCATCATACAGATACACACAATACTAAGACAAAGAAATGATAGGAATAAAACCCAGAATTGTATTGATTTCATAAAATATTACATGCAGAGTGGGCGGGATGCCTTTTAACTCTATTTTTCTTAAAGAAATACATCAATACAATGAAGAGGATTCTGTTCAAATAATATAACAGGTCTCTCCAACTCTCCTTGTTCTAATATGGTAACAGAAGAATCTTTGAATCCTAGGCCCAATAAGGCTGGGAATATTCTCAGCTTCTTGAATGCTTTCCTATCATACAATCCTGCACAACAAGGGGAGGAAGAAAGAACGAATAAAAGAAAATAGACACAAAGAAATACAACAACACAACTAACAGGGCACTCAAGTATACCTCTTAGCAAAAATGCTATTCTCTAATTGCTTGATGCAAAATCCATACCTACCTACTTCCTTTTATAGTTGCTGGTTCTTGATTTTGTTATTCTTGGTTTACTTCTGACTGTACACTTGGCAGATTCTGATTGAATCTCAAAAATTGATGCTATCCAGCTGGCTTTGTTCTGAACTGACTATGCCCTCTTCTTTGACTTGTTCAAAAATATTCCCACTCAATTGGTGATTTAAGTATTAGGAGAACTTTTGCTCTGATTCAGCTACTTCCTGGTGCGTTTAACTACTGCTTTTCGAATTGGCCTCTTTTGAGTTGCCTTTCCTTGATCCTTTGACCCTTTAATTGTCCCAAAAATATCTCCTATTTTTATAGCTATCTCTGGTGCAAAATCTATTTTTTGCTGGGCACATGTATTGAATTTTTTTCCCTTTAAACTTCTTTTCAACCCTTTAATATGCTCATTAATCAACTTCCATATTTCAATGTCAAAAGTGGCTGCAATCCTAAGCATATTCATTTCTTGCAGAATTTTATTTTTCTATATAACAATAACACACATGTTTCTATCATATTGAAGTAGCAAGGCTTCTGTAGCATTCACCATGAGTGTAGTTTGTTTAATCATTTCTTCCTCATCACCTAGTTCACAGTCAAATATTTCAAGGGTTTCTTTGAATATTCCTTCTATGTCTGATGCTTCCAGGCATTGATCTAAGGACAGGCCAATATCTGCTAGTTTATCTATAGCATCTTTTATCAGGTCATTCATCTCAGTCATAGAATTTGTCCATTTTTCTTGGTTTGATCCAAACAGGGCTGCCTTGAAAAATTCAAAATTGATTTGGATATTATTGCCTTCAGGCATTGTTATTTCTTGTCCTTGCAGTTCTTCAAAATGATCCCCTATGTAATCCAGGGTTGGGTGAATGAATTTAAAATAATTTTCTCTTTCCTGCATCAAGGTCATGATTTCTTGAGCAGTTATTTGAATCACCCTTATTTGGTTGAACATTTCAGTAAAACCTTTGGCCTGAGCTTTTATTTTTTTGTACATGTCTTTCCTCATTACATTCAAATAATATACATGATCTTGAACCTTGGTCACTGCAGGGGGCTAGGCAATTGAAGCATTTTTCTTATTTAATTCTTCTTGTTGCTTACTTATCACAACTTTCAATTCTGCTTTTTCTTTCTCCTCCTGACTCAATTGCTTTTTGAGTGTTTGAATTTTTTCAACAAATTGGTCTATGACTAAATTACTCATTTGGCAAGATTTGCCATATCAGCTTTTTTACCCAGTAGTGATGATCCTCTCGTTTCCTCATTGGTACTGAAGACTAGTGGGTTTTGCAGGGGAGGGAGATCAACCTTGGAAATATCTGACACAACTGTTCCTATTTTTACCTTTTTTGAATATTGTTCTTTTGTACTTCCCATTCCTGCTACTAACTGTAACTCTTGTTCGTTTATAGCAGTAAAGGCCACATGTTCATCTATTCTTTCCAAAACAACCTTGGAAACATGTAGAGATATTATGGGTTTCTTAGCTTCTTTTGGAGCTATTTATTTTTGACTTTTTACTGAGTAGCTTTGGAAGAGACCACCCAGTCTACCTTTTACTTATATTACTATGTGAATTTTTATCTCCTATCCCTTTATGTTTATAGAAGTTGGGACGGCCATGGGTACCAACTTCTTCACACTGGTCACAGCTAAAACATTATTAGGTATAAGAACTACAACCTAATTTGTTGATGGTGCTTTTTGAGAGGATGAAGTCACTATTTATTTACCCTTATCTATACAGGTTTGTTGAGGAGCTTGTTTTGGAGCTGCCTCTATTCTGTGCTAGTCATTCACTGGGATTTTAACCTATTGTTCTACTATATCAACATTTCTAACAGTGACCTCCATTAAGTCTATGTCTTGCTCTATCAATTCTAGAAAAGGCTCTTCTTTAATTAATGGGTGTGTCCTTGGCATAACAGGTGCTGTAGTATCCAATGAAATCTCTCGAAGCCTTCTTAGTTTGGTTGGGTAGTCATAGGCTTCACAAATCTGTGTGCTACCTCTCTTTTCTGGAGGGAAATTATCCCATATTGTCTATAAATATGATTTTTGCTCTATAGCTTCTAATAAGTTCTCTTCAAAAGCATCTTCTTAGTTATTGATTTAAGCATACTCCCTCTTCTCCATCATCTTGCTGTAAATTCCTTTTGGGTCATAAAACCTCCATGACACTTCATCGAATCCCATATTGTCCAGTTCAAACATTCCCTTGAGTAGGGAAGGATATCCAACAAATACATAATCTCCAAAATGACAAGGAACATCAAGCCAAGGGACTTTCCCATTCTTCTTAACCAATCTCATTTTAGCCTCTTCTACCACTTTCCTGCATAATTCTAGGGTTGTTATGGACAGTGGGTAGTACTGGGGCAACACCTTAGTAGGGATTTTAGCTCCATATAATCTGATGTAAGTAAAACACTCTATGAAGAAGAAATATCCTATCTATTTTTCTTTAATGAGTGCCCTTACCCTTGACCCTAATCTTTCTAGAATTAGCCCAGTTAAGGCCCAATGGATTTCTACCAAGAAGCGGTCACAAAACCAGCCCATGTGAGTTCGTCCTTCATGAAGTCTCCAAAAGCTATTTTGTACATAGGGGATATATATGGCTTTTAATATCTTACGGGCTTCTTCGCCTAATTGGCCCGCTATTAAGTGGGTGAGAAAAAAATATTGTGAAAAGTGAGGCATCTCCTGCCTTTGTTCGAATATTGCCCTCTTTAGTTCTACCATTTCTCTAAGTATTTGTGAGCTCAATTCTAGTTCCCAGGCATAAATAGGGGTGTTATGTCCTCTATTACATTGAGCAGCTAAATACAAAACTCTTTTCATTATTCTACTCATATCTTGTACTCCCAATACTATGTTTATCATGTCACAGAAGTCTTGTACCCAGGGTTTAAAAGCATTTTTATTAATTGGGAAATTTTTCTCTATTTTCGCATATGTATCAAACAATTTTTTAAAATTTCCATATCAATGAACATGTGATATTGGTGTTCGATTACCTAGTCCACCAAAAATGTGGTATACTTCGTCAGTTTGAACACTTCCTAGATATCTTCAACTTTGGCGCTGAACACCTTCCGATTCTTGTGGTCTCGAAAGGTCCTTTTTCTTTCATCATATGCCACTGCTAACCAAGCCATCAAATTTGAGGAGAAATGCACTTTTGGGCATATCAGCTTTCCAAGGTTACTATTCCATTTGTTGTCTCTGTGGAAACCCTTGTACTGCCTGTTTCGAGCTTTATGGAACAAATCTACCATTATCCATGGGGTTCTGTTGTCGCCTTCCATTACTCGAGAAAAACTCTTAATGTAGATATTGTCGATCTCGTACAGTTGAGCTGAGTTAGGTTTTTTGTTTTCCCCACATTTTTGGGTAAAATCATACATAATGGTACCAGGAATAGGCGGTCCAAAAATAATAGAATAGGGTGATTAATATATGATAAACTTTACGACTTCTCGTGCATCTACATGTATGAACACATCTCCCCATGATCCATTTCCCTTGTGATTTTTGGTAAAGTTATTCTTTGAGTTCTCAAAAAATAAATATTCTCTTCCTTTTGTGCTTTTGATGTAATAATTCCAATTCTTGGTATACCAGTGGAGTGGCCTTGACTGGTTTTGTAATTTCATATACAGGGTGGTGGAGTGAACTTGATAAATTTATACATTTCATTATCGACCCGATGCCACCAATCACTGTTCAAAATTGGCCAATGGAATCGTGCCAACTCAGTATTTTTTGGAGTTTTGTGCTTTATGATGGGCGATATCTGTTAACTTGTGAGCTTGGATCCCTTTGATATGTGGGTCTGCAATCACTCATGCTTTCTATTCATTTGTCAATGGGGATATTTTAATCTAACATGGAACAATATTTTTTGGGCCTCGTGCCATATTAGATCCGAGTGATAACTATATCTTTGGGATCCATTATGTCTCCCTTGGGGTGTTCGTGATATTCGACTCTTGGTGTGAGTGTATATTTTTACCTATGATGTCCCCTTTTCCCTAAGTCAACCATGATTAATCGCAACCGTCAGATTGATTTGAGATGAAGCGCATCCGTTGATCTCTCAAAATCTGTAGGATAGTTAGTGCACCTGTTCTCATGTAAACGTTTGAAATAACATGTTTTATTGGTCTTCAATTTAATCATATTTATCCTATGTTAATCCTTATACTGTTAAACATTAATAAAATGTCATAATGGATAGTAATCATAAAACACACTTACTTTTCTTTTGTAATCGTCGTTGGATCTTATGGTGGTGAGGCGTGACCATTGGATCATACATATGCACGTATTATTTAATAAATGGGAAAAATTCATACGTACCTTGGCTAAATTAATCGACCTAATGCTTAGATTAACCTTTGATTATCTTCCCACATGCGCACCGTTGGATATGGGTGATCAATGTTCGCGGTCATTCGATTCGTGTGTTATAAAAAGGTCTTTATTTTGCCTTTGGATCTTTGTCGCCAGTTACAGGCATTCTCATCCGTTGATTCTCAATTTAGTTTGTGCGCTGCCATTGGATCATTGACAAGATGCATGCTAGATAAAGATGTTATAGACCTTTCCTTTTCCATTAATCATGATTAAGGTGAAAAGGGGGAAGATTAGTCAATGTATTAAACCCTTACTAAAAACTATTAATATAAATTAATTTTGTCCTTATCCATGCCTTTTACCTTCCATCTTGCGATTTTGGCACGACCGTCGGATATGAGCGAAGACAGGCGCAGTCATTGGATCTAATCAACCTACACATTAGTTTAATCAAAAATTTATAATATTAATCATGATTAGGGCAAAAGGGGGAAATTTAGCCGACGTATTAAACCCTTGATAATCATGATTAACTTTAATTAATTTCTCCCGATCCTTAACCCTCTTTAATGCATCTTTAATTAGTGCGCCACCGTTATTTTAAAAAATTGTGAGCACGACCATCCGATCTTGGTAATCAGCACAATGATTAATCAAATGGGATGCGTCTTCTTAATATGGACTTTAAAGTTTGTTTTAATCAAAGCAGTCGCAATCGTTGATTTAAGCTTCGTTCAACACGATCGTCCGATTTATCGGACTTGCTCGAATTTTAACCTGACATTTGACTTATGATGACTTTACTTTAAACCTTTGACTCTTTAGAGGATGTGCAACCATTGATTTTATGGATGATTGAGTGCTGTCATTTTATTTGTTTATACTTACTCACTGCTTAATCAGAATGTTGACCATTATGACTTAGGCTTAAAATTTTGACTTTTCGGATAGCGTGCGACCATTGATTTGATCCTCGATGAAGCACTGCCATTGATCGAGTTAAAGGTGCAATGATTTTAACTTTATTAGAGCCTTAGGTTTAACCTTTGGAGTCTTTAGTGAACGCACATCCATTGGAATTGATCCTTGACGAAGCGCTGCCATTAGATTGAAGACAACTTGCTCGATTTTTAAATCTTAGGTTAAGTTTTATTGACCCTTTGAATTATATTTTGGACTATTTCGCTAGTGTGCATCCGTCAAATTTTCTTAGGTGATGCGCTTCTGTTCGATTAAGTCTAAGGTGCAACCTTTTTACTTCCTTGACAACGCTCGACTTTTGACTTATCTTTGATTTGATTTTATTAAAGCGTTATCATCTGATTTCTCTAGATCATGCGTGGCCCTTGGATTAAATCTAAGGTGATCACTAGTTAGCTTAGCGGGGTGCATACCCTTAGGATTTTATTCGATTAATATTTGTTTTAACCGTAGGTTTTTTTTATCATGAGACCATAGTGAAATGACTTAATGGTAGGAACCTAGGGTTCCTAGCACATAAAATGATAAATAAATAATAAATAACATAAATCTAAAAGAATCGCTTTTGAATTGTCGGGAAGTCCCTTCCAATAAATCATATATTATATATTTCATGGATGATTTGAATGATAAGTTCTTACAAGGTTTTATACCCACTCTAGGGTTATAGGTGAAAGGTTGCAATGCTTCCTAACCCTAATCTTATAATAATATAATAATTAATTATATTAATTATTATATTATTATTATAACCATAGGAGAAAATATATTATTATTAATTAATGATGTTAGGATAGGATCCTAACATGCCATCCTCCTTTGAAAAGCTTTGTCCTCAAAGCTTAGGTTTCTTCTCTATTTGAATCTGGCTTCACATTGGAACACCTTTCACACATAGTACATAGTTGTTTTGGCTTTCATAGGGTCTATATTTTAGGTTAAGAACCTTCAATGTGCAAAGGGTATTATAAAGACCTCCACCTCTGGGATACGTTATTTGTAGGTAGAGATCTCGATTAATCTCAGGGTGACGGGACCCACATCAAAGAGTTTACGTGATGTCATGTTGCATATAACAACCTCATATAAATCGACCCTTTATTTTTTTATTTCAAGGTCTTCAAACATAAGCAGACCCCTTCTCCGTATTAAGAAAGTTGTGGCATGATTTTATGAGACACGGACCCCAAAATTTGTATAAGCCCTTAAATCAGTTACGATGCTCTTGGCTCCAATGTTTGAGGAGTCGGAGGTCTCACCTCCAAATCGGAATGCTTGAGCATTGTAGATGTATATGTTCAGAAAGAATGGTACCAGAGATGTATATACTCCATTTGCCATCCATCCCAGTATGCGGTGCCAAACAAAGAGAATTTTTTTTTCATGCCTTGTCGAAGCAAACTGCATGCAAACCTAATGTTGATTGCAGTCTCCTTTTTATCACCATTTAGCACCAAAATCTTGATACCTGCTTGTGCAAGCTTATCGATGCACTCTGGAAGATGGGTCCGGTAGATTCATTTGTTCGTGGACCTTCTAAATAACAATATAGGAAATAGAAACAAACAGGCAGACTTGCCATTTTCACTCATTTTCGTGCCTTGGTGACTAAAAATTTACGAGGTAGATTCATTTTTAAATCCTAGAGAAAACTGCCATTGTTGGCTTTATTTCAATGACGTTGTATCTAATTTGTGCACTTCTTCCCAATGATGCTACATTTGGGGGCCGTAGAGAAGATAATGGAAGTGATAACAATGCTCACTCTCTATACCTTGTCTTGATTGGCATTCTCAATGAGTGTTGTTTGAATTCATTGTAGGTGCAAAGTTTAGAAGAACTTAAGGTTGACCTGCACATCTTATTTTTATACTGATGTGTTGGCTAAAACATCAAATATTTAATTCAGCTGTTATTTAATTTTATCTCCATGAGCTCTGATGAAAGGGGGCCTAAGGGATATTTTACAAATATTTTATATTTGCTCACAGAATCCACAAGTATGATATTTCTCATATTTTACAATAAGCAAGTTATGCAAGTGATCACAACATACACAATAAAGGATAAACACAACTTAGACAACCTCTCGTATACAGAAAGGTCCCCAAGTTGGTTCTTCATTCATACCCTGCTCTTAAAAAAAATAGCATATGGACCATGTTTTCCCTTTGGCAGTAGCATGCATTGCTTGGCATAACCTTTTGCATTAGTGTCTGTTGCAATTTACTACTGAGTTTCATTAATTGTTTGACAAACACAGGTAGTGGTCAAAGTTAGTAATCCTGGTAGACTTCCAGAAGTTGACCAGCCATTTTATGAATATGTTGTAACAGTTGAAGTGATCTTCATATTGTCAAGGATTTAAAATGTATTCCTTGAGATCCCCTAATTGAAGCCTTCCTTCTAATATATTGAAAAAAATAACACTAATTAATGCTTTTGGGATCAATGTGTTATGGTGTCGCAAATACAACATTTCGAGACGTTCTCCTGGACTTAACTTCGGGGGGCAAAGATTTCTACCTTGCCAAAGGATTAGTTTTCCTTAACAATATATACATAGCAGTATACTATGAGATGCAATATTATCAGCACCTCTATTGAAGAGTTCCCATGCCATCTGCTGGCAGTTCAGATCAAGCACCCTAAGTACCAAATTCTTGGGCATTGGTTCATATGGGAGAGAATTTTATTTTATTTTTTTATTTTTAACATCCTCTAACACTGCGACATCATATGTTGTGTCGTCTTCGGTTACGGAAAGCCACAATAGAATATTTTTCTCTTCGTCAGTATTAGGGCTATCATCTGGTGCTATAACTTTGAGAGATTAGAAGTGGATATTCGTACAATTAAACATAGTTTTGTGAAAGTGAGAACTGTCCAAGAATGATAATCCACTGACTGTGAGCCCATCAGTGGCTTCAGAGTATACGATCATTGGTCTATTACCGCCATTTGCATTCCATAACTTCTATCATTTTCCATAAATGGTGCCTTCACCTGCCATAGTAAGCTGTTCAACTTTTCAAAAAATATTTAATAGGCCAGACCAACAAATTTTCCAATAATTATGACTTATCGAAGGTTCCAAAAACAAAAATAATCACGGACAGTGTGAGCTGGACAATATTTTCCCTCTAGATTTTCTTGTGATGGACATTGCATCAAATAGATATTCACGATTTCATTATTTTTCCAAAGGTTGTTGATGATTGATTGGATTACTTACAACTTGGAAGCATTGAGTATGAATTAGACTGTTAAGTTTTTAACAGGATACTGTCAACTAATTTATAACTGCAACCATACATCTGAGCTCTTCCAAATTCCAGGATTTTCAAGGGCAACTATGGTTCCATCTACATTTTTATGCCAGTAGAGAGAAGAGGAGGTGGCCATGGAGGAGGCCTCAAAGATGAAAGGTTCACACTATGCAGCACATCCAACAGATAACCAAGTTGATTCATTGTTGGATCATATTTTTTAAAAACTGCAGAAACGCTTATTCTTCCTTGGGTATTAAATAAATTGTTGAAAAAAATCTTGTAAGCAATATTGGAGATGTTATTGGAGAAAATATTACTAGGCTGATTTCCACTTTGATGTTTGTGTTTATTTCCCCTATGCAGATCTATAAAACATTGCTTTTGGAAACCTGCATCTTTGATATCTTCTTCTCCCTTGTGCACTTCTATTAAAAATATATTTTCATTATAAGGGTTTTGATTAATTTCTTCCAAAAGTGCAATAGGTATTTCTAGAAGTTCTTTGGTTATGGGCTCATCCAAAGAAACAATTAATTTAGGGTTTGGCCTGTGTGCTTTTTTTCTTTCTTGGGAAGAGCAATGGGTACCACCTGAGATTCGTCGGCTATGGGTTCTTCCTCCTCTACCTGGGATTCCATGGCTAGGGTCTCCTCTTGCATTTCCATTAAATATTGTATAATACGATCAAAACGTTCCATTTGTTTTTTTTTGTTTTTGTTCAATCATTCTTCTAATTTTTGCAATGTCATTTTTAATTTCCTTGACCAATATGGTTGGATCCATAAGGCTCTGATACCAGATGGTAGGAACCTAGGGTTCCTAGCACATAAAATGATAAATAAATAATAAATAACCTAAATCTAAAAGAATCGCTTTTGGATTGTCGGGAAGTCCCTTCAATGTTTTAATAAATGTTTTATATAATATTTCATGGATGATTTGAATGATAAGTTCTTACAAGGTTTTATACCCACTCTAGGGTTATAGGTGAAAGGTTGCAATGCTTCCTAACCCTAATCTTATAATAATATAATAATTAATTATATTAATTATTATATTATTATTATAACCATAGGAGAAAATATATTATTATTAATTAATGATGTTAGGATAGGATCCTAACACTTAATCGAATTTAGACTAGAAGATTTATTTATTGGTTTAGGCCCAAGGAAAATATTTAGGAAGGTCAAACTTTGACTTGGGGATTTAACTTGAAATTTTCTTCCCTAACTATTCGAGGTACTTTGATTTATACAATGAAGCTCACATTATTAAAAAGGCTAAGGTTAGACTTTATCAAACCAACCAATGAAAATTTGAATTACTCACAACAAATTTAAGCAATGACCAACAGTATAAGCCATTTGATTGAAACCAAAAATTTAAATTTGGGGGTTTTAAAGTTGAGTCAAATTTGGCTCCAACAGTTCCAAGCAAGCAAAGAAGACAACTAAAAAATCTTGTGATGTTGCACTTATCTTCACTTGTCCACGATACACTAATGCATCTACTTCACCCACAAATAGGTATGATAATTTAGATAAGTTATTGAAAAGATACTCAAATACTTTTTAGGAGCCAAAGTCTCTTCCACAAATACGCACTATAAATCATAGCATTGAAATCGTTACAGGTTCTTCACTTTCTAATGCACCCATGTATTGATAGTCTATGTTGCAAAATGAAGAAATCAAAAGGCAAATAGAAGATTTGTTGTCGGAGGGTTTCATTAAAATAAGTACTTCCCTTGTGCATCACCAATCTTATTGATTCTTAAAAGGATGGTACTTGGTGATTGTGTATTGATTTTAGATCTTTGAATAAAACTTCTATTAAGAATCGATATCCACTTTTCCACATAAATGATCTCTTATATCAACTCCAAGAAGACAAATTCTTTTCTAAGATAGATCTTAAAAGTGGTTATCACCAAGTGCATATACAATCTGAAGATACATGGAAGACAACTTTAAGATGAAGATATGCCTTTTTGAGTGGTTGCTCATGCCCTTTGGTCTTACCAATGCTGTGCTACTTTCATGAGATTGATGAATAAGATTTTTTCATGATGTACTTGATAAATTTGTAATTATATGTAAGTAGGAGATTACTCAAATCTGAAATAAATCAAATATTATTGATGCAGACATTAGACTTGAAATGAATTATCAAACCCAATATATAGGTTACATAATAGTAACTCTAACAAAGTTAGCGTAGGATGTGCTAACAACATTGAAAATAGAATATGCCTAATAACTGACTAAAATATCTCAGGATATTTTAGTTATTAACCTAAGTTAATCTAGGAGGTGATTTATACAATGGTAAATATCTCCTATGGTAGAAAGTAGATGTAATAATACATGTAGTATAATGCAATATACTACCTATTTTACCCTAACATCCCCCCTTTATTACATTTACTTTGATATACAAAGTTT
The DNA here is from genome assembly GCA_028583015.1 of Wollemia nobilis. Classification (NCBI taxonomy): domain Eukaryota; kingdom Viridiplantae; phylum Streptophyta; class Pinopsida; order Araucariales; family Araucariaceae; genus Wollemia; species Wollemia nobilis. The sequence continues at coordinate 6,319,149 of JAQPPZ010001031.1, read as the reverse complement.
ACTCCGAAACAGTTGAAATTTGACACGTCCAAGTGCCTTTGTAAAGATGTCAACAACCTGTTCGTCGGTGGGAATGTGTTGGAGCTTGATTTTGTGCTTAGGAACTTCATCACGAATAAAATGACAATCTGTGTCAATATGCTTTGTTCGTTCATGATGTACTGGATTCTTGACCAAGTTCAAAACACCTGAGTTGTCGCAAAACATGTGAATAGGAAGTTTCTTTGGTAGGCCCATGGTAGCCAAGATGCGACTTAGCCATATCGCTTCACACACAGCTCCACGTGCAGCACGATATTCTACCTCAGTTGAAGATAAAGCAACCACCTGTTGCTTTTTACTATGCCATGAGACAGGACCAGATCCAAGATGAAATACATACCCTAATGTTGATTTTCTATCATCTATGGATCCAACGTAATCAGAGTCAGTGTAACTCTGTAAGAAGAATGAATTATTCTTCTTATACTCTAGACCATAATCTGCACTACCCTGAATGTAGTGAAGAACCCTCTTAGCTGCTTTCCAATGAGAGACCTTTGGTTTTTGCATGAACCATGAAAGATAGTTTACAACATAAGTAATATCTGGTCTAGTATTAGTCAGATAGATGAGGCTTCCAATCATCTATCTATATAGTGTGCCATCTACCTATGGTGAGTCATCATATCATGATAATTGAAGCCCTGATTCCATCGGTGTTGCTTTGGGCTTACAATCAGTCATACGATATTTTTCTACTAAAGTCTTGGCATACTTTTTTTGAGTCACCCTAAGATGATTCTTCTTCTGTTCTATCTCAAGGCCAAGACAGTAGTGGAGAAGTCCTAGATCTATCATATCAAATGACTCTTTCAAGTCATCTTTCATGACGTTAACCAATTTCTCTGAATTTCCAGTGATGATCAGATCATCTACATATAACACAAGAATCACTATTTCAGAACCTGTGTTCTTGATATAGAGATTTGCGTCAGATGGACTTCTCTTAAATCCATGTTGTAGTAGGTGACTATCCATTTTTATGTACCATGCTCTTGGGGCTTGTTTTAGCCCGTATAATGATTTGACCAACTTGCAAACTTGTTGCTCATGGCCTTCCTCAGCAAATCCAGGAGGTTGAGTCATGTACACTTCTTCTTTTAAGTCACCATTTAGAAAGGCACTTTTTACATCCATCTGATGTAATTTCCATCCGAACTGTGCTGCCATAGCACAAAGAACTCGAATGGTGGTCATCCTTGTTGTAGGAGCAAAGGTTTCCTCATAGTCAAGGCCTTCCTTTTGAGCATAGCCCTTCACCACAAGATGGGCCTTATGCTTATCTATGGTGCCATCTGCCTTATATTTAACTTTGTAAACCCATTTGCAGCCTATGGGTCTCTTTCCTTTAGGCAAATCCACCAGCTTCCATGTTTTATTCTTCATGAGGGAGTTATGTTCTGCATCCATAGCTGCCTTCCACTGAGGCAGTCTAAGTGCTTCATCAACTGTAGAAGGTTCATTTTCATCAAATGATGACAAGTAAACCCTCTCCTCATCTATTTCCATATCATCTTCCCTTGCTAACTCTCTATCAACAGAAAGTTCTTGAAAATCTGCACAAAGATCATCAACTGAAGTGGATGCTTCAGTATTTTCTTGTTGAGTCATGCTTCGTGTCTTTGGATGATTGAGAGTAAGATCAGGTGGGGAAGTGAGTTTGGAATCTTTCATTGTGCTTGTATACCATTTGGGAGGCTTTTTCTATTGTGGAGAAGGAAGTGGTTGTTGCTCCTCATCATCTAGGTATATTGATGTAGTGTTGGGTGTGAAAGCTTCATCAAACACTACATCTCTGCTGACATGTATTTTCTTGGTAAGTGGGTCTATCAATCGATAGCCTTTTGAGAATTCATCATATCCAAGAAAAACACATGGTAGGGACTTCTCATCTAATTTCTTTCTTTTCTCCTTGGGTATATGCATAAAAGCCTTACACCCAAATACCCGTAGATGAGATATGGAGGGTTTCCTTCCACTCCATGCTTCTTGAGGAGTCATACCTTCAAGAGCCCTTGTGGGTGCTCTATTTAGAAGATATAATGTAGTTTGAATAGCTTCAACCCAGTAAATTTGCTCAAGATTGGCTCCCTTAAGCATACATCGAACCATTTCCATAATGGACCGATTTCTTCTCTCAACAACTCCATTTGACTGAGGAGAATAGGTTGTGGTCAACTGTCTCTTTATCCCATGTGTCTGTAAAAATGAGGAAAATTCCTTTGATGTGTATTCCCCCTCGATCTGAATGGAGGGTCTTGATGAAGCATCCTGATTCTTTCTCAACAAGCTTTTTGAACTGTTGAAAATAGGTAAATGCTTCAGACTTCAACTGCAAGAAGAAGACCCACATATTTCATGAGTGATCATCTACAAACAATTGAAAATACCTTTTTCCTCCACAACTAGTAGACATGGGACCACACAAATCTGTGTGAACCAACTCCAAAGGTACCTTAGCTCGAAAGGAGCTAGGTTCAAAGGGTACTCTGTGTTGCTTTCCTGACAAGCAATCTGAGCACACTGGCAAAGTAGATGAAAGAGTAGGCAGTCCTTTCACCATTTGATATTTACTGAGTTCTAGTAAATATCCTGAACTTAAATGCCCAAATCTCTTATGCCATAGAGATGTGGCCTCTTTTGTGGTTACTGCCATTGCAGTATGTGTTGAGGTAATTGCATCTAAGACAAACAAACCATGTTTGTATGAACCTGTTGCTATCTGTTTTCCTTTCTGAGTGATAAAGCAACGTTTCTTTTCTTTGTCCACCTTGAAATTGACATTCATGTGATTGTCCAGGATTTGTGGAACTGACAAGAGATTATTTTTCAATCCTGGTACATAAAGAACTTTTTGAATTTTACATTCTCCATCTGGAAGGGAGACAGAAACACTTCCTTCTCCCTGAACTCGATAGGTTTGATCATCAGCAATGGTGACCGGTCTACCTTCTCGAGCCTCAAATGTCTCAAACCAGGACTTATCGCCAGTCATATGCTTACTAGCGCCTGAATCTATGTACCACACAGTGTCCTTGTGAGGGGAATCTGTATGTGTCATGAGCACCTTGTGTGCTCGTTCAGAGTCCGAACTAGAATCTTCAGCTGCAATGTGTCCCTATTGTTGTTTATTCTTGTTCTTTGGTTTGCCTTTGCCCTTCTTGTTTCCTTGTTCATTGGGTGATTTGTTCTTAAACCAACATCTTTTGGTTTCATGAGTGTCCTTGTCACAAATCTTACAATATTGCTTCTTCTTCTGAATCTCTTTGCCTTTACCCTTGTCTTTATTAGAAGAAGAACCTTTCTGTTGATTCCACTTTTTCTTACCACCTTGTCTGTTTGAGAAAAGAGCATTGTTGGATGCCTCATCTCTTTGGAGTTGATTAGCTTCTTCTGTTTGAAGCATATTTACCAACTCGACAAAAGTCATTGTCCTTCCAGAGACTTGTAGTGAAGTGATCAACATTTTGTAGGAGTCGGGAAGAGCCCTCAAAATGATAGAGGTCAAGACTTGGTCTTCCACTTTTTCTCCTAAGGATTGCAGTTTTGTTTTCAATTCTGCCACTCTGTAGAGGAATAGCTCTACTGTTTCTCCTGATTTCATATGAAGAGTATGAAGTTGTGTTTGGAGGTTAAGAATCGTTGATTGATTCTTTCCCTCAAATATGGTTTTTAAGGCATCCCATGCCTCCTTACCATTCTTAGCTTCACTGATATGAGGTTGGATATCATCAATAATAGCTAGCAAGATCATTAAGGATAGTTTTTTATCCTTTTTATCAAATGTTGTTTGATCTGCTCCAGGTGATTGAGGTCTAGTTTCACTTCCATCCACTATAGACCATAGATCCTCTACAGTTAAGATAGCTTTCATCTTAGTCTTCCATGCAGAATAATTTGAACCTTTGAGCAGTTGGCTCTCAGTGAGATACTTGTGGATCATGGCCATGGTGAAGGTTTCAAATTGATAGGACTAAGATGGTTGTATCTTGCACTATACCCTCAAAAGAGTATATGGAAGATGTTTAATTTGCTTCTATAAGATATTTAATGGCACCTGCCTTAACACCCTTAGCAAGGGATGAGAAGTTTGAGGAAATTAAGCCAAACAAGATAGAGCAAATTAAAGGGGTAGGTTGACAGACTTCTGATTGTGCTCTCTAGGATATTTAATGGCACCTGCCTTAACACCCTTCAAGAAGGATGAAAATTTTGAGGAAATTAAGCCAAACAAAGAGAGGTAATCAAGGTGTTTTTGGATTTTGACCTTTTGAAGGGGTAAAAAAAATTGACTTCTGTTCAACCTGTGCAAAGTGTAGCACGTTTTGGAGTGAAATATGGGTTTTGAGAAATGCTTCTGCCAATGTTGTATCTGATTGTTTAATTGCACACAAAAAACATGAGTGTTAGTGCAATAATCAAAACATGAGAGCAACCCACATTATTATCACTCTAGGCATCGGATTCAACCAAAAATGCACCTAGTATAGTCAATTTTTGAGAAAGGTGTCGAGTACAATCGAGATTGCACCTTTCTTGCTTTTGGAAAATCCCCCTTTATCTTTACAATTTTGCAAATAATAGAATAAAAAAAAATGATTTCTATCCCCCTTAATGTTTACAAAATTGAGAAATTTTCGAGCACTCCTTTCAAGACAAGTCGACACACGACCCGCGTTTGAAAGGCTTCCAGACTAGTCGACACACGACTTTGGTTTTTGTCTTCAACAATTTAGCATGAGGAGCAAAAAAAAATAGGTTTTTTTTTTTTTTATGGATCTCAAGTTTACAACAAAAAAAATTGCTATTTTATGTTTTTATGTCTCCTTTCTTGAAGGAGAGAACAAAAGCAAAATTTGTGGTTTTGAGAAAAATGAGATGACCTTTATGCTTCCTCAATCATGGCATGCTTTGTGTTTTGCAATAGAAATTTTGAGTTTCTATGTCTTATATCTCCAAAAATGAATGAAGAAAACTATAGAACTTCTGAGGAGTTTATTGCAAAAAAAATTGTTGAAGCAGGTTTTTAAAATTTGCCAAAAAGAGGTTCCTATGTTCCTTTTGTCTCCAATTGAGAGAAAAACATAATTTGATTTTGGGAACTTTGAAGGCTAAATTTTGTTTGGATTTCCAGTTTTCTAAGTTTGATAAAGCATAAAAATATATGTTTAAGATGAAATTTCTATAATTTAGGAAAAATTTGGAAAAAAAATCATCCAATTTGACTAAAAATTGAACATTTTATGCCAATTTAAAAGAAAATTATAAAAAAATCAAAAAAATAATATTTTAGTGCAAAAAAAAACTTTAGAAAAAATTTAAAATGCTCAAAAAATTTGGAATTCTAAAAAAAAACCTTTAGTTTGGATGCACGGGGGAATCGATCCAGGGTCTGCGCGTTGCTAGTCGACCGCTCGAGCCAACCGAGCCACCGATCGGTTTGGCAACTCCTCGGTGCGATGACTACTTATGGTGGTCGTGACGCGCTAATCGCATTATGGGATTTTATCCCACATGCATCCCATAATGGGATGCAATGCGGTTTATAAGCCGTGACATGCCTTAGCAACATCGATTGCCTTCGAGAAATCGGTGAGAGTCGCCCACCCTTTTGGACGCCGCCACATGGCGCCAGGGGTGGGCCAGTCGGTCCAGTCAGAGTCATGTCATCCAGTGGTTGTCCGCCATGTGTCGAGTCTACGTCAGTCCTCCTATGTGCCATGTGTCATCTCGTGAGTGGTCCAGGTGGCACCTCGAGGTGCATGTTGATCGTAGATCTCGCCAGGTGGTAGTTGGTGATAGGTCTAGTTTTAGATATCGGAGGGCCTCCTGCCCTCTCGGATCTCGAGGTCATCCACGTGTCATGTTGGGAGGGGGAGGGCGCTCCTGCCCTCTCTGCTCTCTCGAGCATGCGCCACGTGGCTCCTGGGCCCACGTGGTTGTGCGGGCCCTCGCCTGCATGGGAGCCGAGGTGACTGCGCCTCAAGGCATCGATCATGGGGTCGATCGATAGCTAATCATTGTCGATCATGGGCCTGGTCGGCTGATCACATCGATGCGGGCCGTGGGACCGCGTCGGCCCTGGTCGATCGATCGCGTCGGCCTGGTCATGTCGGCCTTGTCGATTGATCACGTCGACGCTGGCCGATTGACCACGTCGGCCCTTGTTGGCTGATCATGGTGGCCAAAGTGTCGATCGCTTCAGTCGATCGGTTGAGCGGGTTGGTCATTCCGTGAAGGATAGGTCAGCAACCAGCGTATAGCGAATAACATCCAACAAGAAACTCTAGACCAATGCTGCAGTCCAGGTCAAATGGAATGAGCGTTGCTCGCCTTACCCACCTAGCGAATGATACCAATGTAAGTAGGAGATTACTCAAATCTGAAATAAATCAAATATTATTGATGCAGACATTAGACTTGAAATGAATTATCAAACCCAATATATAGGTTACATAATAGTAACTCTAACAAAGTTAGCGTAGGATGTGCTAACAACATTGAAAATAGAATATGCCTAATAACCAACTAAAATATCTCAGGATATTTTAGTTATTAACCTAAGTTAATCTAGGAGGTGATTTATACAATGGTAAATATCTCCTATGGTAGAAAGTAGATGTAATAATACATGTAGTAGAATGCAATATACTACCTATTTTACCCTAACATTATATATCTTGATGATATATTGATTTTCTCATCTACTTGGGAGGAACACCTTGGGCATATTCAACAAACACTTGACATCCTACATAGGAATCAATTATATGCCAACCTCACCAAGTGCTCTTTTGGCAACACTTCCATATCTTACCTTGATTTTGTGATTAGTGACTATGGAATTTAGGTAGATCCCACTAAAGTAGAAGTCTTACTTAAGTGGACCCCTCCTAATACTGTCACCGAGTTAAGGAGTTTTCAAGGACTTGGAAATTTCTATCGCAAGTTCATTCCTCAATATTCCACTATTGTAGCTTCATTGCACTAATTAACAAAGTCTAAGGTACCCTTTCAATGGGAAAATAAATAGAAAGTTACCTTTGACAATTTGAAAAAGAAAATTTTTACAACACCTGTGCTTGCTTTACCTGATCTCTCTCAAGCTTTTGAGATTGAGACAAATGCATCTCAATTTGCTTTACGTGTCATCCTCAAACAAAATGGTCATCCAATAGCTTACCATTCTGAAATATTTTTTGTTGCAAAGTTGAACTATTCAACATGTGATAAGGAGTTGTATGCCTTAGTTCAAGCTATTAAGTACTAGAGACACTACCTTTTGGAGAAAGAAACCATTGTTCACATTTATCATATGGCCCTCATATTCCTTCAATCTCAAAATAAAATTGAAGAAGCTCGACATATGATGAGCCTCTTATCTCCAAAAATTTCACTTGGTCATAAAGTATAAAAATGGGAAGAGTAATTCTGTTATAGATTGTTTTAGTCAGCCTCTGGCTACTCTTACCTTAATAGTAATGAGCATTTCACATTTAAGTTTTCAATATTGGCCACCTCAGTATTCACAGGATACTAATTTTGGGAAGATATTTTAGCAAGTGAGTAATCCCACTTCTTCCAATTTGCATCCTTTCCAAGATTTTCATATCAGGGATGGACTTATTTATAAATTGGACAAGGTTTGTGTTCCTCGTGAGCCTAGAGTATATCTCCTTAAGGAAGCTCATTCTACACTCTATGGCAGTCATTTTGGTAAGAAAAAAATACTTCATCACTTGCAATAATTCTTCTATTGGCCATAGATGCAGTGGGATGTTTTGATATTTTTGAGGCAGTGTGTAATTTTTTGCTGATCTAAGCTTGCTAATAGGAAATTTGTTTTAGGTTTTCCCTTGCCTATTCCTTCTCAGTATTTCCATGGACTTAGTTAGTGGTTTCCCAAATACAGTACAATAACATGATTATATCTTTGTTGTTGATAGATTTAGCCAAATGGTTGCTTCTTCCTTGTCACAAAACTTATTCTACGTCGAACTTAGCCCAACTGTTCTTTAACTGCATATAGCATGTAACAACCCCAGTTGTCACTACTCAACCACTCATTTTTTTTCCACACTTACATTTTCCATGAGGCAAGAGACATAATCATGACCTAAGATAGACTCATTCCATTTGGATCAAAGCTTATCAAGGCATATAGCATCAAGAGCTATTGAGACTTGATCAGAGTCTCTTAAGGTAGAAGTGATCAGCTTCTACGAAACCCTCATACCCCATTGGTATGAGAACACTGGCCAAGCGTAAGGTTTCATCCCATAAAAGGGAAATCACCAATAAACATACTGTCCACCAAGATCAGTACGTAGGTGAATGCCTTGAAGATGGAGAACCACACCAATGGAAAACCATCATAGATGAAATAACCTTATTAATGGTTATTCATAGGTCTTAGAGATGATCCTCTTCATCTAGAAGAGATTTCTAAGACAACAATATCACTATCGTGATAAGAATCCATGGAATGCCATCTTAAATATGATTATATAACTTTAAATCTCTTAGAAACATAATGGTTCACCCTTTGTTTAGACAACCCTTTTGTTGTACACATTGAGTTTATTACAAAAGGACATTACTTGTCCAATAAGGGTGTACCCCACCTCATGCACACTCAACATCTTAGCTTTTAGGATATAAGATTTGTTTTTGTTTTCAGTTCAAGACCAATTTTTGCCTCCTTGTGGATTTTATTCCACTTTGAATTTCAATGTGTTCTAATTTGATCCATAATGAGTGTTTATGAGGTGAATATAAACTAATGGAGCCTTTTATGATAGATTCTATTCATTATAACCATAGATCTGAAACATCACATTAGAGATCCACTTAAGCAGAGATTATATTCCATTATGAATAGCTTCTATGAATTCCACACAACTATTGAATACAAGAAGTAAAACTAATTATCTACATCATTCACATTTAACCAATTTAATCCAGAAAGTAAATGGCACAATCACATATCATTAAATCATCAACATGTTAGAAATTATGCATACATTCTTAGCATCATAAATGAAATTACTGAATGAATAGTATTCAATTGTAAACATGCATAACTATCCCGTTATATTATTTAACCATCTCATCCACATATATCATTTTCATTTTGAAATTAAAAGCAATAGGAACAAGAAATAACACATCAACCCACAAAATAGAGTGACACAATGTTTTATCCTGGGAAAACCTTGACGGGAAAAACCCAGCCTCCAAAATGTATTCTTTCCTCATATTCATAAACTTAAGATACCAAGATTACAAGTATAGAAGGGTATCTACCGATCCCTTTCAATCAAATACAAGTCAAGGAATACCATTATTCCATCTCATGTTTATGATGCAATTAAGGAAGTTTCCCAATTCCTTTCTCTAAGTCATCATTATAACATTAAGGTATTTCTCATACCAAAAAGGAATCCACCTGTTCCTTTAAAATCAATGATGCAATTAAGGAATCTACCAGTTCCTTTCTCTAAGTCATCATATGAATGTTAATATTTTACATATGTTTATGATAATCATTGGAATCACATTTTGGAGAAGTCTCATCGACTTTGGAGGGAACCTTATAAATTCCCTCAAGAATGAATACAAATCCATTCTTTTCTTCTCTAAGTATCCATACTAAGTGTATGAAGAAGGAAGCTTATAACTTCCTCAAGAATGGATTCTCCATCCACTCTTATTTAGAACCTTAATCATATTAAGGTAGTATTTATCTCACATTTTCTATGCATCAAACCAAGAATAGATCCTTGTCTATTCTTTCCTTAATTATTTATTATAGATTTCATGGTTTGAGAGGATTCAATCTCCTCTCATCCATTCTAACCTCCAAATCATACCAATTTCCATAAATCCTATATATGGTCATTAATCGTATGATTGAATATAGTGAGGAAACCCCATAATTTCCTCTAAATATTCTTTTGAAATTTGCAAACATTTGATTACATTAAAATATAGTAAAAGGGTGTTATTTTCCCTTCCCTATCAACTGGTTATATATTTCCACTATTCATTTACTATTCACTAGTTACTATTCACTATTCACTATTCACTATTCACTATTCACTATTCACTATTCACTATAAAATGAATGCTACGTTCATCCTCCTACACACATAATCGACATGTGTAGACATCGAATTCTAGTCATTTTATGCTAGAGTTACTATTCATATTCACTATTCACTGTTCATAATTTACTATTCTCTATACAATATTCATTTTTCACATAGCCCCCATTGGCTACCTAAGCTCCTTCTCACTTCTAGCTCCTAGCCACCATGTGACCATCCATTTAACCTACCATGGGTTAATATTCACCCTAGGTTGGTTAGTATACAAGGAAGACTTTCCTACTTCTTCCATATAGAGGGACCCCACATCACTTAAATTATTCAATGCTTCCTTATTTTTTTATTCAAGCAAATAAGCAATGTATTCCCTCAAATATAATTATGCATATCATCAATATAAATTTCCACACTATATCTATGCATCTCTACGATATATTTCCACAATATATTAGAAATTCCATTATCTAAGTATTACCACAATACTTTAAAAAGTCCACTAAGTATTTCATATTATATTAAAAATACTATCATCTAAGTATTTTTGCAATACTTTTAAGAGTCTACTATCTAAGTATTTCCACAATAAATTAGAAAGATGAATATCATGATTTTGTTTATCCTACAAAATCAAATATAACATAATTTCTACAAAGGAGAGATCCAACCTCATAAACCAAGTTGGGTTGAACTAGACTTCTCCTGTTAGTCTCCAAAGCTTGTCTCCTACTTCCTTTTTGTGCTCCCGTCCATGCTTACTTCCAGATCTACCTCTTTAGTCCACTCATATTGGCCAAATACCCTTAATTTAGGACTTAGTACTCTCCAAAGACTTTTTGGTTTCTGATCTACCAATAAGGTAGAGAGCATACTCCCTAAGTCCAAGATTTCCTAGCCTAAACCTAAATCTTAGTACTCTCCCAAAGCTTTTTGGTTTCTGATCCACCAAAGTGGAGAGCATACTCCCTAAGCTCCAAGATTTCCTAGATACTCCTTTCTTCCCAAGGTGTCCTCTATTTATAGGAAAATTTCCCACTTATGGCCAAATAGTGGCCTTATTATTTTATTATTAAAATATGCCTTGGGTCCCTTAAGACTTATCATGTCATGTAGAGGGTAATCCAAGAAGTAGAAGAGGGTCCAAATAAGGATAAGGTAGGTGACCTTCTCTTGTTTTGTGTTCCCTTTTCATGGGAACAAATACAAAACTAATACTATTGAGGTATAGAATAGATACAAAGCTAGGACTATTAATGATAAGAGAAGAGACCTCCCTTTTATTTCCACCAATGTAGGGAAGCCAAATGGATAATTCCCAAAAGGATAGGATAATTCTTATATTATTTAATAATTCTAGAGTCCTTTAAAGTTCAATAAAAATTGGGTCCACTTTGTGGACACCTAATTATTTTAATAAAAAGGGTGGCTATCTACTACTATTTGGTAGACGGGTGTTGCAAGATTGAAATTGGAAGAATCCCACCTACCATTCTAGTCATCCTAAAGCTACCATGTGGAGTGTAAGCCAAAAGTAGGAAACAAAAAGGGTCCTACTAAGGATAAGATAGGTGGTCCCTTTGTTTTGTTTTATGTCCCCCTTTGGTCCACATCCCTCCAAAGCATCCCTAATTAAACAATAGAGGAGAGAATCTCACCTTTCTCTCCACCAACCAAATTATGCCATGAGGGAAATAGGATAGGCTTTTAGTATTAAATAATACTAGTGCCTAATTTGGTCCAATAAGAATTGGACATTTAATTGCATTAATATTAAATGCAATTAACCTTATTATTAAACATTAAACATGCTTAATTATTTTTATTATTTTCCCTCCTAAATTCCTTCAAAATTCCTAAATTGAAATTTTGTAAAATTCTTTAGGGTCTATGACCCTTTTTGTTGAACATTAATTGATCCCAAGATCAATTAATGTCCTATTGATAGGGTTTGAGGGTAACGGGTCATGACATACACCCCCCTTGAAATAAACATAGTCCTCTATGTTTGTACAATTTCCTTAATTGAATACATTTAATTAGCAAAGCTAGTATTCATCCTGCTGCTATACAATTTGAATCATCATATTTTTATTAACTTTTTGCATCTCATCCTTGATGGTCAACTTCATCTTCCATCCATGAGAGCACCTGGACCTACAAAAATACAAAATATCAGCAGTACCATGTCCTTGTAAATAATATAACATCCATCTTGCATATCAACAAGTATTGAAAGCATCATCAATACACAATATTAACACAAAACTACAGTTTTAACTCATTTCAAATTGCACAAACAATTGATCTAGAGAACTGTAGTATTAGAATTTGCAAAATGATGTTACAAGGATATCATGAAATTATGCATTTGTACCTTACTAGACATAAAAAGTCTTGTTAATTTTATCAAAACTCCCACCAAGGAGTATCACAATATAATTTGGTTAACCTTTGGCATGAATTAACCTAATAAAACCAAGTGCTAACAAAGATACAACATAATTTCAAAGTCTCAATTCAAGATATTCACATATATCCTAGTATGCATTTTGTTACCAGAGCATCCACCCGGATGTCCCCTGGTCTATATCATCATGGAGAAGTCCCATACCTTCTCCAAGAATGGACACCAATCCATTCCTCATATTCATTTGATCAGATAAAATTCAACATTCATGCATTCTTTTGTATTACATACTAATTAAATCTATCATAAACAATAATATTCAGATAACATTCAAACAAAAATATAAAATTCAAAAATTACTAATGTTTATGCCTCATCCTTGGCATTAATAAACTACTACAAAATGATGGTCTATAGAGTGGTGGTCTAAAGGACCTTAAGGTTGATGCTCCTAGGTCTATTCTCCTCCTTGTACTGTGCTAGTACTTAAAGCTGGGGATGGCGGTGGAGCTACTATTCCAATAGCTTCTTGATCATTACCTCCTCTTCTCCCATGCTGTGTATTAATAGTTGGTTGTGATGGAAGAAGCATACCATGATTCATCAAGGCAACCAAACAAGATTCTAGGAATGTTGCAGTGAATTCTTCCCTTAGTTGACGAAATTGAGGATTTTCTATGAGCATGGCTACCATTGTTGTTGCTCTCCAATTATTTCTTTGCAATTTTTTAGATCTAAGCCGATCCCGCTCTGCTATGGCAGCATCTCTCTCTGTTATTAACCTTAATATTTCCTATGCCCAAGCATCCTCCAGGGCACATTGCACTAGAGATTTCCTCTTTGTTGCATTGATGGTTTTCCTAATTCTTACCATGTTTATTCCGCCTGCTAAATCTAGCGCTGCTTCAGGTCAACTTCTACTCTTCAAGGTATGTGCAATAATAGATCGGTAATCAAAAGTAGAAGAATCATAAAGCACATAATGGGGTTCACTCCACTTAAAACCAGTATCATCCAGATGAATCCTACCATAAATATGATCGCATTGAATGTCATGGCGTAAAACTACACAAATGACCATTAGGTCCATCCATATCGATTTTGTTCATACATTTATCAATCGTATCCTGAAAATCCCGAGGTGAATCATTTATCCTCCATGATACACTCTTTTCTTCGACTTGATTGTCCTATAAATGATTTTTGTGTTGACTAATCAAGGCACATCATGCCTTTTTTAATTTTTGAGATGGCACATGTCCTCTTATTTTCATGTGAAGTCCTATCATTGTCTTCTTCTATATAATCATGCACTCTTATTTTAGTGCTCTGTCATCTAGTACGCTTCTCCAAATCTAGACAAAATTACCTATTAATATCAAACATTCTTGAAGAGAAAGATATTCCCTTGCCTTCCTTTGTTCGAAAGCCAATATAGCCACAATGTTTATCTATGAGGAAGATCAACATGAATTCTATGAGTCTCTAGTTTGGAATCCTCAATACTTGCTTCGACATAGGGAAGAATTGCATAATTTCTTACAAGATCAAGCTATCAAAGCTTGAGATGCCCTCCTATCCATGGATCAGATTTATTGCAATACTTCTATCCAAGATTCTCATTGTGATGTTTGGTTAAGGAATAATTCCCATAATTACTTAGCTTTTGAGAGTCCTTTAAGTCGTTTTGAGTGGTTCGATCAATTTTTTAGTTGGCCTAACTGGACTTTCCATGTCTCATTTGGAAATTCCTGGTTGCATCCTATAGGTGATCCTCTAAATATCCCCTTTCAATTCCTACCATCATGTTATTTGGAGGTAGTGAAGAAATATGTCCCCACTTGGAGAAGCAACTTTTTGTAGTGGTCTTTACCAGAGCCTTCTCTATCGAGATATGTGCAAACTCACTTGTTCTGGGAGATTGAGAATAGATTCACCTCAACTCGATGTCTGATAGAAATGGATCTTCTATTACCTCGATCTCATGGCACTCCTTGGCCATATTATGCATTTGATAGATACTTAATAATTCGTTATAATGTTCCTCCTCCAGTTGTTTACTCAGAGCATGATTGGTCTCCAAACTAGGATGTTGATAGTTCAGACTCAGATTGGTGACATGATGTTTTTCCTCATTACTATGTCCAGATCCTAGTTCTGGCATCTTTGTATACAATGTAATTCTTAATAAAGCATTCTATGTTTTGGTCCATTATTTTATGTTCTATTTTCCTTTGAAAAATAATACCACATGTATGATGAGTTGAGGAGTTTCCTAATTTAAATAGCATAGTACGCTCCTATGCTTTCGACCACCACCCGAGTGGTCGGGTGGCATACCTTACTATCAAGTTGGGATACTCGGATTATTGGAGCTAATTGGTGGAGTTCTGATACAAGTCTCCCCAAAATTTTGTATGAATTTTTGGGTGAAATTTGGGGTGGTTTCCATGCCTAAATGTGTCCTTGCTTCCTTTTGCCATACTTGGGTTTCCATGACTTCCATAGTTAATGTCCTCCTCAAAGTTTCAAGTTTTGGTGTTGCTAGATGGCTTCTTCTACCATTTCCTACACCTTAACCTCTAATTGGAAAACCCCAAAGTGTATTGTAACATTGATCAAAAATCAAAACAAAGAAAACATTGTTTTGTTTATCTCTTGTTCTTAAATTTCTAGTAGTTATTTTGCAATAACTCACTTGTATTCACCTGTGGTGATAATTCCTAAATTGAATTTAGTCATTCTTGACAAGAGCTTTATCTCTTTTTGGCATTTACCATCGCGTTCTCATATATAGAGGATAATACCACATGCATCACTTTGCACCTTGTTTTAGTGCTAAAATATCGTGAAGCACATCCATTAAGTTACAACAAAGAAAGTGGTATTTCTAACCATGGTAAAGGTTCAGGGCCATGACTATCTCTGGGTGAACTGTTACTACTCGAAATAGTAATCCACTAAAGTTCATTGTATTTGGTATGTTCAATCTCATGGCCTAAGGCCAAAATGTAACAAAAATTAATTAAAGAAAACATTCTTTTAATTATTTCATTATCTCACACTTGAAGATAAGGATTAGGCAACCCAAAGGTACATATGTCGAGTGAATTCCCAAAAGAGTCTAAGGTACACTGCTTAAAACCCATACAGGGGGGTTCGCTTAGCTCTTCCACTTTCGAATGACTATGGATCTACTCATGGGGGATAGGTACTCGGACATCATCATCCCAAGCATTGACCTTGACCTTACCAAGTGTGCAATTTAAAATTGTGGAATTTTCTCTCAAGTTTAGTTTCATGCCCCAAGTCTTTGCTAACCTAGACCTTAACTAGAGTCTATTAGTTAGCCTGGGCTCTGATACCAACTGTAACAACCCCAATTGTCACTACTCAACCACTCTTTTTTTTTCCACACTTACATTTTCCATGAGGCAAGAGACATAATCATGACCTAAGATAGACTCATTCCATTTGGATCAAAGCTTATCAAGGCATATAGCATCAAGAGCTATTGAGACTTGATCAGAGTCTCTTAAGGTAGAAGTGATCAGCTTCTATGAAACCCTCATACCCCTTTGGTATGAGAACGTTGGCCAAGCGTAAGGTTTCATCCCATAAAAGGGAAATCACCAATAAACATACTGTCCACCAAGATCAGTACGTAGGTGAATGCCTTGAAGATGGAGAACCACACCAATGGAAAACCATCATAGATGAAATAACCTTATTAATGGTTATTCATAGGTCTTAGAGATGATCCTCTTCATCTAGAAGAGATTTCTAAGACAACAATATCACTATCGTGATAAGAATCCATGGAATGCCATCTTAAATATGATTATATAACTTTAAATCTCTTAGAAACATAATGGTTCACCCTTTGTTTAGACAACCCTTTTGTTGTACACATTGAGTTTATTACAAAAGGACATTACTTGTCCAATAAGGGTGTACCCCACCTCATGCACACTCAACATCTTAGCTTTTAGGATATAAGATTTGTTTTTGTTTTTAGTTCAAGACCAATTTTTGCCTCCTTGTGGATTTTATTCCACTTCGAATTTCAATGTGTTCTAATTTGATCCATAATGAGTGTTTATGAGGTGAATATAAACTAATGGAGCCCTTTTATGATAGATTCTATTCATCATAACCATAGATTTGAAACATCACATTAGAGATCCACTTAAGCAGAAATTATATTCCATTATGAATAGCTTCTATGAATTCCACACAACTATTGAATACAAGAAGTAAAACTAATTATCTACATCATTCACATTTAACCAATTTAATCCATAAAGTAAATGGCACAATCATATATCATTAAATCATCCACATGTTAGAAATTATGCATACATTCTTAGCATCATAAATGAAATTATTGAATGAATAGTATTCAATTGTAAACATGCATAACTATCCCATTATATTATTTAACCATCTCATCCACATATATCATTTTCATTTTGAAATTAAAAGCAATAGGAACAAGAAATAACACATCAACCCACAAAATAGAGTGACACAATGTTTTATCCTGGGAAAACCCTGACAGGAAAAACCCAACCTCCAAAATGTATTCTTTCCTCATATTCATAAACTTAAGATACCAAGATTACAAGTATAGAAGGGTATCTACCGATCCCTTTCAATCAAATACAAGTCAAGGAATACCATTATTCCATCTCATGTTTATGATGCAATTAAGGAAGTTTCCCAATTCCTTTCTCTAAGTCATCATTATAACATTAAGGTATTTCTCATACCAAAAAGGAATCCACCTGTTCCTTTAAAATCAATGATGCAATTAAGGAATCTACCAGTTCCTTTCTCTAAGTCATCATATGAATGTTAATATTTTACATATGTTTATGATAATCATTGGAATCACATTTTGGAGAAGTCTCATCGACTTTGGAGGGAACCTTATAAATTCCCTCAAGAATGAATACAAATCCATTCTTTTCTTCTCTAAGTATCCATACTAAGTGTATGAAGAAGGAAGCTTATAACTTCCTCAAGAATGGATTCTCCATCCACTCTTATTTAGAACCTTAATCATATTAAGGTAGTATTTATCTCACATTTTCTATGCATCCATGCCAAACCAAGAATAGATCCTTGTCTATTCTTTCCTTAATTATTTATTATAGATTTCATGGTTTGAGAGGATTCAATCTCCTCTCATCCATTATAACCTCCAAATCATACCAATTTCCATAAATCCTATATATGGTCATTAAACGAATGATTGAATATAGTGAGGAAACCCCATAATTTCCTCTAAATATTCTTTTGAGATTTGCAAACATTTGATTACATTAAAATATAGTAAAAGGGTGTTATTTTCCCTTCCCTATCAACTGGTTATATATTTCCACTATTCATTTACTATTCACCAGTTCACTATTCACTATTCACTATTCACAATAAAATGAACGCTACGTTCATCCTCCTACACACATAATCGACATGTGTAGACATCGAATTCTAGTCATTTTGTGCTAGAGTTACTATTCATATTCACTATTCATAATTTACTATTCTCTATACACTATTCATTGTTCACATAGCCCCCATTGGCTACCTAAGCTCCTTCTCACTTCTAGCTCCTAGCCACCATGTGACCATCCATTTAACCTACCATGGGTTAATATTCACCCTAGGTTGGTTAGTATACAAGGAAGACTTTCCTACTTCTTCCATATAGAGGGACCCCACATCACTTAAATTATTCAATGCTTCCTTATTTTTTTATTCAAGCAAATAAGCAATGTATTCCCTCAACTATAATTATGCATATCATCAATATAAATTTCCACACTATATCTATGCATCTCTACGATATATTTCCACAATATATTAGAAAGTCCATTATCTAAGTATTACCACAATACTTTAAAAAGTCCACTATCTTTCCATATTTCTATATTTTATATTATTAAAAATATCCTCTAAGTATTTTTCAATACTTTTTAAAAGTCTACTATCTAAGTATTTCCACAATACATTAGAAAGATGAATATTCATGATTTTGTTTATCCTACAAAATCAAATATAACATAATTTCTACAAAGGAGAGATCCAACCTCATAAACCAAGTTGGGTTGAACTAGACTTCTCCTGTTAGTCTCCAAAGCTTGTCTCCTACTTCCTTTTTGTGCTCCCGTCCATGCTTACTTCCAGATCTACCTCTTTAGTCCACTCATATTGGCCAAATGCCCTTAATTTAGGACTTAGTACTCTCCAAAGACTTTTTGGTTTCTGATCTACCAATAAGGTAGAGAGCATACTCCCTAAGTCCAAGATTTCCTAGCCTAAACCTAAATCTTAGTACTCTCCCAAAGATTTTTGGTTTCTGATCCACCAAAGTGGAGAGCATACTCCCTAAGCTCCAAGATTTCCTAGATACTCCTTTCTTCCCAAGGTGTCCTCTATTTATAGGAAAATTTCCCCACTTATGGCCAAATAGTGGCCTTATTATTTTATTATTAAAATATGCCTTGGGTCCCTTAAGACTTATCATGTCACGTAGAGGGTAATCCAGGAAGTAGAAGAGGGTCCAAATAAGGATAAGGTAGGTGACCTTCTCTTGTTTTGTGTTCCCTTTTCATGGGAACAAATACAAAACTAATACTATTGAGGTATAGAATAGATACAAAGCTAGGACTATTAATGATAATAGGAGAGATCTCCCTTTTATTTCCACCGATGTAGGGAAGCCAAATGGATAATTCCCAAAAGGATGGGATAATTCTTATATTTTTTAATAATTCTAAAGTCCTTTAAAGTTCAATAAAAATTGGGTCCACTTTGTGGACACCTAATTATTTTAATAAAAAGGGTGGCTATCTACTACTATTTGATAGACGGGTGTTGCAAGATTGAAATTGGAAGAATCCCACCTACCATTCTAGTCATCCTAAAGCTACCATGTGGAGTGTAAGCCAAAAGTAGGAAACAAAAAGGGTCCTACTAAGGATAAGATAGGTGGTCCCTTTGTTTTGTTTTATGTCCCCCTTTGGTCCACATCCCTCCAAAGCATCCCTAATTAAGCAATAGAGGAGAGAATCTCACCTTTCTCTCCACCAACCAAATTATGCCGTGAGGGAAATAAGATAGGCTTTTAGTATTAAATAATACTAGTGCCTAATTTGGTCCAATAAGAATTGGACATTTAATTGCATTAATATTAAATGCAATTAACCTTATTATTAAACATTAAACATGCTTAATTATTTTTATTATTTTCCCTCCTAAATTCCTTCAAAATTCCTAAATTGGAATTTTGTAAAATTCTTTAGGGTCTATGACCCTTTTTGTTGAACATTAATTGATCCCAAGATCAATTAATGTCCTATTGATAGGGTTCGAGGGTAACGGGTCGTGAGATAGCGATCCTTTGGTCTTCCCACTAGCATTGTGTTGGATTGTGATTAACACTTTGTGGGTCATTTTTGATGCTCTTTGTGGAAAATTTTGGGGGTTTCTATAAACGTTTCCACAATGTATCATCCATAATTCAATGGGAAAACTAAAGTGGTGAACCATACCCTTGTGCAGAGTTTATGAATTTATCATCAGGCTTCACCAGCCAAGTGGAATTTGAGTCTCACTCACATTGAGCATGCATACAACAGGGCAATACATTCTTCTATAAGGCATTCTCCATATGAGGTTTATTTGGGTTTTTAGTTATCAGTTCCCTATGAGTTACCTTTGTCTTTGCCTCCTGCTGTTACCACTCACATTCAGAAGGAGCAAGACAAGACTCACTTTTTTATTCAAAACTTGTAAAATCTTCAAACCAGGGTGATTTAGATTTTGTAAAAGACACAATAGCAATATAAATAGGCCATGGATTGACATCAAATTTCTCATCATTTTGAGGTTGGTGAGAGGGTTTGGTTGCACTTAAACAAGAAATGTTTTTTAGATAAGGCTCATAGCAAAGTTAAACCAATTCGCTATGGGCCTTATACTATACTTTAGTAGGTGTTTGATAATACCTTTCACCTTGATATTCCTGCACACATTTAGATACATGTCATATGACACTCTCTACGCATCGACTATGTAATAAAGGAGAAAAAATTCAAACTATGCAAATTTAATGCCAAGGAAGGTGGTAGATACTTCCCTCCATCTTACCAAGGATAGGAGTGAATTCAAGTAATGTGAATTCAATATAGGCAAGTGCTCGATATTTGAGAAAGATAATCCATAAAAGGGTAACTTCCCTTCATTCTCTCCTTATCAATTCCCAATCATTCAAGCAAACAAGATCCCAAATAGCACAAAGATAATAGTCACTAAGCCAAGCTATGAGAGGGTAAGCTACAAACACAAAAGTTTTCAAAAAAGATACCAACAACCATGGAAATAAAGAAGGCCACTACTTGCCCACTAGCAACAAGAACATGCCCATCCACTACTCCTACAAGATCAGCCACAACAAAATATTTCACCTTGGAATAAGAAATATTAGTCCAAGCTCCCCAAGCTATTGGCCTCGAGCTAGTAAAGGACCCACCTAAGAGGGTCATGGACCCTAGATTATACAAGAGAACCAAGAACCTAAGGGAAGGGGTATTGCAAAGATCTAAATATAGGAATCCCAAGATCTTTAAAGCATGGATATGGAGTGATTTCCTAGCATAGTATATGGTGCCTGAGATCCACAACTCTTATGAGCTAGTTATAGTATGCATAAAACTGTACGACACCCAAACTTGAGATGTCCAATTGCATGATGGAAGCTTCAGAGTTATGTTATCTTCCATCTCATCTAAAATATGTTAGTTGAGATAGGTAGACTTAGAATAAATTAGGAGAATACCAATGAATATTAAGATAATATCCCAAACAAGTTGGGCTTCCTATTCTTTTAATGTGACATCAAGGATACCACACTACTAAAGATCCCCCTAAGCCATAGAGTTTTCAACGGTAGTGCTAAAGACATATTGAGCATGCTGATATTCACTTTTTGCTTCAAAGATGATAGAATCATAATATAGGCCTAATTGGACATCATTTATACGATGAATTTGACACCCAAAGTTGAGAGGGTGACTTTTGAGTTTAGTGATTTCATCACTGATCAAATACATGAGGGATTATCCAAATTCAAGGACACCAAACTTTTAGATATTCTTCATTCCTTGCATATTTAATTTTATTCTAGAACCCTAGGCAATATCCAGGGTTGAATAGAAATCAAGTAGATGATGCAAACCATGAGAAACCTATCTCTTTTTGGAAAAATGTCCTAAGCGAGGCCTCCTCCTACTAAAATTTAATGGAAGAATTTTCAGCCTCAACCTTGGCAACTCTAAGCAGACTCAAGTTGGAGTGCCTCTTAGAATCCAACCTCTAAATTTGCAAGGAAATCATAGAGATTGGTATTTCATAGAGGACACCACCATTTTTAGGTTGCATGACTTCAATAAGTTTATCATCAACTATATAAGTATGTGTTGGAAAGGATTTTTGCTTTAGATTTATTCATACAAATGAACATAATAGATGTAATCTATAGGAGTAGAAAGGGCATGATAAGCGTTTACAAGCCTCCTGTTAGAAATAGACTATTACATCATTTGGATTATGTAAATGTACCTTTCTTGGTACATACTTAGGATATTATATTACTTTAGGGGGAAGTTATCTAGTTACTTCATGCAATGTAATAAATGCACAAGTGTCAAAGTGCAATATGTATATGTGTAAGTTGTCCCTTGCACATCTAGGTAGAGTGTTGGTCAAGAAATCTATTTCCTATATAAAGAACCATAGATAGAAAGATATATAGATAGAGATAGAGAAGATCTACAGTAGGAAGTAGTATAGACTAGAGTGGCATGATGTAGCAATATGATGTATTATGATGAGTGTAATATTCTCAATACCCATTCTTGAGCTATAGCTATATTCATGGAGTGTTCATTTCCTCCATAGCTACTTTTGTAAACATCTCCATAATTTCTATTTATAGTATATTTTTAGTCATCTCTTAGAATTTACTTTATTTCATATTATTCAACATCTTGTGATTGCTATCTCCCATTACATGATGTGTCAAAAGCTAACAGTGGTATTAGAGCCACGGTAGGTCAATAGGAAAACCACCATTATCATTGACCCTAAGTTTGTTGATAACCTAACGCACCATTGGACCAATCACTATAAAAAATTCTTAGAAGAGTCTTGGTGGTAGAATTAAGGAGAGCCATAAGTAAGGATTAAAGAAATCTCCAATTCTGGAATACTAAGATTGCATATGGATAGTCTTTCCATAAAGTTTCAAGGGAAAACTTGTGAAGACTAGGACTCAAAACTTAATCCACTAGTTTGATGAATCAACTACTGAAGCTCATCTAAGAGATCTAGAGAAATTAACCTGAAGGTTATTTTATTGTAGGAAATTAATGCTCAGATGATTGGGACACCTCCTAAAATAGAAAGCTAGGAGATTTTAACTTGATTGCCCGAAGGTCGGAGTGCCTTCATAGTGCAAAGATTAGTTTTTGTAATAGAAGGACACTACATAAGAGACTTTTGGAGAAGAATTATGGTGAATTTTGGAGACATAATATCTCTATTGTTGTATTAGAAACTTCACAAGAATAAAAGGCCATAGAAGCCTTGATCCAGAAGAAAAGGCCATAGAAGCCTTGATCTAGAAGAAAATGTCATAGAAGCCTTGATTCAAAGGAAAAGACCACATAAGATTTGGTACTGAAGAAAAGACCACAAAATCCTTGAAGAAAAGGCCATAGAAGCCTTAATCCTAAAGAAGAATCCATAAAAGAGTATCTAATACAAAAGTAAATTTTAGTACTAATACTTTGTTGTAGGAACAATGAGATTCAATGAGTTGGGAAAGCTTACTACAAAAATGTTAGGAAGAGTATCTTATTCAAAATCAATCTAGCACTTGAAGCAAAAGATATCAGGAGAAGATCTCATTGATAAAGAAGGACTAGGAAAGTCTTGCTTGAATACAAAGGCAATAGAATAATATATCTAGGAGAAGATATCACCACCAACACTTCCAAAAGCAAAATGTTGAAGGTAAGGTATCAAAGAAGACCAAAATAAACTGCAAGATCTTGGAGAGGTCTCTACGAGCATCTAGTAAAAGGCTTGGAGAGCCTTACAAAAGAAATCATCAAAAGAGTTCCAAGGAGAACTCATTGGATAAATTCACTATTCGATATAGTGAAATATTTGGGATAATTTTCACCATACAAAAACAAGACCAAGAAGAAGAATTTGGCAAGGAGTGCCAAATATTAGAAGACCTCAAAACATTTAGAATCTTGAAGTCAAAATTTGACAAGAAGCTTGAAGGAAGATTTAAACAAAAGAAGCCTACCAAATCCAGGAGATTTGGATATTGTCTCTCATAACAAGAAGGCACCACTTCAGAATTAAATATCTCTTCTAATCTACAACAAAAGGAGGAGACTACAAGAGGAGAACACGCCACCAAAATCCTAGGCTCGTGAAAGAGTGTCGGAGACCATATTTTTGTGAAGATGAAGTTGTTCAAAGTAGCCTATAGAGAGCTACACGATCTTACTCAAGATAGAAACTTGATGATACTAGACACCAAGATCTACATCCTCTATAGAAGTGGTAAAAAGGGCTTTCAAAAAAGATAAGCAACTATTGGTGCAAGTAAATTCATTAAGTGGATTACTTATCATATTTGTTTAAGCACCTGGATTAGAGTAAAGTTGAAAAAATGAGAGTTGAATTTAGAGTCTTCAAATGTGCAAAAAGAAAGGATTCTTTAAGGTTTATTTGCACTTTAGGAGTTGATTAGATTTTAGAATATCAAACTATCTATCAACTACCTATCATCTACTTTGGAAAGAAAAAGAAGACTAGCTTAGATTACCTTGCTTATAAAGAAATTTCAGAATAATTCTTGAAGATTCATTTTGGATTATTCTTGATTAGTTATAGTAAATTGATTAAGTGCATTATTTTTGAGAGTTGATTGGAGTGATAAGGTGAAATTATTAGTGCAATAGAAGTAAAAGATTAATAGATTCATTTGCACTATTATATTGCTCTCAAATATTATTGTTTATGTTCATTAGAAGGGCACAAAAATAAGATTTTGTCAAAGTTTCTAAAGACACTATTAATGCATTGAGATCTACAAATTTGAAGTGGCCTAAGGAAGCTATAAAATAAGCTCAATCCTCCAAGTATCGAAAAAGCAATTAACCACCATAAGAGCATCAAATGAATCCTCGAACGAGACTTGGTGAGTCTCAAGTTCAAAGCACAATAAAATAGTGTAGAAAAATAGCTTCTATCATGTTGTTACAAAATTGGATTCGTTTATAAAATATCCAAGAAAATAGGGGAAGGTGTCTAATCAAGAGACAACCTCAAAACCCCTATATTGCACTCAATATTTTGCCTTAAAAAAACCAAAAAGTCAGATTTACAAAGAGGAGTACAAAAGAAGGAGCAACAAGGTCATATTGTATAAAAACTATTTTAAATTATAGTGCACTATTTCTAATATGGTTATAC
Source organism: Wollemia nobilis (assembly GCA_028583015.1). NCBI lineage: Eukaryota > Viridiplantae > Streptophyta > Pinopsida > Araucariales > Araucariaceae > Wollemia > Wollemia nobilis. The sequence continues at coordinate 6,294,030 of JAQPPZ010001031.1, read as the reverse complement.
AGGGAGGGGCGACATATTCAAAGGTGCCTCAAAGGCACTACACTTGCTAGAAAAACCAGTCGAAAGTGATTGTATGATAGAAGCCATCCAAGATTAGATCAAAGAGCCATTCAAAGAGCTCATACTCCTCACATTCTAGAAAACTAAACCTGCAAGATACACATACAAGATCAAAGGAGAAAAATCATCATTCAATGAGCAATAGCATATATGTAAGGAGGATGAAAAAAAATATAAAGCAAAATAAAAGTTGAAGCACCACTAGAGTGTTACTTACTCCTTATACACTCGCTAAAAATGGTGCTCAAGGCCTCCATACTATTGCTCCATATCCCAACAGAAGACTGTGTAGGTGAACGAAAGTAAAGGTGGGGATTTGTGAAGCTAAAAGAGTCTTAAAGGTTCCATTCAAACCAAAAATAGAGACTACGTCCATGCAGAGAAGAAAGTGACACTTATCACTAAAGGAAAACCCTAACACTGGAATCAAGAGAGTGCTCATCTTCAAGGAGTTACAAGAACATGCTGGTGCATTGAGTGTATGGGATAAACTTATCAAAGAGGAATACCAAGCATTATGTTAAAGAACGTAATGTTCTTAAATTACAAGAAGGTAGACAAATGCTTCGTTGGCACCAAAATCTCCTCAAGAGATAAAATAGAAATGGTCATGCCACTTGGCACATCAAAAATAAATCTTTTCTATTTAAGGATATCAATGATAAAAGTCAGCAAAGCATTTTTCATCGTTGAATTTACTATCTCATCGTTTGTGTGAAAAGGGTTGAGTTGTAGCATGTCAATAAGGTGTTAGAACCTTTAATGCTCAAGGAAACCGAAGTCAAGGGAAGAGACTAGAAGATTCCAGATTTGGAATGCATTAAACACAAAGCACTTCCATTGGAGGATACATCCACAACATCCATGATGTCTACGTAAATTTTACAGTCCAAGCTTCTCTAAAATCAGTGCCAAACATTGCTTGGAGAAAGGTAAAATTATTTCCATTTATATGTGTTTTATTTCCTTGGAGTTATAAGGTTTAAATCATAGGAATTTAGTTACATTGAAAGCCATACATCAAGGGGAATATTTGATCAAATGAATCAAATATTTAAAATATAAAACCCAGGAGTAATAAGGTTTTCTGCTTGGATAAAAATTGAATATGTGCAAATATTATTATGATATAATTTATCCAAATATTAGGGAGTCATAAGGGCCACTACATCAACTTAACTAATTGGAAAACTAGATACACTTAACCTAATTTCCAAAGGGTTATTTATGAAGAGAGTTTTTTCATAGGCTAAACATTCATAATATTATTGTCTCAATCCTTTCAAAAGGAGACAAAAGATCTAATATTATAACCTCTTCAAAATTTGAGAACAGTGCTCAGTTCAATAGGAGCAATAAGGGATGATAGGAATTGATTTTGGTATTCCATAAAACTTTACAAAATCAATCAAATATTGAACTATATGTCTACAAAATCACTATATATTATCCATAGCATATTAGGGAGTCATAAGGTATTCTACAAAATCTGAGGATTGACATTAGGGTTTTCAAATGGCTTCAAACAAATTCTTCCTAGCAGAATATCAATTACTCAAGGGTCCTAATTATTTTTCTTGGAAGAATAAAGTGAAAGCTATCTTGGTATATGAAAAATTATGGGATATCATCAAAGGGAAAACATAAATACATACCACAGATGATATTGAAATCCAAAAGTTAATAGAAAATGATTTAAAGGCACTGATGATAATAACCTTTGCAATCACTAATGAAATACAACCCTATATCAGTTCAGAAAAATATCTTCAGATGCATGGACAAGCCTAGAGAAAATATTTGAAGGAAAGAATAAGGCTACCATTCTCCATATTCAGACTCAACTTCATTCATTAAAAATGAATAATGGAGAAATCATAGAACTGTTCCTAAGGAAGGTAACATATATCAAAGAAAAATTATTTACCTTAGGATAAACAATCAAGGATGAATTTATTACTCAAATAACTATGAGAGCGCTTCTAGATAACTATAAATAGTTGGTACAATCTTTACAAGTTCTAAGTAAAGATACTTCTTTTGATGAATTAATCAATATTCTATAGGAATATGAAGTGGAAAATATAGGTAAAGATGAAATATCTAACAATGCATTATTATCTAAAGAAAATCCATAGGGAAACATTGCTACTTCATCAAAAGCACGAAAATAATGGTACAATAGGTATTGTCATATATGCAAGAAAAGGCCATAACACCAACTACTGCAGGTTCAATCCCAAAAATCAAAATCAAGGAAATCAGATCAATAATGGGAATCACTTTCAGGAACGACAATATCAAAATCCTCATCAGCAACAATTTTAACGTCCAATAAATTACCCTCAATTGGAGTATCGAAAAAGAAATAAAAAGGACATCTAGCTCAGAGGACAGAAGAAATTGAAGAACTGGAAGAATCGACACATGATTTTGAAATAAAAGCTCTCTTAGCAAGAATGACATAATATGCAGACACTAATCACTTTCTTGAATAGGTTGCAAAAAACAGAGATGAAGATTCAGATTTTCAAGGACTGGAAGAAGATCCACATTGAAGATTGAAGTCTTCAATATCCAAATAATGTAATATAGTGGGGTGTTAGAAATAGACTATTACATCATTTTTATTATGTAAATGTACCTTTCTTGGTACATACTTAGGACATTAGATTACTTTAGGGGGAAGTTATCTAGTTACTTCATGCAATGTAATAAATGCATGAGTGTCAAAGTGCAAGTTGTATATGTGTGAGTTGTCCCTTGCACATCTAGTTAGAGTGTTGGCCAAGGAATCTATTTCCTATGTAAATGTCCATAGATAGAAAGATACATAGATAGATATAGAGAAGAGCTATAGTAGGAATTAGTATAGAACAAAGTGGCATGATGTAGCAGTGTGATGTATTGTGATGGGGTGTACTATGATCAATGCCCATTCTTGAGTTGTAGCTATATTCATGGAGTGTTCATTTATTCCATAGCTACTTTTGTAAACATCTCCATAATTTCTATTTATAGTATATTTTCAATCATATCATGGATTTACTTTATTTCATATTATTATGCATCTTGTGATTGCTATCTCCGATTACATGTTGCATCAAAAGCTAACATCTCCCCTTATCATTATGAAGTAACATTAGAAAAAAGAAAGGCCACCCCTATCATGGAGAACAAAATAAAGGATATAGGGTTGGATATGATGCTAGGTGATTGGAACTATGACCTAGAAGGTAAACTTGATCTAGTTAACGAGCATCAATTGTTTGGCTAAATTCATACATGAGCCTAGACCAAACATTGAAGCCCAAAAGAACCTAGTAGAGGAGGTACGTGCATGACCAATAAATATAATTATAAAGAATACATAGAAGCTAAGGTCTTATGAGACCACCTATTAGAAAAAAATGTCAAGAAAACCCCCAATCCCATATCAATTCTAAAAATAAGAAGGCATTGAGGGAGGAGAACTAGAACATAGCTAAAATTAAGGCATGGTGAAAATTTTGACAAGAGCTAGGGGACTCTAGAATGACTTATGGTGACTTGAATGATGATGATAAATTCAAAAAATTATATAACCAAGAGCACTTGGATGCTAAAATTACCCTCTCTAATGAAGGCAACAAGGAATAAATAGCCTTTGGGTGAGGTCATATAATAGAGTAGGTGAAGGCAGTGGTCAAATATTTCCTACACATAGAAGAAAGTCTACTAAAATTTGAAGAAATCCTAGTTGCCACCTCTCCTCCTACTTCAGCACCATAAACAATCCAACAAGCATTGTAGTAGAAGAAATAAAGGGAATTGGTTCACAGAGTGAGTCCTCCACCACTAAAGAAGCAAAGGGAGGATTTCCCAAAGGAAACCATAAGCTGCTCAACCTCTAGTCTCTCATAACTTTCCTCACATTTTTTCCACTTTTGCTTTGACAACTAGCAAATTAGCATAGTATATGGTGCTTGAGATCCACAACTATTATGAGCTAGTTGTTGTATGCATAAGGCTATACGACACCCAGACCTAGGAGGTTCAATTGCACGATGGAAGCTTCAAAGTCATGTCATATCTCATCTCATATAAAACATGTTGGTTGAGATAGGTAGAATTATTATAAATTTGGAGAATACCAATGAATATAAATATAATATCTTAAACAAGTTGGGCTTCCTATTCAGTTAATGTGAATCAAGGATACTACAGTGCCAGAGATCCCCCTAAGCCATAGAGTTTTCAATGATAGTGCCAAAGACATATTGAGCATGCTGATATTCACATTTTACTTCAAAGATGATAGGAGCATAATCTAGACCTAACTAGACATCATTCATATGATGAAGTTGACGCCCAAAGTTGAGAGGGTGAATTTTAATTACAGGGATTACATCACTGATCAAATTCATGAGGGATTTTCCAAATTCAAGGACACCCAAAATTTTAGATATTCTTCATTCCTTGCACATATAATTTTACTCTAGAACCCTAGGCAATACCCAAGGTTGAATATAAATCAATTAGATGATGCAAACCATGAGAAACCTATCTATTTTTGGACAAAGATCCTAAGCAAGGCCTCCTCCTACTAAAATTTAGTGGAAGAATTTTTAACCTCAACCTTGGCAGCTCTAAGCGGACTCAAGTTGGAGTGCCTCTCAGTATCTAGCCTCTAATTTTGCAAGGAAAGCATAGAGGAGACTGGCATTTTGTAGAGGACACCATCATTTTTAGGTTGTATGGATTTAATAAGTTTGTCTATCAACTACCTAAGTATGTGTTTGAAAGGATTTTTGCTTTAGAGATATTCAGACAAATGGACATAATAGATGCAATCTATAGGAGTAGAAAGGATATGGCAAGATTTTACAAGCCTCCCCTTATTGTTATGAAGTAACATTAGAAAAGAGAAAGGCCACCCCTATCATGGGGAACAAATTGAAGGATATAGGGTTGGATATATAACGCTAGGTGATTAGAACTATGACCTAGAAGGTAAGCTTGATCTAGTTAATGAGCATCAATTGTTTGGCTAAATTCATACATGAGCCTAGATATGGAACAACGATTGCAAGCACAAAAGAATTGGTAAACCAAAAATGATTTCCATTGATAATAAAAGGCCTATAAATAGACATTACATCCATCTTACATACAAGGTAGCAGTGAATGAAAACTATGCACCTTAATCCTAACAATTAAAAATAAACAACCATCATTTATTAAAACACACCTAATCATACACCTAATGCTTATCATTCCTCCCCATCGTATAAGCATTGGCCTCCAATGCTTCCAAAAAATAAGAAATATGGTGTGGCTCCCAGAGGCTGTGGAGATGCTCCAAAATGAAATGCCATGTAGATGCAACGTGGATTGCCAATATAAGTGGGTATAAATGGCAGTGTCCGATAGACCACCAAATGCTGAAAGTTTTGCAATGTGAAGAAAGTAGGATTTGGAATGGTAGGAACCAAAAGAACATCTGGAGGAGGAGTGACAACTGGAGTAGGAGCAGGAGCAATACAAAGAGATGTTGGTGCAACAACAGGAGGAGGTGCGGAAGCCACAAAAACAACTATTGGAACAGGAACAGGAACTGTTGGAGGTACAACCAAAATTACAGGTGCAACAAAAAAAAGGAGCCCGATGTAGGTGTTGTGAAGTGGAAAAAAGAACCTGTGGCTGAACGTCCAACTGTTATGGTGTGCTGAAAATCAAAGCAATGGGTCATGTCATCTGTAGAGTAGTGCAAGCCTTATGTGCAGTGGGTGGAACACTACAAACAAGAAAGGATTTTTTCTCATGCTACAAAGTGTATGTACTATGACAGGCATCATAAGTAGTATGCTTATCATACTGATGTGGCTTGCCTAACAATAACCCACAAAAATCCATGGGTTTCACATCATAAGTAACCCTATCTATGAAGTTAGGACCAAAATCAAATGCAACTAAGCACATGTGTGTGATCTCTGAAGTATTGTTATCATCCTTCCACCCAAGAGTATATGGAAATGGAAGAGGTGTGGTGGGCAACTTAAGCCTATCAGCAAAGGACTGTACAATCAAATTTTTTTGTGAGCCATTGTCAATGATACGGTCTACAAAAAAATTATACAGCAAATGGGCACGGGTTACAAATAAACGATCACGACCTCGGGTGAGAACATGATGTGTCAATGTGATATCATTCGACTTTCCCCTCAAATCCTCATATATTACTGCCTCACCAGTAGTCTTGATGGGGTTATCAAATGTTCCCTCATCAGACTGTATAATGAGATTCTTCTTATTAGGAATTCTGCAACTTGGGACATGCATATTTGTCATGCCCAAATCACTTACAATATCGACAAAATTATCGAGAAGTAGAAGAAGAATGAAATATTTGCTTGGAAGTAGAGGAATTATGAGAGTCAGGATTATGAGAAGAAGGGGAGAGATAAGAAGAAGAAGAGGGTCATGGTTCTTGGTACTGTTGATGAAATTCGTTTATGGATCCACTAGACGAGTAACGAGGACCGTGGCACTAAGTAATGAACTTCTCCTTTACCATCTGAGCATGGTTGAATGCCTCATCAAGAGTGGCACATGGAGTGTATTTCAACTCATGGTAAAAGTGTGCATGATGCCCACTTGCAAACTTAAGAATCAGATCATCTGTAGGATCAATAACGCATAGCAAAACACGCAAACGATTAAATTGAAACACATAATCCTAAGCAGATTGATTTTATCCCTGTTGAATACGGAGCCAATGAACCTTTAAGTTAGCATCATAATGATAGGGATAAAATGTTGCTTTTAAAACTATGACCAAGCCGTCCCATGTGTGAATGGGGTTCTTAGTGCGATGACATTTAGTGATCAAGACCTTAGCCATACCAGAAAGCTTCAACCAAGCAAATAGAACTTTGTCTTCCTCTGTAGTTTGATTATAGTTAAACCAAGTTTCCATATCGAGGGTCCAGGTATTTAGAACAACTACAATTTATTAAATTATGCCTAACACACCTAATTATACACCTAATCCCTATCAAGCCTAGACCAAAAACTGAAGCCCAAAAGAACCTAGTAGAGGAGGTACATGCATGGCCAATAAAGATAATTACAAAGAATCCATAGAAGCTAAGGTCTTATGAGACCACCTATTAGAATAAATGTCAGGAAAACCCCCAATCCCACATCAATGCTAAAAAGAAGAAGGTATTGAGAGAGGAGCACTAGAGCATAGCTAAAATTAAGTTATGGTGGAAATTTTAACAAGAGATAGGGGACTCTAGAATGAATTACAGTGAATTGAACGATGATGATAAATTTAGCGAACAATATAACAAAGAGCACTCAAATTCTAACTAATGAAGGCAACAATGAATAAATAACCTTTGGGTGAAGATGAATAATAGAGTAGGTGAAGGTAGTGGTCAAATATGTCCTACACATAGAAGAAATTCTACTAAGATTTGAAGAAATCCAAGTTGTTACCTCTCCTCCTACACCACCACAAATAATCCAACAAGCATTTAGTAGAAGAAATAAAGGGAATTGGTTCATGGAACGAGCCCTCCACCACTAAATAAGTAAAGTTAGGATATCCCAAATGAAACCATAAGCTGCTCCACCTATATCCCCTCATAAGTTTTCTCACATTTTTTCCAATTTTACTTTGACAACTAGCCAATGGCCACCCATTTTTTAAATTTTGGGCCCTATTGACCTCCATTCCTTTCCCTAGTACCATAATCACGTTAAATTGGACTCTTACCATTATTTTTATGGCTATCTCTATTCAAGAAACACCTTCATTCACAAGACCTGTATTTTTTACCCCCATTTATTTTATTCCCATAACCCCAACTATATGTCCTTGGTCCATTATGCCAGAAGGATGATTTCCTCTTCCTTTCACTTCGTCATCCTACTTAATTATATTCTTTAAAATATTATCCCTAGTTTTAGTTGCACAAGAATAGATGATGGGATCACATGCATATCCTCCTCCTTTCAGTATACTACAATGATTCTAGACAATTCAAAATTATATGTTGCACTACACCCAAAATAAAGAAGCCAAAAGAGTTTTGCAACCCATAGAAAAATGAATGATGAGTCATTTTGATCCTTAGGGTAATAAACTATATATTTCCTAATCGACCCCGAATATATCTAATCCAGAATGAAAAATACAAAATTTGGATTACTAAGTGACAACAATGAGGATCAACCTTCAATATGCCTGGGTCAAGGATAGACTAGAATTCATGAAGCAAACTAGCAAATCCATGATCAATGACTACCTATCACTTGAGATAAAGCTGGCAAAAAGAGGGAAGAAGCTTATAATCCAAAGATTTATAGATCAATTAAATTCTTAGGAAGCCTAGTTTTATAAGGAGAAGGTCATTTTGGACAAGGATTTTAAATAGGAAAGGAAAAAATGTAGAGATCAAATGATAACTAGGGGGCATAATAAAAGAGGTTTTTCGAGCATACTAGGATAGTATAACCAAGACAACACCAGAATTATCCTAGGTGCTCAATTTTATTGATATGTCTCTACATAAAGTGTTAAGATGAGCAAATAAGTGGTGCAAATTTTGAGGGCATACAAAGAAAAATTAGCCACCTCATCTAATCAAGAGTCGACATCTACAAGATTTCAAGACAGAGAAGTGGTGGTACAAATACTTGATGTGCTTGACAAAGAATAAGCTGCACAAAAAAGCAAAGTCTAGATAAACATCCTAACCACTATGGTTGCAAGCCCCACCATTGACCTTTGATAATAAGCTCCTTTTAGAGCAGGAGTATACACAGTTGCTTGAGCAAGAAAAAAGAGGTAAACAAATGTTGATAAATGGTCATATTTCTCCACTTTAGATGCTGTAAAACAAGTAATCTAGCCCCAAAAAAAGCTTGAGGTGCAAATTAAAGAGGTCACAAGTGAAGTAGAGAACTCGTGTCATGATCAAATAGAACTCCAAAGACGTTGTTTACCAATACCAAAAAATAGAATTACCATCAGATGATGAATAGGAGAGATCAAGACCTCTAAGAAAAATTGTCCTTCCAATAAGCCTTGCATTTTTTCTTTATTCTTTCCATTACTTCTTTAATTCTTCCAATTTTAATTCTTTTATTTTGACTTTGTGCCCAATTGAGGAGGCTATGATTTTTATTGGATTCTTAATCTTCAATAAGTTGAAGATCCTTTGTGAGTCACCAAAATTATAGTTAAAATTCACTACACTCGAAGGAGTTTTTCCTTAGTCAAATTTTGAAGTTGGCCTCAGTGGGAGGTAAACTGATGGAAGCAAAAAAAACAAGAGTAAAAGTGCGTTATCAATTTTACAATCAACGAATGCTGATTTTCCATGGAGGAGCTCCAAAAAGGTTTTGATGTTGAATAAACCATCTAATATTTTGATTAATGATGAACATTTATTTGAGAATATAAAAGGCCTCTAAATATTTCCAAAGCTGCACACATCATAAATTAATTAAATCTATGATGGTTCTAATTTCTATTAAAAAAGTAGTTTGTGAAGGCAACAAAAGTAGCACACACCATCTCTTTTTTATATCTACAATAGGTGCTTGTTACACAAAAAGGAGGTTCATTAAAGTATTTTGAAGCACACAAGTTGTCTGATCTCATTGATCAATAATAGGTGTTGATTTGCAAATTTGAAAACCATGAAAATACCTTAAAGCAACATCGACCATCAATATTTTGATGAATGATAGGTGTCTTTTCCTAGAAAAGTGATTGAAAAAGAGTTTTTAAAGTCGTGTAAGATGTTGACTACTCATCCATTGACCCACACCATTTCATAAGGCTAATGAAAGAGTTGTTAGAGAAAATTTTTATGATTGGTTGAGACTTGGAAATATGGTAAATACATTAGTGACCTGCAAAAGAAGTGAGTGGTTGTCCCATCAAGGTTCAAATCCAAAGAGGATCTGCCATCGATATTGGTAGAAACAAGATCCATTGACCTATATGATTGGGAGGGGGCAATTCAATACATTTGGGTTGCAAAATCATGCGAGCAATTAACAAAGAACTCAAATAATCCATTCAACCATGAAGTCTATTTTATATTGTCTTCTTTTGCTTTAGCATAAAAAATTATACTCACTTCATGAAATCATAGTTTACTTTACCAAATCTAAACTATTAGTTTCCTCCAATACATTAAAGTATAATTGATCCTCTGAAACATTTTGTAATCCTTTGGAACATTATTTTTAATCTGCTTCGTTCATATTTTTCTTGTTAGCTTTAGCTTAACTTACTACTTCTTTTAACCATGAAAAAATGAATTTAACTTAATGATCCTCTATTAAAACCCCTCTATTGGCTAGCGTATTTTCACATTTGTGCCTTTCCCTTAATGTATGTATAAGATTGATTTTTTAAAAATTTGTAGCAAGGTCTTGTATTTCTATAATGATCTCTTATATGTTCCATGGAGCCTTTGCTTTCCTCAAAATTGTATTTATTACTATTAGTGAATTGCCTTCCATTCATACTTTGTTCTATTTCATTTTTTTGCATATTTTTAATCCTTCCAAAGTCACCCATGCTTAAACTTAACTAATTATTCTTAAATCCACTATTGAAATCATAATGTGATAAAATATCACCCTTATTATTTATAATTATTCCCCCTCTGGTTGTTTCCTTTAGAAGATCCATCAAAATTCAATTTGACCAACTCTGCTTCCTATGGTTTCCACTTTATATTTTTTTCCTTCCCTTTGTTTCGTCTGTACCCACCACCATAATTTCAATTGAATGCTTGAATCCATCTATAAATGTTCTCTACTTCAAGATTAGGGATTGGGTGAGTTGATTGAGTTGGTTTAGACTCTTCTATGACTAAACAACTCTTCCTTTTCATTACCTCTAAACTACTTTCCTTTCCTTTAAATATTTTTTTATTCCTTTCCAACCATACAATTCAATGTTTTGTATCTTTTTATGTATCCCAGATTGTATGTAATACCTCAATTTTAAAAGTGTTCTTCCATTGCTTTAAACATTATTTAATTCTACCATTCATCACCATGCATTTACCAAACATACGAAGAATCCACTACCATAGCTCCTAGACAATTGAACAATTTTCCCAAAGATGATCTATACTCTCCTTATTTTTACATAGAACACGTTGTGAGGGGCCATGAAAATTCCTTTTCATTAGGTTATCAAAAGTAAAAATTTTCTGTGACCTACTAGCCATACAAACATTTTAATTTTTGAAATTCTTGTGCTATCCCAAATATCTCTCCATATTCTTATCCTACTTTTATTGGTGCTTCACATTATATATGTTCCTTGCTATGTATTCTCTTGAGCTATTCAACTCCTAAATCAACTTATCCTTGGCTTCCATCAAAATAATCATTGTTTTTATTGTTTTGCTCAACTACCTCCTAGCAACAATGTATGGTATACTTGTGAAAAATCTCATTTCCATTTCTATCTTCCAGATCCTTTTACATAATGTTTGAAACCCTATCACCATATTTATTTTAAAGTAATCTCATCCATGGTTTCAAAATCGGATCTAGCTTGAGTGGTTTTTTATCATACCAAGTATTCATCCAAATAAAACGTTTTTGTCTAGTTCCCATCACCCATATTAGACCTTTATTCACTAGATCAATTTATTTTTAAAAATCGTTTCATAGTACAAAATCATCTAGTAGTGAGAATGCATAAATATTAAGCTTGGGTCATTGAACTCAATGTACTTAGAAGAATTTTTACCCATTGTCTTTGACTCTCTTTGTATAGTATTCAAATTAAATTTTCCCTTAGATATAAGTTTTCATCCATAAGAACTCTTAAACCAAGAACTACCCTAGTTTATCATCACACATCTTGCTCTATTTTACCAAAAAAAATTCTCTTTTATCATGTAATCCTGAATATTACATTGTGATCATATAATGATATTATAATAATTTGGTTATGATGTATGTATCACTTTAAAGATTAAAACCTAAGCCTCTTCCTTAAAATCAAAATATTTAATCGACTAAACTAAACCATTTAATAACTATTATTATATTTTTAAAAATATTTTTAGTAATTTAAAATATATTTTTTATCTTATAATTAGTAATCTTTACATCAAAGGGTATTAACTCAATTAATTATATTATTTAGAGATCAAGATTTAAGTCTTACAAAACAATACTATTATATAATCATGATGTAATATAAATAAGATCAGATCAGTTTCAATCCCATAAAGTCCAATTTCAATCTCATAAATTCATTAAAAAACACTTGGGTTGACAAACATACTCCCAACCAGACTTGATTGCTATGTGCAAGACCAATATACCTCTTTTTCAATTGACCTTTTTAGAAATCCAATGTACCTTGTATCGAGATAAATTATCTTTAAGTAACAGCTTAAGAACTCTGTCCCCAGGGATTAGGTGGATTTGTAAGTTATGACACTTACCAAGAAAGGACCTAGGTTCAACCTTGGGGGCATACCTATTTGAAAAGGTAGTAGTTTAACTTGAATCTGTTGAGTGCACGTCAACTCCATGAAAATGGTACCAATATTGAGCGATCGATGGTCCATTTCATATTGGGTTAAACAACAATGAGGTGGAATATGGGTTATAGGAGACAATCCCAAGATTTGAACCATGCTTGATACTAAAAAAGTAATATCGATTATCCTATGTATATAAAAAACAACTATGTTCCCAGTATTATCAAAGTCAAATTACCAAATACAAAGGCCTAAGCTCTTAAGGATGGATTTTAAATTTATTTTTCTTGTAACAGTGGACTTGGAGCAGACACACAAAATCCATTTGAGCAAATTTAAAAATAAAACAAGCCCCCAAGGGCTAGGTGGATTTATAGTTGCTTGTTTGGCCATGAACTTACCAAGAAGACACCTAAGCTCAAACCTTGGGGATAACCTATTTGCAAAGGTAGTAGTCTGATCTGAATCTTCTAACTACATGCTAGATCGATGATGATGGTATGAATCCCGAGTGACCAATGGTCCCCCTCATGTCGGGTCAACAACAATAAGGTGGAATAGGTTTTGTGGGAGTAGCCCTTATGGTTTGAACCTTGCACTTCATAGTTAAAAAAAATAGTGTGGTTATAACCAAATATCTTATGAATAAAAAAATAAAATAAAATTTGTGGTGCATGAGATAAAATATTGTCAAGAAGTACTCCACAGGGAGGAAAACTTGAGCAAGATTAATAAATTATAAAACTAGGTTGATATCCATGATATGCCCAAGGTGAACTCTCCTAGGAGCACTTGGTGTCTTTGACGGATGAATGGGGTGAAGATGCCCAGTTCCAATAAAATGAGTGGTTCAACCCTAGAAAACTCTAAAGGGAAAACTAGGCATTCGAAAAGGATTTGAACCAAAGCCATTAAGTTGGATAAAACTCTCATGGTTATGGTCGATTTAGACCAGGAAGATTTTGGTGGTATAAAAAAGAAGGATTTATTGAAAGGAATTCCAACAAAAAATATTGCAGGTTAGAATATCAACTTCCCATGCAGTGGGATGAAAAATGACTATATAAAATCTTTTATTGGGACTCTTAAAGTTGCTACCTCCTCGGTTGAAGAGCTCAAAATAATTATTGGCTAGGATATCCACAATCCTGTACCTTCTAAAGAGCAGATTTAGCTATGCGTTAGACTTGGTTGGTTTTTGAGGGACTATTTTGTCCTTCTCTCTCTACCCCTCTACCTAAGTTCTTTTTGTTTTGGTGGCATCTCATATCTATTTTTGTTGGGTTGGAAGGAAATTCTGATAGTGTGTGGGATCTCTTTTTTTTTGGGTTGTTCTATTTTTGCCTTGGTGGGTTGATTGGTCTTAAGTTCTTATGTGGACTGTTATCGTTTCTTGTTCTTTTTGACAATCTTGTAGGCTTGGATCTCTTCTCATTGTAAAAGGTTTGGGGACCTTTCAACACCCCTTATATAAATATCAAAAAAGATATCCGCGATAGAAAAAGACCTTCATATACAGTGGATTCTTTTGAAACAAAATGGTACAAATTTGAGAACTTAGTGCATTGACTTAGGTCTTTCCCATGCATGTGACTTGGAATTGAGTTGACCCTTGTATGTCAAGTTGAGAAATTAAATATATTATAGACATAGGTTTGGTGGGAGTGATCGATGGTCCCCCTCACGCTGAGTCAACAACAACAAAGTGGAATAGGTTTGGTGGGAGCAACCCCTGTGGTTTAAACCTTATGCTTATAAATTACTAAAAATAGTGTGGTTGTAACCAGATCTCCTATGAATAATAATAAAAAAGAGATTTGCTAGGCATGAAAAGTGAAGACAGCGTGGGGTTACATTGACCTAAAATTGGTGACAAAGGGCAATGAGGAGACAAAATAAGAGGACAATTAATACAGGTGCAACATAAAAGTTGAGTTAAAATCATTATTAATTAAATAAAGGTAAAGTAATTTTTTATTTTTATAAGACAATAAGTTAGACGAGATTAAAGGATGTTTTAAAAATATTTTATTGTTAAGCCTATTTAAATTGTATTTTTATAAAAAACCTTATATAGAAATATTTAATAAATTATATATATTAAGTATTAGGTTGAATTGTAGTGTAATTATTTTTATAAAATATCGGTGTAGAGGAGCACTAGACACAACACAAGTCAAACAACAACAAAGAAACTAAGCAAACTAGAGGAAACTAGTATCAAAGTTACAAATGTTTAGTTATGACAGAAGAGTAGTGGGTTCATCTAGAGTGCATTAATGTTTCAAACTCTTATCATGAATACATCAAAGATTGTTTTGAGAAAATCTCCAAAGAAAAGGAATGTCGAGATAAAGAAGAGATAGGAGCAAGTGTAAGCTAGGAAGGAGTGCAAGCCAAGAATGAGTCCTACTAGCTAGTGCGAGAGGAAATGCATATTTGAAAGCCCTAATGAGAAGTTAGGATGTCCTAGCTAGAAGTATGGAGGCTTAATTAGAGATAAGCGAAAGAGTGAATACATGACAAGTTCATGTTTGATCCAGGTAGCAAATGCTACACCAAAAGTGACTATCAAGGATGAGATGATTGAGCAAGATATAATAGTTCTAAAAAATAGAGGGTTAATATATAAGTTCTATAGAAGATGACCAAGGTTTTTGGAGATTCAAAATTGGATCAAGTGAAAGTGAGGATTGAATTCAAATTACTCTAACTTTTCTTTCTAAAGGTTTTTTCCTCGTTATATTTTCTAGTTTATAAATCAGAGGTAAAATAATGGGTGTTATCCCATGGTTTAGGGAGAGATATGCTCTTTATTTAAGACCATGGAATGGAAAAAAGTCTATTGAGATAGAAACTATTAAGAAGATTCCAATGTAGTTAAAGATTTTTGGACTTCTATATCAACTTTTTAATAAGTATGTTTTGAAAAATATTGAAAATACCCTAGGCAAATTCATCAAGGAAGGAATAACTAATAAGGAGTAAAAACATACTATAAATACCCTAGTATGTGTTGCTATGGACATTTTAAACCCTTTGCTATTGATATTCAACAATCTTTATTCATGCATCGGAGTATAAATAACATAAATGCATAATTATTTGAGTTCGGTGAATATGGAACCAACTCAACTAACTTCCCCAACCATCTGATGATAATATCTCATATGTGTGAAAAATGAAATATAATAATGTAATATATGAACCTATTCTAACATCCTCCCTTATTACATTATTTGGATATACAAAGCTGTTGGTAAAACAAGTCAAATTTGACACATGCAAGTGCCTTGGTGAGAATATCAACAAATTGTTCACTAGTGGGAATGTACTCGAGCTGAATATGGTGCTTTGGAACCTCATCATGAATGAAATGACATTGTGTGTCAATGTGCTTGGTTCTTTCATAAAACATAGGATTCTTGACAATTTTCAAAACACCCTCATTATCGCAAAACAAGTGAATTGGACGATTCTTTGGAAGACCCATACTTGTGAGAATGCGATTCAACCATATGACCTTGCAGACTACATCATGAGCTACACGGTATTCTGCCTCTATAGAAAATAAAGAAACCACCTGTTTCTTCTTGTTATGCCAAGATATAGATCCAGATCCAAGATGAAAAATGTACCCAAAAGTGGATTTTTGATCATCAATGGATCTGACATAGACGAAGTTCATGTATCCCAGTAAGAAGAATCTGTCATTCTTATTTAACTCTAGGCAATAGTTGGAACTACCACAAAATCAATGTAGAACACATTTTGCTACTTTCCAATGACTCACTTTAGGATCTTGCATGAACCTTCAAAGATATCTGACATCAAAACTAAGATATGGCCTGGTATTTGTCAGATATATGATACTCCCAATCAGTTGATGGTAGAGAGTTCCATCTACCTAAGGTGAAGTATCATATCACGATAACTGAAACCTTGGTTCCATTGGTGTTGCTTTCGGCTTGTAATTAGTCATGCGATACTTTTCTATCAATGTCTTGGCATACTTCTTCTATGTTATTCTAATATGATTCTACATTTGTTTCACTTCTAAGCCAATATAATAGTGAAGAAGTCCTAGATATGTCATCTCAAAATATTGGTTCAAATCATTTTTCACTATATCAATCATGCTCTCTAAACTTCCCATGATGACTAGATCATCCACATAGAGTACTAAGATCACTATGTTAGTACTATTGTTCTTGATATAGATATTAGCATCTGAAGGACTTATTTTGAATCCATGTTGTACGATGTGACTATCCATTTTTATATACTAATCTCGTGGAGCTTGTTTTAACCCATACAAGGATTTTATCAGCTTGCAAACCTTCTGCTCTTTACCTTCAACCTCAAATCCTTCTAGTTGGGTCATATACACTTCTTATTGTAAGTAACCATTCAATAAGACACTCTTAACATTGATCTGATTTAATTTCCACCCAAAATGAGCTGCCATGGCACAAAGTACTTTGATGGTAGTCATTCTTGCTGTGGGTGCAAAATTTTCCTCATAATCTATGCCTCCTTTCTGTGCATATCCATTTACAAAAATTTAGGCCTTATGCTTATCAATATATCCATCTACCTTATATTTAACTTTGAACACCCATTTGTAGCCTATGGGCTTCTTTCCTATTGGCAGATCGACTAGCTTCCAAGTTTTATTTTTCATGAGAGATTGATGTTCTGCATCTATGGTAGCCTTCCACTATGGCTCACCAAGTGTATCTTGAACTGTTGTGGGTTAATTATCATCCAATGCAAACATATAAACCCTTTCATCATCCATATCTCCTTCTTTGTCATCTTCTGCATCTATAGACAAATCATCAAAATGTTGGTAAATTTCATCAACCTCTGAAGTAGATGCCTCTGCTCTCATTTATTGAGTCATACTACGATGCCTCATTTCTGTGCATAGCCCTTTACAATAAGTCAGGTCTTATGCTTATCAATAGATCCATATGCCTTATATTTCACTTTGAACACCCATTTGCAACCTATGGGATTCTTTCCTATTGGCATATCGACTAGCTTCCAAGTTTTATTTTTCATGAGAGATTGATGTTCTGCATCCATGGTAGCCTTCCACTATGGCTCACCAAGTGTATCTTGAATTTTTGTGGGTTCATTCTTATCCAATAAAAACATATAAACCCTTTCATCATCCATATCTCCTTCTTTGTCATCTTCTGCATCTACAAAAAAATCATCAAACTGTTGGTAAAGTTCATCAACCTCTGAAGTAGATGCCTCTGCTCTCATTTATCGAGTCATACTGCAAGTACATAGAGTTAGATCTGGAAGTGATTTCAACTTGGAATCTCTCAATGTATTGGCATACCATTTTGGAATCTTGTTCTGAGGGGATGAAGCCTCTTGCTTAGGCTCATATTCCTCAAGGTATACAACTGTAGAAGTGTTATTTGATGTGAAAGCTTCATAAAATACCACATCTTGAATTATATGTGTCTTCTTGGTCATAGGATCTATCAATCGATATCCCTTTGAATGCTCATCATAACCAAGAAATATACATTGTAGATTTTTCTCATCTAACTTATTCCTTTTCTATTTTGGTATGTGCATGAACACCTTACATCCAAAAACCTTTAGATGAGGAATGGAGGATTTCTTACCACTCCATGCTTCTTGTGGAGTTTTATCCTGTAGAGCTCTTGTGGGTGCTCTATTCAGGAGGTATGATGTTGTGTTTACTTCTTCTTCCCAATATTCATGCTCAAGGTGTACCCCTATAAGCATACATCGAACAATTTCAATAATAGAATGATTTCTCCTTTCAACAAATCTATTTTGCTGTGGAGTATAGGCTGTAGTCAGATGTCTCTTAATCCCATGTTCATTCAGAAATGATGAAAATTACTTGGAGGTATATTTCCCCCCTCAATTTGAGTGGAGGATTTTTATAGAACATCTTGAATCATTCTCAATAAGCTTCTTGAACTGCTAAAAGTATAAAAATACCTCTGACTTCAATTGAAGAAAAAAAACCCACATATTTCATGAGTGATCATCCATAAACAATTGAAAACACCTCTTTCCACCATAGCTGGTTGGCATAGGACCACACAGATCGATGTGTACCAAATCCAAAGGTTTCTTAGCTCTCAAAGAGCTAACTTCAAATGAAACTTAGTGTTGCTTCCCTGCTAAGCAATTTGAGCGGACTGGCAATGTAGATGAAATATTGGGAAGACCTCTCACCATCTCATATTTTCTCAAATCGAGCAAATATCCTGAACTTAGATGCCCATATCTCTTGTGCCATAAAGAAGTAACCTCCTTTGTAGTTACTACCAGGGAAACATGAGATGTTGAAATGACATATAAAATGAACAAGCCATGCTTGTATGAACCTGTTGCTACATATTTTCCTTTGCGGTTGATAAAACACCTTTTTTCCCTTTCTCAACGTGGAACACAACATCTATTTCTTGATCCAAGATCTGAAGGACTGACAACAGATTGTTAGCCAATCCAAGAACATAGAACACCTTCTCAATATGACATTTGCTATCTGGAAGAGTGACATAAACATCACCTTCACCCTTCACTTGGTAGATCTGATTGTCAGCAATTATTACTAGCTTACCTTCATTTTACTAAAATATCTTAAACCATGATCTATCATCAGTCATGTGTTTATTGGCACCAAAATCAATATACCACACTACATCTATCTGCTAAGATGAAGTGTGACTCATGAGCACCTTGTGTGCTCGCTCAAAATTTAAGTTCGAGTTGGATGTGGTAGAATCTGAGTCCGAGTTTGATTCGACATAAGCAACATTCCCCTTGGGTTGCTTATGCTTCTTCTATGGTTTGTATTTCCCTTTACTCTTCTTCTTCTGATATTGGTCATTATGTTGTTTGTTCTTAAACCAACACCTTTTAGTGTCATGGTTATTCATATAAATTTTTTTGCAATATTATTTGTCTTTCTGCTGATGTTTTTTCCCTTTTCCTTTTGATGAGGATCACCCCTTTTGAAAATTACCTTGTTTCTTACCCCCTTGTTTGGTGTAGAGGGTATTATTTGGAACTTCATATTTTTGAAACTAATTTGCCTCCTTAGTTTGAAGCAAATTTAACAATTCCACAAAGGTAACTTGTCTACCTGACACATGAAAATAAGTGATCAACATTTTATAGGATTTTGGCAAAGCTCTCAAAATGACTAAAGTCAAGAGAGCATAATCCACTGTCTATCCCATAACATTCAATTTAACTTTCAAATCCACCACTCTGCATAAGAATAGGTCAACTGTCTCACCAGATTTCATATTGAGCATATGTAGTTGAGTTTGAAGGTTTAGAATAGTAGACTGATTCTTTCCTTCATAAATGGTAATCAAAGCATCCCAAGCTTCCTTACTAGTCTTGGCATCACAGATATGAGGCTAGACCTCATCTGTAGTAGCAATCAAAATAAACATGAGATATCTTCTATCATTTTTATCAAAGGTATCTTGATCTGGCCATGCTATACTAGGTCGTTTTGTAGTGCTATTCACTACATCCCATAAATATTCAACCTGAAGGATAACTCTCATCTTTGTCTTCCATGGTGCAAAGTTAGAACATTTCAGCAATTGTGAATATGATAGATATTTATGAACATTGGCCATTGTGAAGGTTCCTTATAACACCAGATGGTATCTCTTGCTATATACCTGCTAGGCCTTTATACTGAACCTTCTCAAGATACCCGCCCTTACATGAGGGAGACTATAGGTATGTTGAGAGCAGAATGATAAGTGGTACTTAGGTGGTACTGAAAGAGAATTCAATCAGATTGATGGCTGCTGCCTCAAAACCCTTAAAAAAAGGATAATGAGTTGGAGGAGTTTAATCCAAACAATAAAAAAATTAGGGTATAAAATGGAGTGAATATAAAAAATGGTTTACCTTATTTATCCCTGACGATTGATAGAGAACAAGCTCAGACGTTGTTGTTGCAACTATGTTAGGCAACAGATACAGTAGCCCAAAACATAATAGAATTACCTGTAAGTGTGGGCTAGAGACATCGTAGATACCAAACACTGTCGTGCAAATGAATTGCACAAATAGGTAAAAATTTGGGGTCTTTTATGTGCTTGCTTGTTAATTTTATCTTATGATTGAAATGCAAAAAAACAAGAAATTTAAATACAAAAACGATCACAAGAACCCACAAATTTAAACACTTACGTGTCGATTACCACAAAAAATGCACCTATACTAGTTTTAAAAGATGTTGGTTACCGCCGAAAATGCATCTTTGTTACAATGATTTTTGCAATTTTTTTTGATTTTTTTTTACTTTGCGAAAATAATGATATTCAAACTCACAATTACAATTTTGCTTTCAATTTTTACAATTTCACAATTTTCTTCCCCCCCCCTTTGTCTTAGAATTTTGCCAGATGAGAAAATGTTTGTATCCCCTTTTTTTCAAGTGCAAAATAATCAAGAAGGAAAAATTGTGGTTTACACCCTTTCAAAAATGCAAAAGAAACTAATTTTCCTTATCACTCCAAAATAGGTTCTTAGCATTAGGGTTTAAGAAGCAAAAGTGTTTCTTGTTCTTGGAAGGAAACAACACAAAAAATGAAGCCCTTATCCCTCAAAAAAAAAAAAATTGTTTGCTAACAACAAATTCTTGCTAACAAAAAACCAAATTCTTGCTAACAAAAAAACAAAATTGTTGCTTTTCTTGTGAACAACAAATTCTTGCTAACAAAAAAAAGGCAATTTCTTGCTGAAAAAAAATGGAGAAGTGCTTTTCTTACTAACAATAATTTGAAAGTTGGTTTGTAGCAAAAAAAAAAAAAAAATACCTCTTTGTCTTTTCTCACTTGAAGAGGTTTGAACCCGGACCACCCCGCTGCAAGCGCCTGCGCAATTTCCACACAACCAGTCCCCCCACGTTGGCGGATAAAATTTCAAAGGCACCAAGTTCCTATTATGCCACTCAACAAAGTTGGAAAAAGGATGTGCGCCTATTGCGCCACGTCAACACTCCAAACAATTAAACTAAGGCACGCAAATTTTATATAAAAGTATTTGTTTTAATATACCTCCACTATGCAACATTTATTTTAATATATCTCCATGACGCACGGTGCAATAAATGGTTCTGAAAAATGCCTCCACAACAAGGGGTTCTACCTCCACATCAAACAACCTGTATGTCAAACAACCTGTGCAAGCTTTATGAACGCCATGTCACCATATTGTAATCTGCTTCTTCGGTCCAGCAATTGGTTTCCAATCCAGGCATTTTTTAAACTTCAAACACGATAGGCAAATAGGCGTTGTGCGAAAGCTATCTATGTATTTGCTTCCCACAGGCATCTTCTACAGTATGAGCAGGTTCTACGTGCCACGTCAAAAAACTCCCAACGTCATCCATGCACGTTAGAGGACTCCCAACATTGCTATTGATCAGCAAATCTTCTGCAAGCATTCGTTTTTGAACGTCTTCAAATGGTTGTATACTAGAAAAGAAACAGGGATCTACGAATATCTTCAATGCGAACCATATTGTGTATCTTCAATCTTAGAGTGATGTTTGTGTCAATGGTAGGTTTTGTAGGTGATGGAATGATTAAAATAGTTGGTTAAAATCACATTACCCTAACACCTAATCACCTTGCCCAAGATCACTAATGGCTCTGATACCATATTGAGATTCAACAGTCTTTATTCATGCATCGGAGTATAAATAACATAAATGCATATTTAGTTGAGTTCGGTGAATATGGAACCAACTCAACTAACTTCCCCAACCATCCGATGATAATATCTCATATGTGTGAAAAATGAGATATAATAATGTAATATATGAACCTATTCTAACATGCCATAATCCATTAAGATTAAATATGAATCAAGAGGATGGGATCAATAAGTGGATTATAAAAATATCTTATTTTGTTGCCACATTTGTTATGAGACAATACATGACAAGAATTTGCAAAGTGAAAACTATGAAGAAAGAGACAAAAAAAAAATTGGTCATGAGATAAACTTCAAGATGAGGTAAGGAAATCATATAATAATAGAAGCTAGATCTAATCAAGAATATTCTACTCCAAAAAATAGGTAAAGAAAGCAACCACCATAGCTCACTTGGATAAACCATTAGAAGAAACAAAGAAGGAACAAAAAAGTACAATGTATAATTTTAAGTTTAGAAGCAATTAGAGGTGCAAAGGAAGATGTGGAAGAAAATCCTAAAACAAAGACAACAATAAAATAATTCACCTTCATTTTCCCCAAGTAGTATAAAATCCTTTCCTTGTAATAAAAGTGAAAGTGGTGTAAAGGTTATCCCTTTCACTTTAGGGTTCAAGAGCAACATAATAAAAAAACGAGGATGAAGGAAATCCATAACAATTTAGGGTTTTTAGGGTAGAACAAGAAGGTAATTACTATGTATATGGAAGAACATCCTTGCACTTTAAGGTTTTCAAGGCAACATAAAGAAGAATGCTCTTTTGAGGTTATTTATTGCATTTCAAATCCTTTAGAGCAAAACAAACCTAAAGATGATAAGTGTTAATATGAGCGGTATGAGAATATTGAAGAGATTGTTGAAGGTAAAAGTATCGATGGGAATGAAAAAGAGAGGGGAAGATCAAAGAAGCAAAAAATAAATAAAAAGAAACCCAAAGCGATATTGATATAGAAAAACAAAAGCAAATATTATAAGTGTTAACAAGAAGTAGGGCTAAACACAATTAAAAACAAAAAATAACAATGAAAATAATACCTTGGAATATTATGGGCATGAATAAGAATCCTTAAAAAAATGTTAAGAAATTGTTAGGTTGTTATAAACAAGATATTTATAGACATGGAAAATGGGCAACAAATATTTTAGCCACTTGTAGTGTTGAATTTCATCTTGACAAAATTTACAATTTTAAAAGAATTTGTATGATTAAGATTTATCTCTTAATAAAAATAATGTAAAGCAATTGACTGTAAAAACTTAACAGTTTGAAGAATATGATGAATATCTTTGATAGAAAGTCAAATGAAAAAAAAATCTTTGATAAAAAGCCAAGTTAAATATGGTTTAATTAACTTAATAGAAATGTAATGGGAGAACTATAATATTTTGTTTTTCTAATTAGAGTGATCCCAATAAAATCCACATATAACTTATTAAAAAAATGTTTTAAGTTAAACTATAAAATATCTATTATTCAATGATGAGGAAAGTGGAAGAAACATGGAGAAAGAATATAAGTAGCATCTCCATATGTGATTTTCCATATATTGTTGAGTTAAAGTTTGAAGGATTATAATATTTAGTAGATTATCCTTTCATATAAATGTTCAACATGTATTTAGGAAGAGGAAAAAAAGAAAAGACAATATTTTTTTTTATTTGTTGTGTATAATTTGGTATTCAATAACTTGTTAAAAAGTAAAATTTTTAAAATAAAATAATTTTTTTTACTAGATAATAAGGGATTGTACTCAGGTCCCCCACCCTCGACAAATTACAACTCTCTTCTTTAGAGCTTGGGAGTTTACAAATAAATATACTTCTCATATCAATTGATATGTTATAGCTAGAAACCTATATCATTTTACATAAAATGTTTGAATTCTTGATTTTCATTTTTTAATCTTTTCAATTTTTGTGTGAATACAAATATTTCAGAATCTAGCATCCTTGATATTTTTCTATAGCAACCTTCATGGTACAAAAACTTCACGTCTACTATTTATGCATTGCATCCAAGTAGAGTAATATTTCTAAAACATCGTACTATCATAGTCCGCTTTACCAAATATAGATTGCTAGTTTCCTTTTTGAATCACAAGTGCAACCACAAATTTTTTAATAAATAGTTTATAGGAAAACACATTAATGTTATAAAATAAAGTAGATATTACCAATGGAAAACATAAAGTAAATCATATTATGATCTCATCCAAAATTTATCTCCCTTTCACAAATCCTCACTCTTTTGAAATACTTTTGTCTAGCAATGGTCTTAATCGATTCACCATCACTTTGGAGATAATGTTACATGTCATATTGCATAAGTTTATGGGTCTAAAAGAATTAAACAATTCGACATCCTTCTTTTTTGGAATTAGGGTAAGATATGTTACATTTATTTTATAAGGTATGTATTGTTTTACCCTAGACTGTTCCACTACCACCAATAAAAAATCCTTTACTATATCCCAATTATGTTGGTAAAATGCTATAGAGAGCCCATTTGGACCTATGGATTTATCCTTATTAAAAGAGAAAAGAGCTAAATGAACTTCTTCTAGAGTAATATGCTCCATTAATTTCCTGTTGTCTAAATTTGTTATAACTAAAGGTACATCTTGAAGAAGTTTATCATTAAGAACTTCAGTCTCCTTTGATCCTAGAATATTCTGATAAAAAGACTTTACCTCTTTTCTAATTTCACTCTGATCTTCAATCCAAACCTCTTCTATTTATTTCATTTTACTAATTTTGGATGTTGATCTTTGTACTATAGCCATCCTATGAAAAAAAATTATATTTTAATTTTCTTTTAACCAACTTTATCTTAATTTTAATCTCCAAAATTTCTCTTCCTTACCCAAAATATTATGATATTCACTAAGAAACACCCTTTCCTCTAAGCTTGGATTATTATGATCACCTTTTTGGAATTTTGAAAGTTTATCTTTTAGTTCTTCTTTCTTCTCAAAAATATTTCCAAAAATCCTCTTGTTCCATTCTTTTAATCTAGATGTCATAGATTTAAGTTGTTTTGGAAGAGCATACAACTCACCATTTCCTGAAGAATTCCATGTTTGTGCTATCATATCAACAAATTGAGGATGGTCTTTCCACATCTGCTCATATTTAAAATATGATTTTTTTTAATTCACTTAACACCATTTTAACTTCTATTGGCTAGTGATCTGAACCAATATTTTTTAAGTTATTAATTTTAGCACAAGTTTCTTCATCTAGCCAATGATATGAGAGTATGCGTCTACCTAATTTTTCTGCTAATAGGTTCTGGCCTCTCCTGTTGTTGGTCCATGTATAGTTGTCTTCTTCAAAGTAAACCTCCCATAGATTATTGTTTTGAATAAAAGTTGAGAAATCTCTCATAATTTGGGTTACTTTTCTAATTCCCAAAATTTTTCATCCAACTTGATTATGGCATTAAAATCTCCTATGATCATGATTTGGGTTTCTTGGTCTTTACTTATCATAAAGGCTTCAATCCCACTCCAAACTTCTAATCTACCTAATTGAGTTGTAGGTTCATAGACATTTATAAGGATGAAACGAATATCTGTAAAGTAGCAAGTGACTAAAGAGGCTAACCAATGCCCAATTTTATAAATGGTTACACAAGAGGTTTTAGAAGGATTCCAACAAGTTAGAATTCACTCTGCCATTCCTTTAGAATCCATAGCATCCCATTCACATCTTGTCCATACTACTTTCATAGTTTTTGAAATTTCTTTTGTCATTTTAGTTTTTTGGATACAAAGAATATCAAGCTTATTACTTAAACAAAGGTCCCTGATACACCTATACTTTGAGAGGGCATTAGCACCCCTTATATTATATGATATGATAATCATGTCTCATTAGAGGCTATTGGCCCCACCTACATATTACCAATATCATTTTATTGTTTGGTAAAAAGAAGTTCAACCAACTTAGTTTGTGTTCCTTTCTCTATGTTTGCTCTTGCTTCTTTGGATCTTGATTGATAATTTGAGGGTTTTCCTCTTTTTGCCTTGCCTATATTAGGAGTAGGTATTATTATTCTATGTTAGAGTTAAAGTGCACTATGCCTTCACCTTGACACTTGTCAGTTTCTCTTGACAAGTGTCATGTGTTGAATATAGGCTTATGCCTATATATTGTAACCATTTATATCAATAAAATTAATACCCCTTCAGTTTCAGTCCCAACATTTGGTATCAGAGCAGGCTTTCCCTGCCCTGTGATATCCCTTGAGGGGGGATTTCCCTCATGGAAATCCTCCCTCCCCCCTCATCCTTCCCTCCCATTTTTCCATTTTTTCAAAATAGGGAGTATGCTCTTCATCCTTGATGGATGAATCAGAAACCAGACCTTTGGAAAAACCATGGATGATGGGAAAAGTTTTTTTTAGGGTTCTAGTTACAGTTTGCTGGTTCTCTGTTCAGGTCCAATGCTGCTGTGCAGATCTATGGGATGAGTCTTGTAGCAGATTTTTTTTTTGGACACTTGTAGCAGATCTATGGATTTTATTGGGAGAGGCTTCTATGCCATTTTTTGTTCAAGGACATATCTGGCGTCACATATGTGAAGGGTGTTGTAAGCCTCGTCAAGGGCCTCCGCAAGGTGAAGAGCGCATATCCTTTGATCGTGGCCATTTTGTTGGATGTTCTAGAGAAACACAAAAGGCTTCTAAGGAGCCAGGGCTGCATCGTGCGTGAGATTGAGCCGATCTACCCTCCAAAAAACCAGGTCTAGTTCACCATGGCCTATTATGTTATCAACTATTCCAAGCTCGACATATGGGAGTTTGAGGAGTACAGCAAGATGATATATCTCAACGTCGACATACAAGTCTATGACAACATTGATCATCTGTTTGATCTGTCGGATGGCCATTTCTATGCGGTTATGGATTGTTTCTGCGAGAAAACGTGGAACCACACGCAGCAGTATAAGATCGGGTACTGCCAGCAGTCTCCCGAAAAGGTCCAGTGGCCCTCCGAGCTGGGGCAGCCACCGGCTCCATATTTCAATGCCGGTATGTTCGTGTTCGAGCCCAGCAGATTGACCTTCGAAGCCCTAATGCAAACCCTGCAGGTCACCCCTCCCACGCCTTTTGCAGAGCAGGACTTCCTCAACATGTTTTTTTGGAAGATTTATAAAAATAGTGAAGCGGCAGTCGATCCCTGGCTCGATTTGCACATGAACTTTTCGAGGGTATTTTTAGCCGACGACAGCGCAAGAGGGAACATCGTGCACCGCTATGGAGACACTTTGCGGATAAGCTTACGAAGCCCAGAAATACGACAGTCCTCCGGGTTGCAAAGGACCTCACCGATAACAACCGCGTTGATACATCATCACTCTCCGTCCATGCCATGATAGAGCGAGGGTAAAGCTGTAGATAGGGAACAGCTCCATGATTGCAAATGAACGTCATGAAAACCGTATTGCCATCAACAAATATGGAAATACCCCTAAATAACCCATTGGAATTTTTTTGGAGCCTGAAGCATTTTCAAATACTGACACTGAATCAGTGTTGGCATCATTGAAAATTTTTTTTTCTGCTTCTGACTCGAATTGGAGCCTGAGCTTTCGGTTCTTCTCAATCATATAACTCTCGAAATCCCCAAATGCGACAACGTCGTTATTCCCAAAAAAATTCTTGGAGGAGGAGGCGGAGTTGGCGCCCCACGCCATGCCAAGGGTTCGTGTCTCGACCGATGCTACGTCATTTGCCCTCTTTCGTTTCGAATTCGCACAAGATGGAGCTTTTCCATGGCTCATTTTTGGTGCAGGTAGGGTTTGAATAGATGTCGATGGAGCAGAGACTCGGGTTCTGCTAAGGAAGAGAACGTAGGAGAAAATAATTATATCTAAGGCAACCTTATTTCTAATTTCTCAGTCTTGTCCTCGAGACTACCGTCGAGGAGATGAAGCTGGAGCCAAAGCCGGAGAGGAGTAGTTCGACACCTGTCATGCGCCATTTGTTTGACTCCACCATCACCCACAGTTTATTGATGGCCCCACTATTTTTGATGCACTAGTTGAAGAATTTAAAATTAAATTAAAATTGAACTGTAATTTTTCTCCTGGAGAGGACCACTTAACTTTATATGTATGGGGGAATTGAAATTTTTAAAGTGGAGGGCCATTGAAGTGGAAGTGAAAGGCCTAAATGGCCCATGTAATTCCCTTGCGAGGGAAATTGATGCTATTTTTTCCGCCTGAGTACGATGCCAGGAATATTCTATTCTTGAGGTTTATTTGCTGATTAATGAGGTTAATGTTGTTTTTCTCATGGATGAAGCACTTTTTGAGATCCGACTATAGCCATGCTTATAGTCGTTGGAAATATTTTTTCGAGCCAAACCTAATTGTGGGGTCCATTTTTAGTTTTGAGACTGATTGCTATCCTATTTTTAGGCTTGAAGATTGTTGTATTCTAGAGTGCATTTTCGGTTGAACCCGACACTCTATGTAAGTGATCCTAGTATCTAGTCATCTTCTCTATAGCACCTGGCGGATGCAGCGGCTAGTTACCCATGCATTACGGTGGGATGAGACGATCACAATAAGGACACCTACTCTAGGGACTACAGACATAGACACCCTAGACTCTATCCGATATTTTTTTGGATCTACTTCTGAAGACTACAAACGAAGACACTTCAGAAGATTCTCTTATTTTCTTCTTCTCCTCCATATTTGGCTTCTATGGCTCATTTTATTGTATTGAGTGCATTTTTGGCAGAGACCGACACTCTTATATGGCTCGTTTTTCCTTTGTATTAGGTGCATTTTCAGCAGAGACTGACACCTTCTAGATTGAGTTCACCATAAAGAGAGATTTGATATTTATGGTGAATCTAGTTAGTGACCTACAAGAGGCAACATCCTCTGAGGATGACCTGCAGAGGTAACAGACCCAGAAGTGGCTGACCCTGAGGCACCCATGATTACCCCGAGGCACTTAGACGGCTGACCCAGTGGCAAAAAACTCGTGGAAGTGGCTGACCCTGAGGCAACAGACCGAGATGTATACACAGTGAGTCTAGCATTATTCATAGTTGGAGAGCCAAGAGCACAGAGCACAAGCCTAGACCAAATCAACAATAAGAGAGGATGATAGGTTGTTTTTAGAGAAGTCAACATTAAGGGGGAATGTTACCTAATGTTGACTTGTTTTGTTTCTTCTTTAGTTAGGATAGTGCACTTTAAGGGGGAATGTTAGAGTTAAAGTGCACTATGCCTTCACCTTGACACTTGTCAGTTTTTCTTGACAAGTGTCATGTGTTGAATATAGGCTTATGCCTATATATTGTAACCATTTATATCAATAAAATTAATACCCCTTCAGTTTCAGTCCCAACATTCTATTCCTCAATATTCTTTCACAATTTTATCTTTCGTCATATTTATCCGCTCTTAGCTCTGCTACATAAGGTTTTGACTTGTCATGCTCATTTTCTGGTATTTCCTTATTAATGGTAGAGGTATTAACTTCTACAATTATTTTTTCTTTACCATTTTTTTTCTCCTAAATGGTGCATGGTACTTCAATAGAATATTCAAAATATGATGAGACACATTCCTTAGGTTCATTGAGAATGTTCTTCCCTAAATCAAGATCATACTGGATAGATGGTTCCTTGTTAATATGTTGAACCTGTTGTATTGTGTCCTCTAGGTTTTGATCTACTTTTTCTTCATAGGCTAAAGCCTAAAAAGAGTTGGTATTTCTTCCAATATCCTTCCTTACTGGTCTCCATTGTTTATTTTCTTTCATTTTTTTAGATCTATTTTTTGGAAGTTGAAAACCATCTTCATCCATATCCATTTGTAAGTTTCTCTTGTGATTTTCTACATATGATTCTGATGGGCTTTCTTAGGGCATGATCTCTCAATATACCCCACCTCATGCCATCTTCTACATCTAACAAATATTTCTTATAATCTATGGTTTAGATCCACATCTTATCCCATACCTAAGAACAATTGATTCTGGTAAAGCTTTACTTATATAAATCATGATCAATATTCGAGTATAAATAGCCAAGAATCAATCTTTTGTAGTATCTAAAATATTAAGGATTTCTCCTAGAGTGTTGCCTATTTTCTTGAAGGTATATATTTTCCAAAATTTAATGGGATACCCAAACATCCTAACCTAGACTAGTGCAATGGATAGATTTTTATTTTTAGGTGAAAAGCCTTCATACCAGTGGGTAAGGAAGAATCTTGCTCTTCCCATAAACCAAGGACCCCCTTTTAAGAATTTTCTCTTTCTTCTCTAGAATAAAAAATGGTTAGGAAGAAACCTTTGGGAAGAAATGATAGAATCACTCCTAGAGACTTCCAACTCCTATCAATCCATTTTCTCAAGGTCGAAGCCCCTGTCCAATACCCATTAAATTTACCAAAAACCGCACTATCTTAGAGCAACGAGGATCTCTCTAAGGTGTGCTCACTAACCTCTACCACCAGAGATGATCCTAAGGATTTAACTATAAATCGGTCCATGAAAAGGAAATGAAAACTCAATATCTAATAAAATTTATTAGAATGTCCTATAGAAAATATAATATTTGATAAAAAAATTATAATAATTTGCATGCAATATTTCTAATATAAAGAAGGGAAAAAAACTTAGCTAAAAAATTCTATATCCAGATAGAATATCTTGCCTCACTAAAGTCCTAGCCCTTCATTGTTCTTCCCATCATCCGAACCCTAGCTGACAAATATTTGCAATTTTGTTTTTCGTAATTTGAAAAATTGTCACTGCTCTTGTTTCGAATGATTGACTTCACAAGGTCGTATCTCTTTCAATATTGCTTGGATTCCTTCATATGATTAGTCATTTTAAAGCTATTCAAATTCCACACAAGTTGGTCCAAGAATCAACTGAGATGCAGTGACATCTTAAATTAAATATTATACATCATAAAAAATAACAAAAAATAAATTTATATAAAAAAAATAAAAAAATTGTGTTTTATTCTTTAAATTTTTACATATAACTTCAATACAATGCATTATAATTACATACATACAATAGAATGTCTCTTGATTGTCTTAAAAATTCTTTTATATCTTATATCCTTTTTGGATCTAGGTGGGGA
This sequence comes from Wollemia nobilis, assembly GCA_028583015.1. Taxonomy (NCBI): domain Eukaryota; kingdom Viridiplantae; phylum Streptophyta; class Pinopsida; order Araucariales; family Araucariaceae; genus Wollemia; species Wollemia nobilis. Next base: position 6,262,564 of record JAQPPZ010001031.1, on the reverse strand, counting down.
TTTTTTTATTTTCTTTCTAATTTTTAGTTGCAACATCAATATTTTCAAGATATGATTGTGTCTTGTTTTGATTTTTATCACATTTAGTATGTCAACTTCCAACATTCTCTCCCCTTAGATTGAATGAGGAGATTTTTATTCTCTTGAGTGAAATAAATTGATTTTTTGTTATCACCTTTTTTATATATAGTTGTTAATGGATGATGGATGTGTATATTTTATTCTAGCAGTAGATAGAATAATCTTTTGATTTTGATGCATCACCTTTATTATATTAGGATTTCCTTTGATGTATGCAAGTAGTTTAGGAAGGTGACCTTTAAAGGTCATATCAAATAAGAATTCGACCTTAGCAAAATATTGAAGGCTACCCTATGAGTTGTGTCCCACACTCACATAACTTCTCGTTGTATCGACCTATGCGAGGCACGATTATCAGATGCATTTGGCTATAGACGACCACAATATTAAGATATGACAATAGTTCACTCGCATACCCTCTCCTAGAATATCAAATGAAATCATCCCTCTCCTAGATATGACATTCATTTATTATTTGAAAGCTATTAATCTAGAAATAGTCATGATGATTAAGTCTAGTGGAGGAAATTCTCTACCAATGGCATATGGTATAGACATTCAAACTAACAATGATTTAATTCATATAGGAAGGCTAGATCCTAGACCCCCTATGCCTCTATTTATGATCATTCAACCTCCTTATCAACCATCTTCAAAAGTTCAACCTATTACTTTCTAGCCTACTCCAAATATAAACGATGTAAAAACTTAAACCTATCTCCTTGCTATATAATATCTCTCTACAAGTCCTTATTCCTCCATGGAGATAGATGAATGAAGAGCTTTTTAAGGATAATATCTAATGAGACCACAACCCTCGAGAGGCAATAGAATACACAAAGGTTTCATTATCATAATAATATGAGACCTCCATTTCAGTAAAATAGCCAAGGCTATAGACCTCCTCCAAATGGCCAAGGGTATGGGGGATTTTGTTTCCAATCAATAAAAAACCAAGCCATTCCCAAAGCTCCAATTAACAGATAGTGCATGTACAACTTCCACTATAGCAAATCCTCCTAACCCTGTTAGGGATATAATTACTATGCAAAACAATTACATAGAAAATTTTAATGCATGGTGTTGCCCCTACTCCAATACCCATCCTCACAATGCTTATCCTAAAATCAATCCTCAATAACCCATATTGGTGCCAAATGAAGTTGTACATACCCAACCATATACTTCTTACTTAGGGATGGATCCACAAGCACAAAACCATCCCACTCTCATCTAACCCTAAAGCTCTCTTTCAAGAACAAATCCTACTAATCAGGAGCACACTCTAATATCATGGGATGGGGAGGAAGTATATGTTGTATCTGACTGAGTGGGTACTTTAGCACCTAGGAAGCTACAATTTCAATTAGACTAAATGATGAGGGCCAATATAAAAGCTATAGAGAAGAAAAGTAAAGCTAATAAAGTGGGTCCTAATCCCAAAGCAGATTGATTGATCCAAAAAAAGGTATTCCCTTATAGCCACATCAGATCATAATGTATAAAACCTTTATATAATAGTTAAGAGAAATATTCGTAGAGCCCTGAGCAATGCACAATTATTCTAGAACCAGTTAGAACTCCTCAAACTATAATGGAAAGGCCAAAACCTCAATGGGAATCAAGTATAGTTTAGAGGGTCTAGAGTATTAAATCATTTAACATGGTAGACCATCTAAAAAATATACTATAATTGTACCTCTTTGGGATGTCTTGTCCATGCCCAAGAAGATGAAGTATTTGGAGGAAGCCTAGAGAGACCAAAGGCACTAGAAAAGCAAAAGTATCCTAAGGTCCTACAAATATCTGATCCAAACATAAATCAAGTTAAACCTATGTTATTTTACCTGACTCTTAACTATAGGGATAAGTTGATTCATAATTGAATGGTAGATTCTAGGTCAAGTACTCCATTCATGCACAAAAAGGTAATAAATGCAATAGGATTGGCATATGAGTTGATCAATAAAGGGGTAGTTCATCTAGATTGTACTCCTGTTTAGATATTTGGACTAGTAAGGAACCTTTCCCTCATACTACATGTATGTTCGAACCTCACAGTCCATCAAGACACAACGATGGTTTGGCTACTTTCGTTATCTGCTTATCAAGAGACTTCACTTCTAATATAGGAGGTTATCTATATTTATATTGGAGCACATGTTACTAAGGACTAGATATGAGACCAAGCTAATGATTCCATCTAAAAATCTCCAACGACAGATGTCGATTTTGCATAAAGAAGCTCCAAAAAAGTTTTGATGTTGCATGAATTGTTTAATATTTTGATCAATGATAGACATTGATTTGAGAAGATAAAGGGACCCAAAAAGTTTATAAAACCATGCACATAATTGATTAAGTTAATCTATGACAAATGTTTATTTCTAGTTAAAAAGCAGTCTGCAGGGGCAACAAAAGTGGCACACACCATCAAATTTTTAGATATACAACAAGCGCTTATTCCATGAAAAAGAGGTTCATTAAAGAGTTTCAAAGCACACAGGTTGTCTAATATTATTGATCAATAGTAGGTGTTGATTTGTAAAGTTAAAACCATGAAAAGTCCTCAAAGTATCATAGATCATCAATATTTTGATGAATGACATATACCTTTTCCCAACAAAGTGATTGAAAAAGAGTTTTCATAGTTGCATGAGATGTAAATTACTCATCCAATGACCCATGTCATTTCATAAGGATGTCAAAAGAGTTAGAGAATTTTTTTGTGATTGGTTGAGACCTGGAAACATGGTAGATGCATTAGTGACCTACAAAAGAAGCAAGTAGTTGTCCCATCAAGGTTCACGTCCAAACAAAATCTATCATCGATCTTGGGTAAAAACAAGATTCAATGATCTATATGGTTATGAGGGGAGGAATTCAAAACATTTGAGTCACAAAATCATGCGAGCAATGAACTAAGAACTCAAATAATCCACTCAACCATGAAGTCCATTTGATATCGTCTTATTCTACTTCAACATACAAAACTTCTACTCTCTTCATGAAATCATAGTATGCTTTATCAAATCTAGACTATTAGTTTCCTCCAATGCATTGATCTATAAATGGATCCCCTAAAACATTTTGTAGTCCTCTAGAATATTATTTTACATTTGCTTATTTCATATTTTTCTTGTCATCTTTAGCTAAACTTACTAGTTCTTCTAACCATGAAAAAAAATTAACTTAATGATCCTTTATTAAAACCTCTCTATTGGATAGCCTATCTGCACATTTCTTTTCTTTCCTTAATGTGTGTATAAACCTGATTTTGTTAAACTTTGTATCAAGGAGTTGTATTTCTACAATGATCTCTTCTATGTTCCATGGAGCTTTTTCTTTTTTAAAATTGCATTTATTACTATTAGTGAACTGCCTTCCATCCATACTTTGTTCAATTTCATTTGTCTGCATATTTTTAGTCCTTCCAAAGCTGCCTAAGCTTCAAATTTATTATTCATATTAAATCCACTATTGAAAGCATAATGTGACAAAATCTCACCCCTATTATTTCTGATTATTCCTCCTCCTATTGGTTATGAATTTCCTTTAGAATTTCCATTAGGTTATCCCAAGATAAAATTTTCCTGTGACCTACTAGCCATACAAACATTTTAACTTTTGAAATCCTTGGGCTATCCCAAATATCTCTCCATATTCTTGCAAAATTCTTATTTTGTTTTTTTTTTTTTGGTAAATTAAGTTTATCATTAAACCGGGTTTTAACGGTTGACCCAAAACCGATTTACAAAAATCAGCCCTTGGCTGAGGAACCCCACCATGATCCAAACTGAGGAAACTCTGTCCTCTAACTTGATGCTACTGCCTAGCCAGAAACCAAAAGAACCAGACCATACAACCCACCATAGTCAAAAATCCCCTTAACAAAAAGAGACAAAGGTCCTATCAGGACCCTAACTACCCCAAGCACCCACACTTCGCACAGGAGATCATCCATAAGCCCACAGGAAACAAAAAGCCACTGCCACAACCAACACAAAAAACAAAATGCAGACCGTCCAGCCACAGTACAGGCCAATAGGAGGAATACCTTAGTCCTCATCCTCGACCTCCTCTTCCTGATTTTCATCTTTGTCTTCTTCGTTGTTGTCAGTCTTCGGGTTGTAGACCATCGACTTGTTGCTTTGGTATCCTTCGTTGAAGAAAACTTTGGTCAAAATCTCTTGTAATTCCTGCATCTGCTGATTAATGTTGGTCGCCGTGTTCAGGACATACCTTTTCAATTCCATGATTTTAGGGTTAGGACCCTCATATTCAGACATAATCTTCATGATTTTGCTACTCCCCTAAACTTGCTTGTTTTTTAACCTTAGGGAAGACCTAATGGGTTGGTCATCAATTCTTAGCCTTTTCCTTGCCGAGCCTCCCTTAGCGCTAGACTCACCCTCACGCTTCGGGATAGGGGAGGGTTTTGGGAGACCAGGGCTCTCGCATCCCCTCGAAATTTCACCACGAACCGTCGAGGGATCCTCAGAAAGAGGGGAAGGGACAAGTTAGGGAGCATAGAGAAGGACATATTTGTAAATGACCTTGAGAAGGCCTTGATGCATGGGCATGAAAAAGCCTTTTTTGTTGTGGGAAGAGGTGATGGTGTGGTTCAGGAAGTTCATCAGAAATTGGGGAATGCTTATGGGGTTAACATCCCAAAAAAAGTTGACAAAGGCGTAATGGAAGCTGAGTAAAGTTTTACCAGGGTCCTCCACCGTGATGAATTCTAGTACATTCTTCATAACCGCATTCCAGGGAGTCGGGAGGTCTATCCTTGTGAGGCCATTCTTTGCCTCCTTGGAGATTTTCGGGTTGTCCTTAAACTCTTTGAGTTGCACCTCTGAGTGGTGCTTTTGTCGGTGAATTGACCTTTCCTTGACTGACTAGCCGGTAATTTCTTCCAGCAGCTGAACATAAATGAAAAATTTACAATCCCTGATCTCCACGCGACTATCCTCCCACGTTTCCATCATAGCCAGCATAATTTCATCTTACGCACCCGAAAACAGATTGGGAAAATTGGGTAAAATGCCTATCGGTCAGGATAGCCTGTGCAACAGGCTCCATGACCACCATGTTGGGCTCAATGTATATCATATTTGATAAGGTCACTGTCAAATTCCTCTTTGAATTGTCTGAAAGCTCGCCACTCATGGTTTCCTTCAAAAGACTCCAATATTGAATGATTAAAAGGTGATGGTTTCTTTGCTTACCGTATCCACCCATTGCTAAGTCCTTAAAACCCGTGCCAAAACTGGAAACGACTCGCGAAGAACCTTTGCCTTGATAATCATGTCAAATCATCATGTGGATCATGTCGCCGTAAGCCTTGATCCCACTGATAGGATCTGTTTTCTTGGTATTGATGTGGAGGTATTTATTATTTTGAGGGGAAACAAGGATAAGTTGATTTGGGAGTTGAATAGCCGAGGAGAATACATAGCAATAAGTGGATAGAATGTGAAGCACCAACAAAATAGGAATTTTCTCAACCTTCCCCGATAAAATTCCTATTTTGTTGGTGCTTCACATTCTATCCACTTCTTGCTATGTATTCTCCTGGGCTATTCAACTCCCAAATCAACTTATCCTTGGTTCCCCTCAAAATAATAAATGTTATCTTTCTACTCAACTGCCTCCTAGCAGCAATATCTGGTATACTTGTGAAAAATATTCTTTCCATTTGTATCTTCTTGATCCTTGTACATAATTTTTTGAAACCCTATTACCATATTTGTCTTGAAGTAATCTCATCAATGGTTTCAAAATTGGATTTAGATTGACTGGTCTTTTATCATACCAAGTATTCATCCAAATAAAACTTTTTTGTCCAATTCCCACCACCCATCTTAAACCTTTACAAAACCAATTACTTTTTTAAAATTATTTCATAGCATTTGATAGTAAGAATGCAGTATAGATAAAGCTTGGGTCATTGAGCTCAACGTACTTAGAAAAATTCTTGCCAAATGTCTTTAACTCTCTTTGTACAATCTCCAAATTTATTTTTTCTAACTTTACATCCATAAAAACTCTTAAACTAAGACCTCTCCTTGCTTTGTTATCATACACCTTGTTCTATTTTACCAATTTTTTTTAATCTTGTAATCTTAAATATTACATCATAATCATATAATGATATTATAATAATTTTGTTATGATGTATGTATCACTTTAAGGATTTGAACCTAAACCTCTTCCTTAAAATCAAAAGATTTAGCTGACTAAACTAAATTATTTAATAATAATTATTTTTTATTTTGATTATTTTTAAATATTCATGGTAATTCAAAATTTATCATTTCTTCTCATAATTAATAACCTTCACATTAAATCTAAAAATTATATTATTTCAAGATCAAGATTTAAAATTTATCATTGAATACTACTATATAAGCATGATGTAATCTTAAACCTTTGATTGACAAACATGCTCTCAACCAGACTTGATTGCCATTTGCAAGAGCAATAGACCTCTTTTTCAAGTGACATTTTTAGAAACCCATTGTACCTTGGATGGAGAAAAACTACCCTTATGCAACAACTTAAGGTCTCTTGATAGGACATATATGTTCCAAGTATTATCAAAGTTAATTACCAAATACAAAAGCCACACTTGTAAGGATAGTTTTATTTATTTATTTATTATTAACATTTTGTTACAATCAATGATTTTTTATAATGTATACCAGAATCAAAACTGATTATCCCTGTGGTTTAAACTTTGAACCTTCGGAAAAAAAGTCAAAGTCCCCATAACTGCTATGTCCTCACTTAAACAAACTAATCTCTAGGTTGTCCCCACTTGAATGAATTTAAATTTGAATTTGAATTTGTCCATCGGTGACCAAAAGAGGTCCATAGGACTGCAAAGTAAGATATATACAAAGCAACGAGAGTGCCTAATGCAGCTCTAGAGAAAATAAAGTAAGAAAAACAGTAAACATAATGACATGATATACAAGATTTGTGGATCAAGGATTACTCCCAACATTCAAGGCTGAAGAGAAGTGAGTGATATAAGAGTTGGATGTCATCGTAGATGTTCTTTGTTGGAGTCGACGACGAGTTGATCTTATTGTATCTCTATGATCACCGTGGCGCTTCTTGGTCGTGGTCTCTGGAGGCTGGAAGAATGAAGTGATAAGTCGGGATCCTGTTATCTTCTGCAAACTGTTATTAAGTAGTTCTTTCCTGAGATTAAATAATTTTCGGATGAAAAAGATAATGCATCTCTGATCTTCATAATTAATCCAAGATTTTAGTGCATGGGTGTCTTTGAATAAACAATAATATCTACCTCGTATCTCGTAGTAAACAGGACAAGTAAAAATGAAATGCTCCTCGGATTCCACCTAAAGACTGCACAATCTGCAAATACGCTGATTTTTAGGGAGGTGATGGTCTGTTTCAATACGCATCTGGTGGGAGCAAACTCGTAACTTGAGCAAAATATTTTTTTTAAATGGTGGACTTGAAGGAGACACAAAATAATATAAAATAAAGTCCGTGGTGCATGAGATAGAAGATTGTGAGAAAGTACTCCACGGGGAGAAAAACTTGAACAAAATAATATAAAATAAAGTCCGTGGTGCATGAGATAAAAGATTGTGAGGAAGTACTCCACGGGGAGGAAAACTTGAACAAGATTAATAAAATATAAAACTAGGCTGATATCCGAGATAGGAAGTGGCCTTCATATATAGTAGATTCTTCACATCAAGATGGTACAAATATGAGAAGTTAGTGCATTGACTTAGGTCTTTGTCTTTCCCATGGACGTGACATGCAGTAGAGTTGGCCCATGGACGTAACATGCAATAGAGTTGGCCCTTGCATGCCAAGTTGATGATAGGCATGAAAAGAGAAGACAATGTGGGGCTACATTGACCTAAAGGAGACAAAATGAGACGACAATCAATAAGGTACAATATAAAAGTTTGAGTTTAAAATTATTATTAAAGAAGGTAAGGTAAGGTTATAACTTAATAAGTTATAAGAGATTAAGGATGTAGTTTATTATGTGATTATTTAATTATATTTTAATAAAATAAAATATAGTATATAATTTTATTTTTATAGGATTTTTATTGTTAAGTTTATTTAAATTGTATTTTTATAAAAATATTTATATAGTAATATTTAATAAATTATTTTAAATGAAAAGGTAAAATTTTTATTATGAACTCATACTACATTAAAAGAGAAAAGAGAAAGAATTTTCCTTTTTTTAGTCAAGTCTAGATTACAAATAAGTTTTTTTTTGCATACACACTATTATCAAAGAGTCTTATAGCTGGGAGAGGATTCTTTTTGGTTCTCTCTTTCTATTTTCTTGTCATTATCTCATTTTTATTTGTAGAAGGTACTAACATATTTGAGCATCTCCATTTCGTGCCTTGTTATCTATGGTATCTTGTTTATCTTGGATCTAAGTCACTTGTGTTGCTCATTTCCTTAGAGTGTTCTATATTGCTTCCTTCTTTTCAGGTATATGAGATTCTTTTGATATTTTTACCTCCAAGGATTTTATTAGCTTTCTTGCTAAAGTGTTCCAGGTTCTCTCCGTTGGTTTATAGTCTTCTCTAAAAGTTCTTCCATTTATCTCCAACCATTGTTACCACCATATAAAAACAATACCTAGATCCCAGGCATATCTAATTTTTGTAAATGTGAATCTATTGTCTTTCCAATAGTTCCAAAAGGTTTCCATGGTTGGGAATGAGGTTCCTTGCTAGATAAAAATTTTGAATCATTGGTACCAGATTGTTTGGGCATATGGAAATGTAAGGAGTGGATGGGGGATTGTTTCCTCTTCGCTGTTACACATTATGCATTGATTTAGACCTCTAAATCCTATCTTACATAGGTTATATTAAGTTAGGATATTGTTATGAGCCACCTGCTAGGAGAAACAATTGATCTTTGTCTAGCCTTTGGATTACCAAAAATTTGACCAAGAAAAAAGGATTGGGTGATTGAGGGACATAAGAGATGGATCTATAACCCTCTTTGATTGAGTAAATACCAAGGGTGTTAAAACCCCATGCTACTTTATCTTGTTATACTTTCCTCACCTAAGTTCTTCTGGTCAAGATTTCTTATAGTTATGCCTTCTTTACCTCTCATCCTTCACATGGTCATTCCTTTGGAGGGTGCCATAAAAGATGTCCCAAGGATTGGTTGTTCAATAGTTTTAGGTATTGGCCCAACCATATTCATAGAATGCCATCTTTAGGACAGACTGATATGGATATTGGACATCCATGGGAGGGGTAGCATTCCAAAGAGTCATCCCAAAATTTGGCTTTGCTCCCATCTCCAATTCTCCATAATAAACTCTTCTTAATGATAGGAGATCCTTTCTTCAGTGATTTCTAAATTTTTGAACCTTCCCTATTACTGGGAGGCAGGAAAGGTCAACTCCTATGTGATATAAGTAGTATTTCACTAGGAGAACCTTGGACTAGAGTTGGTTTAGGTGGGATAACCACATCCAATAAAGTTTACCAGTTAGAACTTATTTTTTTTTGTTGTCACTTGTATTCCAAGACCTCCATCCTTTTTTGGATGATAATTTTTTTCTCAATTGATCAAAGCCATTTTTTGACTCCCTTTGACACCAGACCATAAGAATATCCACATTATTTTGTCGAGGTCCTTCAACCCACCTTTTAGGGCCACTAAGATTGAGAATTTGTACATGGACATTACTTGAAGGACTACTTTTAGTAATGTAAGTTTACCTCCAAAACTTAGTCATTTGTTCGTATAGTGATATAGCTTAGATTTATCTTTTATTGTTCTCCAATTCTTAGCTTTTAAACTTCTTCCTAAGAGGGGGATTCCTAGGTATTCCAGAGGAGGAGAAACTTCTTAGAATCTTAGGATTTGGGTAATCCTCTCCCAAACTCTCTTTGTAACATTGAAGAAAATAATTTTGGATTTATGGTCATTTATGAGTTGACCAGTGGCCTTTATATAATAATCAAGGAGGTTTCTTATGCTATATACTTCCTAGATTTTTGCCTCCCCCCAAATTCTAGTATCATCCACAAATTGCAAGTGAGCAAGATCCAAACCAGGACTGATACTTATTTATATAATGATGTTCTCTGCCTTCTTCTATATGATATATCTTCCTAAACCTTTCGCATAAAGTCTTAGCTAACCCTATCAAGTCCATAATTTTGGTCTATAGAAGTCTATAATTATGTTCTCTGCCTTCTTCTATAATTTTGGCCATGAAGTCCTAGCTAACCCTATCATAAGCTTTGGAGAGATCAAGTTTTAGAAATATTCCTTTATTCTCTTTCTTGATGAGGGTGTAGAAAGATTCTCAAGCCAGGATGATGCCATTTAGAATTTGTCTTCCTTATACAAATCCTCCTTGTTTAGGAGATGATTGATGGGAGAATTTTTTAAAGCCTTTTTATCATTATATTGGTGAGGATTTTATAGATCACATTACAAAGAGCAATGGGGCAAAAGTTTGCAATGTCCTCCATGTCTTCACTATTAGCTTTTGATGGGACAGTATTACAAGGAATGCAACCACAAGATGCAATATAACTAATCTGAGATAACTATAAACTAATGGCACAATATTATGCAGGAAAATAATGAGATGACATATGTAAATAACTCAGAATTATGCCATTAATAAGAGTGACAAAAATAGTACAATGCTATATAATGGAGGACATGAACACTCCATGAAAGGATATGAAAAGGACTACTTTGTATCATACTACCACACTCTCTCTATATTTACTACTACATATGTTGCTCTTTTAAAACACTCACTATGAGGTTTTTATATAGGAATATAAATTCCTTGCCCCTTACTCTACCTATCTACCTGATGTACAATTGGACTCCTTGTACATTTACAACTTGCACATTTGACACTTGTGTATTTATTACAATAAATGAAGTAACTAACTAACTTTACTCTAAAGTAAACTAATCTAGTTATGTACCAAAGGTGGTACATTTACATGACCCAAATTATGTAATATACTCTAACATTCACCTTTCAGAATCAAAGCTAGCTAGGTGTAATTGAGGGATCTGAGGATTTGACCATTGGATATGATCTCTTATAATGCTTTTGTAACATCTTTTGATATTGTATCACATAAAGCTTTGAATAATTTGACAAGAAGACCATCTAGTCTAGGTGATTTACCAATTTACATTTTGAATATAGTTGATTTGACTTCCTTTGTAGTGATTGCCTTGAGAAGTTCCTCATTTTGGTGTTGGGAGACCAAAACTAGGATACTATCCAAGATCTCCTACTAGTGGGTTGGAGATAAATTTGGATCTGTAATAAACAAAGTACTAAAGAAATTGTTAGCTATTTTTTGCATACCTAGGGTAGTGTCATGTCTAGAACCTTGGTCATCGAGAAAAGAATCCATTCAATTATGAAGATTATGGGCAATTGTAAAGTAGTGGAAGAATTTGGTATTATAGTCTCCCTCTAGCAACCATGTTATCCGTGCCCTTTATTTCCAATAAGTTTCTTTCTTATGACCTATTTCCTCTGCTTTCTTCAAAAGGAATTCCTCTTGAGAAAAAATCTCTTCAAATATTACCCCTTCTCTAATTTTGGCAGCCATCTCTTGTATTTCTACTGTGATCTCTACCTGTTGCTTTTGAAATTCAGTGCATTGGAGCTAACTCCAATATTTCAAGTTTTGTATTACATGCTTGAGTTGTAAGTGGAGTTGGAATTGGGTTGTCCCATGGGGCAGTTTCCCTTGCTGCCACCATTTATGGATCATATCTAGAAGGTCTTCATTTTGAAGCCAAAATTTCTCAAATCTAAAATATAATTTAGGGTTATGATTTCTATTGTCTATGGATAGACTAACCGAGAAGTGATAGCAGGCATGGTGGTTAAGAATATTTGATTAACACTGCCATCAATGAAAAGCTTCCTCTTCGACTATGAATCTATCTAGCTTGGATTTTATTGTGTTCCCTTTTTCTTCTTGTTTGTCCAAGTATTGGTGCAACCTAGAGGACGAATATCAATAATATCTAGTCGATCTATTTGGGTGATGAAGAGTCTATCCTTGTCATTCAACTGTGCTCTTCCCTCTTCCTGATCATTTATCAATATTTTAGCATTCATATCTCTACTCACTATCCAAAGGTCCTCTGGATAGGCTTCTGTAATAGCCCAAACTTCTTTGCATTGGATTTTTTTATCTCTAAAATTCTTCATCCCATATATGTAAATAATCATCCATATTTCTCTTATATTCCTATTCTTAAGTCTTATCATAAGAGCTCCTTTGGTGGCTACCAAGCTAATTTTCTAAAAAGTATTTCTGCCATAGGATCAGAGAGCCTCCAAAAAGCCTTGGGAGGCTTGAGATGTGTAGTCATACTACTTCTAGTTTCTACTTGATATGGTTCTTATTGATTAGAGAGAGGTTCTATTCCTGTAGTAACATAACATTCAACTTATTTTCTAATAGAATTCTTATGATCACCAATTGTCTAGGGCAACTGTTGAGTCCCCTCACATTCTATGTGTGTACTATTATTGGGAATCAATGTTGTAGAAAGTCGTTATTGAATTTACCAATATTGTTTCTCTTAGTTGTTCTCCTTCTTATTGAATATTTTATTTTTTTGATTTTCTTCCCGCTCCTTGCAAAGTTGCATTCTTCTATCTCTTCTTAATTTGGCTGATCTCAAGAGTTGTTTTATTTTTCTTAGCAAGTTCTATAATCACATCCTATGGCTGGTGATGGTCCTGGTTATGGACCATGATGGCATTAGACCAGTCATGGGGTGGATATGGGATGGGAGGGTTTGCTTGATAAATATGGGAACAAATTTGCTAATGTGAGTTATTGGTAGGGGTCCAAAGGAACTGGTTGGGGTTAACTAAATCTACTGGATTGGAATACTTAGATTTTGGAAGGGAGGGAGGGTTTGAAGAAGGATGACTCAAATCTATAGCTTTCAGATTTGGATTGGGAGGCAAGGGGAACTTTGTCAAGTATTCTTTGTCCATTGGGTCATTGAGCCTAAGGAGCTCATATTTATTTTATGGAGCTCTCCTATTTGAGTGGTTATTTTGGTTACCTACTTTCGGTTGGCTTCTTCCTTTGTATTGGGTGCTAGATTTCATATTTTTCCTTGAGATATTTTGGAATCCTTTCTGATTTTCCTTTTGTGATAATTGGGTTATAGTTCTTGGGTTTAGTTGACTTTGTGAAGACTAGAACTTAAAATTGAATCCAACTAGTGAAGATAATTTTCTATAGATTCATAGAAATTTTTATCATCTTTAATATTTAATTGCAAGAGGGAAAATAAGTTTTTAGGAAAACCATTGGGTTATTATCATCTAAGTTTTTCTTGTTGCAAAAAATTAACTCTCAAAAGTAAGATTCCTATAATAGATAAAGAACTTCATCTTCGTTGTTTGAATATCGACGTTACTTTCCTTGTGCAAGGATTAATTATTTGTTGCAAAAAATAAGGATTGAATATTTGGGGGCCTAAGGAGAAATGTCCCATTGAGAGATTTGCAGATTGAAGGCTCCTAGTTGAAATATGGAGGAGAGATCTAGTAGCCAAGTCACATTGAAGATTGCAAATCTAGGAAGGAGGTCCTAGAAATAAGATCTCATTAAATATTGAAGAGATTCAAGGAGAAGAGTCCTAGAAAATATTGGATATTGATGATCTGCATTGAAAACTGAAAACTTCACATTGAAGAAGAGGTCAATTGAATTCCCTATTGAAAAAAATCCATAGTGGAAGATTGAGCATTGAGAAGAACTAACAAAATTTCTATTGTAGATTTTAGTAGCAATAATTTCAGGAGATCCTAGAAGATCTCACTTTGTAACTTCCATAGTTAAATATTTAAGAGGCCAAGAAAGATCTCATTGAAGGTTTTAAAGCTTCAAGTTTGAGGACCTTGGAGAGGTCTAAAGGAGAAACAAGAATAAGGCTTGGTGAGCCTCATTGAAGGAGTTCCTAGAAGAAGTCATTGGAGAAATTACTACCAAGGGAGAAGCTCGTGATAGTTAAGGAATTAAGACAATTATCACCATCCGAAAACAAGCCCAAATGAGAAGGTTTGGAAAGAATATTTTCAAATTTAAAGGTAGTTTGAAATATATCTCAAGATTGTTAGATTGTTTGAGGAGGAGATCTAGTTTGAAATCAGAATTCAACAAGAGAAAGGAGATAGAAACACCACCAAATTTGAGATATTTTAGGGCCCTCATTGAAGGGTTCTTGAGTGAATATCTCAACTATGATTTGGAGGAGAATACCACAAAATTTTTGGGATTCAAGGACATCATTTCAGTGAAGGTATTGACTGCTTTACAATCTAATTTTTTTTAGATTTGAGGATAGAAAAAGGTAGCAATTTGGGTAGCATTAGTAGTTGCTAAAAATAAAATTTCAGAAGTACATTTAGAAGGAACATTTATTCTACCAAGGTACAATATTAGGCAACATATTAATCAAGTATTAAAGCTACAAAAAGGTTAGAAAGTGAGTTGTTTTGGACAACCTAGAAGCGTTGCAAATAAAATCTATAGAAGACAACAAATTTAAGTGACCAAAATCACTATCATCATCATCATCTACAAGGAAAAAGGTATGCAACAAAAGATGCAAAAGTTCATTAGTTGAACTTTTTATATTTGGACTTTTTTTAAAGTTATAAAGCACCAGTTATAAAATTTTAAAGGTTGCATCAAAAGTTTCATTTCAAGTCTTCAAAGATAGTGTAGAAGTTATAGTCTACAAGGTTCAAACCTGCACATAGAAGAAAATAGAAGTTAGGTATATTTTGAGAGAAAGAAATGTATCAACATTCTATTGCTTATTCTAAGAAAAGAAGACTATAGTTTTTGCATAATATATAGTGCAAAATATTTCATTGAAAAGCTTAGATGGATAAGTGAAATAATAGCCAAGCAATGAAGGTATTAGCAAGGGTTAAAGGCAATAATAATATCAGTTTTATCTCAGCCAAACAAGGGAGTTGAAGGTAATTTATTTGCATTATTTTGTGGCAAGGAGTAGCCACAAAAAAGGTTAATATCACCTCTAAATGCTGGAGAAGAAAGTCACCATATTAAAGCAGAAAGAGAGCTTGAGAGGAAGACAAAAATTTTAAGTCTACAGTGCAACTAAAGGCTACATTTACAAAGCATTTTTTGGATAGGTTTGAAAAGGGTCTAAGATAATATTTGAAAGCAATATCAAAAAAAGAAGTTGAATAGCAATATAAACCAATTGAAGTCTACATTACGAGTAAGATAAAGGCTCGGTTTATGGGCATGGAGGGCAATCATAGTCTACACATTAGATTAATTCAAGAGAACTCTACAAGCATGGTCAAGAGGTAGATTACACAATAGTAGGGAGATATATCAAAGTCTTCAAGTGGGTACCCTACAATGCGCTAAAATAAAATCTTAGGAAGAAAAAGAAAGAGTCATCCAAAGGCTAAAAAATCCAATCATTTAAGGTGTCTAAAGACACCCAACACAGTGCAAGAGCCACTAGAGTTACCACCTTTAGGGAGCACAAGAACCAAACTTGCATATTCAATAAAGATCCAGTGCAAGTTAAAGAGCACAAGGTTATAACTAAGGACGAAGTGCAAGTAGTTTGGTCAAACTATTATCACCACCAAAGAGGAGCCACCATGGTAGAAGCAGGCTGGAAAGTGACATAGAATGCAAAGTATTCACATTCCATACTGCCATTCCAAGGTAGCTACCACACACCTAAGTTTTTTGCCAAAGAAAAATATGAAAAAAATAAGGAATATCACCAAAAAGTGAGCCCTGAAGAGCGCTAGAAAGGATGTTGGACAAGCCCAAGAAAGTTGAAAATAATATAGGAATATCTCACCATGTGGAAGGAGCCATTTCATACAAATAAAAGAAGAGTACCACATTGATGAAGCCAAATTGAACGCCCAACAAAGAGAAGTAGGTGAGACATCATTTGATAACACTTCCAACTTTAGAACCCAACAAAGTGAAGCTAACTTGAGCATCCAAAGAAATAAGAAGCATTGCTAATATCACTAATCATCAATGAGTTAAGGAATTAAGCGCCATTTATCGTAGGCGTTGGGAGGAGGTGCAACAAGAACCATTTTCAAGAGGTTAGAGAAAATAAGCACCACTTGGCACTTCCTATTCTACATTGCATTGAGCTTAAGAGAAGGTGCCCACATACATATCTATTAAAGGGCTAAGAGAGAATTGAAAGAAATGAGATAATAATTGATTTAGAGAGCACATAGAGTGATATAAAAACTAGAAAAAAGGCACTATTAAGAAGGAGGGAAAGCATGTATAATCACCAAAAGAAAATCAACATTGAAGTGGAAAATAACACACATAATAGTTGAAGATATAGAGTGAGTTCAAGGCACATATTCAACAAGCTCGTGGTTGGAGAAAGGAAGGCAAACCAGCGTATCTACGTCAAGGAGAAAGTGCACAAGCAAAGTAAAGAGTAACAAGAGCATTAAAAAATTGATAAGGAACAATCAACCTTTATCAGTACGAAGTAAACTACATTCGTCTTAGTCAACTTGCAAACCTGAATCAATAATTTGAAAGGTGAGAATTATACATAAGTTATACTGCAAGTTTATTCAGGTTGATATCAACTACACTCTATACTCTAGAGATATTAGTTTTAGGATTAATAAGGTGTTGAAAAGAATCTCTAGAATGTTTATTGGTTACATGTAGAAATAAGTTAAAATTTGAAGCATCTAAACTATTTCTATTGCTTCATAATATTTACAAATATTAAAGTCAAGGAGATAAAAGTAGTAAAACTTAATTTGCAAATACTTAGTATTTTTGAAACTTCTAATTAGGGATATATAAGAAATCCTACTTCAACTAAATTTCTAGAAGTTTAGAAACCTAATATAGTATTGAATCATAGTTGAAGAGATTTAGATATTGCTTGCATAAAAATTATAGTTGGAAGATTGAGATAGAAGGACATAGACAATCCAACTAAAGATATTGAACTCCTATATTTGAAATTGCATTTCTAAAAGCTTTTTACAAGAAGATATAAAAGTTATAAAAGTGTTAGAGTTGAATTTCAGTCTAAACGATTTTATTTCATTAAGATCATAACATACCTCAATCTCTAGGGAGTCAAAAGGAATTCAACAAAATTCAAGATTAGAAAGACTAGCTTAAGCTTCAAGTTCATAATATAAAAAGCTTAAGAATTATCTCCAATATTGATTCAATAAATTAAATAAGAGCATTACTAAGGAGATACAAGGCCAACAACTCCAATATTCTCAAAAGAACTAAAAGATCATCGACTAGAATTTGCTCATATCACTCCATACACAAGTAAGCTATAAGAATTATTTAAAATAAATATGGATGAAATTGTGAAGAATGCATTCAACAGTGAGGAACTATTACATGAGTTGGAGTTCTATTATCAAAATATAATAGATACATTTGAAGGATACAAATACCTATCCACTAGTAAAAAGGATAGATTCTCAATGTTCTTTAAGGAAGAAAAAGAAGAAAATTTCTTAACTTTGATAGGTTATCTACATGAAGTACTCTTTAGAGCATGGTGGAATACTCAGAATACAGTTATACTTACTTCAGAAGAATGTTTTATGATATATCTATCATTGATTATTTCTGATTTTTTTCAAAACAAGGAGCCAATTAACAATTCCAGTCACCAAAATAGTTATGATATACTAATCCATCATGAAAAAGGTGTATCACAATAATGGTTGTATAAATAGAAAAGAAGACCGAGAAGGAAAAATAAGCATAACAGAGAAATAAAGTTGAGAGAAATCACTCTCAAACTAAATATAGATCCTAGTAAGCAAAGCTACAAGAAGAAGAAACCCATCACGATACAGTCAACCAATTCAAAGGAGAAAGAAAGAAAGAAAAACTCAAGCATCAAAATGAAATCAATATAGAAGACTAATATGAAGTTCTTCATTGAATACTAAAGTCTTCAAAACCAAATAATGTAATATAGGGGGGTGTTGAAATATATTACATCATTTTGTTCTTTACTAATGTACCTTCATGGGAAAATATTTAAATTAATATTATATTAGGAGATAAGAGTTACTTAATAAATGCACAAGTGCTAGAATGTGCAATGATGTAAATGTGTATGTAGTCCACATGTACATGAGTCTTAGGGTTGAGTAAGAGGTAAGGAATCTATATTTCTATATAAAGGCCTCATTGTGAGTATTTCTGTGAGGATTTTTGGAGTGCATAGGTTAGAGTAGTAGTAGTCACAATGTAGATACATTTTGTTATCATGGAGTAGAAGTAAAATCCATGAGAGGAGCATTGTAATTTTTGTGAGCTTTCTTATATGCATATTTCTAGAGCATTGTATGAAGTTTTCTATCATATTTTCATTCATGTTAAGTTTCCTTTATCATAGTTATAATATTGCATGCTTATTTCAATACTTGTGATTGCATTTTATTTAAGTTTAAGGTTCCAAAAGCTAACACTCACTAAGTGACCATATTCATGGTATGCTATGCATCTGAAGGGGATTGATTCTAGTCCACTTGTTGCATCTAAAAAATCCTGCTCACCCTTAGCTCAATTTTAGTAAAAAGTAGTTTGCCTAGATCCATCTCAACACAAATTCTAGCATATGTTGTTGAGCCCCCTATTGTTTCTCTAGATCACCCTATGTAGGTTCCCAAAAGATCACCTATCATCTTTATAATGTCATACCTCCAAAATTCTAGGGGTAGGGAAAATAATTTGAGTCAAATGGACACTATAGATGGCTCAATGTGTGGGTTAAAAGTTAGCTTCTAGGGTTGCATGAAAAGACCTGTTGGACCAATATTATATGGGTCCCTCTCAAAGACCTTATCTCTATTTGTAGGTATAATGAATTTTGCAAAAAAAATAACCATTGGGTAGGAGAATTATTTCAAATTCCCCTTGAGGGTCCTAGTGTTTTACATCTAATTAAAAAGCAACTTGTTTGAGGGTCTTAGACCTACAAATTTTCAAATAAGTGCATGGTTGGATCTATAGACAATGTCCTCAATAATTAGTTCCTCAACTATATCTAGAATAGAGGTAGAGTCTGTTTAGGGTAAACATCCATTTTGCATTGCCTATTTTAGTTTTTTTTTAGTTTCTTGTATAATATTCTAGGTTTGTGCTTTAGTATTAATAATTTTATTTTTGATGCCTTTAATCGTCCTTGCAAAAGTTTGCTTATTGGTTGTAGTAGAGAAGATGGATTTTGAGGCATCATTGCTCAAAGATTCATCCTCTTCTTCTTGTCTCTCCCTCACTATATCCATAAAAGATTGCTTGGGAGAAGGGGGTAGAGGGAGGACCCATGAAGGGCCTTCACCAACAACCATGGATAGGTAGAAAGTAGTTTTAATCTATGTTCTTTATGTGACAAGATACAAAAAATAAAAATTACCTACAATTTTTTTGAATAGTGTTGGATACGAAGAAAGCCCAACCTAAGCCCTACATTCCATATCCATTCCACCTTACTAAGGCTTTTGCATGCAATGGTGACATCAATATGCGTAAACCCTAGCAGAGCTCTCGTAAACCCTAGCCTCATTCAACCGTATCCAAAGATCCGATATCTTCCATGATTTGCTTAGCGAACCCCACTATTTAATAAATTATAAATTAAGTTTTAGGTTGAAGTATGATGCACTTATTTTTGCAGAAGAGCAGCACAGAGGAGCACTATACCCTACATAGGTGACATAATGGTAGAGGCATATAGTAAACTAGTATCAAAGCCATAAATGTTTAGTTATGGCAGAAGAGAAGTGGGTTCATTTAGAGTGCATTAATATTTGAAACTCTTATCATAAATATGTCAAACATTATTTTCAAAAAATCGTTGAAGCAAAGGAATGTCAATAGAAAGAAGAGATAGGAGCAAGTGCGAGGTAAGAGGGAGTGCAAGCCAAGAGTAAGTCCCACTAGCTAATATGAAAGGAAACTAATATTTGAAAGTCCTAATGGAAAGTTAGGATACCGTAGCTATAAGTATGGAGGCCTAATTGGAGATAAACAAAAGAGTGAATACACAATGAATTCAATATTGATCCAGGTAGTCAATGTTACACCAAAAGTGACTATTAAGGATGAAATGATTAAGCATGATATAACAATTATTAAAAGTAGAGAGTTAATATATAATTTCCATAGATCATGGTGAAGGTTTTTGAAGATTCAAAATTGGATCAAGTGAAAATGAGGATTGAATTCAAATTAGTATGTGACTTTTTCTTCCTAACGATTTTTTTCTCATCATCTTTTCCAGTTCATAAATTAGGGATAAAACAATGGGTGGTAGCCCATGGTTTAGGGGGAGAGATACCCTTTATTTAAGACCATGGAATAGAAAAAAAAATGTTGAGATAGAAACTATTAAGAAGCTTTTGATGTGGTTAATGCTTTTTGGACTTCTAGATCAACTTATCAATAAGGATGTTTTGAAGAATATTGGAAATATCCTAGTGAAACTCATCAAGGAAGAACTAACTATTAAGGAGAAAAAACATGCTATATATATCCTAATATGTGTTGCTATGGATATTTTAAAACTTTGCCATAATCCATTAAAATTAAATATAAATCAAGAGTATGAGATCAACAAGTGAATTTTAAAAATATCGGATTTCGATGCCATAATTGTTATGAGACCGAACACATGACAATAATTTACAAAGTGTAAAGTATGAAGAAAGATAAAAAAATTAATCATGAGATAAAATTCAAGACAAGGAAAGGAAATCATATACTAATAGAAGCTAGATTAGATCAAGAATATTCTACTCCAAAAGAAGAGATAAAGCAAGCGGTCCCCATAGCTTACTTGGATAAGCCATTATAAGAAATAAAGAAGGATATAAGGGATGAAAAAATACAATGTATAAGTTCAAGTTCATAAGGAATTAAAGGTGCAAAAGAAGATGTGGAAGAAAAATCCTAAAACGAAGATGACAACAAAGGTCAAGTTTTTTCTAGGTAGACCACCTTCATTTTTTGCAAGTAGTATAGAATCCTCTCTTGGCAATAAAAGTGAAAGTGATGTAGAGGTTGTCCCTTGCACTTTAGGGTTTTAAGAGTAACATACTAAAGGAATGAGTATGGAGAAAATCCATAACAAATAGGGTTTTTAGGGTAGAATAAGAAGGTAATTACTATGGATACGGAAGAGCGTCCTTGCACTTTAGGGTTTCTAGGCCAACATAAAGAAGAATGTGCTTTTGAGGTTATTTATTGCATTTCAGGTCCTTCAGAGCAAAACAAACCTAAACATCATAAGTCTTACTATAAATGGTGTGAAGATTGAAGAGATAGATGAAAGTGAAATTATTGGTGGGAATGACAAAAGAGAAGAAGACCCAAGAAGCAAAAACAAAGAGAAAAAGAAATACAAAGGGATATATGGGAAAACACAAACAAATATCAGAGTGTTAATAAGAAGTGGGGCTAAACCCATAAATAGAAATAAAAAATAACAATAAAAATATTATCTTGGAATATTACGATCATGAATAAGAACCTTAAAAAAAGTATTAAGAAATTTTCAAGTTGTTATAGAGAAGGTATTTATAGATATGAAAATTGGGCAACAAATATTTTAGCCATTTATGGTATTGAATTTTTCTTGACAAAATTTAAATTTTAAAAGAATTTGTATGAGTGAGATTTTATCTCTTAATAAAAATAATGTGAAAGAGCTGACTTTGAAAACTTAGCAGTCTGAGGAATATTATGAACATATTTGATAGAAAATAAAATCAATAATATCTTTAATAAAAAGAGAATTTGGTTATGGTTGCATATCTTTGATAAAAGGACAAGTTGGTTATGGTTTAATTAACTTGATAGAAATGTAATGGAAGCAATGTTTTGTTTTTCTAATGGGAGTGAAACCAATAAAAACTACACAACTTATATATATATATATATATATATATATATATATATATATATATATATATATATAATGGTTACATGGGATTTAAATGGACCCCACTCGTATTACATCATCACCACATAGTGATATTACAACAAAGCCTAGATATTATCCATGTATCACTTGGCAAGATTTGAACCTTGGTCTTCTCATTAAATGTTGAGGCCCCACTCGTATTACATCATCACCATATAGTGATATTACAACAAAGATTGGATATTATCCATGTATTGCTTAGCCAGATTTAGACCTTGATCTTCTCCTTAAGTGTTGAGGAATCTAACCAGATGAGCTAATGTCACTTAATAGACTATAATAAATCTTATATATATTTTCAACAAGTTTATACATATTTTTATGAGATATCTTGGTCCCCTCATACTAAGTGGGGTTTGAACCTTGGACCTCTCATAGAGAGGCCAAAGCCCTTACCACTTCAGTAAGCTTGCAAATTTATAAAAAATAATGTTTTAAGTTGAACTATCACAGATTTATTATTCAACAATCAGAAAGTGGGAGCAACATGGAGAAAGAATACAAGTAGCATCTCCATACATGATTTTCCATGAGTTAAAGTTTGAAGGATTATAATATTTAGTAGATTAACCTTTATAAATGTTCAACATACATTTAGGAAGAGGAAAAAAGAAAGAAAATACATCAACAAATTTTATTTTTATTTTTCTATTTGTTGTGTATAATTTGATTTTCAATAAGTCGTTGGGGGACAACACAACGGTTCAAGCTTTGGCTTTTCTTCGAGAGGTTCAAAGTTCAAACTATGACGTGTATGTAGTTGAGTGTTAAATTCTCTATTAATAAGCTCAACTCTCCCCCTTATGAGAGGTCATAGTGGGATAGGATGTCCAAACAAGGGTGTCGATCGTAAAGATTTCTCACACTAACCAAATCTAAAAAAAATTGGTTTTCAATAACTTGTTAAAAAGTAAAATGTTTTACTCATTAAAAAAATAAAAATAAAATATTTTAAATAAAATAAATAAATTTTACATATGATATTTGATGTAACGACATTTTAAATTAAAGATTAAACATCATAATTTTTTTTTTTTTTTATATATATGTTTTACTCTTTAAATTTTAAAATATAACTTCAATACAATGTGTTATACTTACATACAATAGAATGCCACTTGACTGTTTTTAAAAGATTCTTCGTATTTCACATTCTTTATGGATTTAAGTGGGATTTTTTTTTGTTTTTTAATTTTCAATTGCAACATCAATATTTTCAAGATATGATTGTGTATTGTTTTGATTTTTATCACATTTAGTTTGTCAACTTCCAACATTCTCTCCCCTAACATTCTCTTCCCTTAGATTGAATGAGGAAATATTTATTCTATTTCTAAGTGAAATAAATTGATTGTATGATTGTATCTTGTTTTTATTTTTATATCATTTAGTATGTCAACTTTCAACATTCTCTTCCCTTTGAACAATGAAATTTTCATTCTATTTGTAAGTGAAATAACTCAATTGTTTGTTATTACCTTTGTTAAAAAAAAATTATGTTG
Source organism: Wollemia nobilis (assembly GCA_028583015.1). Classification (NCBI taxonomy): domain Eukaryota; kingdom Viridiplantae; phylum Streptophyta; class Pinopsida; order Araucariales; family Araucariaceae; genus Wollemia; species Wollemia nobilis. The sequence continues at coordinate 6,238,886 of JAQPPZ010001031.1, read as the reverse complement.
ATCTTTTAAATTATAATATTTCAATTTAATTTACTTTTTCTAAACTAGGTCTTTAATAAAATAATGTGTCAATTTAATGTGTTTTTATCTTATATAATTAGTAGGACTTGTAGTCATTTGATTTGCATTCATGTTGTCACAAAGAATAGTAGTTGGTCTTTCTTGCTTTTTACCTAAGTCTTTCAGGACCTACCTCAAGTATATTGTTTATGTGCTTGCTAATGTAGCTTCTATATATTGTACCTCTACTATTGATAGTGCAATAATTGCTTGTTTCTTTGAAATCCAAGTTCCCAATGAGAAACAATTTCTTGATGTATATCTTAACATCAATTGAACCTCCCTAATTCAAATTATTGCATCCAACCAAATCAATCTTATCAACTAAAGTATAATGAATTCCATAGTTTAAAATTCCTTTTTTAAAATTATTTAAGCTACTCTTGTATCATTTTTTGATGCTTCACTCATGAATTTTAAACCAAAAAGACTGCACATGCATTATCTATCTTGTTGTTTTCAAGTACATACGGTTTCTAATCAAACTTCTATACTTTCTCTTATCCAATATTCCACTTTCATCATACTTGCACATTCTTTCACCTTGTGCAAGTGGCATACCAACATATTTGTAGATTTCCATACCAAGATTCTTCACATATCATGGGTATATTTAGATTGGAAAAGGAAAATCTGATCATGTGTTTGATATACCCCATGTTAAGAAAATAATGCATCAAATCCAAATCAGTCATTTTAAATTCATACATCATGGTTAGCTTAAAGAATTTCAAAGTCACGTAGGTCATCCGATCTTATTGATCAATAGAAGGCATTGATTTGTAAAGTTGAAAACCATGAAAAGTCCTCAAAGAAAAATGGGTCCTCAATATTTTGATGAATGATAGGTGCCTTTTCCTAGCAAAATGATCAAAAAGTAAATTTCAAAGTTACACGAGCCTTTGATTGCTCATCCAACAACTTACATCATTTCATAAGGCTACCAAAGGAATTATCAAATATTTTTTTTATGATTGATTAAAATCTGAACACATGGTAGATGTATTAGCAACCCATGGAAGAAGTGAGTAGTTGTACCATAAAGGTTTACATCCGAAGAGGATCCGTTGTCGATCTTGGGTAAAACAAGATATAATGACATGCATGATTTTGAGAGGGGAATTCAAAACATTTGAGTCACAAAATTGTGTCATATGATCTTGATGATCAATGAACAACACCATTTCAAGGAGCTCTTTAGCATTAATAAAAGTGACCCTATAATTGGATGAAGAGCAATGAAGACAATAATCAGAAACTAGTTCTTCCACATTTGATTGAGCTCACAATGACCAAACACTTGGCAACTACACAATCTCCTCACTCTACACTTAGAAGAGACCAATGATTAGAGATTCAATCAAGAATGATCTAATGTATGGAAGAAAAAAGAGGACTAATCAAATGAAAAAACATCAAGACGCAACATCAATCATCCAATTTCAACAATTGATGGTCCAAGAAGGAATATGCAAATAGAGAGAGGATGAGGAGGAAGTCCGCTAGTCATTTGATAAAGTAGAAAAAATATTATATAGAGAGCTATGATTTTTGAAAAGTGGCAACAACAACCAATTAGATTTTACTATCTAGTCATTTGATCAAGTAGAAAAATATTATCTAGAGAGCTACAATTTTTGAAAAGTGGTAACAACAACCAATTAGATTTTACCATCAACCTTTTGCCTTCCGCAATAAGGGACCTCCTTAACAACCAAACATCATTATTATAGATAACATCTACATGTGGTATCCTAAAGAAAGTAGTTGAATTCATAAAGACAACAATGGTAGAAAAATATTGAGTCCACCTACCTACACCATTGGAACACAACTTTCTAGGAAAGTGATTGGAATCTTAAAGGAAATAGTAGTTGAAGATCTTGTTCTAGAGACCTCAAGTATAGTGATATTGATTGCAAGAGGATCCCACACTCAATTTTTGGGAGAATTTTTAGTAAAATTATTTGGCAATAGTGGCAGAGGCTCCAAATCCAAAGGCTCCAAACCCTTCACCGTTAATGGTTCTAGATCTAGAGATCTCGAGCCCGTCATCATTGAATGTAGATCCATCCTTTGCTCAAACTTGGAGGAAAAATTTGGATTTCTTATATAGTTTTTGAGGCAAAGAGACCCTATTTTTTCTTATAATTAGGAGTTTCATTTCCATTGTAAGGCACTAGAAATTATCTGCTTGTACCTAATATCTAGCCTTATGTGTATATTTTATTTCACTTTATTCTATGTATTAATCTAGACTCAAACCTTGAGTTATTTTGTTAATGGCATTAGAGCCATTTTTAATTTGACATCTCTATACAAAAGGTTTATGATATATATGAAGATTTTACTAATTTTGGCCTATCATGTTTCTTATATACATCTTATGTTTGAATGGTTTATGTTAGATTAAAAATAGGTTCATTTATCTAGTTATTCATGGATGATGAATGTTTTATTTTATTCTAGTAGTACATAAAAGAATATTTTGATCTCGATGCATCACCTTTGTTAGATTAGGGTTTTATTTTTTTAATTTCTCCCTTTTCCATTGATGTGTGCAAGTATTTTAGGAAGGTGAGCATTAAAGTCCATACAAAATAAGGATCCAAACTTAGAAAAATCTTATAGGTTTTCCTGAGTCACTTTCCACACACACACAACTTCCCCTTGTGTCGACCAATGCAAGGCACGAGTATTTGGTGCATTTGGCTACTAAAATAGATGACCATGACATTATAAGATGATAATAATTCACTGGCATGTTCAGTGGGACAAATATCATAAATTTTCTCTACAAATTTGATTGAGATTGATTCCTTAAAAAAATACAAAAACAAAACCAAATAAATAGCCACCGTGCGTGCACAAGAGTTCGTTGGCATGCCCAGTGGGATGAATCTAATTTTTAATTATCCCCACTAATTTGATGTATTTTTTATTAATATTATAATAAAAAAATCTATCTCTTTGCTTATTGAAGCATAAGAACACTCACATGGTGGCTTCATTGAGAACAAAGGACGAAAAAAATTGAGTGCAAGAATTGTTACTAGGTCCTTTGCAAGAACAAATATTTAAGCATTCATGCCATCCATAAACTAAGGACCTAGAAGAAGACATTGATGAAAAAACATGGATGCAAATGAAAACCAATCCACAAGAAGGCACCTTGTCTAGAATGACAAAGGTTCCCTATAATCACCTATTCCTCATGCAACATGGGATTCAATCCTAGCCTCAATTTTTAAATCACTACCTTACTTCATTGGTGAGGATGCAATAAAACCTATAGAACATCTACAATGCATGGTGAGCCTATGCGTTGTTAACAATATTAAGGAGAAAAATGTGGTTGTCAGACTGTTAGCAACATCTTTTATAGGAAAGGTGATAGATTAGTACATAAGCCTTGCCCCATACTCAATCAATAGTTGGGACCAAATCGTAGACCTACTAGTTGATAAATTAAAAGAGGTGGATGGTGTGTCTCTCTTGGAGCAATTGACTACCATTAAGAGAGTGCCCTAAGAGATAATGGATGATTTCAACATCTAGTTTCATAAAACCTGGCATAGAATCCCTAATTAAATCAACCCTTTCCTAGGTATGGCATTCATTTATTATTTGAAAGCTATTAATCTAGAAATAGCCATGATGATTAAGTCTAGGGGATGAAATTCTCTGCAAATGACCTATGGGATAGACATTCAAGATAAAAATGATTTAATTCATATAGTAAGGCTAGCTCCTAGACCTCCTATACCTCTATTTTTGATCATTGAACCTTATTATGGGCCATCTTCAAAAGTTCAACCTACTAGCTTCTAGCCTACTCCTACTATAAACCCTATAATATCTCAAAACTCTCTCCTTTCTCTAGAATATCCCTCTACAAGTCGTTATTCCTCCATGGAGTTAGATGAGATGAACAACTTGTTAAGGATAATATCTAATGAGATCACAACCCTTACGAGGTAGTAGTATGCACAAAGGTTTCAATATCAAAATAATTTGAGACATCCCTTTTAGTAAAATAGCCAAGGGTATAGACCTCCTCCAAATGGCCAAGGGTATGAAGGATATCATTTCCATTTCAATAAAAACCTAAACCATCCCCAAATCTCCAATCAACAAATAGTGCCTTATAATTTCCACTATAGAAAATATCCCCTAACATTTTTAGGGATATAACTATCATAAAAAATGATTATATAAAATATTTCAATGCATGGTATTGTGCCTACCCTAGTTCCCATCCTCACAATGCTTATCCTAAAATAAATCCTCAACATAAAATTTTGGTGTCAAATGAAGTTGTACATACCCAACCATCTACTTCTTACTTAGGGTTGGATCTGCAAGCGTAGAACCATCCCCCTCTCATCTAACCCCAAAGCTCTCTTCCAAGAAAAAATATTGCTAATTAGGAGTAGACTTTAATACCATGGGATTAGAAGGAAGTAAATGTTGTATTTGATAGAGTGGGTACTTCAACGTCTGGGAAGCCACTAGTCCAATTAGACTATATGGCAAGGGCCAAGAGAAAATATATAAAGAAGTAATGAAATACTTATCAAGTGGGCCCTAATACCCAAATCAGACAATTTTATCCTAGAAAAGGCATTTCCCTATAGCCATGTTAGATCATAATGTGCAAAACCTCTTGATGGTAGTTAAGAGAAATGTTCCTAGAGCCCTAAGCAACGTGCAATAATTATAGCACTAGCTAGAAATCCCCAACCTATGATGGAGAGGTCCAAATATCAATGGTAATCAAGTATAATTTATAGGGTCTAGACATTCAAATCATTTAATGTAGTAGACCATATAAAAAAATCTATTATAGTTGTGTCTCTTTGGGATGTCTTGTCCATGCCCGAGAAGATGAAATATTTAGAGGAAGCTTTAGAGAGACCAAAGGTACTAGGAAAGAAAAATTATCCTACAATTCTACAAATATCTGACCCAAAGGTAAATTTAGCTAAACCTATGCCATTTGTTGATCAAAATTAATGGCCCACATTATTCCAAAGATGCTAAATAGAGACATTTCTTCTAGAATAGCATGAATTATTTGATCAAATCATCTATGAGTATTGTTACTTCCTAGAGTAAGAAACATAAGCATACATCTAAGGCAATAGATCATTGTGACACATGGTGGAAGTGCTTAATAGCAAATTACCAAAGAGAAGCCCAAGGCCAAAAGAGAAAAAATTATCCGATCAAGATCACCAATAAATAATATCCATAGCCAAGATAGGAAATACGATGGCTTCTTGAGACAACATGAGCCATTTGATTGGCCAATAAGGATGAACCGTAGACTAACCAATTAGTGAGAAGGGTGGTGGTCAATTTTACATTGACCTTGCATGAAAAGAAAAATGAATTTGCATGACATGGATTCAATGAGACAGTGTCCTTTTGCCAACTTTGCATGGGAAAATAATAACTTCACATGATGTAAATTCAATGTCTCAGAAAGAGTGACGGTCTCTTCTCACCATCCTTGTAGAAAAGGGAAGTAAACACATGTGACATGAATTCATTACTAAAAAGACAATGATGGGTCTAAAAAATATATTTTTTGTGTGAAGGATGGCAATCTCTATGTGTCAACTCTACAATAAAGGGGAATAAAATTGAAATGATGTAAATTTAATGCTAAGGAAGGTGGCAAACACTTTCCTCCATATTATGAAAGATAGGAGTGAATTCATTTAATGTGAATTCAATGTAGGCAAGTGCCCAATATTTGAGAAATAATATCCATTAAAGGGTGCCTTGCATTCATTCTTTCCTCATTGATTTCCAAGCATTCAAGCAAACAAAATCCCAGAGAGTATAAAGAGAATAATCATAGAGCTAAACTGTGAGAGGGCAAGCTACAGATATAAGTTTTCAAAAGAGATACCAACAACCATAGAAAGAAATAATACCAACACTTTCCCACTAGCAACCAAAACAAGCCCATACACTACTGCTACAAGATCTATTGCAACCTATCCTTTCACCTCGATATGAGAAGTGTCAACCCAAGATCCCAAATCCATTGGCCCCGAGCTAGTAAAGGAACCACCTAGAGGGTCATGGAACCTAGATTGTCCAAGAGAACAAAAAATCTAAGGGAATGGGCATTAAAAATATCTAAAGACAGGGATCCCAAGACCTTTAAAGCATGGATATGGAGTGGTTTTCTAGCATAGTATATGGTTATTGAGATCCACAACTATTATAAGCTAGTAGTTGCATGCATAGGATTCTATGACACCTAGGCCTAGGAGGTTGAATCATACGATGGAAGCTTTAGGGTCACTATTGTCTCCCATATCATATAAAACATATTGTTGGTTGAGACAAGTAGAATTGTCATAAATTTAGAGAATTCCATAGGATATTAAGACAATATCCTAGATAAGCTAGGGTTCCTATTCATTGAATGTGACATCAAGTATACCACACCACCAGAGTTTCCCTTATTTGTAGAGCTTTCAATGATAGTGCTAGAGACGCGTTGAGCATGCTAACATTCACTTTTGACTTTGAAGATGATAGGAATGTAGTCCAAACCCACCAAGACATCATATATGTTGAAGTGAAAATCCAAAGTTGAGAGGGTGAATTTTGATTTTAGTGATTTCATCATTGATAAAACTCATGAAGAATTGTCCAAATTCAAGGACACCCAAATTTTTAGATATTCTTAATTCCTTGAACATTTAATTTTGTTATAGAACCCTAGGAAATACCCAGGATTGAATCTAAATCAAGTAGATGATTCTAACCATAAGCAACTTGTATCTTTTTAGATAAAGGTCCTAAGTAAGGCCACCTCCTACTAAAATTTGTGGAATATTTTTTGGCCTCAACCCTAGTAGCTATGAGCAAACTCAATTTGGAGTGCCTCTCAACAAATAGCCCCCAATTTTTGCAAGGAAAACATAGAGGAGATTGGTATTTCCTAGAGGACACCACTACTTTAGGATGCATGACTTCAATAGGTTTGTATATCAATTTCCTAATTATGTGTTGGAGAGGGTTTTTGCTTTAGAGTTGTTTAGGCAAATGGATAATAATAGATGTATTCTATGGGAGCAAAAAGGGAATGATTGAATTTTATAAGCCTCCACTTAGCCTCGATGAAGTAACATTGGCAAAGAGAAAGGCTTACCCTATCTTGGGGAATAAAATGAAGGATCTAGGGTTGGATATCATGCTAGGTGAATGGAACTATGAACCAGAAGGTAAGCTTGATATCTAGTTAATGAGCATCGAGAGTTTGACTAAATTCATACATAAGCCCATACTAGATATAAAGCCCAAAATAACCTACTATAGGAGGTAGGTGCATGACCAATAAAGATAATTTCAAAACAATCATAGAAGCCAAGATCTTATGAGAACACCTATTAGAAAAAATGTCAGACAAACCCCCAATCTTACATTAATGCTAAAATGAAGAAGGCCTTAAGGGAGGAGCACTAGAGAAAAGCTAAAATTGAGGCATGGTAGAAATTTTGACAAGAGATAGTGGAAACTACAATAACTTATGGTGATCTAGATGATAATGATAATTTTAACAAACCATATAACCAAGAGCACTCGAATGCTAAAAGTACTCCCCTTAATGAAGGTGACAATGAAGAAATAGCCTCTAGGTGGGATCAAATGATATAGTAGGTGGAGGTGCTGGTGAAATAAGTCCTACACATAGAATAATGTATTTTGAGACCTAAAGAAACCCCAATTTTTGTCTCTCCTTCTACATCACCACCACAAATAGCCCAACACATGTTGCAGTAGAAGAAAAAAGGGAATTGGTTCATTGATTGATCCCTCCACCATTGAAGAATAAAAGAGAGGACATCCCAAAGACAACCACAAGCTACTCCACCTCTAGTATTTGGTAAGTTTCCTAAAAAAATTTCCACTTTTACTTCAACAACTAGCTAGTGGCCATCCATTTCTTTATTTTTTTGGCCCCATTGGCCTCCTTTCCTTTTTCTAGAACCACAACCACATTAATCTGGAATCCTCCCATTATTTTGATGGCTACCTCTATTCAAGCAACACCTTCATTCACAAGACCTATAATTGTTACCCCCATTTCTTTTGCTCCCATCACCCCAACTATAGGTTCTTGGTCCATTTTTTTAGAAAGATGCTTTCCTCTTCCTTTCACTCCTTCATCCTCTCCAATTCTAATATTCAAACCATTAGCCCCAATTTTAGTTACACAGGGGCAATTGATGGGCTTAGATACATCTCCACCTTCCATTGTACTACATAAATTCTAAACAATTCAAAATCAAATGTTGTAGTACACCCAAAATAAAGAATCCAAAAGAGCTACACAACCCACAAAAATAAGGATGAGGAGTCATTTTGATCCTTAGGGCAATAAACTATATATTTTTTAACTGACCATATTTGTCTCTAATCCATAATGGAAAATACAAAAATAGTATTAGCAAGTGATAGTAGCAAGGATTAACCTTCAATATTCCTGGGTTGAAGATATACTGGAATTCACGAAGCAAACTAGAAAAACCATGATCCATGACTACTTGTCACTTGAGAGAAATTTGAAGAAAAAGGAGGAGCTTGAAAATGTGAAATTACTCTCAAGAACTCCTGGTTGGAAAAAAAATTACTACATAACCAGGTAGACCATCTCACCAATCAATTGGATTTACAACTACCAACTTCTCTCCTAGATGCAAAAGGAGCATAATCCAAAGCTTTATAGATAAACTCACTGCTTAGGAAGCCTAAATTAACAAGAAGGTCATTTTGAAAAAAAGGGGCTTAAATAGGAAAGATAAAAATGTAGATCTCAGATGGTAACTAGGGGGCATAATAAAAGAGGTTTGCTGAGTATACTAGGATTGTATAACCAAGACAATACGATCATTATCCTAGGTGCTCAAGTTTATCGATATAGCCACTACGCAAAGATGCCAAATGAGTGAATAAGTGGTGAAAATTTTGGCTATAACTTTTGCAAGGTTAGTCAAAGCAAGGGCATACATAGTAAAGTTATCCACTTCATCTGATCAAGAGCTAACAACTACAAGATTTCAAGACAGAGAAGTGATGGTATAAAAAGTATTTGGTGTGCTTGAAAAAGAATAGGCTACACAAAAATGCAAAGCCTAGATAAAGATCTTGACCACTATGGTTGCAAAACTAAGAGGTCCCATTTAATCCTCAATTAAAAAGGGTTTTTCCTACCCCTCGACCTTTGATAATGAGCTTGATTTAGAGCAAAAGTATACACAATTGTTTGAGCAAGAAAAAAGAGGTAAACAAATTTTGATAAATGTCTAAATTTCTCCACTTTGGATGATGTAACATAGGTAATCAATCCCCTAGCAAATCTTGAGGTGCAAATTCAAGAGGTCACAAGTGAAGTGGAGAACTTATGTAGCAATCAAATAGAACTCCAAATATGCTATCTCCAGTACCAAAAAATAGAGTTGTCATCAGATGATGAGTAGGGATAGACTTCCATTAATCCCTACATTATTTTATATTCTTTCCATTATTTCTTCAATTATTCAAAATTTTATTCTTTTATTTTGACTTTGTGCTCAATGGAGGGGGCTATAATTTTTTTTATTAAAGGATGATGAATGTTCATTTATATTTTTATTAATGGATGATGAATATTTTATTTTATTCTAGTAGTACATAAAAGAATATTTTGATCTCGATGCATCACCTTTGTTATATTAGGGTTTTATTTTTTTAATTTCCCCATTTTCCATTGATGTGTGCAAGTAGTTTATGAAGGTGAGCATTAAAGGCCATACAAAATAAGGATCCAAACTTAGCAAAATCTTATAGGTTTTCCTGAGTTACTTTCCACACACACACAACTTACCCTTGTGTCTACCAATGCAAGGCACGAGTATTTGGTGCATTTGGCTACTACAATAGATGACCAAGATGATAACAATTCACTGGCATGTTCAGTGGGACAAATATAAAAAAATTTGCTCTACAAATTTGATTGAGATTGATTCCCTAAATAAATACAAAAGCAACACCAAATAAATAGCCATCGTGCATGCACAAGAGTTCGTTGGCATGCCCAGTGGGATGAATCTAATTTTTAATTAGCCCCACTAATTTGATTTATTTTTTATTAAGATTATAATAAAAATATCTATCTCTTTGCTTATTGAAGCATAAGAACACTCACATGGTGACTTCATTGAGAACAAAGGACCAAACAAATTATGAGTGCAAGAATTGTTACTAGGTCCTTTGCAAGAACAAATATTTAAGCATTCATGCCACCCCTAAACTAAGGACCTAGAAGAAGAAGTTGATGAAAAAATATGGATGCAAATGAAAACCAACCCATAAGAAGGCACCTCATCTAGAATGACAAAGGTTCCCTATAATCACCTATTCCTCATGCGACATGGGATCCAATCCTAGCCTCAATTTTCAAATCACTGCCTTACTTCATTGGTGAGGATACAATAAAACCTATAGAACATCTACAATGCATGGTGAGCCTATGTGTGGTTCACAATATTAAGGAGAAAAATGTGGTTGTCAGACTGTTAGCAACATCTTTTATAGGAAAGGTGATAGATTAGTACATAAAACTTGCCCCATACTCAATCAATAGTTGGGACCAAATAGTAGACCTACTAGTTGATAGATTAAAAGAGGTGGATGGTGTGTCTCTTTTGGAGCAATTGAATACCATTAAGAGAGTGCCCTAAGAGATAATGGATGATTTCAACATCTAGTTTCATAAAACCTAGTATAGAATCCCTAATGAAATCAACCCTTTCCTAGGTATGGCATTCATTTATTATTTGAAAGCTATTAATCTAGAAATAGCCATGATGATTAAGTCTAGGGGATGAAATTCTCTGCAAATGACCTATGGGATAGACATTCAAGCTAAAAATGATTTAATTCATATAGTAAGGCTAGCTCCTAGACCTCCTATACCTCTATTTTTGATCATTGAACCTTCTTATGGGCCATCTTCAAAAGTTCAACCTACTAGCTTCTAGCCTACTCCTACTATAAATCCTATAATATCTCAAACCTCTCTCCTTGCTCTAGAATATCCCTCTACAAGTCCTTATTCCTCCATGGAGTTAGATGAGATGAACAACTTGTTAAGGATAATATCTAATGAGATCACAACCCTTACGAGGTAGTAGTATGCACAAAGGTTTCAATATCAAAATAATTTGAGACATCCCTTTTAGTAAAATAGCCAAGGGTATAGACCTCCTCCAAATGGCCAAGGGTATGAAGGATCTCATTTCCATTTCAATAAAAACCTAAACCATCCCCAAATCTCCAATAAACAAATAGTGCCTTATAATTTCCACTATAGAAAATATCCCCTAACCTTGTTAGGGATATAACTATCATAAAAAATGATTATGTAAAATCTTTCAATGCATGGTTTTGTGCCTACCCCAGTGCCCATCCTCACAATGCTCATCCTAAAAGAAATCCTCAACAAAAAATATTGGTGTCAAATGAAGCTATACATACCCAACCATCTACTTCTTACTTAGGGTTGGATCTGCAAGCATAGAACCATCCCCCTCTTATCTAACCCCAAAGATCTCTTCCAAGAAAAAATCTTGCTAATTAGGAGTAGACTTTAATACCATGGGATTAGAAGGAAGTAAATGTTGTATTTGATAGAGTGGGTACTTCAACGTCTGGGAAGCCACTAGTCCAATTAGACTATATGGCAAGGGCCAAGAGAAAATATATAGAGAAGTAATGAAATATTCATCAAGAGGGCCCTAATACCCAAATTAGACCATTTGATCCTAGAAAAGGCATTTCCCTATAGCCATGTTAGATCATAATGCGCAAAACCTCTTGATGGTAGTTAAGAGAAATGTTCCTAGAGCCCTAAGAAATGTGCAATCATTATACCACTAGTTAGAAATCCTCAACCTGTGATGGAGAGGTCAAAATATCAATGGTAATCAAGTATAATTTATAGGGTCTAGACATTCAAATAATTTAATGTGGTAGACCATATAAAAAATCTACTATAGTTGTGTCTCTTTGGGATGTCTTTTCTATGTCCGAGAAGATGAAATATTTGGAGGAAGCTTTAGAGAGACCAAAGGTACTAGGAAAGAAAAATTATCCTACAATCCTACAAATATCTGACCCAAAGGCAAATTGAGCTAAACCTATGCCATTTTACCTAACTCTTATTTATTAGGATAAGTTGATTCACATTTGAATGGTAGATTCTTGGTCAAGTACTTTAGTCATGCCCAAAAAGGTCATAATTGAATTAGAGTTGGCATATGAGTCGATCAGTAAAGGGGTAGTTCAACTATATGGTACTCTTGTTCAAATATTTGAACTAGTAAGGAGCCTTCCCCTTATATTACATGTATGTCTAAGCATCACAGTCTATCAAGACATAGCGGTGATTGAACTTCCAACTACTTTCATTGTTTTCTTATCAATGGACTTCATTGCTAAGATAAGATGCTATTTATATTTATATTGGATGCACATGTTTCTCAAGACTAGATATAATACCAAGCTAAATATTCCATTCTCTCCATGTCCATTATGTAGAGCATATGCCTTCGGTCAAGCTAGATATTGATCATACATGTATGCCTGAAGAAGGGCAGTCCAAATCGGACCTATATATTGATGAAGTCTACTCTTCCATTCTTGATGATTAGATGGACCAATGAATAGCTAAAATGTAGGATTCAAATCCCTATGAATTCTTTAAACCAACTATAAAGGGTTGAAGAACTATCCTTGAGCTTTGTATATATATATATATATATAATATTATATACATATATATTATGCTTAACATATTTTTAAGTTTATTTTGTACCAAATTTTGCAAAGCAATGGAGTCATGTTGGTAATTTGTATCATTGAATGCCATGAGTTGATCAAAATTAATGGCCCACATTATTCCAAAGGTGCTAAATAGAGACCTTTCTTATAGAATAGCATGAATTATTTGATCAAATCATCTATGATTATTGTTACGTCCTAGAGTAAGAAACATAAACATACATATAAGGCAATAGATCATTGTGACACATGGTGGAAGCACTTAATAGCAAATCACCAAAGAGAAGCCCAAGGTCAAAAGAGAAAAATTATCTGATAAAGATCACCAATAAATAATATCCATTGCCAAGATAGGAAATACGGTGGCTTCTTGAGACAACATGAGCCATTTTGTTGGCCAATAAGGATGAACCGTAGAAAAACCAATTAGTGAGAAGGGCGGTGGTCAATTTTACATTGACCTTGCATGAAAAGCAAAATGAATTTGCATGACATGGATTCAATGAGATAGTGTCCTTCTACCAACCTTGCATGGGAAAATAATAACTTCACATGATGTAAATTCAATGTCTCAGAAAGAGTGACAGTCTCTTCTCACCATCCTTGTAGAAAAGGGAAGTAAACACATGTGACATGAATTCATTACTAAAAAGACGATGATGGGTCTAAAAAATAGATTTTTTTGTGAAGGATGGCAATCTCTACATGTCAACTCTACAATAAAGGGGAATAAAATTCAAATGATGTAAATTTAATGCTAAGAAAGGTGGCAAACACTTCCCTCCATCTTATGAAAGATAGGAGTGAATTCATTTAATGTGAATTCAATGTAGGCAAGTGCCCAATATTTGAGAAAGAATATCCATTAAAGGGTGCCTTGCATTTATTCTTTCCTCGTTGATTCCCAAGCATTAAAGCAAACAAGATCCCAGAGAGTATAAAGAGAATAGTCATAGAGCTAAACTGTGAGAGGGCAAGCTACATATATAAGTTTTCAAAAGAGATACTAGCAACCATAGAAAGAAAGAAGACCACCACTTTCCCACTAGCAACCAAAACAAGCCCATCCACTACTCCTACAAGATCTATTGCAACCTATCCTTTCACCTCGATATGAGAAGTGTCAGACCAAGATCCCCAATCCATTGGCCCCGAGCTAGTAAAGGAACCACCTAGAGGGTCATGGACCCTAGATTGTCCAAGAGAACAAAAAATCAAAGGAAATGGGCATTACAAAGATCTAAAGATAGGGATCCCAAGACCTTTAAAGCATGGATATGGAATGGTTTTCTAGCATAGTATATGGTTATTGAGATCCACAACTATTATAAGCTAGTAGTTGCATGCATAGGATTCTATGACACCTCAGCCTAGGAGGTCGAATCATGCGATGGGAGCTTTAGAGTCACTATTGTCTCCCATATCATATGAAACATATTTTTGGTTGAGACAAGTAGAATTATCATAAATTTAGAGAATTCCATAGGATATTAAGACAATATCCTAGATAAGCTAGGGTTCCTATTAACTGAATCTGACATCAAGTATACCACACCACTAGAGTTTCCCTTAGTTGTAGAGCTTTCAATGATAGTGCTAGAGACGCGTTGAGCATGCTAACATTCACTTTTGATTTCGAAGACAATAGGAACGTAGTCCAAGACCACCTAGACATCATATATGTTGAAGTAAAAATACAAAGTTGAGAGGGTGAATTTTGATTTTAGTGATTTCAACATTGATAAAACTCATGAAGAATTGTCCAAATTCAAGGACACCCAAATTTTTAGATATTCTTAATTCCTTGAACATTTAATTTTGTTATAGAACCCTGGGCAATACCCAGGATTGAATCTAAATCAAGTAGATGATTATAACCATAAGAAACCTGTATCTTTTTAGATAGAGGTCCTAAGTAAGGCCACATCCTACTAAAATTTGTGGAATATTTTTTGGCCTCAACCCTAGTAGCTATGAGCAAACTCAATTTGGAGTGCCTCTCAACAAGTAGCATCCAATTTTTGCAAGGAAAACATAGAGGATATTGGTATTTCCTAGAGGACACCACTACTTTAGGATGCATGACTTCAATAGGTTTGTCTATCAATTTCCTAAGTATGTGTTGGAGAGGGTTTTTGCTTTAGAGCTGTTTAGGCAAATGGATATAATATATGTAGTCTATGGGAGCAAAAAGGTCATGATTGAATTTTATAAGCCTCCACTTAGCCTTGATGAAGTAACATTGGCAAAGAGAAAGGCTTCCCCTATCTTGGGGAATAAAATGAAGGATCTAGGGTTGGATATCATGCTAGGTGAATGGACCTATGAACCAAAAGGTAAGCTTGATATCTGGTTAATGAGCATCGAGAGTTTGAATAAATTCATACATAAGCCCATACTAGATATTGAAGCCCAAAATAACCTACTAGAGGAGGTAGGTGCGTGACCAATAAATATAATTTCAAAACAATCATAGAAGCCAAGATCTTATGAGAACACCTATTAGAAAAAATGTCAGACAAACCCACAATCTTACATTAATGCTAAAATGAAGAAGGCCTTAAGGGAGGAGCACTAGAGAAAAGCTAAAATTGAGGCATGGTAGAAAATTTTACAAGAGATAGTGGACACTACAATAACTTATGGTGATCTAGATGATAATGATAATTTTAACAAACCATATAACCAAGAGCACTCGAATGCTAAAATCACCCCCTTTAATGAAGGCGACAATGAAGAAATAGCCTCTAGGTGGGATAAAATGATATAGCAGGTGGAAATGGTGGTGAAATAAGTCCTACACATAGAAGAATATCTTTTGAGACCTAAAGAAACCCCAATTTTTGCCTCTCCTTCTACATCACCACCACAAATAGCCCAACATGTGTTGCAGTAGAAGAAAAAAGGGAATTGGTTCATGGAGTTATCCCTCCACCATTGATTAAGAAAAGAGAGGACATCCCAAAGACAACCACAAGCTACTCCACCTCTAGTATTTGATAAGTTTCCTAAAAAAAATTCCACTTTTACTTCAACAACTAGCTAGTGGCCACCCATTTCTTTATTTTTTGGTCCCATTGGCCTCCATTCATTTTTCTAGAACCATAACAACATTAATCTAGAATCCTCCCATTATTTTGATGGCTACCTCTATTCAAGCAACACCTTCATTCACAAGCCCTATAATTGTTACCCCCATTTCTTTTGCTCCCATCACCCCAAATATAGGTACTTGGTACATTTTGTTAGAAAGATGCTTTCCTCTTCCTTTCACTCCTTCATCCTCTCCAATTTTACTAAACCATTAGCCCCAATTTTAGTTGCACAGGGACAATTTATGGGCTTAGATACATCTCCACATTCCATTGTACTACATAAATTCTAAATAATTCAAAATCAAATGTTGTAGTACACCCAAAATAAAGAATCCAAAAGAGCTACACAACCCACAAAAATAAGGATGAGGATTCATTTTGATCCTTAGGGAAATAAACTATATATTTCTTAACTGACCATATTTGTCTCTAATCCATAATAGAAAATACAAAAATTGGATTATTAACCTTCAACATTCCTGGGCTGAAGATATACTGGAATTCACGAAGCAAACTAGAAAAACCATGATCCATGAATACTTGTCACTTGAGAGAAAGTTGAAGAAAAAGGATAAGGATCTTGAAAATGTGAAATTACTCTCAAGAACTCCTAGTTGGAAGCCAAATTACTACATAACTAGGTAGACCATCTCACCAATCAATTGGATTTACAACTACCAACTTCTCTCCTAGATGCAAAAGGAGCATAATCCAAAGCTTTATAGATCAACTCACTGCTTAGGAAGCCTAACTTAACAAGAAGAAGGTCATTTTGGAAAAAGGGGCTTAAAGAGGAAATATAAAAATGTAGAGCTCAAATGGTAACCAGGGGGCATAATAAAAGAGGTTTGCTAAATATACTAGGATTGTATAACCAAGACAATACAATCATTATCCTAGGTGCTCAAGTTTATCGATATAGCCACTACACAAAGATGCCAAATGAGTGAATAAGTGGTGCAAATTTTGGCTATAAATTTTGCAAGGTTAGTCAAAGCAAGGGCATACAGAGTAAATTTATCCACCTCATCTGATCAAGAGCTAACAACTACAAGCTTTCAAGACAGAGAAGTGATGGTATAAAAAGTATTTGATGTGCTTGAAAAAGAATATGCTACACAAAATTGCAAAGCCTAGATAAAGATCTTGATCACTATGGTTGCAAACCTAAGGGGTCCCATTTAATCCTCAATTCAAAAGGGTATTTCCTACCCTTCGAAATTTGATAATGAGCTCCCTTTAGAGCAAAAGTATACACAATTTCTTGAGCAAAAAAAAAGAGGTAAACAAATTTTGGTAAATGGCTAAATTTGTCCCCTTTGGATGATGTAACATAGGTCATCAATCCCCTAGAAAATCTTGAGGTGCAAATTCAAGAGGTCATAAGTGAAGTGGAGAACTTATGTAGCAATCAAATAGAACTCCAAAGATGCCATTGTTAAGATCCTGCTATAAAATAAACTCAAATAACACACTCTCACACAATTACTTGGAAATAACTCACATAAACATCACATTAATATAACATAAATTTGCATAAAGAACAATCTCACAATAGGACTGAATCGCAGGCCTCTTCAAGGGGGAAACCTCCTTCAATACTTCATTAATTTTGCAAAATATGGTTACATTGGTGCCTTTTCGGGTATTTAAGGATTTTCCTTCCAAGGTTGGCTTACATGCAAAATGCCACCTGGATTACATGCATAATGCCACCCGAATTACATGCATAGTGCCACTTTGAATTACATGCACAATGCCACTCGAATTACATGCACAATGCCACTCGAATTACATGCACAATGCCACACGAATTACATGCACAATGCCACCTATCTACCATGTGTTACATAAAAAGGGTGCCATTTGTCATAGGCACTACCTAAGCTAAAACTTAGAACATTACAAAATATTAATCATGGGTACTACCCACGTTCACTAGGAATTATTACAAAAGGGGAGTTATTACATTAAGGGTTAGGATGAGATCCTAACATGCCCTTCTCCTTAAAGGAGCTTTGTCCTCAAAGCTGAAAATGAGGAAACTGTTGCTGGAGTTGATGGAGAGACTCCCATGTAGCATCCTCAGGTTGAAGTCCACGCCACTGAACCAGGACCTCTGTGATGGTACGGTTGCGCAGAGTGCGAGTTCGACGATCCAGCAGCTGTTTCGATGCAAGTAAGATGGAGCCTTCTTCATCCAATTTAGGGAGTGTTGATTGAACCTATACCTTTGTGCCCACAACTTTCTTGAGAAGGGAAACATGAAAAACAGGGTGGATCTTGGAAGTGGGGGGAAGAGCCAATTTGTAAGCTGTTGGACCAATCCATTGCAGAACCTGATAAGGACCATAGAATTTTGGAGCAAGCTTCTGACACCTGCGGAGTTGTAGGGATGATTGTTTGTATGGCTGCAAGCGAAGGAAGACCATATCACCCACATCAAAACTACGCTCAGAATGATGCTGATTAGCTTGTTGGCGCATCCGATTCTGGGCCATGTTCAAATTTTGCTTGAGTTGGCGGAGGACCTCGGTGTGTTGACTCAGAGCATTGTCGACGGCCTGGACCTTGGAGCTGCCCGAAATGTAGGAGGAAGGCATGAGTGGAGGGCGCCCGTAAACTGCCTCAAATGGTGTGAGTTTGGTGGCGGTATGATAGGAAGTGTTGTACCACCATTCAGCCAAAGAAAGCCATTTTGCCCAATGAGTAGGATGATCGGAGGCAAAGCAGCGAAGGTAGGTTTCCAAGAATTTATTAACAACCTTTGTTTGACCATCCGTTTGCGGATGGTAGGCTGAAATCATTTTGAGCTGAGTCCCCTGCAACTTAAACAACTCTTGCCAAAAATTGCTAGTAAAGGTGGGATCACGATCAGATACAATGGAGGCGGGCATGCCATGAAGGCGAAATATGGAGTCAAGAAAAGTTTGGGCAATAGTGGATGCTGTGTAAGGATGGGTTAGGGCACAAAAGTGAGCATACTTTGAAAGGCGGTCCACTACCACAAAAATAACAGACTTGCCTCCAGATTTAGGTAGCCCTTCTATGAAGTCCATGGAGATGTCAGTCCACACCTGATCTGGTATCGACAATGGTTGAAGAGTGCCTGGGGAGCGCACTGTTTCTCCTTTCATCCGTTGACAAGTGTCGCAATCCGCTACAAAAGAGCGAATGTCCTGTTTCATGCCTTTCCAAAAGAAGGTGCGCTTGAGTTGCTCATAAGTTTTTAGGAACCCTGAATGGCCAGCAGATGGAGTAGCATGTGATTCCTTCATGAGGAGTTCTCGAAGTGGGGACTTAGGAGGAAGAACCAGGCGTTGATGGTAACGCAGATCTTGGCCATCCCAACTATATCCTGGTGTAGACTCTGGATCATCCCTAAGTGAAGCAACCAGGTCTTTCAAATCTGCATCCTGAAGTATTTCCTGACGTAAGGGCTCAATCCATTGGGGCAATGGTGCAGAGATGGCACACAGCATACTAAGGGCCTCAAATTGGCGAGAGAGAGCATCTGCCACAAGATTTTCCTTCCCTTTTTTGTACGTGATGTCATAATCATAGCCCATGAGTTTTGATACCCACTTTTGTTGCTCGGGAGTGGCAACTCATTGTTCTAGAAAGTATTTAAGGCTCTGGTGGTCAGTTTTGATGGAGAAATGGCGCCCAATGAGGTAAGGCCACCAATGTAGGACTGCATGCAATATTGCCAACATTTCCTTAGCATATGTGGATTTTCCCAGATTGCGATCAGATAGGGCTTTGCTGGTAAAATCCAAAGGGTGTCCTTCTTGCATCAATACTGCCCCAATACCACGACCAGAAGCGTCACTTTCAATGACAAATTTTTTTGAGAAGTCTGGCATGGCTAAAACCGGAGTGGTGGTCATGGCATGTTTGAGGTCCAGGAATGCTTGCTCAGCCGGCCTTGTCCACATAAAAGAATCCTTCTTCAACATGGAGGTGAGGGGGGCGGCTATCTTTCCATAATTGCAGACAAATTTACGGTAATATCCTGTAAGCCCTAAAAATCCTTGAAGTCCCTTGAGTGTGCGAGGTTTTGGCCATTCTTGGACTGCTTGGATCTTCTTAGGGTCAACCTTGACACCATCCTTTGAGACAATGTGTCCCAGATATTCTACTTCAGTCAAACCAAAGGAGCACTTGGACCTTTTTGCAAACAATTTATGGTCGGCCAGTAGTTGGAGAGTTTGATCTACATGATTGAGATGCTCTTCCCATGTGTGACTGTAAATCAAGATGTCATCGAAGAACACAAGGATGAAATTTCGCAAGAAGGGGCGAAAGATGTTGTTCATCAGGCTTTGGAATGTGGAAGGAGCATTTGTGAGACCAAATGGCATTACCAAGAATTCATAATGACCTTCATGAGTGCGAAAAGCAGTTTTAGGAATATCTTCATCCCTAAGCCGAATCTGATGGTACCCAGAGCGAAGGTCTAGCTTGGTGAAGTACATGGTCCCATGTAATTCATCTAGTAATTCATCAACCATAGGGATAGGAAATTTATCCTTGACCGTTATCTTGTTGAGCTCTCGGTAGTCAATACACAATTGCCAAGAGCCATCCTTCTTGAGGACCAGTAAGACTGGTGCAGAGTAGGGACTAGTACTAGGCCGAATGACACCCGCCTTGAGTAATTCCTGTATCATCTTCTCAATATCTGACTTCATGGCATGGGGGTATCTGTACAGTCGGATATTGGGAGGTGTACTATCCGGAAATAATGGAATGGCATGGTCATGAGAGCGATGCGGTGGTAGTGTGATTGGTTCTAAAAATATGGCCTCATGTTTGTGGAGAACCTGTTGCATGTCTGGTGGAATTTCACCCATTGGGGATGTGGATGGTTGGATGGAGAATAGTTGTGCAATGACCCCACGTGATGATTTCTTTAGCAATTTCTCCATGCCGTTTGAACTGATAATTTGAGGTGTTCCTGCTGGGGAGCCCTTGATGATGTGTGTTTGGCCATTCTGGGAGAACTGCATCCAAAGTTCAGCAAAGTTCCAACTGATAGTGCCCAGTGTACTCAACCATTGAGATCCCAAAACAATATCACATCCACCCAACTGGAGGGCAAACATGTCCTGCTTGAGTGCATAGTCCCCTATCTGGATTTTAACATTGCGACACTTTCCCTTACAAGGTAAGGTTCCCCCGTTGGCTACCATGACCTCAAAGGAGTTACAAGTGTGGATATAGCAATTTGCCCGCTGAGCAACTCTAGGGTCAATAAAGTTGTGTGTGCTTCCCGAGTCCAAAAGGATGGAAAGACGTTGGCCCTTGAAAAATCCTGTAACCTTCATGGTTTGAGGGGTAGTAATGCCTGCAAGGGCATGGACTGTAATTGCTGTTTCAGGTTCCTGTTTCACTTCTTCTTGTGGAGGAGGTGTTTCTGGAGGGTCCTCATCCTTATCACTCTCATCAGAGGTATCAGGTTCTTCAACATCGATCAGGAACAATTTTTTGTGTGCACACTTATGCCCTTTGAAAAACTTTTCATCACAATTATAACATAATCCTTGGGCACAACGTGCATCCATCTCTTCGATGGTGAGGCACTTTGGTGCAACAGGTTTATTATCAACTGGGTTTTGGGCTCTAGGAGGAAATGAAGGTCTATTTTACAAAAACTTTGATGGGTGTCTTTGGGCAGAGAGTTTAGATTCGGCCAGACGGGCCAAACTGATAGCTTCCATCATAGTTCGTGGTTTCAACATTTTGACTTCTGCTTGGAGTTCCATCTTCAACCCACTGATATAACAACTCTGGAAGAACCCTTCACTCAATCCTCTTGTTCAATTGGCCAATTTTTCAAATTGAGCTTGGTACTCTCGAACTGACCCTGTTTGTTGTAGTTTGGATAAGGCTCCTGTGAAGTCCTCAAACTCACTAGGACCAATCGAGTGAGTATTTGGGATTCAAAATCCTCCCAAGAGAGATTTGGGTAGGTAAGACGCAACCATTGAAACCGAGTGTAGAGCCTCGGATTCCAAGTTAAAGGAAGCCATCCGGACTCGATGAAATATCGGTACATTATGAAGTCGAAAGAATTGGTCAACCCGACATAGCCACCCATCAACATCCTTCCCATTGAATTTGGGAAAGTCCAACTTGGGCATTCTGAAGGGTGTATCATGGTCACGATTCCTTGTAGAACTCTCGACTTGGTATTCTGATTTGGGTGGTTCTCTTCTCAGTTTGCTATCCACTTCAGTCAATGCTTCTTCTAAGCGATTGCTAGTGGCCTCATGCTCTAGGCGAAGACCTTGGACTTCTTCCCTTATGGAGTGAAAATCCGAGTTCAAGTTCTCAATGGCTTTTGTTAGGGACTCCAAGTGTTCTAGTTCTTTCTGGTGTCCACGGGTACCCTGGGCCATTTTTTGACCTTTTGTGACCAGTTACTAAAAATAGAATTGAATTTTTTTGACTTACTATTTTTAGTAAGTGCCCAAAAAAGTGCTTGGGTGCTATATATCAAAATGATCAGCAGGAGGAGGTGGTCACAATGAGCTATATCTCTCAACACTACTTTTTGGCACCCCAGACTCTTTTTTTTTAATCTCCTGTTTTGCTGAGTCTAACGGTCTTTACAGATTCTGATTCTGAGCTACTGAGCAAAAGTTGGGTGCTGGAGCACTATCTAAAACTGGCCGTGTTTCACACTCAAGATTCTCTATATTTTGTAGGTGACTGATATGACAGTTCTGTTCTGACTCTAAAGACTGTGAATTCTACCCTGACTGTGCTGACCTCTCTGACTTGATCGACTCGATCGTGGATCGCCACTATAAATTTGACTATTACTCTCCAGAATTTCAACTTAAGTGTCATCCTCATGGCTTATCCCGAATGCATGTCCCTTCTGTTATTTTTTTGGTAGAGGACTCCTTTCTCATATGCTCACTTTTGAAATGCGAGGTTTACGAACGGGGGTGTTTGGATTCTTATTTTTATTTTTATTTTTGCATTTTTTACAGGTTGCAGTTTTAACAGAACCAGGGAATGCTAAGTATAGGAGTATGTACCACCCATAGGCCCTCTAATATACCGACAGTGACGAACAATAGTGCTCGGACCAATATTTCAGGCCACTACTCAAGGAGGATTCCACACATACCCTTGAGCACACTACCTGCCTCTTTGACAATACGGGAGGGTAATCGTCTAGGATACTGTGTCCCGTAGACTGAGTAATACAAGGCCAAAGAGCTTCCTAATGGCTAAAAGTTTGTTTAATCCTAGATGGTCTCCCGATATACCCGAAGATACGTGGGAGCTCAAGTCCGTGCGCGAGTTCTGTCTGAGGCCCGGGTATTGGAGCCTGATCGCCCCTCACTTCACTAGACGCTTTATGGGCTATCTAGCTTAGCCAATAACGACAGATCCTTTGCGATATTTTAAAACCCCCGATACAGGGTTTCTACCTACTCAACTAACAATATATTTTTTTGTTTTTGGTCTGGAAAAAAAAACACTGTATTTTTTTTGGATTTTTTTTTAATAAGGAAAAACGGAATGGAAAAAACACAGAATTTATACCTAACAGGCGGATTGGATGGCAAGAATCGTTGCAGTTGCAGCAGAACTTGGCCCTGGAAAGCGCTCTGATACCACTTGTTAAGATCCTGCTATAAAATAAACTCAAATAACACACTCTCACACAATTACTTGGAAATAACTCACATAAACATCACATTAATATAACGAGAAATTTGCATAAAGAACAATCTCACAATAGGATCGAATCGCAGGCCTCTTCGAGGGGGCAACCTCCTTCAATACTTCATTAATTTTGCAAAAGATGGTTACATTGGTGCCTTTTCGGGTATTTAAGGAGTTTCCTTCCAAGGTTGGCTTACATGCAAAATGCCACCTGGATTACATGCATAATGCCACCCGAATTACATGCATAGTGCCACTTTGAATTACATGCACAATGCCACTCGAATTACATGCACAATGCCACTCGAATTACATGCACAATGCCACCTATCTACCATGTGTTACATAAAAAGGGTGCCATTTGTCATAGGCACTACCTAAGTTAAAACTTAGAACATTACAAAATATTAATCATGGGTACTACCCACATTCACTAGGAATTATTACAAAAGGGGAGTTATTACATTAAGGGTTAGGATGAGATCCTAACAGCCATCTCCAGGACCAAAAAATAGAGTTGTCATCAGATGATGAGTAGGGATAGACTTCCATTAATCCCTACATGATTTATATATTCTTTTCATTATTTCTTCAATTATTCAAAAGTTTATTCTTTTATTTTGACTTTGTGCCCAATGGAGGGGGCTATAATTTTTTTTTAAATTTTTAATCTTTAACAAGCATAAGATCCTCTATGAATTACCAAAACTATAGTGAAAATTCACTACACCTGAAGGAGTTTTTTCTTAGCCAATTTCCAAGTTAACCTTAGTGGGAGAAAAATGAATGGAAGAAAATAAAGTGAGAGTAAAAGCACATTTTCAAATTTTCAATCAACAAATGCTGATTTTGTACAGAGGAGCTTCAAAAAGATTTTGATGTTGCATGAACCATATAATATTTTGATCAACATCAAACACTAATTTGAGAAGATAAAGGGCCCCTACAATTTCCCAAAGCCGTGCACATCATCTATTAAGTTAATCTATGGCGGATGTTAATTTCTAATGAAAAATCAATTTGCAGGGGCAACAAAAGTAGCACACACCATCGATTTTTAGATACACAACAAGTGCTTGTTCCATAAAACGAAGGTTCATTAAAGAGTTTCAAAGCACGTAGGTCATCCAATATCATTGATCAAAATTAGGTGCTAGTTTGCAAAGTTGAAAACCATGAAAAATCCTCAAATCAATATAACCCGTCAATATTTTGATTAAAAACATGCACCTTTTCCTAGAAAAGCGATCAAAAAGGAGTTTTCAAAGGCACATGAGATGTTAACAACTCATTCAATGACCCACACCATTTCATAAAGTTATCGAAAGAGTTATTAGAGATTTTTTTTTTGTGATTGGTTGAGACTTAGAAACATGGTAGACACATTAGTGACCTGCAAAAGAAGTGAGTAGATGTCCCATCAAGGTTCATGTCCAAAGAGGATCCATCATCGATCTTGGGTAGAAACAAGATCCAATGGTCTATATGATTTTGAGGGGGTAATTTGAAACATTTGAGTCACAAAATCGTGTGAGCAATCAACCAAGAACTCAAATAATCCATTCTTAATGAAGTTTGTTTGATATCATTATCTTCTACTTCAACATACAAAACTTCTACTCGCTTCACAAAATCATAGTCTACTTTATCAAATCTAGATTATTACTTTCCTCCAATGCATTGATGTATAAATGGATCCCTTGAAACATTTTGTAATCCTCTGGAAAATTATTTTGAATTTGCTTCTTTTATATGTTTCTTGTTAGCTTTAGCTAAACTTACTACTTCTAACCATGAAAAAAATAATTTAACTTAATGATCTTCTATTAAAACCCCTCTATTGGCTAGTCTATCTACACATATTTTCTATTCCCTTAATGTATGTATAAAATTGATTTCTTTAAACCCTGTAGCAAGATCTTGTATTTTCACAATGATCTCTTGTATATTCCATGGAGTCTTTTCTTTCCTTAAAATTGTATTTATTACTAGTTGTGAATTGCTTTCCATCCATACTTTGGTCCATTTGATTTTTTTCCATATTTTTGATCCTTCCAAAGCCACCCAAGCTTCAACTTCATTATTGATCTTAAATCCACTACTACAAGCATAATGTGACAAAATCTCATCCCTATTATTTTTTACTATTCATCCTCCTCCTGTTGGTCTTGGATTTCCATTAGAAGCTCCATCAAAATTCAATTTGATCAACTTTGCTTCCTATGGTTTCGACTTTATATTTTTTGCCTTCATTTTATTTCTCTTGTACACATCACAATTTCGATTGATGACTTGACCATCTATCAAGGCTTTTTGCTTCAAGATTAAGGATTAGGTGAATTGATAGGGTTGGTTTAGAATCCTCTATGACTAAACAAATTTTCCTTTTCATTACCTCTAAACTACTTTCCTTTCCTTTAAATATTCTTCTATTCCTTTCCAACCATATAGGCCAAAGTATTGTATCTTTTGATGTATACTTGATTGTATGTAACAACTTAATTTTAAAAGTGTTCTGCCATTGCTTTAACCATTCTTCAATTGTAACATTTATCACTATGCATTTACCAAACATATTAAGAATCCATTGCCAAAGTTCCTAGACTATAAAATAGTGTCCCAAAATATGGTCTATACTCTCCTCATTTTTACGTAGAACACATTGTGAGGGGCCATGAAAATTCATTTTCATTAGGTTATCCCAAGCTAAAAGTTTCGTGTGACCTACTAGCCATACAAACATTTTAACTTTGGCATGATCAAGCCATCCTAAATATCTCTCCATATTCTTGCAAAATTCCTATTTTGTTGGTGGTTTACATTATATCTACTTCTTGTTATGTATTCTCTTGAGTTATTCAACTCCTAGATTAGTTTATCTTTGGCTCCCCTCAAAATAATAATTGTTGTAATCTTTCTGCTCAACTGCCTCCTAACAACAATGTTTGGTATACTTGTGAAAAATCTTCTTTCCATTTGTATCTTCTTGTTCCTTGTACATAATGTTTGAAACCCTATCACCATATTTATCTTGAAGTAATCTCATCCTTGATTTTAAAATTGGAACTAGATTGAGAGATATTTTATCATATCAAGTATTCATCCAAATAAAGTCTAGTTCCCACTATGCATCATAAACTTTTAATCACTAGATAAATTATTTTTTAAAACCGTTTTATAGTACAAAACAATTTGGTAGTGAGAATGCAATAAAGATTAAGTTTGGTCATTGAGCTCAACGTACTTAGAAGAATTCTTGCCCATTGTCTTTGATTCTCTTTGTATAATCTCTAAATTACTTTTCTCTAAGTTTTAATCCATAAGAACTCTTACACCAAGAACTCCCCTAGTTTTGTCATGGCACTCCTTGCTCTATTTTACAAAAAGATATTTCCTTTTATCATGTAATCCTAAATATTACATCATAATCATATAATGATATTATAATAATTTGATTATGATGTATGTATCACTTAAAGGATTTGAACCCAAGCATCTTCCTTAAAATCAAAAGAGTTAACCAACTAAACTAAACCATTTAATAATAATGTTTTCAATGAGTTTACATAGGTTTTTATGAGACTTTTATATTTGGGTAGTGTGATTAACTCCTACGACTGATATGTAGGGCTGAGCAATCCCCTCCTAGCCATGACCCCTTGTAAGACCAAAAGCTACCCTTATCAATAGGAGAATAACAATAACACACAACTATACACATGCACACTATAGTTTAAACCTTAAACCTCCTAAAGAAGAGCCAAACCCCAAACCATTGCACTATCACTCAAATTAAATATATATATCTATATAATTAATTTTAAATATTTATAATAATTATTTTTTTCTCTCATAATTAGTAACCTTAGTTATATTACTTAAAAAAATCAAGATTTAAATCTTATAAAAAATATACTATTATATAATCATGATATAACATTGTATCAATTTCAATCTCATAAAATCTATTATAAAAATTTGGTTGACAAACATGCTCCCAACCTGATTGCCATGTGCAAGACCAATATACCTCTTTTTTCAAGTGACATTTTGAGAAACCCAATGTACATTGGATCGAGAAAAACTACCCTTACCTAACAACTTAAGGTCTCTTGATAGGACATATATGTCCAAGTATTATCTAAGTGAAATTATCACATAGATTTTTACAGGGACATTTTAAGGGTATGTGGTTAGTGTCTTATTTCAGTTTTCTGAGTTTAAATCATAGGAAGGAGGCTCCTATTGCTTTACTTTAGAAAATGTGGTCTGATTATGCCATCAATTATACTTCGTATAAAAAAAATTAACATATACAAAGACTTAATATTAGGCATAGATTTTTAATTTTTTGAGAGAACACACAAAATCCATTTGAGAAAATTTAAAAATAAAATAAAATCCGTGGTGCATGAGTGGATTCTTTAAAATAGAATGGTATAAATCTGAGGACTTAGTGCATTGAATTAGGTCTTTCCCATGGATGTGACACGGAATTGAGTTGGCCCTTGGCCCTTGTATGCCAAGTTGAGAAATTAGGCATGGAAAGTGAAGACAATGTGGGCAATGATCTAAAATGGGTGTCAAAGTGCAGTGAGGAGACAAAATGAGAGGACACTAAATACAGGTGCAATATAAAAGTTGAGCTAAGTTTATAATTATATAACAATATTAAATAAATTATATATATTAAATTTTAGTTTGAACTGCGGTGCACTTATTTTTCTAGAAGAGCAGCATGGAGGAGTACCACACGTGGTACAGGAGACACAAAGCAAACTAGAGGGAACCTATTTTTCTAGAAGAGCAGAATAGAGGAATACCAGACATGGTACAAGAGACACAAAGCAAACTAGAGGGAATAAATATCAAATCCATAAGTCTTCAATTATGGTAGAAGAGAAATAGGTTCATTTGGAGTGCATCAATATTTCAAACCCTTATCACAAAAATATCAAACATTGTTTCTGAAAAATCACCAAAATGAAAGAATGCTGAGAGAAAAAAGATAAAAGCAAGTGTGAGCCGAAAAAGAGTGCAAACTGGGAGGGAGTGTAAGCCAAGAGTGAGTCCCACTAGTTAGTATGAAAGGTAATTGAAAGCCCTAATGGGAAGTCAGGATGCCCTAGCTAGAAATTGGAATGCCCTAGCTGGAAGTATGGAGGCCTAAGTTGGAGATAAGTAGAAGTTCAATCCAGGAAGCAGATTTTATACCAAAAGTGACTATTAAGGATGAGATGATTGAGCATGATATAATAGTTTTTAAAACTAGAGGGTTAATATGTAAGTTCCATAGACCATGGATAAGGTTTATGGATATTCAATATTAGATCAAGTGGAAATGAGGATTGAATTCAAATTACTATGTTACTTTTCTTCCTAAAAGTTTTTTCCTCATCTTTTTTAGTTTAGAAATCAGGGATAAAATAATGGATGGTGGTCCATGGTTTAAAGGAAGAGATACCCTTTATTTAAGACCATTGAATGGATTTGTTTTTGTTGAGACATGAATTATTAAGAAGCTTTTGCTCTAGGTAAGGCTTTTTGGTCTTCCATCTCAACTTATCAATAAGGATGTTTGAAAAATATTGGAAATCCATTAAGATTAGATATGAATAAAGAGAATGGGATCAACAAGTGGATTATGAAAATATCACATTTTGATGCCATAATTGTTATGAGATTAGACACATGACAAGAGTTTGCAAAGTGAAAACTATGAAAAAATAGATAAAAGTTTTTGTTCATGAGATAAACTTCAAGATGAGGCAAGGAAATCATCTAGTAATAGAATCTAGATTTGATGAAGGACATTCCACTCCAAAAGAAGAGGTAAAAAAAATGTCAAGTGGCCACCATAGCTCACTTGGATCAACCTTTAGAAGAAACAAAGAAGGATATAAGGGATGAGAAAGTACAATGTGTAAGTTCAAGTTCAAGATGAGTTAAACTTGCAAAGGAAGGTGTGGAGAAAAATCCTAAAACAAAGATGACATCAAAGGTCAAGTTTATTCCAAGTAAATCACCTTTATTTTCCTCAAGTAGTATAGAATCCTTTCCTGGTAATAAAAGTGAAAGTGGTGTAACGATTATTCCTTGCACTTTAAGGTTTCAAGAGAAACTTAATAAAAAATGAGGATGGAGGAAATCCATAACAATTTAGGGTTTTTAGGGTAAAATAAGAAGGTAATTGTTATGGATATGGAAGAACATCCTTAAAATTTAGGGTTTCTAGGACAACAAAAAGAAGAATGTGGTTTTGAGATTATTTCTTGCATTTTAGATCCTTCAGAGCAAGATAAACCTAAAGATGATAAGTCTTATTATGAGCAATGTGAGAAGATTGAAGAGATCGATGAAGATGAAAGTGTTGGTGGGAATGAAAAAAGAGAGGAAGACTCAAGAAGTAAAAACAAAAAGAAAAAGAAACCCAAAAGGATATTTATATGAGAAAACAAAAACATCTCTAGTGTTAACAAGAAGTAGGGCTAAACCCACAAATTAAAACAATATCTTTGGAATATTATGGGCATGAATAAGAACCTTAAAAAAAGTATTAAGTTGTGATAGACAAGATATTTATAGATATGAAAATTGGACAACAAATATTTTAAACATTTGTGATGTTGAATTTCATCTTAACAAAAATTAAATTTTAGAAGGGTTGATATGAGTGGAATTTTATCTCTTGATAAAAATAGTGTAAAAAAGTTAATTGTGGAAACTTAACAATTTAAAGAAAACGAATATTTTTATAACTCTGATAAATAACAAGTTAAATATAATTAAATTAATGTAATAAAAATATAATAAAAAAATATAATTTTTTATTTTTATAATAAGTGCAACCTCAATAAAAACCATACAACTTATTAATTACCAGGAGGAGACTTAGGTTCAAACCTTGCGGGCATGCCCAATCTAGGGCAAAGGTAGTAGTCTGACTTGAGTCTGCTGAGTGTGCACAAGCTTGATGATGGCGGTACTAATCTTGAGTCATCGGGGGTCTCCCTCACTCCATGTCATGTTTACCGAGGTGAGGTAGGGGTTATAGTGATAACACCATAATTTAACACTACGATAAAAAACAATGCAACTTGACCCTGTGACCAATTGTTCAAAAAAGAAAAAATAATTACCTTTATAAAAAAAACATTTTAGATTGAATGATCAAATATCTATTATTCAACAATCACAAAATTGAGAGCAACGTGGAGAAAGAATATAAGTAGCATCTCCATGCATGATTTTCCATATATTATTGAGTTAAAGTTTGAAGGATTATAGTCTTCATTAGATTATTCTTTTATATAAATGTTCAACATGTATTTAGGAAGAAGAAAAAGAAGAAAAACACTAGTAATTTTTTATTTTTAATTTTTTTAATATTTTGTGTATAATTTCGTTTTTTTTTTTACATATTCATTTTTTCACACATTTATCTATTTTATAATTTGGTTTTCAATAAAAATAAAATGTTTTAAATAAAATAAATAAATTTTAAAGATGATAGTGATGTAGTGACATCTTAAATTAGAAATAATATATTATAAAAAAATAAAAAATATTATGGGTGAGTTTTATTATCATGATAGAGAGGGTTTGAGATTTATTATGGGCGAGAGGGTAGGGTTTGAGCCTCACTATGTCAGAGAGGTATGAGAGGGCTTGAGTCTCACCATGGCAGAGAGGGCCTAAGAGGGTCTGATCTTGCATTTTTGGAAACGTAACTCTGCAGTCTGGTGGATGCCCTTTTTGGTAGAGAATGACTTTGGTAGATGGCCCTACTTTCACTTGTTAGTCTGTAACTCAAAGGAAGGTTGGGTCAACTAGAATTCTAGTTGAGGGCTGGGGGGATGGCTAGAAAGCTAATGGATTTGCTTTGACTGACCGTGAAGATGGAAGATTGGATAGTTTTAAATTCAAAATTATTTATTTGTTTTGGGTTGCAAAGTTCTTTGGTTTGGCTAGTTTTCTACCCTCTTGAGTCCTTGCTACTGGTTTCTAGTGATGGATAGTCGGGTTTCTCTCTATGAAATTCTTTGATATTACCCCTCCTATGGTTAATTTACAGGGGGAGACCTTATGCCTTCAATGTTAGTGGAGACATGCTTGTGTTATCTGGTCACTTCGGTTGGTGGATGTATGGTCTTTTAATCTGATGGATTTTTGGGAGTTGTTGCTAGATGTGGGTGCCAATCATAGGGTTCCTTCTTTGCAGTTCTTTTTGGTCTTACCCCTTCCTTGACCAGATTCCAAGGGGAGACCTTGTGCTCGATGGATGTTGAGGAAGGAGTTTGCTATTGGCCCCTCCGTCTGGTAGGGTCTCCTAGTTCCGTTGGGTTGCTGGGGGTGGGCCAGTTAATAAATCCAACTTCTTTGGCTATGATGGAACCCAAGGTTTCAAACCTCCATTATTTTTTGGGTTTTTTTGGAAGGCCCTTGTTCTTCATGGACTGTTGTAAAGATGGGGTTGTGTTCAGGTGGGATCTTCTTTTTTCATGGGATTTTTGGTGGTTTCAACTACTGGTTGGACTGCATCTCTCTGGAAGGTTGGGTTCCATGGTTGGTTTCTCTCGTTAGGCGGGATTATGTTTTTTCTAAGCGCTCCTAGGGTTTTATAGTTTTTTCTTCTTTGAACACTCAGTTTTATTTCATTTGAATTTTGGGTGTGATGCGAGGGCTTCATAACAAGTTGGAAAATTTTATTTAATTTATTTTTCTCTTCTTTCCATTGAGTGAATCAGGGAATTTCATATTTCAAGCAATTTTTTTTTTTATCTCTCTTGTCGGTATTTGTTAGCGCCTCATCCTCGTTATCTGGCTGTTTCTTTTCGTACCCTATTTGCAATCCGTTGGTGGTTGGTCGTGGATTGCTGGTTCATCAGACTCTCACTGGGCATTTTTTTTTCATCTTCAATCTTTGGCAAAAATATTGTTTGAGTTTGCCCAGTCTTTCTCGAGTGCCTCGAAATTCATGATGGTTTTCTCTTTTGACACTCTTTTTAAAATTTGAATTTTAAACTGGAGTTAAGGTGAGATTTCTGGATTCATTATTTATTTGATGGCAATCCTCTTGTAGCTGGGTTCAATCCCATTGATGTATTTCTTTTGAGCTTATTTAATACTATTTGGTTTTGTAATGGTTTGGGGTCCCTTCCAAAACCCCTTTGTAAAGGTTCGAGGACCCTTTCATTACCCCCTTCATCTACCTAATAAAAATAATTAATAATTTATTTATATATAAATTATTATATATATAATAGAATGTCTCTTGCATGTTTAAAAAAGATATGATTGTGTATTTTTTTGAATTTTATTATAATTAGTAGATCAACTTCCAACATTCTCTCTCTCTCTATATATAATAGAATGTCTCTTGCCTATTTTAAATGATTCTTTATACTTTACATTTTGTGTTTCTAGGTGATTATTTTTTCTATTTCTTTTTACTTTTTAGTTGCAACATCAATATTTTTAAGATATGATTTTGTCTTGTTTTGATTTTTATCATATTTAGTAGGTCAACTTCCAACATTCTCTTCCTTAGATTAAATGAGGAAATTTTCATTCTATCTCTAAGTGAAATAAATTGATTGTTTGTAATTACCTTTGTAAAAATATTTCTATATTAATCTTCTAAACTATAATATTTTGAGTTAATTTCTTTTTTCTAAATTAAGTCTTTAATAAAATGATGTGTCAACATAATGCATTTTTTTGGTAAAAAATGATTAAGTGCGGGGTTTAAATGGGCCCCAAATCCAAGTACATAAACTGGTAGCTAAACCAAAGGCATAAGATAACACATGCCTACATATTGGCCAACAACCTGAACAAAAAGGTCTAAATAACAATAGAGAAGGTTGGATGGAACACTGACATCAGATAAATAAAAATATAGTCCGAGCAATACCCACATAGGGGTTTCTTAAGAGAAGTAACTACCTAAAAAACCTGTAAAGGAGCTATGACAAAAAGCTGCATAGGGGAAGCTCACAAAATATCCATAAAAACTATAATAGACACTTATATAGAAATAAACACAATGCTAAAAAAGTCTCACGCAGGGGCACTATAGACTATAATTAAAATCCCACGCAGGGGATCAAAAGACCAAAAATAGAGAGACCCAACATGAGAACAAATAGAGTACTCAATAGACCTAGACCTAGACCTATGTAACATATTTATTTGCAGGAGCATCTCTAGGATGGTTCGGGAGTAGCACCTTAGGAGTCTCATTGATCTTATCCATGGTGTTGATAATGCTGCTGACGATGGTAACATGGATTGTGTTGTGAGTAGTAATGCAATGAACGTCACTATATTCATCCAAAATATGGTAAGGGGAGCTCTTATTAGTATCAACCCTTGATTTATTAAGTCGAGATGACCTCCTAAATTGAGGTGGATGAAGGCTTTAGTGATATCTTGCTCAACTCCTTTGAACTTGCTTAGAAATGGAATGAGACCATGAGCTTCTAGAAAGGTGTGAGATAGGGGATCAAGCTGAAGGGTAGATGGCTCAAGCAAGGCCATGTTGGAAAGACCGAGGAGAAAGGAAGACCATAGAAGCTTCTTACTTCCTAGGACACACAATGACAAACAAAACCAGACGGTGATGGACTGACACAGACCAAGGATGTAATGTTAGGATCCTATCCTAACATTAATTAATAATCTTAATAATAATAATATATTATATCCTATGGTCATAATAATAAAATAATAAATAATATAATAATTAATTATATCATTTATTATATTATTATAAGATTAGGGTTAGGAAGCATTGCAACCTTTCACCTATAACCCTAGAGGGGTATAAAACATTGTAAGAACTTATCATTCAATCATCCATGAATATAAAATATAATATAATTTATTGAAGGGACTTCCCGACAATATCAAAAGGTGATTCTTTTAGATTTAGGTTATTTATTATTTATTTATCATTTTATGTGCTAGGAACCCTAGGTTCCTACCATATGGTATCAGAGCCTTATGGATCCAACCATATTGGTCAAGGAAATGAAAAATGACATTGCAAAAATTAGAAGAATGATTGAACAAAAACAAAAAAAACAAATGGAATGTTTTGATCGTATTATACAATATTTAATGGAAATGCAAGAGGAGGAGACCCTAGCCATGGAATATCTGGTAGAGGAGGAAGAACCCATAGCCATGGAATCCCAGGTGGAGGAAGAACCCATAGCCGATGAATCCCAGGTGGTACCCATTGCTCTTCCCAAGAAAGAAAAAAATGCAACTAAACATATTGCTCCAAACCCTAAATTAATTATTTCTTTGGATGAGCCCATAACCAAAGAACTTTCAGAAATACATATTGCACTTCCAAAAAAAATTCAAAACCCTAAAAATGTAAATATTTTTTCAAAGAAGTGTACCAAGAAGAAAGGGATATCAAGGAAAAAGGCTTCTAAAAAATAGTGTTTTACATATTTGCATATGGGTGATGCACATAACCATCAATGTGGAAAACAACCTAATATAACCCTAAAGCAGCAAACAAGTTTTTCCAATATCTCCAATACTGTTCGCAATGATTTTTGGAATAATTTAATTAATGTTAAGGAAGTAAGTGTATTTACAAAATCAACATACGATCCATTGGGAAGAAATATATTGCCAGTAGCACATGATATCACTACTAGTGGATGTCTATCTCCTTCTAGATTGCCCCCATGGCCACCACCATTAGGTGAAAAATAAAAATCCAAAATAGCAGAAGTGGATTCACATATGGCGCAGACGTCATCGCAGTATGCAATCTATTTGAAATCATATAGACAATAAGAATCTAAGACCACAAAAACACTATTAATTATTGAAAATAACCGAAATCTCCAATTCCTTTTATTATTTGGTTTTCAATATCACAACAAATTCAATCTGATCAAACACCACTTTTGACTAGTTCTACAATGGCTAACGATCAAGAAGCACTGACATATATGGCAACAAGAACCTTTGTAGCACGTTACTACAAAATTATCCAACAATCACCTCAAGAGGCCTTAAATTTTACTATGACTGTAGTAGGATGAATCGATCAACAGTAAATGATGAACTGCTCTCAGCAACTGGCTGTACAGGAAGCACCAGATATTTGCAAACATACATGACCAAGGGAAGTTGAACACACAAAATATGAGACTAATAATTGGACCCATTAAATCATTTTCATATTTTTTTTTACCAAGTGATCAATTGCTTCTCCACACCTGGAGAAGTCGCAGTTGTTGGCAATTTTGGGTACCTTGAGTACATTGCCTTTGCTCAAGTATAGTTGTTGTCATTGATGTCAAAGGAGCTCTTGGTAGTTGTTGTCCTTGATGTCAAGGAGTTCTTGAAGCAATTATATTAGTTGTCCAAGCATGTGTTTTGATGAAGGTTTCAGTATGATCAGTAAGTTTCTATGTAGCCCAGTTGCAAAAAGATCAAGAAAAAGACAAGTAAGAAGAAGTATGCAGGCGGCTGGAAAAACTGTCATGATTTTGCGACATGTTTTACGAGAGAGAAAGCGCTGGCAAAACTGTCACGATTTCGCGACATTCTGGAAGGCAGAGGCAAAGCTGGCAAAACTGTCGCGATTTCACATGTTTTAGGAGAGAGAAAGTTTGGGCAAATCTGTCACGATTTTGCGACATGCTGGAAGGCAGAGGCAAAGCAGGCAAAAGTGTTGCGATTTCGTGACAAGTTTCAATGAAGTTGTACGAATGCAAAAAGTGTCACGAATTGTGACAGGTTGAGTTGGCAGCTTGCAGTTGGCGAAAGCGTCGTGATTTCGCGACATGTTCCAGTTTCGCGAGCAATTGGAAAAAAAGAGCTTAAGGCAGTAAAAGCGTCACGATTTCGTGACATGTTCCAGTTTCATGAGCAGTTGGCAGAAAAGAGCTTAAGGCAGCGAAAGCATCGTGATTTTGTGACATGTTCCATTTTCGCTAGTGCAAACCGAGAAAAGGTAGAAGAAGCAAGAAGTGTCACGATTTCGTGACAGAGTTGCTGATGACATCAGCGAAAGGCAAAGGTGTCGCGATTTCGTGACAAAAGCGGAGAAGGATTCAAAGTCTAAAGCGTCATGATTTCACGACAACAGGCTAAAGCAAGGTGTAATGCAGACTACAGTGTCACGATTTCGTGACAACAAGCTAGTGAAAGTGTACGACAGGCTGTAGTGTCACGATTTCGCGACAACAAACCAAAGAAGGCGCACGACAGGCAGTAGTGTCACAATTTTGCGACAGTAAGTAATACAAGGTGTACGACAGACAAAGGCGCAACAATATCGCAACATGTTGTAGTTTTGCGAAGAAAAGCTACAAGACAGTAGAGGCGGTTGAAGCCGACAGAGTTAACCTTTGTCGACGAAGTGTAAGGTTGTGCAGCCGACGATTGTTTTAAGGATTTACAGCCGACTAAGATCAAGAATTTAATCATAAATTATTGCTATAAAAGGAGGACTATTTTCAAGTTTCATGTATCAAATGTGAGTGTCGAATATGTGCAAGTGAAGTCTGCTGTGTGCAAATAGCAGTCGTATCGAATCGATCAAAGTGTGCGTTCGAAGTGCGACTTTCACAGAAGCAGAGTGTAGGAAGAAGTTCGATCGAGGAGAAGCAGACTATGTGAAGAGGGTGTTGTTGTGGCTGCACATAGGCGCATAAGTTGCTGTGCGATCGAGTGCTACAGTATTTACACAGACTGTGTAAAGAAAGCAGAGTGTGCGAAGACTACGCTGTGGTGGATGTGCAACGAAGCAGAAGCTAAGTTGAGAAGATAGTGCTGCTACTTTTTGCGAAGATTGCACTACTATGTTTTCACAGAAATTGAGAAGATAGTGCTATTGTAAATTGAGAAGACTATGCTGCTGTAGTTGCGTAGACAGTGAAAAGTTGTTTTCAACCAAGTGCAGAAAAGAACAGAGGAAGAGGACAATTGTGCCAGATCGAAGGACTGTGTTTGGTGCGGATAAGAGGACCAGCTTTGCAGTGACGAGTTGAGGACAGAGATCTCCAACCAGAGCAGGGAAGACAGGTGTCTTCTGTGGATAGAGTTCCACTTGCTAAGGGCAAAGGAGATAGAGGTCTTCTAGAGGATCACTAGCAAAGCAGAATTAGGGGAAGGTATCTCCTTTGAGCCGAGGCTCATAAACATTGTAATCGGGAAGGATTCCCAGAGGACTTTGATATAACTTTTAGAGGAAATTTTTATCCGTGGAGTAGCCCACCTTGGGTGAACCACATTAAATGGGTCTTCTATGTGTGATGCTTTCTGTCTTGTTTAATATTATGTTGATGCCACTACTATCTAAAATTAAAATTATTAAATGGTTAAGTCTTATACTGTTCACCCCCCCTCTCAGTATAAGTTCATGTTCTTCATGCAGGCCTTTCAGAGGTGGAATTCCAAAAGAAACCCATTATTATCAATAGAAGATTCCGTATTTACAAACAAAAAAAAAACATTTTTCTTAGTGCCCATCTCACCCCATGTTTCCTGAAGCTGGCCTCTTTTTTTTTTTTTCAATTTAATTTTATTATTATTATTTAACCAATTGATTACTTGAAATAAAACAACACACTTTTGTGTCCCAAGCCTGAAAGATCTTCCCCAGATGCGACATTTAAATTTCCTTAGTGCCTATAAAAAAATACACAAATACATCACAAATTCAATTACAAATATACTCAATGTCAAAAGTTATGTTACCAAAGTGTGAATAGTAGAACAAGAAAAACATAACTAGCTTACCAGTTTGCTGTATTTTAACACTTTATGCCTATTCTACGTACACAATGATTCCTCTTAGTTCATCCAAGTACCTATCTAGTAGCAAAGATATACTGCATGGGCTTATCCTTAAACTATACTTGACATAATTTGTGATTGCTCAGCAACTTGTGACAGTGATCTATGTGATCTGGGATAAACATGCTCAAAATCTAGTAATCAATGCCCAGATTGATTTTACAGTCTCTCTGAATAACAAAAAAATATCATACTTGAAACTGCTGGGTCTGCTTGTGGTAGTTTGCATATTCCTTGCTGCTATGACTGCAGTAGTCCTTATCACATAGCTTTCAGATCTGGTGAACCCTATGTTGGATGGAAATAATGAGGTCACGGAATAGAATGCAGACTCTTATAATAGAAATGATGTCTAAAAATAATAAGGGTAACAATCATGGTATTTATGTGAATAAAAAGGAGACGCAAAGAGGGTGCATTGGCATCACTCTAGACAACAAGTGGTTTGAGTCCATGACCGATGTCCAAGAAGAACTGGATGCTGCACAGAGATTGTAATACTAGCTCAATAAAGCAATGAAATAGATAATACGTTCAACATGGCACAATCTAACAAATGTAAAACAAGAAAAAACAACTTACTGGCCTCATATGGGTGATAAAGTCCCTGCTATATGGTTGGCAAGAGCAATTGCTCCACACATGTGAGCTATTAAACATACCAAGAGTGGCTTTTAGAAAAAAAAAAGACCTGGAGGCTCAGAAGATCCATCCTTTACACTTGGTCCAACATTATGTGATGAAGAAACATCTACGAGTGGAAATGTGACCAGATTCATAAGCCAAAGTCTAAGACCTAATATGTTCGCCCAATATGTGGTTTATGACCACCATGATACCACTATTCCTCATGTCATGTTATTTGTCTTGGGGAACATCTCGCCACAGCTTGAGCTCGACATCAACATGTGTGGAGGACAGAGAATTCAAAGACAGTTGGGCACGAAAGTGGAAACCAAAACAAGGATGATCTATTCCAAAAGTAAATTTTCTTGACTCTTTACATAGCCAGAAACTTTATTTCAGGGTGTAATTTTTTTTTCTTTTACAGAGGAATATGGGGATATAGAGCCTTAAAAAGGATGGAAGGCGGAATATACTTTCAAATTTATTTGTTACCCTTGTGACTAAATACATTCATCTTATATTTTAAAAACTTGATTGTATTATAAAAAAAAAAATACAGCAGCCAAAGGAGAGCATGATAAGCTAGTGAAGTATTTATTAGAGGAATATGTTGATCTCGCCTCTAATCTAAATAACGATGGTGAATCGGTATTGTTTTTAAGCTACCAAGAAAAGTATTATAACACCCCTTGAAAATATTGTTAGAAGTCACATCTTCTAAGGATATGTACTAAAAGTGTTCCAATGACCAAACACTTTTGCATCTTGCCGTATCCAAATGCTAAAAATTCATGATGTATGCAACTTGGTGGGGGTGAATACAAGTAAATTTGGAGTTTCCTTTTGAAGAATGTTGGCATCAACCTTTATGAAAATTAAATTGGTTGGTTTTGGCTAGAGTATCACATTTAACAAGTGATACAAGGCATACGAAGCTCTTCCGACAAGGCCTTATACATGGTGATTATAAAAGAAATAGGGTTTCAGCTTTGAGGACAAAGCTATTTTCAAGAGGGGTGGAATGTTAGGATCCTATCCTAACATTAATTAATAATAATAATAATAATAATTTATTATATCCTATGGTCATAATAATAAAATAATATAATAATTGATATTCTCACAATGACACTGAGAGGGGGGGGTGAATCAATGTAGCTAAAAATCTGATCTGCAATTCTTAAAACTGAAGCAAAGAGAACTAGAAAACAGATAAAGCAATAATCACAAGAGAGCACACCACAACACACAATGTAACGAGGTTCACCAATTTGACTACTCGAAAATGACTGCTTGGACTTCAATCCAAATCTAGCCCTTGCAAAACACCAATTTTACAAACACTTTACTAGCATCCACTGGAATGAGCACCAACCCCTGTTTTTCTGCTGCAACAGATAGGAGCACCAAACCCTAATGCCAAGCACCAACTTAGACTGCAATTCTGATTTAATTTAGTGACATAAAAAATGCCTTCACTGTTTATACGACCTTGACTGGTCTGCTATTAAATAAACTTGATTAAACTATGCACGCTCTCACAGCTCTGCTTATCTATCTCTCGGCCCTCTTCTCACCCTCTTTATACAAAAAATTCTCACTTACAGCAACAACAATATACTTCACGTAGACCTGCTTTTATGACAAATAAGTCTCTATTTTTAGCTTCCATATTTACGCATGCAACCCGTAACTGTTCTTTTAATATTCTCTTCTGCCACTTGTCAACTATAACTCCTTCTGTATTTATAGAGTGTGCATTATTACATTACATGCAACGTATATCTCTACCATGACTGTACGAATTCATTTCTGTGCATGAATGTATTTTACGATTCTATTAATGCGACTGTTCGATTTACTCTAGTTAACTCCAGTTCTTAAAAAGCTGCATGACTGCATCTGTAACTATCGCATTTACTCCAGTTACCTCTTCTTATTTTGGCTGCATGCTTTTCCTCTACAACTACCCCTTTAACTATTGTTCTATTCCAGTTAACTATCTATTATCGAGCTGTTGCGACCTGTCGCGAAATCGTGACACTTTTGTATCTTTCTGCCCTTCTCGCCTTTTACCCACAAAAATACATGTCACAAAATCGTGACAGTTTCTGCCTCCTTGTCCACTTCTTCACTTGCACTCGCGAAAACCAGACATGTCATGAAATCGTGACACTTTCGCCTTCTCGCTACTCTTCTTGGCTTGCTCTAGTGAAAAATAGACATGTCACGAAATCGTGACATCTTTCTCTGCCTTGTGCCTTTTCTTCCTTTTGCCCACGAAAATGAAACATGGCACGAAATTGTGACATCTTTCTCTGCCTTGTGCCTTTTTTGCCTTTCGCTCGCAAAAACGGAACATGTCACGAAATCGCGACATATTTCTCTGCCTTGTGCCTTTTCTTCCTTCCGCTCGCGAAAATGGAACATGTCACGAAATTGTGACATCTTTCTCTGCCTTGTGCCTTTTATTCCTTCCGCTCGCGAAAACGGAACATGTTGCGAAATCGTGACACTTTCGCTGCCTTGTGCCTTTTCTGTCTTTGGCCAGCGAAAATGGAACATGTCATGAAATCGTGACATCTTTCTCTTCCTTGCACTTCTCTTCTACCTTGTCGTGAAATCACGACACTTTATCTCCTTGGCACTTTCTCTTCGATCCTGTCGTGAAATCGTGACACTTTCTCTCCTTGGCACTTTCTCTTTGATCCTGTCGTGAAATCACGACAACTTTCCTTGTGCTAACTAAACATGTCGCAAAATCGTGACAGTCTTCCTTGCACTTTCTAAACATGTCATGAAATCACGACAGTATTCCTTGCACTTTCTAAACATGTCGCTAAATCATGATAGTTTTCTTTGCCTGTGCCTCTTCTTCAAACATGTCACGAAATCATGACAGTTTTTCTACTTGCCTCCTTCTCTGCCAACATGTCACGAAATTGCGACACTTTTTCTACTTGCCTCCTTCTCTACCAACATGTCACGAAATCACGAATGTTTTCCTTGCGCCTTCTCTCTCCTCGTCCATGTCGCGAAATCGTGACAATTTTGCTTGCGCCTTCTCTCTCCTCATCCATGTCGCGAAATCGCCACAATTTTTCTTGCGCCTTCTCTCTCCTCGGCCATGTTGCGAAATCGTGACAATTTTGCTTATGCCTTCTCTCTCCTCGTCCATGTCGTGAAATCATGACAATTTTGCTTGTGCCTTCTCTCTCCTCGTCCATGTCGCAAAATCGTGACAATTTTTCTTGCGCCTTCTCTCTCCTCGTCCATGTCGCGAAATCACAACAATTTTGCTTGCGCCTTCTCTCTCCTCATCCATGTCACGAAATCATGACAATTTTGCTTGCGCATTCTCT
This sequence comes from Wollemia nobilis, assembly GCA_028583015.1. Taxonomy (NCBI): domain Eukaryota; kingdom Viridiplantae; phylum Streptophyta; class Pinopsida; order Araucariales; family Araucariaceae; genus Wollemia; species Wollemia nobilis. The sequence goes on along the minus strand of JAQPPZ010001031.1, from coordinate 6,196,366 downwards.
CTCCTCGGCCATGTCACGAAATCGTGACAATTTTGCTTGCGTCTTCTCTCTCCTCGTCCATGTCGCGAAATCGCGACAGAAAACATGTCGCGATATTGCGACAGTTTTCTTACTTGTCTTTTTCTTTGATTTTTTGAATCTAGGCCACTTCTGTCTTCTTGGAAATTCACTGTACATGATCTGACTGACCTCTGAACTCTTGTCCACTGCATCAACTGATCTATCTGTCTGTGTTGACAATAATGGCAATATTTTTGTTGCACCTTGCTCAATAATCTCCCCCTTTGGAATTGTTGGCAACACTCATGCACTTTCCTGTAATTCTTCTCCCCCTTTGACAATAATACCAAAGGGCTACTACAGACTCCTCCTGAGTCTATGCACAAAATTCTTAGATACACATTGTTATAGTTAGCAAAAATCATGAATGTGAGCAAAACTATAAACATAGGCATAAATACTCCCCCTGAGAATGTGATCCCAATTGATAGTCAGTTCTTGGGAAATTTGACTACTCTCAACTTACTCGGAAGGTACTCAAAAACTTCCTTTGGCAATGGTTTTGTGAATATATCTGCTACTTGCTCTGTAGTCAAAACAAAATCCAATTTTACCTCACCTTCTACAACTTTATCCTTCAAGAAGTGATACCGGATTACAATATGTTTGGTTCGAGAATGCATAACCGGATTCTTTGATATATTTATAGCACTGGTGTTATCACATTTAACTGAAATTGGCTCTTTGAAGTGAATACCAAGATCTTTCAGTGTTTGTCTCATCCATAATATCTGTGTACAGCATGTTGTTGCTGCAATGTATTCTGCCTCTGCTATGGATAGTGAGACTGATTCTTGTTTCTTGCTATGCCATGCTACTAGCCTGTCTCCAAGATAAAATGCTCCTCCACTGGTACTCTTTCTGTCATCAATACATCCTGCCCAATCTGCATTAGAATATGCAATAAGAGTGAAGTCCTTACCTTTTGGGTATGACAACCCATACTCCATAGTACCCTTGAGGTACCTAAAAATCCTCTTTACAGCTGTCACATGAGACTCTTTGGGACTAGCCTGAAATATTGCTACCATGCATACCGCCCGTAATATATCCGGTCTAGTGGTCATCAAATACAACGAGCTTCCAATCATAGACCCGTACATGGTTTGATCTACATCCGGAGATTTGTCATCCTTGCTCAACTTGCAACCTTGTTGTCATGGGAGTGCTGATAGGTTTACTATCCTCCATTGTGAACTTTTTCAGCATTTCTTTCACATATTTTAGTTGAGAGATAAAAATGCCCTTTTCACTTTGATTGACTTGCAGTCTGAGGAAATAAGAAAGTTCACCAATCATTGACATCTCGAATTTTGTCTTAATTTTATTTGGTATGTCTCTACAGTATTCATCCATGCTGCTGCCAAATATTATATCATCTACATAAACAACAAGTACAATAAGATGGCCATTCTCTATTTTGATATATAAATTGCTGTCCACCATACCTTTCTTGAACCCTTGTTTAATAAGATAGTTATCCAGCCTTGCATACCATGCTCCGGGTGCTCGTTTTAGACCATACAATGCTTTCTTTAACCTGCAAACAAAATCGGGATTGTCACCGAGTTGGAAGCCATCTGGCTGTTCAATGTAAACCTCTTCTTCTAGTTTTCCATTCAGAAATGCTGATTTTACGTCCATTTGATATACTTTGAAGTTTTTATGGACTGCTAAAGCCAGAAACAGGAAGAGTTTTTCTTCTACGTTAATAAATTACAGAACGAACTCCTTAAATTGCAATACGATGAATAGCAAAGATACAATAATAGAAAACAATATAAATCGAATAGGAAACCTTCGCCACTCAGGGAGGGCACGTCCCCGTCGTGAAGGCAATAATGAATGCAGAGAAATATCAAATAAAAATGATGATGCTTATGAATAGTCTAGCTACTGTATATATATGAATAAATGAACTCTCGAAATACCTAGCCGACGGCTAGGTTTGGAGTGTAACATGACTCCCCTCCTCGGAAAGCTTTGTCCTCAAAGCTGGAAATGTCTGGAAAATACTGTCAGGTTCCCATGTGGCATCCTCCTCTAGTAAATCTTGCCATTTGATGAGAAATTCTTGAATCTGACGTGATCTCAGTCTTCGTATTCTATGTTGTAGTATATCTTCAGGTTGGAGATGTATGCGTCCTTCCTCATCGAGCACTGGTAATTCTGATTGACCTTGCACTTTCTGGCCAATTACTTTTTTGAGACATGAAACATGAAATACCGGGTGTATTCGTGATGATGAAGGTAGCTCTAACTGATAGGCAACTTCTCCAATGCGGCGCACAATTTTGTAGGGACCATAGAATCGTGGAGCCAACTTTTGGCTGGACTTTATCTTTAACGATGATTGTTTGTAAGGTTGCAACCTTAGGAAAACCCAATCACCTATATTAAAAGTTCTCTCTGATCGGTGCAAGTCTTGCTCGTTGTTTCATACGATTTTGTGCTTGGACTAAATTTTCTTTGAGGATGGTGAGTGTAGACTGCCTTTGTTCGAACCAATCATCCACTTTGGCTACTTTGGATGATCCTTGCACGTAATCTACGATGGTAGGAGGCTTGGTGCCATACAATGCTTCAAATGGAGACATCTTAATTGAGTAATGGTAAGAAGTGTTGTACCACCATTCTGCCAATGCTAACCACTGGCTCCATTGATGTTGTTTATCTTGAGCGAAACATCTTAAGTATGTACCCAAACATTTGTTAACCACTTCTGTTTGACCATCTGTTTGTGGATGGTAGGCTGAGGACATGTTTAATTTGGTACCACTAAGTCGAAATAATTCTCGCAAAAAATTACTAGTGAAGATGGGATCTCTATCACTTACTATATTTTTTGGCATACCATGTAATTTGAAAATTGAATCCATAAATACCTTGGCCACCTTGCTTGCGGAAAATGGATGTTGTAAAGCCTTAAAGTGAGCGTATTTGGATAACCGGTCTACGACTACGAAGATTACTGTCCTGCCTTCTGACTTTGGAAGACCTTCAATAAAATCCATGGATATATGTTCCCACTACCGTTCAGGGATGGGTAGTGGTTGTAACAACCCTGGGGATTTGACTGTTTCTCCTTTATTCTGCTGGCAAACTTCACATTCTGCTACCCATTGTTTGACCTCTGCTTTTAATCCTTTCCAAAAAAATGATTGTTTGACCCTTAAATATGTCTTCAAAAATCCTGAATGTCCTGTCGATGGAGAAGCGTGTGATTCATCGAGGATCTTTAATTTGAGTTCTGAATTATGTGGAATGTAAATGTGATTCTTCTTTCTGAGGATTTTATCGTCATAAGAGAACAAAGGGTGTTTAGAGGAACCGATAGACAAGTCTTGAATTATCTTAGCAGTTTCACTATTGGCTAACCAGTCATCTTGTAATTGAGTCACCCATTGGGAGCAAGGACCTGAAATAGCGTTAATGACTACTTCGTCTTCATATTTTTGGGACAGTGCATCGACGGCTACATTTTCCTTCCCTTTCTTGTATTCAATAACAAAATCATAACCCAATAGTTTGGTTAACCACTTATTTTGTTCTGGATAAGAAAACCTCTGCTCAAGAAAATGTTTGAGACTACTATGATCTGTTTTGATAATGAAGCGGCTACTGATTAGGTAGTGTCTCCATTTTTCCACTGCATGAAGAATAGCCAACATCTCTTTTTCATATGTTGATCTTCCCAAATTCTTCCCGGAGAGCTGTTTACTTTCAAATGCCAACGGATGACCTTCTTGCATTAATATAGCCCCAATTCCTGTTCCTGATGCATCACATTCGACAATAAATGGTTTGTGAAAATTGGGGGTTGCTAACACTGGAGTTGTACACATGGCCTCCTTAAGAGCTTCGAAAGCCAGAGTAGCCTCTTCCGACCAACGAAAAGCATCCTTTTTTGTGAGTGCCATGAGAGGTGCTGCAATCTTACCATAATTTTGTACAAACTTGCGATAGTAGCCCGTGAGACCCAAAAAACCACGAAGTTTCTTGATGGTTTTAGGTAAAGGCCATTCTTGAATTGCCTTAATCTTATTGGGATCAACTTTGACGCCCTGGTGTGAAACTATATGACCTAGATATTCCACTTCCTGGACACCAAAGGAACATTTGGAACGTTTGACAAATAGCTTTTCTCTGTGTAAAATGTGAAGGGCTTTATCCACATGATGTAAATGGTCCATCCATGTTTTGTTGTATATGAGAATATCATCAAAAAAAACTAACACAAACTTACGGAGGAGTGGACGAAACACTTGGTTCATGAGACTTTGGAATGTGGATGGTGCATTAGTGAGACCAAAAGGCATGACCAAAAATTTGTAATGACCTTCATGAGTACGAAAGGCCATTTTGGGAATATCTTCTTCTCTAACATGGATTTGGTGAAATCCGGAGCGAAGGTCTAATTTTGTAAAAAATTTTGCACCATGCAACTCATCTAATAGGTCATCTATGATAGGGATAGGAAATTTGTCCTTGATAGTGAGTTTATTGAGAGAACGAAAATCAGGACACATACGCCAAGAGTTATCTTTTCGTCTAGCCAGGACTACAGGTGAGGAATAAGGACTAGTGCTATGACGAATGACTCCATGATCCAACAAATCCTGAACGATCTGTTCGATTTTTGTCTTTTGTGGTTGAGGATAGCGATAAGGACGATTGTTAGGAGGAACACTCCCTGGAATCAAATGGATGGCATGGTCATGAGATCGTTTAGGTGGTAATCCTTGAGGTTCTTGGAAAACCTCTTCGTAATGTGTTATGATGTCTTGTAACTCTGGAGCAATAATATCCGAAGGTGCTGGAGATTGTTTTTCCAAACAATTAATTTGAGCTATAAACCCATATCCACCCTTTTTTAACATCTTCTCCATACTATGAGAGCTCACCATTTGTGATGGAGGAGTAGTAATGCCTTGTAAGCGAATGACTCGTCCTTTTTCCTTCCATTCCACAAATAATTTTTTGAAGTTGAAGCTAACCGTGTCTAATGTTTCCAACCATTCAACTCCCAAAATGACATCCGAGTTCCCCAAATTCATGACGAAAAGGGATCCAAACCAAGTATAAGTTCCCATTTTTATGGAAACTTGAGATGTGCGACCAACACATTGTGCGTTCACCCCGTTGGCCACTAGAACCTGGAATTTGTCTTTGTTGGAAGAATTAATGAATAAATTCAAAGCTTTTGCGGTTTTGATGTCGATAAAATTGTGGGTACTACCAGAATCAATTAGCACATTCACCCTTTTCTGGCGGAGAAATCCTGGTACCTTGATGGTATGGTGGGTGGTTAAACCCATGAGAGCATGCACAGAGATCGCCATTGTATCCTCTTCTTTTTCTTCTATAGTACATGGGAGGTCTTCTGGCATAGGTTCTTCTGGTTGGTAAGGTTCTTCCTCTTCTCCTTCACATTGATCACCTTCAATATGAAAGTTTTGTTTTTGGGCACATGCTTGTTCCTTGGGGTGATGAGTGCGACATTTATAGCAAAAATATCTTGATGGTTGATCATTTCTACGAAAGGAATTGTTGCGATATGAAGGACGACTATAAGTTTCACGTCGTGCAGACAACTGATGTCTCTTCTCAGCCAGCTTGGCTATTCTTATACAATCGTTCAACAAGGTTGGATTGTGCATGTCTACCTCCACTCGAATACTTTCTTTCAAACCATTGCAAAAGGCTCCTACCACTGTGTCGGGATTGAGGTCTAAAGTGTATGGTAGTAAACTGGTGAACTCCGAAACGAATTCGCTAATTGACCCTTCTTGTTTAAGAGATAACAGTCTTACTGTGTATGATGATGTAGCTCCTTCATCAAATCTTTCTAAAAAAGAGGTAGTGAATTTTCTCCAATTAATAGTAGCTCCTTTCTCTCGTTTAAGCCATACAAACCATTGGTAGGCCTCAGTGCCTAGTTTTGATGCAACGAAAGGGACTTTATCAATTTCCTTAATTTGATATAAGTCAAGAATGCCTTCCATTTTGGCTATCCAACCATGAGGATCATGACCTTCAAAAGTGGGCATATCAATTCATGGAAAATTATTATTAGGGCCTCTCGGTTGGTGATAACCCATGTCCCTTTCTTGATTTTGGTTATACCACTGTCTCTGATAGCGATCCCTGTAATTATCCGAATCACCTTGTTGTTGTTCCCAATTAGGATCGACATTTTCATCATTCCTTTGGGCATGGGAGTGATTTTGGGGATTAGTATTGGGATTAGGCTGGTTTTGTGCTTGCACTAGGTTTTTTAGGAGAAGACCAATTTCGTTCATACCCTCTAGTAAGAGTCGAAGAGAATCATCGTTGGAAACGGCTGAGTTACTTGAGTTTCCTTGTGTGATGTTTTTGTGAGTTGGGAGAGGATTAGTAGCCATAGGATCTACTAGTGGATGGTGTGGATTATAACTACCAATTTTAAAAGGAGAAGGAGAATTTTTTGTACCTGGGCTTCGATTTGGTCTTCTGGCGTTGTTATTGGTCGTTTTCGAGCTTGATAATCGATCGTCAGAACCTTTGGTCCACTGTTTGCTCATGCACTTGTTAACATAACCTGCTTAGGATTTCGCTTCAACTATCGCAAAATTCGGTTTGAATTTAGCAAAAAATGTGGATTCCGCTTCAACTGTCGCTCCAACTGCGACGCGGATTTGAAATTTTGCTGGCTCACCTCCTTTGACGACTTTCAACGACTTTTGACGATTTTCAACAATACAAGATGCGACACAACTGGACAGATTTTGTCAACTCGACACAAGGACAGGACTGACAACTGGACAGATTTTGACAACTCGACACAAGGACAGGACTGACAGCGACTAGATCAAGATACGACGTGCGGACCGAGACAGAATGTAACGGAGACGCGAGCAGACACGACATGCGGATCGAGACAGACGAAACGGAGACACGAAACATGAGCGAACTGAGTAGACACGACATGCGGATCGAGACAGACAGAACGGAGACGCGACACGCAAGTGAACCGAGATAGACGGAACGGAGACATGACACGTGAGCGAACTGAGCAGACACGACATAGGACAGGACGCGACACGTGAGCGGATGAAGACGCAACACGCGAGTGGACCGAGACAGACAAAATGGAAAAGCGACATGCGAGCGAACCGAGCAGACACGACACAGGACGGGATGCGACACGCGAGCGGACCGAGCAGACACGACACAAGACGGGATGTGACACGCGAGCGGACCGAGCAGACATGACATAGGACAGAACGGAGATGCAACACGCGAGCAGACATAGAATGGAACGGAGACGCGACATGCGAGCAGACACGTGAAACGAAACAGAACGGAACGGAGATGTGAGACCGACAACAAAGCGATAGCACAAGGACTACTATGCGTGGAGGAGCTCCAACGTGTGACCACAGTCACACTTAAGAAGGTGCGACGAATGCGTTTTAAATCCTTAAACCCACTTAACATGCCAAATGTGGGATAAACATTTGAGCCCAACACTCAAAAATGAATTTATCTGACGTCAGCAAGTGATTTAACCTTAGTCTAACCGATTAATTGAAGTATTTCATGAATTATGATTGGATGCCGCGATTACCACTGGCGTATGCCTATTTCAGAGGTTCTGTAGGCAGAGATGACTGTGCTAGCCACAGATTGAGATCGAATTGGGACACGAATGGGTGATTTGGCCGATCGAAATGGGACGCGGACGGATAATTTATGGTCGTGCGCTGTTTGAAGATTGTAAACGGAACGCTAATTTTTCTTCCACGAAGACGTCACTGAATGGAATTCGAATGCCAATTTTCCTTTTGCGAAGACGTCACTAGGATTGACGTGTTTTTAAATGCGGACTCGCTGATCTGGATCGCCCGATTAAGTGTGAGGGACAGAGCCGTACGGAAGTCCCGAGGCTTGGAACTGGACCACTGATACCACTTGGAAGAGTTTTTCTTCTACGTTAATAAATTACAGAACGAACTCCTTAAATTGCAATACGATGAATAACAAAGATACAATAATAGAAAACAATATAAATCGAATAAGAAACCTTCGCCACTTAGGGAGGGCACGTCCCCGCCGTGAAGGCAATAATGAATGCAGAGAAATATCTTATGAATAGTCTATCTACTGTATATATATGAATAAATAAACTCTCAGAATACCTAGCCGACGGCTAGGTTTGGAGTGTAACAGAAACATTCTGATTGCCTCTAGTCTAGCTACTGGTGCAAAGGATTCCTCAAAATCAATGCCTTCAACCTGAGCATAGCCTTTATAGACCAATTTTGCCTCATTTCTGACAACCTGTCCATCTTCATTTAATTTATTTCGAAAAATCCATTTAGTATCGATTATGTTTTTATTTGCTGGCCGTGGTACTAATTCCCAGGTTTTGTTTTTCTCAATTTGATCTAGTCCTTCATTAATTGCCTTCATCCAACTTTCATCTGTTCTTGCTTCAGCAATATTTTTGGGTTCTATGTTGGATAATAGAGAGTAGTTCCGTATTACTGCTCTTCTTGTCTGAATACCAACTGTTGGGTCCCCAATAATTTGTTCTCTGGGATGATTTTTTTGCCAGCTACCTGTTTTGAATTTCTTGTTCTCTTCTTCTTCTGAGTCAATTCTTAAATCAGCTGGGTCAATTTTTTGATTTTCTTCTGTTTCCATTTCTTCATCTCCTTCAATGACTTCTTCATAAATAGGGTAGTTTTCTTGATAAGTTGTTTCTTGATCTCTACCTTCATCAACTTTAACATCTACACTCTCCACAATTTTCTTTAGCCTCTTGTTGTAACACGTGTAGGCTTTGCTTTTTGTTGAGTATCAAAGAAAAATACCTTCGTCAGCTCTATCTTCAAATTTATCGAGATTATCTTCAGTTCGTTTGATGTAACACTTGCTGCCGAACACTTTGAAATATCTTGCTGTTGCCTTTCTGCCGAACCACAACTCATACGGTGTTTTGCTTTCATGCGTTCTTACCATGCACCTATTTTGAATGTAAATTGTAGTATGTACTACGTCTTTCCAAAATCTGTCAGCTATTTTGTTCTTAGCCAACATTTTTCGTGCCATTTCTTGCATAGTCTTGTTCTTGCTTTCAACAACACCATTCTGCTGAGGTGTCTTTGATGCTGAAAACTGTCTTCTGATGTCATATTTTTGACAGTATTCTACAAACTCCTCTGAGATAAACTCTCCTTCTCTGTCTGATCTTAGGCATTTAATTCTTTTTCCAATTTGATTCTCAACCTGTTTTTTAAAAATCTTGAACATCTCAAAGGCATATGATTTAATATTTAAAAATAGTACCCATGTCATTCTGGAGTAGTCATCTATGAACAACATAAAGTATTTGTCACCATTTATGCTTTGTGTTCTCATGGGTCCACATAAATCAGTATGTATCAGCTCTAACGGTTTGTTGGTGAAGTATTACTTTGCTTTAAATGTGGATCTGGTTTGCTTCCCTTTTTGGCAAGAAGCACATATGCTATTTACTGGTTTGCCAATGGTAGGTATATCTCTTACTGCTCTTTTTGAACTTATTTTTACCAGATTGTCAAAACTAATATGACCAAGCCTCTTGTGCCACAACCAATTTTCATCTTCCTGTCCAATCAAGCATGATCCTTCTAAAGTTTCTGAGAGAGTATATAGATTTCTAAAAGTCCTCGATCCAGTAGCTATCAGCTTCCCACTGTGTGCTTTTCTGACTTCACAGCCTTGCTTTTTAAAGATGACTTCATGACCTCTATCACAGATTTGACTTACGCTCAGTAAGTTGTGCTTCAAACCAACTACAAATAGAACTTCTTTGGAATTGATCTTTCCATCACTTATCTTGACTGATCCTTTGCCAACTATTTTGGCTCCATCATTATTTCCAAAATTTACAGAGCCCCATTCATATTTCTGTAATTTTTCAAATTTTTGTTTATCTCCTGTCATGTGACTGGAGCATCCACTATCCAATATCCATGGTGCAGATTTGTTCTGTGCTTTGAATGCTGTCTGTACAATCAATGATTCTTTTCTTCCTTGATTTGCTCTTTTTCTTTCCATTCTAATTTGACTATAGTTTTGGTCACTTGTTTAGATTTTTCTTTGTCAGTGGCCTGTGCATGTTTATCTGGGAATTTTCTATTTTGCCTTAAACTGTTAGGTTGAGTTCTTCTTCCCTGATATTTATTTGCTGCATATGTGCTTCTACAATTTCTTGCAATGTGACCAAAGTTATTACAGTTATAGCATTCTACTGCATAATCCATCAAGGATGAAAATACATTTCTACTAGAAAAATTTCTTTGTCCTATATTATAAATGCAGTCTAAAATATTATGACCATAAGTATTGCATTTAAAACAATAACCAAAAAAGGAATGATTGAACCTGGGAGTTGGTCTTTGCCAATTTGTAGTAGGAACCACAAATTTTCTTCTCCTTTGATGTGTGACTTTTGTGAATCCCTCATTGTGAACAGTCTTCTCATGCCTGGCATTGTTGCTTTCTTTTGCAAGATTCATTTTTCTTTGGTCAACCTTGATTTTATCCTCTTTCTTTACTGGTTCTATAGTTATGGCCTTTGATCCACTTGATGATTCTCCTTCGACAAACCCCAAGCCAAAATTGATGCTTGTAGTCCTCTGACTATTTATAATCTTTTCAAGCTTTGCAGAACTTCCTTCAAGTTTGTGATAGCAACTAAATTTTTGATTCTTTTCTTCTAGCCGCATTCTTAAAACAACAATCTCTTCTTCTAGTTTGCTGCACTCATCTATTCTCATGGTTAATTGTACTTCAAGTTCTTTAGACATTTTTTTAAATTCTTCTGTTTGTACTTTCAAATTGTTTATTATGTCATTCACATCCTCAAGCTTTCTTGAGACCTTATTATTCTTTTTCCTTTCTGTCTTCAACTCTTTAAGTGCAGCAACCAACTCTCCTTCCAGATAAACTTCAACCTCATCCTTACTTTTTGTATCACCTTCCTATTTTTCTTCTGTTTTTGCTTCTTCAAATGCCATGAATAGAGCTTCACCTATTTCTTCTTCAGAATCTTCACCTAAGCTTTCTTCAGAAGAGCTGACATTCTTGGATATGAAACTTTTCTTTTTGAAATTGCTTTTCCTAAAATTTGGTTTCTTCTTCCAGTCACTTCTTTCTTGGTGTGACCCTTCATCACTTTTGGTTTTCTCATTCATTGGACACTTAGCTGCAAAGTTATCGACCCCTCCACAATTGAAACACTTAAAAGGCAAATTTCCTCAATATTTTTCTTTTCCCTTTGTAAGTTTTCAAACAAAGTTGGCTTTCGTTTCATCCGATGTCTCTTCATCCTCAGATTCTTGTTCAGCTTTTGTATTCTTATGTGCTTTAAAAGCAGCTTCTTTGTCTATGGGCTTAGTTTGTCCTATTCTCATTTCGTATGCAGTCAAGGAACCATGCATCTCATCCATGCTAAAATTGTTTAGATCTTTAGCCTCTTCTATTGCAGAAACTTTAGAATTAAATATTTTATGAAGAGTTCTAAGTACCTTTTTCATGACAATCGCATCTTCGATCTCTTCGTCGAGTCCTCTGATTGCATTAATGACTCCATTGACTCTCAGCATATAGGCCTCTATGTTCTCATCGTCATTCATTTGTAATGCCTCGAACTGAGCTCGATGCGTTTGCAGCTTGGCTTCCTTGATCTTACTGTCTCCTTCATGGATGCTCTTCAATTTGTCCCACATGTCTTTTGCCGATTTATAGCTCATGACTCTTATCAGTTCACTATCTACTAGCCCACACATTATGGCATTCTTTGCTTTGGAGTTATTCTCATCCCTTTTCTTATCAGTAGTATCTATTGGAGGAGTAGCGGGTGCTGTGTATCCACTTTCTACTGACTCCCAAATGTCGTATCCTAATGCACTCAGATATGTCTGCATCCTGAGTCTCCAGAATGAGTAATTAGTTCCATTGAACAAAGGAGCTTTGTTTGATGAGAATCCTTCACTACCTACCATTGTGTTCCTTCCAAGATCACCTTAGCTGATTAAGCTTGTTCAGGAACCTTGCTTTGATACCAATTGATATTCTCACAATGACACTGAGAGGGGGGGTGAATCAGTGTAGCTAAAAATCTGATCTGCAATTCTTAAAACTGAAGCAAAGAGAACTAGAAAATAGATAAAGCAATAATCACAAGAGAGCACACCACAACACACAATGTAACGAGGTTCACCAATTTGGCTACTCCTCAAAAATGACTGCTTGGACTTCAATCCAAATCCAGCCCTTGCAAAACACCAATTTTACAAACACTTTACCAGCACCCACTGGAAGGAGCACCAACCCCTATTTTTCTGCTGCAATAGATAGGAGCACCAACCCCTAATGCCAAGCACCAACTTGGACTGCAATTCTGATTTAATTCAGTGACATAAAAATGCCTTCGCTGTTTACACGACCCTGACTGGTCTGCAATTAATTAAACTTGATTAAACTCTGCACGCTCTCACGGCTCTGCTTATCTCTCTCTCGGCCCTCTTCTCACCCTCTTTACGCAGCAAATTCTCACTTACAACAACAACAATATACTTCACGTAGACCTGCTTTTATAACAAATAAGTCTCTATTTTTAGCTTCCATATTTACGCATGCAACCCGTAATTGTTCTTTTAATATTCTCTTCTGCCACTTGTCAACTGTAACTCCTTCTGTATTTATAGAGTGTGCATTATTACGTTACATGCAACGTATATCTCTACCATGACTGTACGAATTCATTTCTGTGCATGCATGTATTTTACGATTCTATTAATGCGACTGTTCGATTTACTCCAGTTAACTCCAGTTCTTAAAAAGTTGCATGACTGCATCTGTAACTATCGCATTTACTCCAGTTACCTCTTCTTATTTTGGTTGCATGCTTTTCCTCTACAACTGCCCCTTTAACTGTTGTTCTGTTCTAGTTAACTGTCTGTTATCGTGTTGTTGCGACCTGTCATGAAATCATGACACTTTTGTATCTTTCTGCCCTTCTCGCCTTTTACCCGCGAAAATACAACATGTCACGAAATCATGACAGTTTTTGCCTCCTTGTCCACTTCTTCGCTTGCACCCGCGAAAACTAGACATGTCACGAAATCGTGACACTTTCGCCTTCTCGCTACTCTTCTTGGCTTGCTCTAGCGAAAACTAGACATGTCACGAAATCATGACATCTTTCTCTGCCTTGTGCCTTTTCTTCCTTTCGCTCGCGAAAACGAAACATGTCACGAAATCGTGACATCTTTCTCTGCCTTGTGCCTTTTCTGCCTTTCACCCGCAAAAATGAAACATGTCACGAAATCGTGACATCTTTCTCTGCCTTGTGCCTTTTCTTCCTTCCGCCCGTGAAAATGGAACATGTCATGAAATCGCGACATCTTTCTCTGCCTTGTGCCTTTTCTTCCTTTCGCCCATGAAAATAAAACATGTCATGAAATCATGACACTTTCTCTGCCTTGTGCCTTTTCTGTCTTTGGCCAAAATGGAACATGTCACGAAATCGTGACATCTTTCTCTTCCTTGCGCCTTCTCTTCGACCCTGTCGTGAAATCGTGACACTTTCTCTCCTTGGCACTTTCTCTTCGATCCTGTCATGAAATCGTGACACTTTCTCTCCTTGGCACTTTCTCTTCGATCCTGTCATGAAATCACGATAGCTTTCCTTGTGCTAACTAAACATGTCACGAAATCATGACAGTCTTCCTTGCACTTTCTAAACATGTCATGAAATCATGACAGTCTTCCTTGCACTTTCTAAACATGTCACGAAATCATGATAGTTTTCTTTGCCTGTGCCTCTTCTTCAAACATGTCATGAAATCGTGACAGTTTTTCTACTTGCCTCCTTCTCTGCCAACATGTCATGAAATCATGACAGTTTTTCTACTTGCCTCCTTCTCTGCCAACATGTCATGAAATCATGATAGTTTTCTTTGCCTTCTTTTCTTAACATGTCATGAAATCATGATAGTTTTTTCTTTTCTCTCTGTCATGTCATGAAATCGTGAATTTTTCTTGGCCTTCTCTCTCTCCAACATGTCATGAAATCACGACAATTTTGCTTGTGCCTTCTCTCTCCTCGTCCATGTCACGAAATCATGACAATTTTTCTTGCGCCTTCTCTCTCCTCGTCCATGTCGCGAAATCGTGACAATTTTGCTTGTGCCTTCTCTCTCCTCGTCCATGTCACGAAATCGTGACAATTTTGCTTGCGCCTTCTCTCTCCTCGTCCATGTCATGAAATCATGACAATTTTGCTTGTGCCTTCTCTCTCCTCAGCCATGTCGCGAAATCATGACAATTTTGCTTGCGCCTTCTCTCTCCTCATCCATGTCACAATATCGCGACAGAAAACATGTCGCGATATCGCGACAGTTTTCTTACTTGTCTTTTTCTTTGATTTTTTGAATCTGGGCCACTTCTGTCTTCTTGGAAATTCATTGTACATGTTCCGACTGACCTCCGAACTCCTGTCCACTCGCATCAACTCGATCTATCTGTCTCGTGTTGACAACAATGACAATACTTTTGCTGCACCTTGCTCAACAATCTCCCCCTTTGGAATTGTTGGCAACACTCATGCACTCTCCTGTAATTCTTCTCCCCCTTTGACAATAATACCAAAGGGCTGCTGCAGACTCCCCTTAGTCTATGCACAACATTCTCGGATACACATTGTTATAGTTAGCAAAAATCATGAATATGAGCAAAACTATAAACATAGGCATAAGTACTCCCCCCGAGAATGTGATCCCAATTGATAGTCAGTTCTTGGGAAATGTGACTACTCCCAACTTACTCCGAAGGTACTCAAAAACTTCCTTTGGCAATGGTTTTGTGAATATATCCGCTACTTGCTCTGTAGTCGAAACAAAATCCAATTTGACCTCACCTTCTGCAACTTTATCCTTCAAGAAGTGATACCGGATTGTTATATGTTTGGTTTGAGAATGCATAACCAAATTCTTTGATATGTTTATAGCACCGGTGTTATCACATTTAACTGAAATTGGCTCTTTGAAGTGAATACCAAGATATTTCAGTGTTTGTCTCATCCATAATATTCGTGTACAACATGTTGTTGCTGCAATGTATTCTCGCCTCTGCTTGTGGATAGAGAGACCGATTCTTGTTTCTTGTTGTGCCATGCTACCAACCTGTCTCCAAGATAAAATGCTCCTCCACCGGTACTCTTTCTGTCATCAATACATCCCGCCCAATCTGCATCAGAATATGCAATAAGAGTGAAGTCCTTACCTTTTGGGTACCACAACCCATACTCCATAGTACCCTTGAGGTACCTAAAAATCCTCTTTACAGCTGTCACATGAGTCTCTTTGGGACTAGCCTCGAAATCTTGCTACCATGCATACCGCCTGTAATATATCCGGTCTAGTGGTTGTCAAATACAAAGAGGCTTCCAATCATAGACCTATACATGGTTTGATCTACATATGGAGATTTGTCATCCTTGCTCAACTTGCAACCTGTTGTCATGGGAGTGCTGACAGGTTTACTATCCTCCATTGTGAACTTTTTCAGCATTTCTTTCACATATTTTACTTGAGAGATAAAAATGCCCTTTTCACTTTGATTGACTTGCAGTCCGAGGAAATAAGAAAGTTCACCAATCATTGACATCTCAAATTCTGTCTTCATTTTATTTGCTATGTCTCTACAATATTCATCCATGCTGCTACCAAATATTATATCATCTACATAAACAACAAGTACAATAAGATGGCCATTCTCTGTTTTGATATATAAATTGTTGTCCACCATACCTTTCTTGAACCCCTGTTTAATAAGATAGTTATCCAGCCTTGCATACCATGCTCTGGGTGCCTGTTTCAGACCATACAACGCTTTCTTTAACTCTGCAAACAAAATCGGGATTGTCACCGAGTTGGAAGCCATCCGGCTGTTCAATGTAAACCTCTTCTTCCAGCTTTTCCATTCAGAAATGCTGATTTTACGTCCATTTGATATACTTTGAAGTTTTTATGGACTGCTAAAGCCAAAAACATTCTGATTGCTTTTAGTCTGGCTCACTGGTGCAAAGGTTTCCTCAAAATCAATGCCTTCAACCTGAGCATAGCCTTTACAGACCAATCTTGCCTTATTTCTGACAACCTGTCCGTCTTCATTTAATTTATTTCGAAAAATCCATTTAGTATCGATTATGTTTTTATTTGTTGGCCGTGGTACTAATTCCCAGGTTTTGTTTTTCTCAATCTGATCTAGTTCTTCATTAATTGCCTTCATCCAACTTTCATCTGTGCTTGCTTCAACAATATTTTTGGGTTCAATGCTGGATAATAGAGAGTAGTTCCGTACTATTGCTCTTCTTGTCTGAATACCAACTGTTGGGTCCCCAATAATCTGTTCTCTGGGATGATTTTTTTGCCAGCTGCCTGTTTTGAATTTCTTGTTCTCTTCTTCTTCTGAGTCAATTCTTAAATCAGTTGGGTCAATTTTTTGATTTTCTTCTGTTTCCATTTCTTCATCTCCTTCAATGACTTCTTCATAAATAGGGTAGTTTTCTTGATAAGTAGTTTCTCGATCTCTACCTTCATCAACTTTAACATCTGCACTCTCCACAATTTTCTTTAGCCTCTTGTTGTAACATGTGTAGGCTTTGCTTTTTGTTGAGTATCCAAGAAAAATACCTTCGTCGACTCTATCTTCAAATTTACCGAGATTATCTTCAGTTCGTTTGATGTAACACTTGCTGCCGAACACTTTGAAATATCTTGTTGTTGCCTTTCTGCCGAACCACAGCTCATACGGTGTTTTGCTTTCATGCGTTCTTAGCATGCACCTATTTTGAATGTAAACTACAGTATGTACTACCTCTTTCCAAAATCTATCAGCTATTTTGTTCTCAGCCAACATTGTCCGTGCCATTTCTTGCACAGTCCTGTTCTTCCTTTCAACAACACCATTCTGCTGAGGTGTCCTTGCTGCTGAAAACTGTCTTCTGATCCCATATTTTTGACAGTATTCTACAAACTCCTCCGAGATAAACTCTCCTCCTCTGTCTGATCTTAGGCATTTAATTCTTTTTCCAATTTGATTCTCAACCTATTTTTTAAAAATCTTGAACATCTCAAAGGCATCTGATTTAAGCTTTAAAAATAGTACCCATGTCATTCTGGAGTAGTCATCTATGAACAACATAAAGTATTTGTCACCATTTATGCTTTGTGTTCTCATGGGTCCACATAAATCAGTATGTATCAGCTCTAACGGTTTGCTGGTGAAGTATTCCTTTGCTTTAAATGTGGATCCGGTTTGCTTCCCTTTTTGGCATGAAGCACAGATGCTATTTACTGGTTTGCCAATGGTAGGTATATCTCTTACTGCTCTTTTTGAACTTATTTTTACCAGATTGTCAAAGCTAATATGACCGAGCCTCTTGTGCCACAACCAATTTTCATCTTCCTGTCCAATCAAGCATGATCCTTCTGAAGTTTTTGAGAGAGTATATAGATTTCCAGAAGTCCTCGATCCAGTAGCTATCAGCTTCCCACTGTGTGCTTTTCTGACTTCACAGCCCTACTTTTTAAAGATGACTTCATGACCTCTGTCACAGATTTGACTTACGCTCGGTAAGTTGTGCTTCAAACCAACTACAAACAGAACTTCTTTGGAATTGATCTTTCCATCACTTATCTTGACCGATCCTTTTCCAACTATTTTAGCTCCATCATTATTTCCAAACTTTACTGAGCCCCCTTCATATTTCTGTAATTTTTCAAATTTTTGTTTATCTCCTGTCATGTGACTAGGAGCATCCACTATCCAATATCCATGGTGCAGATTTGTTCTGTGCTTTGAATGCTGTCTGTACAATCAAGGATTCCTTTTCTTCCTTGAGTTGCTCTTTTTCTTTCCATTCTGATTTGACTGTAGTTTTGGTCACTTGTTTAGACTTTTCTTTGTTAGTGGCCTGTGCATGTTTATCTAGGAATTTTCTGTTTTGCCTTAAACTGTTTGGTTGAGTTCTTCTTCCCTGATATTTATTTGCTGCATATGTGCTTCTACAGTTTCTTGCAATGTGTCCAAAGTTATGACAGTTATAGCATTCTATTGCATAATCCATCAAGGGTGAAAA
Source organism: Wollemia nobilis (assembly GCA_028583015.1). NCBI lineage: Eukaryota > Viridiplantae > Streptophyta > Pinopsida > Araucariales > Araucariaceae > Wollemia > Wollemia nobilis. The sequence goes on along the minus strand of JAQPPZ010001031.1, from coordinate 6,178,128 downwards.
TACATTTCTACTGGAAAAATTTCTTTGTCCTATATTATAAATGCAGTCTGAAATCTTATGACCGTAAGTATTGCATTTAAAACAATAACCAGAAAAGGAATGATTGAACCTGGGAGTTGGTCTTTGCCAATTTGTAGTAGGAGCCACAAATTTTCTTCTCCTTTGATGTGTGACTTTTGTGAATCCCTCATTGTCAACAGTCTTCTCATGCCTGGCATTGTTGCTTTCTTTTGCAAGATTCATTTTTCTTTGGTCAACCTTGATCTTATCCTCTTTCTTTACTGGTTCTACAGTTATGGCCTTTGATCCACTTGATGATTCTCCTTCGACAAACCCCAAGCCAAACTTGATGCCTGTAGTCCTCTGACTATTTATAATCTTTTCAAGCTTTGCAGAACTTCCTTCAAGTTTGTGATAGCAACTCAATTTTTGATTCTTTTCTTCTAGCCGCATTCTTAAAACAACAATCTCTTCTTCTAGTTTGTTGCACTCATCTATTCTCATGGTTAATTGTACTTCAAGTTCTTCAGACATTTTCTTAAATTCTTCTGTCTGTACTTTCAAACTATTTATTATGTCATTCGCATCCTCAAGCTTTCTTGAGACCTTATTATTCTTTTTCCTTTCTGTCTTCAACTCTTTAAGTGCAGCAACCAACTCTCCTTCCAGATAAACTTCAACCTCATCCTTACTTTTTGTATCACCTTCCTATTTTTCTTCTGTTTTTGCTTCTTCAAATGCCATGAACAGAGCTTCACCTGTTTCTTCTTCAGAATCTTCACCTGAGCTATCTTCAGAAGAGCTGACATTCTTGGATATGAAACTTTTCTTTTTGAAATTGCTTTTTCTAAAATTTGGTTTCTTCTTCCAGTCACTTCTTTCTTGGTGTGACCCTTCATCACTTTTGGTTTTCTCATTCATTGGACACTTAGCTGCAAAGTGACCGACCCCTCCACAATTGAAACACTTAAACGGCAACTTTCCTCTATATTTTCCTTTTCCCTTTGTAAGTTTTCGAACAAAGTTGGCTTCCGTTTCATCCGATGTCTCTTCATCCTCAGATTCTTGTTCAGCTTTTGTATTCTTGTGTGCTTTAAAAGCAACTTCTCTGTCTATGGGCTTAGTTTGTCCTATTCTCATTTCGTATGCAGTCAAGGAACCATGCATCTCGTCCATGCTAAAATTGTTTAGATCTTTAGCCTCTTCTATTGCAGAAACTTTAGAATTAAATCTTTTGTGAAGAGTTCTAAGTACCTTTTTCATGACAACCGCATCTTCGATCTCTTCGTCGAGTCCTCCGATTGCATTAATGACTCCATTGACTCTCAAGCATATAGGCCTCTATGTTCTCATCGTCATTCATTTGTAATGCCTCGAACCGAGCTCGATGTGTTTGCAGCTTGGCTTCCTTGATCTTGCTGTCTCCTTCATGGATGCTCTTCAATTTGTCCCACATGTCTTTTGCCGATTTACAGCTCATGACCCTTATCGGTTCACTGTCTACTAGCCCACACATTATGGCATTCTTTGCTTTGGAGTTATTCTCAGCCCTTTTCTTCTCAGTAGTATCTGTTGGAGGAGTAGCGGGTGTTGTGTATCCACTTTCTACTGACTCCCAAATGTCGTATCCTAATGCACTCAGATATGTCTGCATCCTGAGTCTCCAGAATGAGTAATTAGTTCCATTGAACAAAGGAGCTTTGTTTGATGAGAATCCTTCACTACCTGCCATTGTGTTCCTTCCAAGATCACCTTAGCTGATTAAGCTTGTTCAGGAACCTTGCTCTGATACCAATTGATATTCTCACAATGACACTGAGAGGGGGGGTGAATCAGTGTAGCTAAAAATCTGATCTGCAATTCTTAAAACTGAAGCAAAGAGAACTAGAAAATAGATAAAGCAATAATCACAAGAGAGCACACCACAACACACAATGTAACGAGGTTCACCAATTTGGCTACTCCTCAAAAATGATTGCTTGGACTTCAATCCAAATCCAGCCTTTGCAAAACACCAATTTTACAAACACTTTACCAGCACCCACTGGAAGGAGCACCAACCCCTTGTTTTTTTGCTACAATAGATAGGAGCACCAACCCCTAATGCCAAGCACCAACTTGGACTACAATTCTGATTTAATTTAGTGACATAAAAATGCCTTTGTTGTTTACACGACCCTGACTGGTCTGCAATTAATTAAACTTGATTAAACTCTGCACGCTCTCATGGCTCTGCTTATCTCTCTCTCGGCCCTCTTCTAACCCTCTTTACGTAGCAAATTCTCACTTACAACAGCAGCAATATACTTCACGCAGACCTACTTTTATAACAAATAAGTCTCTATTTTTAGCTTCCATATTTACGCATGCAACCCGTAACTGTTCTTTTAATATTCTCTTCTGCCACTTGTCAACTATAACTCCTTCTATGTATTTATAGAGTGTGCATTATTACGTTACATGCAACGTATATCTCTACCATGACTGTATGAATTCATTTCTGTGCATGCATGTATTTTACGATTCTATTAATGCGACTGTTCGATTTACTCCAGTTAACTCCAATTCTTAAAAAGTTGCATGACTACATCTGTAACTGTCGCATTTACTCTAGTTACCTCTTCTTATTTTGGCTGCATGCTTTTCCTCTACAACTACCCCTTTAACTATTGTTTTGTTCCAGTTAACTATCTGTTATCGTGCTGTTGCGACCTATCACAAAATCGTGACACTTCTGTATCTTTCTGCCCTTCTCGCCTTTTACCCACAAAAATACAACATGTCACGAAATCATGACAGTTTCTACCTCCTTGTCCACTTCTTCGCTTGCACTCGTAAAAACCAGACATGTCATGAAATCGTGACACTTTCGCCTTCTCGCTACTCTTCTTGGCTTGCTCTAGCGAAAAATAGACATGTCATGAAATCGTGACATCTTTCTCTGCCTTGTGCCTTTTCTGCCTTTCGCTCGCGAAAATGGAACATGTCACGAAATCATGACATCTTTCTCTGCCTTGTGCCTTTTCTGCCTTCCGCCCACGAAAATGGAACATGTCACGAAATCATGACATCTTTCTCTGCCTTGTGCCTTTTCTTCCTTCCGCCCGCGAAAATGGAACATGTCACGAAATCGTGACATCTTTCTCTGCCTTGTGCCTTTTCTTCCTTTCACCCGTGAAAATGGAACATGTCATGAAATCGTGACACTTTCTCTGCCTTGTGCCTTTTCTGTCTTTGGCCATCGAAAAACATGTCATGAAATCGTGACATCTTTCTCTTCCTTGGCACTTTCTCTTCGACCCTGTCATGAAATCGTGACACTTTCTCTCCTTGGCACTTTCTCTTCGATCCTGTCACGAAATCGTGACACTTTCTCTCCTTGGCACTTTCTCTTCGATCCTGTCATGAAATCGCGACAACTTTCCTTGTGCTAACTAAACATGTCACGAAATCATGACAGTCTTCCTTGCACTTTCTAAACATGTCATGAAATCATGACAGTCTTCCTTGCACTTTCTAAACATGTCACGAAATCATGACAGTTTTCTTTGCCTGCGCCTCTTCTTCAAACATGTCACAAAATCACGACAGTTTTTCTACTTGCCTCCTTCTCTGCCAACATGTCGCGAAATCATGACAATTTTTCTACTTGCCTCCTTCTCTGCCAACATGTCACGAAATCATGACAGTTTTTCTTGCGTCTTCTCTCTCCTCGACCATGTCATGAAATCGCGACAATTTTGCTTGCACCTTCTCTCTCCTCGTCCATGTCACGAAATCATGACAATTTTGCTTGCGCCTTCTCTCTCCTCGTCCATGTCATGAAATCGCATGACAATTTTGCTTGCGCCTTCTCTCTCCTCGTCCATGTCGCGAAATCATGACAATTTTGCTTGCGCCTTCTCTCTCCTCGTCCATGTCATGAAATCATGACAATTTTGCTTGCGCCTTCTCTCTCCTCGTCCATGTCGTGAAATCGTGACAATTTTGCTTGCGCCTTCTCTCTCCTCGTCCATGTCACGAAATCATGACAATTTTGCTTGTGCCTTCTCTCTCCTCGGCCATGTCACGAAATCATGACAATTTTCTTTCTGCCTTCTCTCTCCTCTCCATGTCACGATATCGGACAGAAAACATGTCGCGATATCGCGACGCTTTTCTTACTTGTCTTTTTCTTTGATTTTTTGAATCTGGGCCACTTCTGTCTTCTTGGAAATTCATTGTACATGATCTGACTGACCTCTGAACTCCTGTCCACTGCATCAACCGATCTATCTGTCTGTGTTGACAACAATGACAATACTTTTGCTGCACCTTGCTCAACAATAATTAATTATATTATTATAAGATTAGGGTTAGGAAGCATTGCAACCTTTCACCTATAACCCTAGAGGGGTATAAAACATTGTAAGAACTTATCATTCAATCATCCATGAATATAAAATATAATATAATTTATTGAAGGGACTTCCCGAGAATATCAAAAGGCGATTCTTTTAGATTTAGGTTATTTATTATTTATTTATCATTTTATGTGGTAGGAACCCTAGGTTCCTACCATGTAAATATAGACATTTTTCACACTATAGATGCCTTTCTGAAATTTGAGTTGGTGTGATTGGCATACCACATAATAATTCTCCTTAGGGAATAGACATAAAAAAAAACAAATATGGCATAGGACATACTTCACACATGATAGGGCTAGGAAAGGATTATGAGTGCCAAATGACTGAAAAATGAATCTTCAAATTCATAAGACATAAAATTAAGCATCTCGATACTTGAAACATATTGATATTGTTAGATAACATCCAATTGCAAAACCTAGACCTACTTAGGGACTTGAAATGCTTGGAAAAGACAGACATGAGGTAAACCCACTGATAGGGCCTATCTTGGGATATTGCATACTTCACGAAAGAGAAACAGGAGAACCAAAAACCAACACTAATAGAAAGACATAGAGTCACGCTAATAATAAAATTTCTGCCATAAGAACTGGAACCAAAGCAACACATCATGCTAAAAAGGAGAGAGTCAACATTGGAGAAGCCACCCACCAAAACTTGTGACCACATACTTCAAACCAAATCATTATTAGTGAAGAACACAAGCTTATACTGAGAGGGGGGGTGAATAGTATAAGACCTCTTTTTACTTTTTTCTTTATACTTCAAAATAGTAAAGCAATATACCCAAAGCAATATCAAAACAATGCACAATATCATCCACAAAGTGACACCAATTTTAACGTGGTTCACCCAGAATGGCTGGGCTACGTCCACAAAAATTTTATCTAAAAGTTATCTCAAAGTTCTTTGGGAATCCTTCCCAATTACAATGTTTATGAGCCTCGGCCCAAAGGAGATACCTTCCCCCAATCAGAATTTATGAGCCTTTGCTCAAAGGAGATACCTTCCCCCAATCTGAATTTATGAGCCTCTGCTCAAAGGAGATACCTTCCCCTCTGCTCTGGAAATGATCCCTCAGAAGATCAATCGCCTCTACCTCTTGCCAGCATGTGGAACTCCTTTCCATCGAAGACCTCCTGTCCTCAATGCTTAGCCTAAGAGACCTCTGCCTTCTATGATCACATCCACCTTAGCTTAGCAACCTGTACAAAACATAGTCAGTCGGTCTAGTACAAGTTTTCCTCTGTCTGTCAGATCTGTCCAACACTTGAACAAATCAATCCTCTACACACAAGCCTTCTCAAAGACTTGCCAAATCTGTCCTCAGGTTCTTCCTCAAAGAACCAGTGCACCTTTGTCCTCATACAACAACACTCCATGTTCGTCTTTGCCCTATGTGCTCTCTTCGCCCTCTGCTCTCTCTGCACAATCACAGCCGCACTTGGAACAATTCACCATGACTCTTCGCTCACTCTACACACTTCGATCGAATTTTGCACTCTGCTCTCGACGATCGAACTTCTCACTCTGCGCTCTATCTACGAACGTCGCAACTAACAAATTGCCCCAACTCTTCAAAATAGCCTGCCTTTTATAATAACACTTTCAAGATCAAAACCTTAATCTTAGTCGACTGTAACCCTAATCTTTAGTCGGCTACACAACCCTAAACTTCGTTGGCTACAAACCCTAATCTTCGTCGGCTCACATTTAACTTTGTCGACTTCAACTACCTCTGTAACTCTTCTATAGCTTTTGTCATGAAACTACAACATGTCATGATATCGCGACACCTTTGCAACCATACACTTTCTTTTGGCTTTTGTCGCAATATCGTGACACTTCAGCCTTTGTCGACTTCAACTAAGCTCTTGTCACGATATCGTGACACTTCTGTCTTTGTCAGCATCAACTTTGCTTTTGTCACGATATCACGACACTTCTCCCTTCGTCGACCTCCTTTCTGCTTTTGTCATGAAATCGTGACACTTCTACCTCTGCAGACTTCGTCTTCACTTCTGTCATGATATCGCGACACTTTTGTCTTCATAGCCTTCCTCTCTACTTTTGTCGCAAAATCATGACACTTCTCCTATAGAAGACCTGCTTTCAGTTTCTATCGCGAAATCATGACACTTCTACTTTCGTCTGCTTTCTTTTTTGCCTGTCGCAAAATCGTGACACTTTCTGCATCCGTACGCATTCTTTGCAACCCGTCGTGAAATCACGACGCTTTCAGCTTTCGTACGCTTTCCTTGTAACCCATCGCGAAATCGTGACGCTATCAACTTTTTGTACATTTTCTTTGCAACCTGTCATGAAATCGCGATGCTTTCAGCTTTCGTACATTTTCTTTGCTCTTTGAGTCGCGAAACTGCGACATGTCGCGAAATCGTGACACTTTTCTAACTTGCTTTCTCTCTCCTGCTTAAGTCGCGAAAATGCGACATGTCGCGATATCGCGACACTTTTCTAACTTGCTTTCTCTCTCTTGCTTAAGTCATGAAAATGTGACATGTCGCGATATCGCGACACTTTTCCTCCTTAGCTCTTTTCTATTCTTCGGGTCGCGAAAACCCGACATGTCGTGATATCGCGACACTTTTTCTCCTTAGCGCTTTTCTTTTCTTCGGGTCACGAAAACTTGACATGTCGCGATATCGTGACACTTTTTCTCCTTAGCGCTTTTCTTTCGAACCTGTCAGCTTGGGGTTTGCAAAAGACCTTTGAAACTGTCATGCCGTAACCTTCATCAAAACAAATTATTTGACATCAAATCAAATTCCTTCAAAAGCTTCTTGACATCAATGACAACTTATATACTTGAGCAAAGGCAATGTACCCAAAGTACCCAAAATTTCCAACAATCTCCCCCTTTGTCATTGATGGCAAACCTTTACTGAAAACACCTCTCAAGAGCCAAAACTAAAACCAACTGTGCTAACAACTGACCAACTGTGCCCCCAACTGAGAATCTTCCTTTGAAGTTTTGCTCCCCCCGACTTGAAGCTTTCCTCTTCACTTTGAAGCTCTCCCCCTTACTCATATCTCTCCCCCTTTGTCATCAATGGCAAAGGGTCACCTTTGGGGCTCGGGACTAAGAATGAGCCTCTTAGCTTAGTCCCTCCCCCACCTCCTGATGAGGTGATTAATTTTGGGGTGGGAGTAAAACTCCCATTAGGCACTTATCATCATCAGCATCTATAACTTCCTTTCCGGGCCTTCTCTTGAACTCTTTGCCCATATTCCTGTTCTTGTCACTATTCTTGTTCTTGTTCTCATCCCTGTTCTTGTTCATGCCTTGATCCTTGGACCTGATCATGCCACTGTTCCTGTTCCTGTAATCTAGAATTTTAGCTCTACACTGTCTGATTATGTGACCTTCATTGTTGCACTTGAAACACTTGACGATGTTGTTTCTCTGAGGTAAACCTGATCTTTGAATCCACCTGTTCTAACCAAACCTGTTTTGGCCAAACCTGTTCTAACCAAACCTGTTCTGACCAAACCTGTTCTAACCAAACTTGTTTTGACCAAACCTGTTCTTGTTATTTACCTTGCAATAAATTGCCTTGTGCCCAAACTGTTTACAAGAGTAGCAATACCCTTGAAAGAAACTAGCACTTCTGAAATTGTCGTTTACCTTCTTCATTTGAGCCATGCAATGTGAAGCCATGTGACCAAACTTGTGACACGCAAAACATCTGCCTTGAAATTTTCTTTTATTTGACCTCTTGGGTCCCGAAAACTTCTTCTTCTCATTCTGAATTATGTTTTCTGTTTCTACGCATCTATCATTCAAGGACTCATGATCTGAAATACTTTCCTCATCAGAACTCTCTTCCTTTTGGAGTCTCTTACTAGACTCTCCAACTTGTTCCTTGTGTGGCTTAACAAAACCAAGGCCTGTTTTATCTGTTGTTTTTCTTTGACCTTTGATGAGTGACTTAACCTTTTTGGAGCTATCTTGAAACCTCGTAAAGCTTATCCTTGTACTCTTTAGTTTCTTCTTTCAAAGAAGCCATTTTCTGTTCTAACTCACTATACTCAAGAACCTTAGATTCTAACTCATCCTTGAGTTCTTGTGTCTTAGCTATAGAGAAATCAAGATTTTCTATAAGATCATCTTTCTCCATACAACATTCATCTAACTTATCCTTGAGTCTAGCATTCTTCTTTCTTTCCTTTTTCAAAGCACTAAGAGCACTAATAAGTTCACTTTCAAGATCCTTTATTTGTTTGCTTTCTGAATCATCAAAGCCTTTTTCAGATTTCTTATCACTAGAGGTGCTACCTTTTTCAAAAACCATACAAGCATCTTCCTTATAGTTTTCTGAAGCATCCTCATACATACTAGAAACCAAATCATTATTTGTACAATCATCCTCAAGGTGACCAAAATTTCCACATCTAAGACATTTCATGATAATGAATCTATGTTTCGGTTCTTCCTCTTTTTCTGATATGAACAACATCTCATTTTCATCATCACTTGAAGAACTTTCACTATCACTACTAGAACACTTACTTGCTTTGTCTAGGTAGAAACTCTTCTTGTGCTTGTGAGAATACCTCTTTCCTTGATTGTTGTGCTCATATTTGTTCTTCTTGTGATGCTTGTGCTTTTCAGAATCCTTGCTCTTAGAATCCTGTTTATCTTCATCACTTTCATTCTTGGGAACAGTACAGTCAGTAGCATAATGACCAAAATTTCCACAATTGAAACATCTTATATTTTTCACGCTTTTGTGCTTTCTAGAGAACTTGCCTTTCTTGCTATAATATGCCTCTTCATCACTAGAAGACTCATCACTCTCTTGAAGTTGTTTACCCTTGGATTTCTTGGTAGCCTTGAAAGTCGCCTCTTTCTTGACATCAACCTTCACTTGAGTTCTCAACTCAAATGCCGCAAGTATACTATGGAGCTCATCCTTTTTCAACTTATCCAAATATTTAGCTTCCTCAATAGCAAAAATATTTTCACTAAATCTATTAGGAAGAGATCTTAAAATCTTATCACAAACATCATTTTCAGCAAGCTCAAGACCTAAGTCTTTCATGGAGTTAACAACCTCATCCATACGAAGCATGTAGTCACTAATATTTTCATCATCATTCATCTAGAGTTGTTCAAACATACCTTTGAAGTGTCTCAACTTGGCCTTTCAGACATTTGTATCACCTGTATGAACCACCTTCAATCTGTTTCCACATTTCACTAGCTGTCTTGCAGTGAATCACTTTGGTGAGATCCGCTTTCTGTAAGCCTTTCAGGATTGCATTCATTGCTTTTGAATTGCTGTGATGTAGGAGCCTTTCTTCTTTAGTATTAGGACCATGTACAGGAATAGTGTACTCATCTTCAATCACTTCCCATACCTCATTACCAAGTGCCATTAGATGAACCTTCATCCTTGCACTCCAAAGACCAAAATCTGACCCATCAAGAATAGGTGTTGCATTGCTACTTGAATGATCCATTGTGTTCTTTACTAGCTTTTCCTTCAAGCTGTTAAACTTTTCGAAGGCACCCGCTCTGATACCAATTGAAGAACACAAGCTTATACTGAGAGGGGGGGTGAACAGTATAAGACCTCTTTTTACTTTTTCCTTTATACTTCAAAATAGTAAAGCAATATACCCAAAGCAATATCAAAACAATGCACAATATCATCCACAAAGTGACACCAATTTTAACGTGGTTCACCCAGAATGGCTAGGCTACGTCCACAAAAATTTTCTCTAAAAGTTATCTCAAAGTTCTTTGGGAAACCTTCCCAATTACAATGTTTATGAGCCTCGGCCCAAAGGAGATACCTTCCCCCAATCAAAATTTATGAGCCTCTGCTCAAAGGAGATACCTTCCCCCAATCTGAATTTATGAGCCTCTGCTCAAAGGAGATACCTTCCCCTCTGCTCTGGAAATGATCCCTCAGAAGATCAACTGCCTCTACCTCTTGCCAGCATGTGGAACTCCTTTCCATCGAAGACCTCTTGTCCTCAATGCTTAGCCTAAGAGACCTTCGCCTTCTATGATCACGTCCACAGTAGCTCAAGCAACCTGTACCAAACACAGTCGATCGGTCTAGTACAAGTCTTCCTCTGTCTGTTAGATCTATCCAACACTTGAACAAATTAATCCTCTGCATAAGCCTTCTTAAAGACTTGCCAAATCTATCCTCAGGTTCTTCTCAAAGAACCAGTGCACCTCTGTCCTCATACAGTAGCACTTTGCATTCATATTTGCCCTATGTGCTCTCTTCACCCTCTGCTCTCTCTGCGCAATCATAATCGCACTTAGAACAATTCACCACGACTCTTCGCTCACTCTACACACTTCGATCAAATTTTGCACTCTGCTCTCGACGATCGAACTTCTCACTCTGTGCTCTATCTGTGAACGTCACAACTAACAAATTGCCCCAACTCTTCAAAATAGCCTACCTTTTATAATAACACTTTCAAGATCAAAACCTTAATCTTAGTCGACTATAACCCTCATCTTTAGTCAGCTGCACAACCCTAAACTTCATTGGTTGCAAACCCTAATCTTCGTCGGCTCACATTTAACTTTGTCGGCTTCAACTGCCTCTGTAACTCTTCTATAGCTTTTGTCGTGAAACTACAACATGTCATGATATCGCGACACCTTTGCAATCGTACACTTTCTTTTGGCTTTTGTCATGATATCATGACACTTCAGCCTTTGTCGACTTCAACTAAGCTCTTGTCACGATATCGCGACACTTTTGTCTTTGTCAGCATCAACTTTGCTTTTGTCGCGATATCATGACACTTCTCCCTTCGTCGACCTCCTTTCTACTTTTGTCGTGAAATCGTGACACTTCTGCCTCTGCAGACTTCGTCTTCACTTCTATCGTGATATCGTGACACTTCTATCTTCATAGCCTTCCTCTCTACTTTTGTCGTGAAATCGCGACACTTCTCCTATAGAAGACCTGCTTTTAGTTTCTGTCGCAAAATCATGACACTTCTGCTTCCGTCTGCTTTCTTTTCTGCTTGTCACGAAATCGTGACACTTTCTGCATCCGTACGCATTCTTTGCAACCCGTCGTGAAATCACGACGCTTTCAGCTTTCGTACGCTTTCCTTGTAACCCGTCGCGAAATCGCGACGCTATCAACTTTTCGTACATTTTCTTTGCAACCTGTCGCAAAATCGCGACGCTTTCAGCTTCCGTACATTTTCTTTGCTCTTTGAGTCGCGAAACTACGACATGTCACAAAATCGTGACACTTTTCTAACTTGCTTTCTCTCTCCTGCTTAAGTCGCGAAAATGCGACATGTCGCGATATCGCGACACTTTTCTAACTTGCTTTCTCTCTCCTTCTTAAGTCGTGAAAATGCGACATGTCACGATATCACGACACTTTTCCTCCTTAGCTCTTTTTTGTTCTTCGGGTCACGAAAACCCGACATGTCGCGATATCGTGACACTTTTTCTCCTTAGCGCTTTTCTTTTCTTCGGGTCGCGAAAACCCGACATGTCACGATATCGCGACACTTTTTCTCCTTAGCGCTTTTCTTTCGAACCTGTCAGCTTGGGGTTTGCAAAAGACCTTTGAAACTGTCATGCCGTAACCTTCATCAAAACAAATTATTTGACATCAAATCAAATTCCTTCAAAATCTTCTTGACATCAATGACAACTTATATACTTGAGCAAAGGCAATGTACCCAAAGTACCCAAAATTGCCAACAATTAGTAGCATTTAAAACTTCTTGGGGAAATATTTCTTTCCAAATTGACAAATATTTATGGATAACTCCCCAATTGGCAAGAATATCTATGGGTCTGTTAGCTTCACGCTACACATGGTTGATAGAGATATCATTGAAATTTTGGGATAGCTTCTTAGCTTCTTGAACAATAGTTCTGATATTACAAGAGGACACCCTATTTTTTTAAGAGCATTTATAATTTTCAAAGGATCTCCATCAATAAAAAGGTTGCATTTATAATCCTTGAGAAGATCTAGCCCTCTCCACAACACACAACCTTCAACAAAATGATTAGCTTGGAACCCCAGATACTAAGCATGTGTTTTTATCTTGTATACATAATAGGATTTTTAGTCATTTGAATTGCACTCATGTTGCCACAAATAATGGTACTTGGTCTTTCTTGCTTTTCACCTAAATCTTTCAAGATCTACCTCAATTATATTGCTTATGTGCTTGTCGATGTAGCTATTATATATTGTACCTCTATAGTTGATAGTGCAATTATTTCTTGTTTATTTGAATCCCAATGAGAAAAAAAACTTGATGTAGATCTCTTAACATCAATTGAACCCCCCTACTTTGAATCATTGTATCCAACCAACTCAATTTTATCGAATGAAGTATAATGGATTCTATAGTCTAAAGTTACTTTCTTAAAATTATTTTAGCTACTATTATATCATTTTTATGGTTCACTCATGAATCTTAAACCAAAGAGACTGCACATGTATTATCTATCTTGTTGTTGTCAAGTACATAAGGTTGCTAATCAAACTTCTATAATTTCTCTCACCCACTCTTCTGCTTTCATTATACTTTCACATTCTTTCACCTTTTTTAAGTGACATAACATATTTGTAGATTTCCATGCCAATCTTCTTCACATATCATGTGCATATTTAGATTGGAAAATGAAAATCCTATCATGTGTTTAATATACCTCCATGCTAAGAAAATAATGCATCAAATCCAAATCACTCATTTTAAATTCTTACATCATGCTTAGATTGAAATCTCTCTTCATTCTTAATGAACTTGTGAAAGTTAGATCATTAACATAAAAACAAACAATCAAAATATCATCACCTTATTTTTTTTAGTATAATGTAGGTTCATTCTTATATATCACAAATCCACACTTCAAAAGGTATGCATAAATTCTTGATTGCCATACCCTTGATGCTTGTTTAAGTAAATATAATATTTTTCAACTTGTAGACATTTCCTTCTTTACCTTTGACTTCAAATCCTTGTTGTTGTTCCATATATCCTTCTTCAATCTTGCCATTCAAGAATGAATTCTTTACATCAAGTTGATGTATGCTCCATATTTTTTGGTTTGTCAAACTTAAGATCATTTATCTTATGACTTACCTTAAAATAGATCTATGTGTATACTATAATCTATGTCAATATGTTGTGCCTATACCCCTTTGCCAATAGCCTTGATTTTTACCTTTAAATTGATCCATCACCATTGTACTTGGTCTTGAACACCCATTTAGCTCCAATTACCTCGTTCTTTAGAAATCCCAAATGTCATTATTTTCAATTACATTTAATTCTTCTTTTATGGATTTCATCCATACCTTGCTTAAGGCTATGTTTTTAAAGCTTGAGGACCCCACTTCAATCTTAGAATAGTGCATAGCTCATCATATAATATTTTTACACCTTTTGCCTTTGTTATTGGTCTTATGTTCGATTTCTTGTGAACCTCCTATTAAAATTATGATCCAATATTTGGTAGCTTAATGTGATCGTAATGTTTACTTCATTTTTATGCTTGTATTTAGGAAAATTATTGCACTCCACTTGATGCTTATGACACACCAACATCTTTAATAATGATTTCCTTCTCATTTTTTATGCTTATTTTCCATGTACTCCCATATCATAAAAAATCACACTACTAGACGTAATGCATTGTCTAGATTTGGGATCATAATATCTATATGCCTTGTTTTCTTTTAAAAAATTAACAAAAATGCATACTAGGCTCTTTGGATCTAACTTCTTCCTTTTCAAATCAACATGAAAATAATTCAGAAAAATAAATAATATCTAGTTACTTATAAAAGGTTTATTTATATACCATACCTCATGAGGAGTCATATTATTCACTTCAAGTGTGGGACTTACATTAAGGGTGCACACTATTGTTATAATTGCTTTAGCCCATAAACAATTGCTTAAACCTTTTTCTAGTAGCATGTTTCTTTTCATATCTATGATTATCCTATTTTTTATTTTTGCCACTTCATTTGACTGAGGTGTACAAGTTGTTAATTGTCTTCCTATCCAATTTTCATGATAGAATTGGATGAATTTATTGGAGCAAAACTCACTTTCAAGGTCATTCCTTAATATTTTTATTATGTATCCACTTTCATTCTCTACTATAGCTTTGGAACTCTTGAATGCTTCAAAAGCATCACTCTTATTTAAAAAAAATATGCCTAAGTTTTTTCTAGTATGATCACTAATATATTGATAAAGTAGAAGTATTTACCAACACTTGGTGTGTACATTAGACCACAAATATCTAGATAAAATAGTTGTAATAGATATGAAGCTTTCTATAACTTGCTCTTGTAAATATCTCTATGATATTCTTTTGTTATACAACCTTTACACACTTTACCTTTTACTTATATACAAGCCATTCCATGAACCATTCTTTTAGCATTCAATAAATGCAAGCTTCAAAAATTTCAAATGACCACACCTTTGGTGCCATAACCAAATCTTGTCCTCAATGGATATATAACACAAGTTTCTCTATTCTCCTCCAAATTTCAAAGAAATATTATATTTTTTCATAGGTATAATAACCATAACTTGGCAATAAATGCAACATATCTTACTCTGATTCCAAAAAAGAAGGATGTAGAATTGTTTGAATCGTTTAGGCCCATAAGTATATGTAATATGACTTATAAGATAATATCCAAAATGATGTCAAACTGGTTAAGACCACTACTAGACAAAATTATTTTAGAAGAGCATGGAGAATTTATGAAAGGGAAACAAATTCTATATGGGATCATAGTAGCTCAGGAAGTAATGCATTTGACAAATTCTAGAAAAGAGAGAGAAATGATCTTAAAACTTGATATGAATAAAGCCTAAGATAGGGTTAAATGGGATTTTTATTTGCAATATTAGAAAATTTTAGATTTGGAAAAAATGGGTCGAACGGATTAAAGTTTGTGTCTTTATAATATAATATTTATTGTTGGTCAATGGGTTAGTAACATAATGATTTAAAACCAAGAGGGGTATTAGACAAGGATATCCTCTATCACCATATCTATTCATTATTATGGCAAAGGTGTTGGGAAGGAACTTGAATAAGACATACAAATACGGGTTAATAAGCGAACTTAAGACTAGTAATAACATCAACAACATAACCTATCAAAAATTTATAGATGATACAACCATTTTGAGAGGGCAGGGAAAAAAAAGACTAGAGATTTGAATAACTTATTAAAGGAATATGAAAAAACATCAGGGCAAAAATTTAATAGGTTAAAATCCAAAAATTACTTCCTAAACACTCCAACTAGAATCAAAGTAGGGATATATAGGTTACTTCAAATGGAGGAGGCAAATTTGCTAGCAACATATCTAGGGATGCCCTTATTTGAGGGGATAATGAGGATAGAAGTGTAGAATCCATTTATAAGTAAAGTTTAAAATAAACTACCATCATGGAAAGGTAGATGGTTATCGTTAGTAGGAAGAGTGTATCTAATTAACTCAGTATTACAGACCATTCCAACACATTATATATCCTTGTATATTATGCCAAAATTTGTAGAAAAGAGTTTAATCTAGAATATGCGATCATTTTTTGTAGTCATTATTACATGATAAAAGTAAATTTCCATTGGTGATATGGAGCAAGGTGTGTGATGATAAAACTAGGGGAGGTCTTAGTTTAAAATTTCTTATGAATACAAACTTAGATCTAAGGGAAAAAGTAATTTGGAGACAATACAAAGAGAGCCAAAGACAATGGGAAATGATTCCTCTAAGTGAGTACATTGAGCTCAATGACCCAAGCTTAATATTTATTGCATTCTCAATACCAGATTGTTTTGCACTATGGAATGATTTAAAAAAACCAATTGATTTAGTGATTAAAGGTCTAAGATAGGTGGTGGGAACTAGAGAAAAAAATCTATTTGGATGGATACTTGGTGTGATAAAAAATGACTCAATATAGATACAATTTTAAAACCTTGGATGAGATTATTTCAAGATAAATATGGTGATAAGGTTTCAAAAAAGATGTACAAGGATCAAGAAGGAAGATACAAATGGAACAAATATTTTTTTACAAGTATTCCAAACATTGTTGCTAGGGGGCAGTTGAGCAAAAAGATAACACCAATGATTATTTCAAGGGGAGCTGAGGATAAGCCGATTTGGGAGTTGAATAGCTTAGGAGAACATACAACAAGAAGTGGACATAATGTAAAGCACAAACAAATAGGAATACCACAAGAATATAGATAGATATTTGGGATAGCTCGAGTATTCTAAAAGTCAAAATGTTTGTATGGCTTGTAGATGATAGGAAATTTTTTATCATGGGAAACCTGATGAAATGGGGTTTTCATGGCCCCTCATAATGTGTTCTATGTAAAAAGGAGAGTATAGACCATCTCTTATGACACTATTCAATAGTATGGTAACTATGGAAATGGATTTTTAACATGTTTGATTAATGCATGGTGATGAATAAAAGAATTGAAGAATTGTTAAATCAATGGCAAAACACTTTTATAAGTGAGGTGTTATAGATAATGTACATAAAAAACAATACTTTGGACTATATGGATAGAAAGAAATAGAATAATATTTAAAAGAAAGAAAATCAATTTAGAGGTAATGAAAATAAAGATTTGTTTAGCCATAGAGGAGTCTAAACCAACCCTATTAACTCACCCAATCCCTAATATTGAAGCAGAGAGCCTTGATAGATGGAGTCAAGTCATCAAATGGAATTATGATGTTTGGTATAGGAGAAACAAAATGAAGGCAAATAATATAAATACAAAACCACTGGAAGTGGAGTTGGTCAAATTAAATTTTTATGGAGCATCTAAAGGAAAGCCAGAACCAACAGGAGGAGGAATAATTAGAAACAATAGGGGCTAGTTTTATCACATTACACTTTTAATAGTGGATATAACATGGATAATAAAGTTGAAGCTTGGGCAGGTTTGAAAAGGTTAAAAATATGTAGACAAATGAAATGGAATAAAGTTGGATGGAAGGTGATTCACTAATAGTAATAAATGCAATTTTGAGGACAACAAAGTCTCCATGGAACATACAAGAGATCATTGTGGAAATACAAGACCTTCCTATAGAGTTTGAATAAATAAGGTCTACACATATGTTAAGGGTAAGGAACAAATATGTAGTTATACTAGTCAATAGAGAGGTTTTAAAAGAGGATCATGAAATTAAATTTTCTTTTCTATTATTATAGGAAGTAGTAAGTTTAGTTGAAGTTGAAAACAAAATATTGTCTATCTGAATCAAATAATGATTAATATTTATTGTAATATTTTTCATTGGTAATTTTTGTTGTATTTTATAACGTTAATGTGTTTTTATATAAATTATTTATTATAGTTCTTATGGTTGCACTTAAGCTTCAAGAAGAAAACTAGCAATCTAGATATGGTAAAATGCGCTATGATAGTGGAAAGTTTTAGAAATATTACTTGACTAAGATACAATGCATATATAGTAGGGGAGTTTTGGTATTGTGAAAGTTGTTGTAGGAAAATTTCAATAAGGATGCTAAATTTTAGAATATTTGTATTTACAAAGAAAATTGAAGAACTAGAAAATAAAAATCAAGAATTTAGACTTATGAAAATAATTGTAGGTATCTAGCTATAATAGCTTAATTGAGATGAAAATCAAATCAGTTTGTAAAATCTCAAGCTCTAAAGAAGAGAGTTATGATTTATCAAGGGTGGGGGACCTGAGTACAACCCCTTTTTCTCTATAAAGAAAAAAAATAGTCATAATACACTTTCCACTTGCTTTGTCATAGATGATATACTCTCAAACATTACTTCATAGTTTTTCTCTACAAGATACCCCACACTCATCAAATTATGCTTCAAGTGTGATATATATTATATTTATCAATATATCAATGAACAAAAAAAATCAACACATTATCTAGCAAAAAAAAGATAAATATCATATAAAGACAACATGATACGATATGTGCCCTTGGACACCAAGTAACCTCACTAATTAAAGATTAATAATTTTTAATTGAAGATAAAATGGTTGGTATTATGGGGTGTAAATACCTAATTTATAAGTGAACTTTGGTAAAGGATAAAGAACCAAACTTAAGGTCTATCACTATAATATTATAATAAACCCATATATACAAGGTATACTATGGCCCACAGGGCAATACAAGTGGATACAATTCAAGGTTGATTACTGCCTCAAGTGAAAATTAACACCACATATTCAAACATGACCCCTTAAGCTCAATGAGGGACATAGGAAAATACTTATTAGTCATCCTCCCTTAAGGGATAATCCTACTCAAAGATTCTCCCACAATCACACAAATTTTATCTTAGGCATAACCTTGGTCAAAATATCCTCTTTTTATCACATACATTGGATCAAGCATCCCTTGAGCATTAATCCATCAAATATAATGCATCCAAACCTCAATGATATTTTTCCACTTATGAAATATCATATTTCAAACAAGCTTGATAGAACTTTGATTATCATAGTAAAGGTCCACCTAAAACTATCAAGGAGGATCCAATCACTCAAAAATCATGAGAATCCATTGAAGGTGTTTGACAATATTATTATCAATTTAATACTCAAATTCTAAAGAATATTGAAACATAATAGACTCCCATCTACAACATCAAGAAACCAATTCAAAACCAAGATAAAACACAAAGCCAATGGTTAAGCACTAATGGTGCAAGCCGCCTACCCAATCTACATCAAAGAGTCTCATTAATATTATATGATCCCTAACTAAGTAGTAAATACCCATTTGTTGTCTCTTTGATGTACCTATAGTAACTTAGTTACTACCTTAGGGTCCTTGATATTTTGAAGACTTAAAAAACCAAAGAACAAAGCAATTTGAGCCTTTAGTGAGCCAATTTTGCAAAGTCAAGTTCAATGGTGTGATCTACTGTAAGTGATGCATGTGGTTAAAATGAAGTGAAGACCTTGGTAAATTGGAATAAAATGATCCCAAATAGGAGCAATAACTTTCCCTCTTAGAGATAATTACTCATTTATAGGTAAAACAAGACAAGGATTGCATAGATCCCAAAGGAAGATGGCTGAAAAGCAATATTTTATCATTTAATAGTATCATTAAGAAATTGGAAGAATTATAAACAATTCAAAGATATGTTTATATGTATGTAACATTTGAAGGTACACCATTTTGCTAAAGATGCCCCCAAATATTTTCTTTTACTAGGAGTTGAAAATTCTCATCCAAGGTAATTCAGGGGTAAATTTTTTCTAGAAATAGGATTCAAAGGCAACATCGTAGGAATATTTTGACCTTAAGAGAATCAATACTAAACTTTGTGAGTCCCACATTGTAATTGATCTTAATTATTTTGGAATAATAAAAAATTGATGGGACTTTTTGCTTTCCATCAATGGAATTGCCCTCTTGGATTATGCAATGCATGATGATTGTGGTACTACCTGTTGAGTGTTAATTTGTCATATTACAAATAATAACACACAACTTAGAGTCTCGAACAAAAGAATCTTTCTTGCAAAGAAATAATTTATTTTATTTTCCTTCCTTTTATTATTTCTCCAAGTTTCTTTGTAAAACAGCTTTTACGTATATAAAATGAATTCAATTTAATACATGCAACTGATATATCCCAGAATAACTCAAAATCCTGTAGATAGCTGTTAACAAGGGGCCTTTGTTGATTCTCAATGAACTTTATAATCTTGACTTGTTTGATTAATCAAAAATAAACAAAAATTCTTTTTATGTTCTAATATTCACAATTTATTCTAAGGTTAACCTGTTCGTTTTATCTCCATTCAATAGTTCTGTTATTTCAGTGTTAGTCTCTGACATGAAATTAAGCATATCAAGGAATAAAACAAAAACTGTTATTTTGAATCAGCTGGAAAATAATGAAGGATATTAAAATGGTTCACGATCTCCTCCCTGCAAAATCCCAAGTTAAGAGATGAAATCCCCAAAACAACCCAACCGATCAGATCTGTACTAACACACAATCTAATCAGATCAGATGCAAGACTCTAAGGAAAAGAATATAACTGCATCATTCTACCATTCACCTATCGTAACCCATCCCATGGCGTAAACAAAATAGATACAAGACAAAATGATGCAACGGAAAGATTGATAGTAAAACAATAGTTTTGGCTTCGATCTCCTTTTGATTTTACACACAAAAGTCGTGTTACCAAAGAAAAATCCTTTATTTCAATAAGTAATGCTTTTTTTTGTTACAGTCTCCAGCCCTCGTATCCATCTACATTTCTGCTATTTAACCTTTCTGTCGCGCGTTCTCGGCTGCTCCATGACGCTTCGTTTCAACTCCCGGGACCCTTCGCTTCAATTCCCGCCTTTTGGTATTCTAACCTTTTCTTGCAATCATAACGCTCGATCTGCGGCCAATAACTGTTGTTATGAAACGTTACTCTGGTTCTGTCATTTTTGCCACGTGTCCTATGTCTCCTGCACCTTTCATAACGCCTTCCCACAGAAATCTCGATAGAATTTGCATTTGGCCTCTTCTGTTTCCTAGCCGCGATAATGCGACATGTCATGAAATCGTGACATGTCGCGATATCGCGACATGTTCTTGGTCCGTACGCCCGCAGTAGCTCGTTGTAGCGATATCGCTATCGACTTTGCTTTGCCTTCTTTTCAAAAAATGGTAGCGATATCGCTACCACTTTGGTTCCGAGCCTTCCTTTCAAAAAGTGGTAGCGATATCGCTACCACTTTGGTTTCGAGCCTTCCTTCGATGAAGTGGTAGCGATATCGCTACCACTTTGGTTTCAAGCCTTCCTTCGATGAAGTGGTAGCGATATCGCTACCACTATGGTCTCGAGCCTTTGCTTCACGAAGTGGTAGCGATTCGCTACCACTTTTCCTTCGAGCCTCCACTTCACGAAGTGGTAGCGATTCGCTACCACTTTTCCTTCGAGCCTCCGCTTCACGAAGTGGTAGCGATTTGCTACCACTTTTCCTTCGAGCCTCCGCTTCATGAAGTGGTAGCGATTCACTACCACTTTTCCTTTGAGCCTTCGCTTCATGAAGTGGTAGCGATTCGCTACCACTTTTACTTTGAGCCTCCACTTCACGAAGTGGTAGCGATTCGCTACCACTTTTAACCTTGTGCTTCCTCTCGGCAACTCGTAGCGATGGAGCGACAGGTCACGATTTCGTGACATGTCGCGATTTCGCGACCCTTTCAACACTTAGGCATTTTTCTTCTTTTCTTCATTTTTAGCATCCGGGTCTTTGAGATCTTCCCTAAAACCTGCAAAAACAAAGGTGGGTCCCCACTTCTGGGGTGTCTTGTGGATGAACCACAACAAATGGTGACTCTGCTGTCAAATGCTCTTGAGCATTTTAGTAAGAACCCAACCTAACACAAATCACAAATTTGAAAACATGGGTTAGCCCATAATCAATATAACTAATGCCCAAAATCAGAAGTACATGAATTATCAGAATCATCAAGTACTAGCTCGGTGTGTGCAATGAATTCCTTTCCTTATCATTTGAATTTGATCCACATTCCATCATCGGTTTTGCATGAATGCATATGCGAAATTGTGAATGATTTGCATATCCTACTGAATATGCCATGAGAAAATGCATAGTCACTCTTGTAGTATTATGTGCAAACATTCAATACTGCCAAACCCTCTTAGGATCCACTAGTGAACGGTTCATTATATCCCAAAGTTGGTTATGAGTCCCTACTATCTTGAACCCATGTGCAAGTGGATGTGAAATCAGAACTTTGGGGAATCAGACTCCCAACCAACCGAGATGAGAGTTTAACCCTATCCTTACTATTCCGATTTAGAATTCTTTACCTCACTTTGAGCAAAATAACTAAACCAATTATGGAAGAAATGGTCATGCTAGTCTAACCCTCTAGACAATCAGTGGTCTTATTTTTTAGGCAAGACATGATGCCATGCATGGGCCTATCTAACCCCATAATCCAAAACTTATCTTCATTTCTTTGGACCTTGGGGATGACTACCCATCCCTTGTAGAGGACAAGTAGTATGATCCTTACAATCCAATATAAGGATGAGATGGGAAAAATTTATTTATTTTACTTCTTGGTCCTTGGGGATGACTACCCATCCTGGTTAGGGACAAATAGTACGATCCTTACAACCCAAGATTTTAAATGTAAATGGAAAATATTAATCTTGTTACTTAGAAATTGGGGATGACTACCCATCCTTTGCAGAGGACAAATAGTATGATCCTTACAATCTAAGATTTAATACGAAATGAAACATAAGAGCTTTGGGGAATCAGATTCTCAACCAACCGAGATGAGAATTTATGCCGTATCCTTACTACTCCATGTGGGTCCAATCAAAGCTTTTGGGAATTAGATTCTCAACAAAACGAGATGAGAATTTAAACCTATCCTTACTACTCTGATTTTAGGCTTTAAGCTCTATGGAAGTGGTCAAAACCACTGTTTTTAGGATCTAGACATGAAAACCATTTTCGCCCAACCTTTTCCTCCAAGTTAGGTTTTGATCATTTTGCTCAAGATACCTTTTAATGTATGAAACGTGCTTGGTCCTAGATACTTCAAGACTCAGTTTCCAACCTTAGGATTTACTTAGATTTATGTTATAACATAACCCTAAGAGGATTCAACATACTCAAATGAATTGCACCTAAGATGCATATGCCACTACGATGAAATGTATGAAAAGTGAGATGGAACATGAATGCATTATTTCTTGAATTGCAAATGAGATGATTTGTCATGCAAAACTGAATTTTTCATGCATCACAAGCTTCAAATGATCTAAATTAACTGTTTGTATTACATGTGGAGCTTTTACAACATGATTCCAATGTTTCATATTCTCCCAATCTTAGGCATGCGTTCAACATCAAGTTTTTTATTCCTTTTTTTTTTTTTTTATAAGGCAATGAAAAGGAAATCAAAGGAACACCACCGCCTAAATGTCCAACCTGCACACAAACGCAAAAAACCAACATTAATACAAGAAAAACCTGAAACAAAAATGAATACATACTAACATATCAAATCTGCACATAAAAAAAAACTAAATTACAGCATTGACACAAAACTAGATATCTCCTGAAACACACACTTAAGTATCAAATCTGCACACAAAGAAATAGATCACAACATTAATACAAAGCTTAGACATGTCAAAACAAACAAAATAATACACACCTAAACATGAAAAATGAAAGCAAGAAATTACAACGTTATTACATATAATACAAAGCCCAACTACCTCATGCTTGAAAGTAATGCTTCAAGTGCAACCCATTGATAGGTAGTGCCAAATCCTTTCCATCCAAGGTTTTTAGTCTAAAACTATTTTCCCCTAGGATCTCTGAAATCTGGTAGGGACCTAACCAAAGGTAATCAAATTTATCATGTTCCCCCTTCTTCTCATGTCTTTTGTCCCATAACAGCACTAAATCTAAAATTTTAAACGCCTTGGCCTTAGACCTTTTGTCAAACCATATTTTTACAATGTCTTGGTGTTTACTAAAATGAAGCATAGCTTCATCCCTTTTTTCATCCAAGCGCATTAATTGCATTAGTCTAGACTCAAGTTTATCATTAGTTCCAAAATAATCTTTCATGAAGTGCAGCGTTTGTAATCTGAGATTTGCGAGAAAAATGGGATCTTGTCCATAAACCAGATGGTAAGGAGATGTCCCTATTGCTTATTTGACTCTGATTCTGTCAGCCCAAAGGGCCAACTTAAGCTTATTGTGCCAGTCCTGCGGATTCCTTTCCAACAATTTTTTTATGACAGTCAACAGATTCTTATTGGATGACTCGGCCAATCCGTTACCTTGAGGGTAATAATTGGAGGAGAACTTTAAACTCACGCTGTTATCAAATGCCCAATTAGCAAACTCTAGAGAGGAAAAGGCCGAACCATTATCACTTACGATGGAGTTAGGCATCCCAAATCTAGTGACAATGTTATCTTCTAAAAATTTAATGACCACCTCTACAGTAGCATTCTTTGTGGGGATAGCTTCGGTCCATCTTGTGCAATAGTCCGTAGCCGTCAGAATATATTTGTGAGCATCGGAGGAATTGGGGCTGATAATACCAACAAAATCTAGGCCCCATTACACGAAAGGTTTGGAATCGAGACTGTAAAGGCATGGAAGCGTTTCTATCTCTATTGGCTGCAGTTTGACATATGTGACATGACCTCACATGAGAATGGGCATCCTTGAATAGTTGAGGCCAATAATAACTGGCTCTGAGGATTTGATGGGCTGTGGCATTAGAAGATCCATGCCTTGTCCCATGTTTACCATGAAACTCTTCAAGTATTCGCACTGCCTCCTCTTGATCAACGCAACGAAGGTAAATACCTTCATGGTTATTTTTGTATAATGTGCCAGATCTAACTAGAAAATTAGCAGACTTCAAACGCAAGGCTCTGCGTTGAGTAGCATTCAAAAGTGATGGACACCTACCATTTAGTAGATAGTACACCACGTCTGCATACCACTCCTCCTTGGTTACATCAGTGACTTCATAATGTTGACAAGGAATTGCGAGATCCTGTTCTGCGATTGCCTTAGCTAACCCTTGCCCCCGCACTATCTTCATCGATTGAATCTCCAGATCAAATTCCTACAAAGTTGAAACCCACTTACCATGCTTCTCACCTAATTCATTCTGAATGAACATGGCTTTGACAGCAGGATCTAGGACGATAGCAAAGACCCTACTGTGGACTATGTAGTGCCTGAATTTTTTTACTGTCTTAACCAGCGCATACATTTGCTTGTCTAGGGTAGAATATCTCAGTTTCGCATCTTTGAGAGGACTACTCAAGAAAACAATGGGATTTTCAATGCTGCCTTCACTCTTCTGAGTTAAAACACTCGCAAAGGAGTGATCTGAAGCAAATGTGTAGATATAGAAAGGCTTCGTATAATCGAGACTCACCAAAACCGGGGCTTTAGAAATCGCATCCTTGATATTATCAAAAGCCTCTATCCTTTCATCTGTCCAAATGATCTGGACCTCCTTCTTTAGCATGTCGTTCAAAGGTCTTGCTATCTCTACAAAATCTGCAATAAATTTTCTGACAAAATTGATCTTTCCAAAAAATGATCTCAACCCCTTCTTGCTATTGGGACGAGGAATTTGCTGTATGGCTTCTATTCTCTCAGGGTCAATGGAAATTCCATCCTTAGATATTATATGCCCCAACAGTTTTCCTTCTGTTACCCCGAAGATGCACTTCTTTGGGTTGAGAGATATACCATGTTCCCCGCATCTTTGAAAGACTTTCTTAAGATCCCTGACATGGTTTTCTCTGTTCTTAGAAAATACAGGAATGTCATCGACGTAAACAATGATGCACTTACCAATAAGCCCTTTAAAAGCAAAATCCATAGCTCTCTGGAAAGTGGCACCTACATTCAATAGTCCGAAGGGCATTCTCCTGTATGCAAAGGTGCCCCATTTTGTCGTAAAAGCAGTCTTCATCCTATCACTAGGATGGATAAGGACCTGATTATATCCCGAATAACCATCCAGGAATGACATCATCTCAGACCCGTTTACCTTTTGGAGTATTTCATCGATGGTGGGTAACGGGTAGTTGTCCTTTTGGGATGCCTTATTGAGATTTCTGAAATCAATGCACAACCTTATTTCTCCACTCTTTTTCCTCATAGGGACTAGGTTAGCAACCCATGTGGAATGCCTAACGAGAAAGATGATCTTAGCTTCTAACAGTCGCTTCACCTCTTTCTCTATCAATGGTTCTAATAATGGATTAACTCGCCTTTGTCTTTGCCTGAAGGGCTTGGACTCTGGCTTCAGTGGAATCGTGTGCATTATGACATTCTGATCATAGGTTTTCAACTCCTTATAACTCCAAGCAATGCAATATATGTATTCTTTTAATGCATTTGCTATGGAATCCTTATCCTGCTTGGTACATGCTTTTGCTATGAATACCTCCCGAGGATTTTCTGCACTTCCAATGTTAACCAAATCATAGGCCTCTCCAGGAGATGGAACCCTTTTACCTTTTCTTGGTTTGCATCCGATATCAAAGATTTTTTCTAATGAAGCTATCTCATCAGGCATCCTGTTGTTTTTTACAAGATTTTTATCTTTCGAAACTACCTCCTCTACGTCCCGTTCTTCTTCATCTATGTACTGCTTTTCAAATATACCAGAATTAGTGACAAAATGAAATATGTGCCTGTCACTATCAAATAATTGGAAGTTCGTAACATTATCTGGTATCGAGGGACAAGGGACCAACTCTATAGAGAACTTCTTGCATTTCTTATGGTCCACTAGCTTCAACATACTCGCTGCTACAGCTAGGGAGTCTGCCAGACGATTGCCCTTTCTTGAGATCAGAGAAATGTTAAATGCGTCAAACTCATCTATTAAATCTCTGACCCTAGTTCGGTAAAGCCTGAGCCACCTGTCTTTGCATATGTATTGTCCCCTCACTTGTTTCACCACCAGTTCCGAATCACCAAGGACTTTGATATATTTAATTTTCTTTCGAATGGCCAGCTGTAGTCCAAGAATCAAAGCCTCATATTCTACCATATTGTTGGTGGCAGGGAACTGTAGTCTGTATGCAACGAATATAGGCTCCTGGTCCGAGCATGACAATTCAACACCGACTCCTGCTCCTTGTCTGGACCTGGATCCATCAAATCTCAAGGTCCAAATGTCTTGATGTCCTTCAGTAAAGTTGTGCCCCATCATTTCATCATGGGTATTTTTGAGTGCTTCTATGTCCAAACAGTATGCTCCCAACTTAGCTTCAATGTACTGGATCTCGTTCGGCTTGTTGTAATCTGTGATCATCTCTTTGAGTCGGGGTTCACTGTCAATTCGAATTTGATTGGCCACTCCCCTCCAAGGCAGCCACATGTGTGAAGCGTCTATCACAATGTAATCGTTTAGGTTCTTACTCCAATATCTTCCTAATACCATGCCATACTTGATAGGAATATCGAGCACCAATATGTCTATGCGCTGTTGAACTCTGGGTTCTGAATTGACTTGAATATGCACATCACCCAGCTCTCCCTCATTGCCTCCATGGTTGACCTGTCCAATCGCACCACCCCTGCTCCTAGAAGGCTTTGGTGTAAGTCCCAATATTTTCTGATTTCTAAGGGCATGATAGTAGCCGAGGCCCCTGAGTCTATTAAACAATTGTGCAAGTTTTTACCTGCAATTCTAATGGTTACCAAAAAGGGAGGTATATCTCATTTTTCTTTTTGTACAACCACTTGGGACTCAGCACTCTTAGCTTCATGAACTTGTGCAGATGGATTTAATCCTTTTGGTGCACTCACTTCTTGGCCTAATAATCGGGCCATGTCATACATCGATACATTGGCCCTATTCTTCTTCATATCTTCCACCAAATCGTAAGTGAGCTTTTCTGGATTTGGCAAGTTTTGCATCATCTTAGACTTTTCGACCTTCGATGGAGGAGGGGGATTGACATCTCCTTTAGGGTCAGGGAGGGAGTAATTGATTATTCGGAGGAGCCAGAGGAAGTTTTGGGCTCTTTAGAACTCCTAGTGTAATATTTGTGATTTGCTTTCCCAAAACGTTTATTTGTATGAACTTCCAAAGCTTCTTCATCTTCACTTCCAAAAAATTCTACATCCTCCTCTTCTTCACTTTCATGGGAATGTATGACCTCTATTAGCATAGACTCCGGTTTCATGTGGCCACAGTGCGGGCAATCATTATCACAAGATCCTGCATCTCCACAGTCTTCCGAAATGTCTACCTGGTTGGCAACGGGATTGGGTACCCGCCCGTTGTTAGGCTGCGTGTTATACATTCCTTTTCCTCTATGATTGTGAGGTCAGTTATGGCTCATGGCCTAATCAACTTTTTTATTGACATTCCCCACTGTTACCAACACCTTGGCCAACGTTTCTTTCATATTTTCTATGGCCGCTTCGGACCCTTGTGGTTGAGGCACTGCAATTGCAGGTCCAGTTGTGTTGGCTGCATTAGCCACCTCTGGACTGGGTACAATGGCTTGGGTTTGGGCAGGTGGATTCCATCCTGGATTCCCATTTTGAATGGCTTGAGTTTGGGCAGGTGGATTCCATCTTGGATTCCCATTTTGAATGGCTTGAGTTTGGGCAGGTGGATTCCATCCTGGATTCACACTTTGAATGGGAGTGATTGTTGGATAAGTCACTGAGCTTAGCATGTTAATTGGAGCAAACCCCGACATGGTCAACAGATTATTGCCCATACCGAACCCATGCAAACCCATCGAGTTATTTTGAATCAAACTTTGTGTTTGAACAGCGGCATTCGGATAACCTGACAATGGCGTAACTTGGGTAGGTGTTTGGAAGTTGTTCAACATCAGATCCTGTGGTGCTACTACCTGGTTCATCATGGAAAATTGGATGTATAGGCCATATTGTCCCATCCCAGTCAATTGAGACAATCCTGTGCCTAGCAGGTTCATCTGTTGTTTGAGAGTCATTGTTTCTGCATAAGCCAAAGGAAGGGTTGTAACCTGAGGGTTCCTTCTAGTCAACAAAGATGTTAAAGGATCTAAGGCTCCGAAGTATAGCTGCAAGGAAATTGCAGGGTCTACCACAAAGTGACGAGTCACATTCGTATATAGCTTTTGAAATCTCTGATTGAACATTCGAATGGGCTCATTGGTTTGTCTTTTGCAAGATACGAAGAAATTGTATGTCATGGAGGGATCTACTAACTGTCTGAATTGCCCTATGAACGCAGTTTCTAGCTGGGCCCATGAAGTTATGGACCCTACTGGAAAATTTTGATACCATTCGTTAGCAATGTGGTCTAGACTAGCAGGTAAAACTCGACAGGCAACATCCTCATGAGTAACCCCCTGCCTAAACATGTAATCTTTATAGATTTGGACATGATCTTTTGCTGTTGTTGGACCATCATGAATGAATTTGGGTAATCCCCTTTCAATGTTTCTAGGCAAGTTGTGGACTGCCCCGGGAATATCTAAAGGGGAACTCTGAGCACCATACCAAAGGGCAGGTGGCTGTTGTTGTTGTTGTTGTTTTTGTTGTTGTTGTTGTTGTTGTTGGGCCATGTTATTCAAAGGTGTCAACCTTGTGGGAACAATTGGAACTCCTGGAACTGTGGAGACAGATACAACTGGTGTTACTATCCCACCTGAACTTAAGGGTTCAGGCCCACTAGAGGTACTTGAGTCCAAAGAAATCCCTAACTCAAGTATACTGGGTGGTATTTCAACTTCTAATGTTTTGTTTTTCGGTCTCCTAGCAGTGGGAGAAAGGCTTTGGAAGATAGTTTCCCCTGTGGTTTTAGACCTAGTAGCAATGTACTCAGGTTGGGCCAGCTTGGAAACTCTAGGACTCTAAAAGATTTCTCGACTCTGCTGCCAGATAGTATGTCTGGTGTTACACCTGCAAGCACAATAGGTGGAAACAAAACTACCCACGTTAATTGTTAGAACAAATCAAAATTGCAAAGCAATACAGAAGGCCCTCCTTCTAGCGCCAAAATGTTGAGTGTTAATTTGTCATATTACAAATAATAACACGCAACTTAGAGTCTCGAAAAAAGACTCTTTCTTGCAAAGAAATAATTTATTTTATTTTCCTTCCTTTTATTATTTCTCCAAGTTTCTTTGTAAAACAGCTTTTACGTATATAAAATGAATTCAATTTAATACATGCAACTGATATATCCCAGAATAACTCAAAATCCTGTAGATAGCTGTTAACAAGGGGCCTTTGTTGATTCTCAATGAACTTTATAATCTTGACTTGTTTGATTAATCAAAAATAAACAAAAATTCTTTTTATGTTCTAATATTCACAATTTATTCTAAGGTTAACCTGTTCGTTTTATCTCCATTCAATAGTTCTGTTATTTCAGTGTTAGTCTCTGACATGAAATTAAGCATATCAAGGAATAAAACAAAAACTGTTATTTTGAATCAGCTAGAAAATAATGAAGGATATTAAAATGGTTCACGATCTCCTCCCTGCAAAATCCCAAGTTAAGAGATGAAATCCCCAAAACAACCCAATCGATCAGATCTGTACTAACACACAATCTAATCAGATCAGATGCAAGACTCTAAGGAAAAGAATATAACCGCATCATTCTACCATTCACCTATCGTAACCCATCCCATGGCGTAAATGAAATAGATACAAGAAAAAATGATGCAACGGAAATATTGACAGTAAAACAATAGTTTTGGCTTCGATCTCCTTTTGATTTTACACACAAAAGTCATGTTACCAAAGAAAAATCCTTTATTTCAATAAGTAATGCTTTTTTTTGTTACAGTCTCCAGCCTCTGTATCCATCTACATTTTTTCTATTTAACCTTTTTGTCACGCATTCTCGGCTGCTCCATGACACTTCATTTCAACTCTCGGGACCCTTCGCTTCAATTCCCGCATTTTGGTATTCTAACCTTTGCGTGCAATCGTAACGCTCGATCTACGGCCAGTAACTGTTGTTATGAAATGTTACTCTAGTTCTGTCATTTCTGCCATGTGTCCTACGTCTCCTGCACCTTTCGTAACGCCTTCCCGTAGAAATCCCGACAGAATTTGCATTTGGCCTCTTCTGTTTCCTAGCCGCGATAACGCGACATGTCACGAAATCGTGACATGTCACAAAATCGTGACATGTCATGATATCGCGACATGTTCTTGGTCCGTACGCCCGCAGTAGCTCGTTATAACAATATCGCTATCGATTCGCTACCACTTTTCCTTCGAGCCTCCACTTCACGAAGTGGTGGCGATTCGCTACCACTTTTAACCTTGTGCTTCCTCTCGGCAACTCGTAGTGATGGAGAGACAGGTCACGATTTCGCGACATGTCGCGATTTCACGACCCTTTCAACACTTAGGCATTTTTCTTCTTTTCTTCATTTTTAGCATTCGGGTCTTTGAGATCTTCCCTAAAACCTGCAAAAACAAAGGTGGGTCCCCACTTCTGGGTGTGTTGTGGATGAACCACAACACTACCCTTTTGTCCTCTTGTAATTACTTGCTAATTATATTTCATATGTGGGAGATGCATTTTTTATATTCAATTTTATCATTTTTTGATTGATCACACACTCTCCTTTCTATGATTACAACCATATTTTAATTTTAATCTCTTGCACTCTAAACTTCTAAAATCTACTTACATTTTTATTTTTGCATTTACTTTATCCATTTAGAGTTAGGTTATATTTAGCAAGGGTAGTGGGTAGTTAATCTAAATTTAGAGCTTGAAAGTAGGGTTATGCGTAAGGGGTCAGTCCCAAAATGTATTTATAAAAAATTTGTGAATCAGTTTCGAAATCCAAGCGAATAATGTCCAAACACATGTAGAAGGTTCACTATTATTAGGGGAAATGTTGGAAAATTAGACTTAAAATGGTCTGATTATTATAAAATTAGGGTGAATCAACCCAAAAAGAAATTTGCACCCAAATTTTTTTAGCTAATGGGCCCTAATCAAGGGTCCTAAATATTAGCCAATTCCAAATTTTGAAAATCCTAATTTTAGTCAATTTGGCAATAAATAGCCTCTATGCATAACCCTGCTTGAAAGGGACACACTCTTATTTCTTCCAAATTTTTAAAATGAATTTGTGAGTGTATATAAAGTTAGACATTTTCACAATTCAACAATACCAAAGGATTCACTTGGTCATTGTCTAGTGACTCTCATGAAGTGCCTACATATACCTTAAATAATAACCAATAACAAATGTAATATACAATTGAGTGTGGATGAGGTAGAGAATTTTCCTAACAAGTAATATATACATGGTGACATCCACTAAAGGAGTAGTGCAATCTACTTAGAGCTTTAATCTAGAAGTAAATAAAGTCTAGGCAAGCTTAGACTCCATCTAAAAGCATTGTATAAGATCTAAAGCATACTTGGAATGTGAGATAGTGATCCTAGAGGATGAATGGTTAATTTAGATCCTCAAGAAATAATAATGAAGCCCTAAATCTATCATCTCAAAAGTATCATGAAGTTGTGACTTCATCTCCTAGATCAATGCTTTTAAGATTCTTATGATGAGAAGATCATCAACATACAACCTAATGAATAAAATATATCCATATTGATGCTTGAAGTATACATCATACTTTTATTCACACTGTTAAAAGTCAAAACCAAGGATATAAAATGAATCCTATCATTACAAGCATTATAAGCTCATGCAATGACTTATTAAGATGATAAACCAAGAGAGTGGTCATACCAAGCTCAAAATTGGGTGACTGTCAAATATATATATCCTTGTGAAGATCCTTATGAATAAATGCACTCTTAATATCCATTTGATATACTTCCTATCCATATAAAGTGACAATATATAGAATCATTCAAATAGAGTCTATTCATGCAATAAAAGCAAAAGTTCTCAAGTAATTAATTCCCTGCTTCTGAGAGCACTTCTTAGCAAAAAAATAAACCTTATACTTCTCCACATAACTATAAGAGGTATAATTGGTCTTATAATACCATTTAAAATAAACAATTTTCTTGCCTTTGGGAAGAAGAATAATCTCCCATGCCTAAATCTTGATCAATGACTCATATTCTTCTACATGAAATATTACCATTCAGGATACTAGTTGGCTTGAGAGTAAGTGATAGGGCCTCTACAATCATCAAAATTCAAGACCAAGTATTGAGATGGAACCTTCCACTTATAGTTCTAAGATATATTGGGATGAAAATACTAGAGGAGGTTCTAGGCCCACTTAGGCAACAAGTGATTCATAGAAAGTTATAGCATATTTTGTATATAGACACTGTAAAAAGAAGGAACTCATCCAACATAGGATTATTATCAATATCAACATCTAGTACCATCATGGAATGCATAGGAGGATCAAGCTCATAAGAAGTAGGGCATGTAACTAGAATATATGCTAATAGAGAATTTCAAATGGAAACAACTGTATCATTAGGAACCATTGAGGAAATTATACTAATAGGCTGAGAAGACGGAACTAGTGGTAAATATCAACAAGAATATTTTATGGAGAACAATATTTGAGGAGGATCAATAAGGGGGTTAACATCATCCATTAAGAGCATAAAAATGGACTAGAAGGAGCTAATGGAAGCACCTCATCAAATATTGCATCATGTTGAATGATTATTTCCCACTTGTCATAAAGACAAGCACCAAAATACCCCAAATGAAATAATGATGACTCTATAAAAATATTATTTTTTTTATCTTTAGAAATATGAGCCCATGCATATAAACCAAAGATATAGAATTAGGAAAATTAGGCTTATATTTTATCAAATTTTTAGGTGTCATACCTTGGACTATCTAATTTGGCATCCTATTGATAATATGTATAATATAAGTTATAGCTATACCCCAAAACTCAGGATTTGTCTACTTGGCATATAAAATTCATCTAGCCATCTCTAAAATGACCCCATTATTTCACTTTAAAACCCAATTTTGATTAAGGGTGTAATGATCAAACCTCTATAAATAAATACCACCATGTGTTGGATAGCTTTATTATCATTAACATAAACCATTCACCAATATGTAGAAATATCAAATCGTTCATCCACAATAGATTATCCACAATAACAATCCACAAATGAGAGAGAGATAGATAATACCCTTAAGGTAGGTAAACACCAATAATAATCCTTAAGGAAGGAATAAATCCACATGATCTCCCAAGGTGAGAGGCCACTTCGTAGGCATAGACGATTACCTAAGATTCTTCTTCAATGATGATTACAATGACATATATCTCTTTTTTATATATCCATATTCTCATTCTACTTTGGGGAGCCTACTAATAATATAATATAACATAATATTATAATACAATTAACCTTGGGTTATGTGTGGCCAATGCCAACCCTTATACAATATAATAATATATCTCAAAATATTTATTCCTAGGCACCCTACCATGCCACCCTCCTTACAAATGTTTTGTCCTTGAAACATATGAAGAAACATGATAATATGATTTGCTAAGAAAAATTAACAACTGGTACCAATATTGATCATCCATCCATCCAAGTGAAACACGATGATGCTGGTATGCCATTTTGTTACTTGAGTATCCAAATATTCTTCATTGGCTCTATGCTTCTGCTGCTATATTTTGATAACTTGAATTATGGGTCCACTTGTTCCTTGATGCTGATGAACCACTCTGAAAACCATGATCACTATGCTTTCTCTTCCAAACACTGCCATAGTTGGTGCCCTTCTGATTCCATGTAGAACCATAATATTGTTGCCTTGAACTATGCCCCCAAGATTGTTGCCGCTCATGGTGTTGTGGATGGTGATGTGGTGAAACCTTAACTTGATGTTCTACCTTCTTTGACTTCGCAACATTTGGCTCCATTGTTTGAAATTCCTCTACACATTGTTCTTTCATGTTCTCTTTGTTTGGTGTGTCCTTATGCTCTTCTATCAAAGCTTCCTTGGACTCTATTACTATTATTTCTACTGAATCAATTGCTGCTACTTTTTCCATGGAATATTTTGTTGCTGTTGCCTTCTTGGATTCTATTTCAAGTTCTTCAATTTGTTTCTCTACAATAACTTGTTAATTTTCCTTGGATTCTTGCTCCTTAAGTTGAGAAATATCCTGCAATGTTATATTCTTTTTCCTGTACCATAACTTCATAAACTTCTTTTGCACATTAATTTTAACTGTACCTAAATAATCTAACCAATGATAACCAAGAACAATATCCTTATCATCCATCTCAAGAGCATAGAAATTGGAATGTAAAACATATTTATCCATGGTGATCTTCAAATCTTCAAAAATATGAACATGGTCATCCTCTAGCTGGATGTCCTTAAATTTTGTTACTTGAACTTACAACTTCTTAGCCAAAGCAATATTAATAAAATTATATCTACTACCAGGGTCAATGGAAATAATAACCTGCTCCTTTTGAATGCTTCCATGAACCTACAAAATAGAACTTTTAGTTGAATTTAAACCTTTTTTATTATGATATTACTTTTGTAAATCCAACGATGTGTCTTCTATATTCCTCTCATTATCTTCCTTGACCTTTTCCTCTTTCTCCTTGAGCAATTTTATTTCTTTTTCATAGTCTTCATTCTGTTTCCTAAAAACTTTCAAATCCTTTTATTTCATTTTGCTCATTTTGAATTCCCTGTAGTTTCTTTTCAAGGTCTTTTATGACATCACACATGCTATCTATATTTTTATCCCTTCCCTCAAGTTTCCTCTTAAAAATATCTAACTTTATTTGTAATTGAATAGGTACCCACGTGCTCCATAATCTTGGTTCAATTTTATCCCCAGTACGCAAGAATTAAAATTCTTTAATCCATTGTAAAGCTTTCCCCGTAAACAAAATATGATAGCCATATTGTAACCTTATTTCACTAACTTGAGATTTTACTATTTTCAACCACTCTCTCACATCAATATCATTTTCTCCATTAAACATTTCCACTCTCACATAAATATCATTTTCTCCATTAAAATTTTCCAATGACATAGTTGATGCCCTAATTCAACTAGGGTTTTTTGACAATATATATCCTGCCCTAATGCAAACTAGGGTTTTATGGAAATAAATATCTTCCCACTGATTTGAAGATAAAAATCCACATAGACAACTAGATCTGCAATTTTTTTTCCAAAAAAAATAAAGTGCAACTAATTTGCTTACCCGAACTAAACAAATTTCATCTTTTGAAAAATTTGCAATTTAAAAATTTGTCACTTCCCTTGTTCCATATGGATGACTTTAGAAGATCGTATATCCCTTAATACTACTCATATTACTTCATATGACCACTCATTTTAAATCTCTTCAAATTCTGCACAAACTGATCCATGAACCTCCTGAATCGGATAAACTCTCACAGAGATATGGCTTCTGAAATATGAGGCATTTTTTTAGAAAAAAATGTGAAATTCGTCACTATCCTTGTTTTGGATGAATAAATTCAAAAGGTCATATCTCCCTTAATACTGCTCCAATTCCTTCATACGGCCACACATTTTAAATCTCTTCAAATTCTACATAATCTGATCCAAGAATCACTTTAATCAGATAAACTTGCATAGAGATATGGCTCCTGAAAGATGAGATGTTTTTCCAAAAAAATTTACCCTAATTTTGCAATTTCACAAAAACCTCCACTTTGCCAAAATCGTTGGTCTGATACCACTTTTACATAAATTTATTATGATTAACATAAACCATTAACCAATATGCATAAATATCAAATCATTCATCCATAATACATTATCCACAATAACAATCCACAAATGAGAGAGAGATGATAATACCCTTAAAGTAGGGAAACACCAATAATAATCCTTAAGGAAGGAATAACTCCACAAGATCTCCCAATGTGAGAGGCCACTTCATGGGGATAGACGATTACCTAACATTATTCTTCAATGATGATTACAATGACATATATCTCTTCTCTATATATCCATATTTTTATTCTACTTTGGGGAGCCTACTACTAATATAATATTATAATACAATCAACCTTGGGTTATGTGTGGCCAATGCCAACCCTTATACAATATAATAATATATCTCAAAATATTTATTCCTAGGCACCCTACCATGCCACCCTCCATACAAATGTTTTGTCTTGGAAACATATGAAGAAACATGATAATATGATTTTCTAAGAAAAATTAACAACTGGTACCAATCTCGATCATCCATCCATCCAAGTGAAACACGGTGATGCTGGTATGCCATTTTGTTACTTGAGTATCCAAATCTTCTTCATTGGCTCCACGCTTTTGCTGCTATATTTTGATAACTTTAATTATGGGTCCACTTGTTCCTTGATGCTGATGAACCACTCTGAAAACCATGATCACTATGCTTTCTCTGCCAAACACTGCCATAGATGGTGCCCTTCGATTCCATGTAGAACCATAATATTTTTGCCTTGAACCATGCCCCCAAGATTATTGCCGCTCATGGTGGTGTGGATGGTGATATGGTGCAACCTTAACTTGATGTTCTACCTTCTTTGACTTCTCAACATTTGGCTCCATTGTTTGAAATCCCTCTACACATTGTTCTTTCATGTTCTCTTTGTTTGGTGTGTCCTTGTGCTTTTCTATCAAAGCTTCCATGGACTTTATTACTATTATTTATACTAAATCAATTGCTGCTATTTCTTCCATAGACTCTTTTGCTGCTACTGCCTTCTTGGATTTTGTTTCAAGTTCTTCAATTTGTTTCTCTACAATCACTTATTAATTTTCCTTGGATCCTTGTTCCTTAAGTTGAGAAATATCCTGCAATGTTATCTTCTTTTTCCTATACCATAACTTCATAAACTTCTTTTGCACATTAATGTTAATAGTACCCAAAGAATCTAACCAAGGATAACAAAGAACAATATCCTTATCATGCATCTCAATAGCATAAAAATTTGAATGTAAAACATATTTATCCATGGTGATCTTCAAATATTCAAAAATCTAAACATGCTCATCCTCTAGTTGTATGTCCTTAAATTTTGTTGTTTGAACATGCAACTTCTTAGCCTAAGAAATATTAATAAAATTATATCTGCTACCAGGGTCAATGGAAATAATAACTTATTCCTTTTGAGTGCTTCCATGAACCTGCAAAATAGAAATTTTAGCTGAATTTTTTTTTTGAAAAAATTGAAAAAAGATTGCATTAAAACAAATTACAGTTACAAGAGGGAGAAAGGGCATCCCAACCAAGAGCAAAGAGACCAGAAGAACAAAGGGCACGAAAACGCGACATGTCACGAAAACGCGACATGTCACGAAATCGTGACACCTAACCTAACAACCGTCGCGCCACAACAACCAGTCGCGATAACGCGACATGTCGCGAAATCGTGACATGTCGCGACATCGCGACAAAAAGCGCCGAAGCCACACCACTCAAAAAATGTCACGAAATCACGACAGCACAGCACCAAATCACCCAAACGCCAAAAACGTCACGAAATCGCGACGAGAAAGCCTGAAGGCACCTGCTCCCCAAAATTGTCGCGAAATCGCGACGAGTTCTCCTTTAATCAGCAACTTTGAGAAAGTGTCGCGATATCGCGACGAATTTTCCTTGAAGCCCCAGTTGGCCAGAAGTGTAGCGAAATCGCGACAAGAATTCCAATGGGTGCCCCATTCGCAAAAGTGTCACAAAATCGCGACATGTTCTCCCCCATGGTGCTCTTTTCTTAAACTAGTCGCGAAATCGCGACGTTTTTCCTTCATGCAGTTTATTCTCCAGAACTGTCATGAAATAACTACAGGTTTGCCCCTTTGCTTCCTTTCCTTAAAAATGTCACGAAATCGTGACAGGTTATCCTTTGGGAAGCTTTTCACAAAAAAGGTCGCGATATCGTGACGGTTTTTCCACTTAGCGTAATTTTGCTCAAAACGTCGCAAAATCGCTACAGGTATGCCCCTTTGCGTCCTTTCCTCAAAAAAGGCACGAAATCACGACAAATTTTCCTTAGAGTAGCTTTTCACAAAAATTGTCGCGATATCGCGACGGTTTTTCCCCTTCACGCAATTTTTCTCAAAGCGTCGCGATATCGCGACACTTTTCCTCCAGCAGCAAAACCAACCAAAAAGGTCGCGACATCGCGACACCTTCTCATCAAAGACCGCGACGATGCAACAAGTCACGAAATCGCTACAATTTTCCTTCCAAGGCCGCGGCAACAAAAAGGGTAGCGAAATCGCTACAGTTATCCAGGATAGGTCGCGACAGAGCAACATGTCGCGAAATCGCGAAAGATTTCCAAAAAAGGTCGCGACGACGCGATATGTCGCGATATCATGACAGAAACTAACCTTAGTCATTTTTAAGCTCATGGATGCAGGGATCGTTCCAGACCACTCCGAATCTCTTCATCTATCATAGGCATATCACTGTGCAGCTGAACACCTACCTCTTTCTCAGCACCCATCTTCGCAAGGAAGTCAGCTACCGTGTTCAAATTTCTACTCACATACACAGGGATAACATCATCTAACTCCCTCCATAACTCCTTGATTTGGGATATCAACATCCGCAGTCTCCAGGCTTTTAATGAGAAATTCCGCAAGCAATCTAGAGCGCCGATCAGGACTTGAGAATCCGATTCAAGAATTATCCTCCGGTAACCCTGCTTAACAGCCCAGATAGACGTTGACTTAATGGAAAAGGCTTCGGCTTCATTGTTCGTGGCTCTACCCAATCCCTGCAATTCCCAATAAAGGACCGCACTCGAGTGATCCCGATAAACAACACCAATTCTTGCGTTGCCCGGGTTGCCTTTTGCAGCCCCATCAGTATTGATCTTGATCCAGCCTACAGGGGGAGGTTTCCAGCATGCTCTGCCTTGCCTCTCATGTCCCTCAACCCCATCTTCAGGATGCCCAAGAGTAGCTTGATTCTTTTCATTAACAAAAATAGCAACAATTTCTGTGACTTTGCTCCAGATGACCTGCCAAACGCCGTCAATCGAGGAGAAAGTGTTTCTAAAGATCCGGGCGTTTCTCTCCAACCAAACTTGCCACCAAATGAAGAGAAAGCCTAACTGCCAGCAAGTTCGGAGAGCTAAGGAATTGAACCTGCCCCTTTTCCATTTTTCCCAAATATTGGTACGATTGAAAACACCATTAGCCTGGAGTTTAAATTGAGAGAACCAGCGTTCCCAAATTTGATGAGTAAAAGGGCACTCAAAAAACAAATGATCTGCAGTTTCCTCATGTTGGAGGCATAAAGCACATTGAGCGGGGCCATTGAAACCCCTACGTCTGAGATTGTCAAAGGTGAGAAGACCATTATGCATAAGTTGCCAAGCAAAGAAATTCACTTTCGGCCAACCCTTTGAATGCCAAATCCTTCTCCAATGCTGAACCGGAAAAGAGTGTGGGGGAGGCTCAGGGAGGATCTCTTCATATCCAGCCTTAACTGAGTAGACCCCAAGGCTTCCATAGCCCCAGGCTAATTCATCTTCCTCATCCTTCCTCGTGAGGAACCTTTCTGACAAGATTTTTTGCAGGATGGGCGCCAACTCCGGAGAGACAGTAATTGGCCACTCCTCCCACCGCTTAAACTTTTTAAATTTATACCCCCCCAATTGACTGGTAAGAAGATAATTATCAATATGGATCCAGCCCTGGGCTTCTAAGGCGGTCATGATTGGTTGTAGCTCAGGGAACATGACAATAATGGGCGGATGTTGGTCCCAAGAGTCAGTCCAAAAACGAGCCTTGTCTCCTCTCCCCACTTTCCAGAATAATTGATCTTTGATAATCTGGGACCCAAGCTTGAGAGTCTGCCACACTAAGGATCCAGTACCTTCCAAGGGAAATTGAACCACCTCATTGGGATGAACATGTCCCAAATATTTACTGGAAAGAATTCTGCTGAAGAGGGAGGATGGCTGAGAAATCCACCTCCAATACAGTTTTCCAGCCAAAGCTCCGTTATTAAGCATAGAACTTCTCAAGCCCAGACCCTCCTTTGTCCTTAGGTCGGGTAACTTTGTCCCCACCCAACCAAGGCCCATTTTTTCTTCCCTTTTGCGCCTTCCCATAAAAATCTTCTAGCCATTTTGTCCAGCTCTTTCCAGATGGTATGAGGGGCAGCCAGTATTGAGAATTTATATATCGACAAAGCCTGTATAACAAACTTCAGGAAGGTTAATCTACCCCCGTAGCTTAGCCATTTATGGGCCCAATGATTCATTCTGTCTTTGATGCCTACTAACAGATTATTCCAGATGTC
Organism: Wollemia nobilis; assembly: GCA_028583015.1. Taxonomy (NCBI): domain Eukaryota; kingdom Viridiplantae; phylum Streptophyta; class Pinopsida; order Araucariales; family Araucariaceae; genus Wollemia; species Wollemia nobilis. Next base: position 6,136,823 of record JAQPPZ010001031.1, on the reverse strand, counting down.
AATTTTTAACTTTTTGAAATGAAGGGGAACGCCCAGGTAAACAATTGGAAGAGAAGTCCTTGTGAAGCCCAGGATCTCAACAACACGCTCCTGTAGCCGTTGGTCAAGATTGAAAAAGACCACTTTGGACTTCCTGACATTTAGAACCTGATTTGAAGCCCTTAGGTAGAAATTCAAAGTATCTCTGATTCCTCTAGCTTCCCGAAGAGTGGCTGCACCAACCAGGCCAGTATCGTCCACAAATTGCAAGTGAGTCAGAGTTTCCTCCCCAACCTTGATACCAGAAAGCAGACCTTGTTGCCTTCTCCTCAAAAACAGTCTACCCAAACCTTCAGCCAAGAGAAGGAAGAGATAGGGAGAACAAGGGTCTCCCTGGCGGAGACCACGTGTGGCGCCGAAAGGATGCGAGGGAAGGCCCTTGATGAGAATAGAAAAATAGGGAGAAGAAACACATAACCCAATCAATCCATTCCTGAGAAAGCCAAAGGCAGCCATCATTTTTGACAAGAAGCACCACTCCACCCGGTCATAAGCCTTGGACATATCCAGTTTAATGAACATTCCTTTGTTGCCCGAAGTTTGCATTGAATGGATGGCCTCCTGGGACAAAACCACCCCATCCAAGATTTGTCTTCCCTCAACAAAGCCCCCTCTGTTAAGGAGAAATGATGCTATGAAGAAGGGTTTTAAGCCTCTCAGCCATTATCTTAGTGATGATTTTGTAGATCACATTGCATAAAGCAATAGGCCTGAAATCAGAGATATGAGTCCCCGCTTCCCCTTTTGGAATTAAAGCAATGAAGGTGTGATTGATTGCCCTGAGCATTCTTCGATTGGATCTGGATTCCTCAGTAACAGCCAAAACATCTTCCTCCAAGGTGTCCCAGAAAGCCTAAAAAAATTCAATAGGAAAGCCATCTGGACCAGGAGATTTTCCAGTACTCATACCAAAGACCACATTTCTCAGTTCATCCCTTTCAATGGGTCTAAGCAGGGCCTGATTGTCCTCTTCAGAGATAATAGGAGGAATAACATTAAGAACTTCGTTCTGAGCCTCAACATCTTGCTGCATACTTTCCTTAAAAAGTTTAGAAAAGTAATCGATAGCATGGGAATGCATGCCAGGAAGAGTATCGAAGACATTTCCATGTTCATATTTGAGAACTTCCATATTGTTCATTTGTCTCCTAGCACAAGCTGACCGATGAAAAAATTTGGTATTTCTATCCCCCTTTAATAACCAAGTATTTCTAGCCCTCTGTTTCCAGTATATCTCCTCTTGGTTGTCAATGTCCTCAACCGCTTTACGCAGTTCATCATCTTCAAATTTGAGTTGCTCAGTAATTGATCCTTCCCTAAAAAGTTTCTGAACCTCCTCCCATCTAGCCACCAAGGGGGCCCTTTGGGACTGGAAATCCGACTTGTTTCCTTTCCTCCACTGTTTCAATTGAATTTTGACAAATTGAAGCTGTTTATGAAATTTGAACATTGCTGTCCCAAAAGGTGGACGGCCTTCTGTCCACCATTGAGTAATTTTCTGTCGAAGGTCCTCCTTTTGTAACCAAAAATTCTCAAATTTAAAAGGCCTATGGTGCTGCCCTCTCGAAGTCCCTCCCTCAAGTAAAATGGGAAAATGATCCGAAATAGGGCCCTCCAAAATCTGGAACTTAAAAGTCCATTTAACAAAAGCCTCCTTCGAGACCAAAAAGCGATCTAACTTGACCTTCCTGCTATGTGGCTCCTTTCTCTTGTTTGTCCAAGTGAAAAAAACACTAGGGCCTTGAACGTCCACTAAATTAAAGGCCTGAACTTGGGCAATCAGAAGCCGGTCCCCTGGATCCAAAACAGGGGTGCCACCTTCCTGGTCCCGAACAGATAATTTTGCATTAAAATCCCCTGCAATAATCCAGTCATAACACTCCCTGTATGCTCTCATGTTGTGAACAGCGTCCCATTGGAGCCTCTGGCCATCAAGATATTGGGCCCCATAAAAGTTGGTGATTAGGACCTGCTCAGAATTGAAGTTATTTCTGAAGAGAGAAGTAAGTACACCCCTGCAAGCTATATGTTCTAAAGCAGTCCAGACCAGAGGGTTCCAAAGGGTAACAATTCCACCTGAAGCTCCTTGGGCAGCCACGTCCATATACCCAGCTCCCCGCCAGATTTTAGTAGCAATTTTACTCATAATATCTAAAGACATTTTGGTCTCCTGAAGAAGCAAAAAGTCTATTTTACGGTTTTCTAAGAGTCTTTGAACAGCAGATTGATGGGTTCTACTGTTTAAACCCCTAACATTCCAAGATTGAATAATCATTGAAAACCTTGAGAGCAGTAAGAATCAATGGTCCTCACCAATCCTCCATTGATTAGCTTATCTCCTTGCGCTGTTAGTAGTTCCTTATTGGATTTTCTTCCCGCTCCTTGAGAGTTATTGTTTCTAGATCTCTTTTCCACCTGGGTAATCCCTAAAGCAGGCCTTTCTCTGTTTTTATCTGCATTTCCCATGGTGACATCTTTGATAGCCGACTATGCTGGGGAGTGTATAACCAATGCCCCTGGATTCTCTGACTGTAGGTTCTCAGCTGGCACAGTCACCTGTTCTACTACAGGAGTGAAGGAAGGAGAAACAAGAGGTGGAGTGTTGACATTCTCACCATTCCCAACCACTCCCTCCATAGATTGGTCCTCTTGATCCACTAATGACTTAAAAATTTCATACCGATTGTTTGGCTTGAGCTGTACTTGCTCCTTGCCATTTTTATTTTTGTTTCTCTTTCGTTTCACCTGTTCAAAGCCATCCTGCTGAGCATCAGGACCTGGAGAATTGCTAGAGGGTTCATTGACCGGACTGGACTTACCCTCTCTAGGGTGGTTTGATATTCCGCTCAGAGCCTCCATTTTTGTGCTCACTACGTTTGGGCAGAACCTTGCCAAATGTCCATGCTTATGGCATACTCAGCACCTGAAAGGTAGGGCCTCATAGTCTAGGCTCGCTGGATCCAGGGTACTCCCGCAAGCTCAAGTTCCACCTCAGCTGGTAGAGGCCGACTAATGTCCATCTCTACACATATTCTAGCAAAGACAACGATGATTACCCTCTATGGTATCTTTGGAGACTCCCAAAAATCTGCCTAGGGAATTACCTATTAGTTCCAACACCTGCTCACCCCAAAACTCCATCGGGAGAGCATACAGTCGGATCCAGACCGGGACAGCCGTGGGTTCGATGCGGGGGTCGAAACCCACTCTCCAGGGTTGGACAAATAACCCTGCTGGTCCGTGGTTTCTCTTTTCTGATTCAAATGCTCTGTTTCTATCTGCTAAAGAAGAGAAACTTATGATGAAATACCCATTGCTTATAGGCCATAAAGAGTACTCACCGTGTGGCTCCCAGTTCTGGCGAACCCAGGTATGCAGAAAATTCAGAGTGGGCCGGATGCCCATGAATTTGTAGATCAAGTCGTGATTAGCTCGGTAGACGATTGTATCTTCGACCAGCATTGGTTCTATTACAATCTTAGGCCTGGAAGTGGATTGCGGGAGGCATCCATTAACGCGGTGAGCATTTGGGCCATTGGCAACATTCTTGAGTATCGTTTGAAAAGCATTCCGCTGAGCTCCATTAGTGGAAGGCGAGGGATTATCCTTCAACTTCTCAGCATATGAAGTCTTTCTCCCAGCAGGAGAAACTGGAGGAGACCCCATCGGGCCCTCCCGGGACCACTAATGAACCTTCAGACGAAATCAAAATCAACCCCCCAATGCCCCAGGCAAGATCTTCGGGCCAGAATCCCTCGAGCAACACCAGATGCCGTCACAGAAATTTTCTCGCCAAATCGCCAGAGCCCCAGCATTGAGCATGTGTTCGCATAAAGAGAATTGTTAGAGACTCAATAGACCAAGAGGGCAATGTTCAAATTTTAACTGAATTTAAACCTTTTTTATTATGATATTGCTTTTGCAAATCCAAAGATGTGCCTTCTATATTCCTCTCATTATCTTCCCTGACCTTTTCCTCTTTCTCCTTGAGAAATTTTATTTCTTTTTCATAGTCTTCATTTTGTTTTAAACTTCCCAATCTCCTTTTATTTCATTACGCTCATTTTGAATTCCTTGTAGTTTCTTTTCAAGGTCTTTTATGACATCACACATGCTATATATATTTTTATCCCTTCCTTCAAGTTTCCTCTTACAAATATCTAACTTTCTTTGTAATTGAATAGGTACCCACGTTCTCAATAATCTTGGTTCAATTTTATCCCAAGTACGCAAAAATTGAAACTCTTTTATCCATTGTAAAACTTTCCCTGTAAACAAAATATGATAGCCATATTGTAATCTTCTTTCACTAACTTGAGATTTTACTATTATCAACCACTCTCTCACATCAATATCATTTTCTCCATTAAACATTTCCACTCTCACATCAATATCATTTTCTCCATTAAACTTTTCCAATGACATAGTTGATGCCCTAATTCAACTAGGGTTTTTTGACAATATATATCATGCCCTAATGCAAACTAGGGTTTTATGGAAATAAATATCTTCGCACTGATTTGAAGCTTAAAATCCACATAGACAACTAGATCTGCAAATTTTCTTCCAAAAAAAATAAAGTGCAACTAATTTGCTTACCCGAACTAAACAAATTTCATCTTTTGAAAAATTTACAATTTAAAAATTTGTCACTTCCATTTTTCTAGATAGATGACTTTAGAAGGTCGTATCTCCCTCAAAACTACTCATATTACTTAATATGACCAATCATTTTAAATCTCTTCAAATATTTCACAAACTAATCCAAGAACCGCCTGAATCGAATAAACTCTCGCAGAGATATGGCTTCAGAAATATGAGATGGTTTTCCAAAAAAAATTGTTAAGTTCGTCACTATCCTTGTTTTAGATGACTAAGTTTAAAAGGCCATATCTCCCTCAATACTGATCCGATTCCTTCATATGACCACTCATTTTAAATCTCTTCAAATTCTACATAATCTGATCCCAGAATCGCTAGAATCAGATACACTAGCATAGAGATATGGCTCCTGAAAGATTAGATGTTTTTCCAAAAACATTTGCCCTAATTTTGCAATTTCACAAAAATCCCCACTTTGCCAAAATTATTTCTCTAATACCACTTGTTGCATAACTTTATTATCATTAACATAAACCATTCACCAATATGTAGAAATATCAAATCATTCATCCACAATACATTATCCACAATAACAATCCACAAATGAGAGAGAGATAGATAATACCCTTAAGGTAGGAAAACACCAATAATAATCCTTAAGGAAGGAATAACTCCACAATATCTCCCAAGGTGAGAGGCCACTTCGTGGGTATAGATGATTACAGAAGATTCTTCTTCAATGATGATTACAATGACATATATCTCTTCTTTATATATCCATATTTTTATTCTACTTTGGGGAGACTACTACTAATATAATATTATAATACAATCAACCTTGGGTTATGTGTGGCCAATGCCAACCCTTATACAATATAATAATATATCTCCAAATATTTATTCCTAGGCACCCTACCATGCCACCCTCCTTACAAATGTTTTATCCTCGAAACATATGAAGAAATATGATAATATGATTTGCTAAGCAAAATTAACAAATGTTACCAATATCGATCATCCATCCATCCAAGTGAAACACGGTGATATTGTTATGCCATTTTGTTACTTGAGTATCCAAATATTCTTCGTTGGCTCCACGCTTTTGCTGCTGTATTTGGTAACTTGAATTATGGGTCCACTTGTCCCTTGATGCTGATGAACCACTCTGAAAACCACGATCACTATGCTTTCTCTTCCAAACACTGCCATAGTTTGTGCCCTTATGATTCCATGTAGAACCATAATATTGTTGCCTTGAACCATGCCCCCAAGATTATTGCCGCTCATGGTGGTGTGGATGGTGATATGGTGAAACCTTAACTTGATGTTCTACCTTCTTTGACTTCGCAACATTTGGCTCCATTGTTTGAAATTCCTCTACACATTGTTCTTTCATGTTCTTTTTGTTTGGTGTGTCCTTGTGCTCTTCTATCAAAGTTTCCTTGGAATCTATTACTATTATTTCTACTGAATCAATTGCTGCTACTTCTTCCATGGAATATTTTGTTGCTGCCGCCTTCTTGGATTCTGTTTCAAGTTCTTCGATTTGTTTCTCTATAATAACTTGTTAATTTTACTTGGATTCTTGCTCCTTAAGCTGAGAAATATCTTGAAATGTTATCTTCTTTTTCCTGTACCATAACTTCATAAACTTCTTTTGCAAATTAATGTTAACAGTACCCAAAAAATCTAACCAATGATAACAAAAAACAATATCCTTATCATCCATCTCAATAGCATAGGAATTTGAATGTAAAACATATTTATCCATGGTGATCTTCAAATATTCAAAAATATGAACATGCTCATCCTCTAGCTGTATGTCCTTAACTTTTTTTGCTTGAACTTGCAACTTCTTAGCCAAAAAGCAATATTAATAAAATTATATTTGCTACCAGGGTCAATGGAAATAATAACTTGCTCCTTTTGAATGCTTCCATGAACCTGCAAAATAGAACTTTTAGCTAAATTTAAACTTTTTTTATTATGATATTGCTTTTTTAAATCCAACGATGTGCCTTCTATATTCCTCTCATTATCTTCCTCGACATTTTCCTCTTTCTCCTTGAGCAATTTTATTTCTTTTTCATAGTCTTCATTTTGTTTCCTGAAAACTTCCCAATCTCCTTTTATTTCATTACGCTCATTTTGAATTCCCTGTAGTTTCTTTTCAAGGTCTTTTATGACATCACACATGCTATATATATTTTTATCCCTTCCTTCAAGTTTCCTCTTACAAATATCTAACTTTATATGGAATTGAATAGGTACCCACGTGCTCAATAATCTTGGTTCAATTTTATCCCAAGTACGCAAAAATCGAAACTGTTTTATCCATTGTAAAACTTTCCCCGTAAACAAAATATGATAGCCATATTGTAACCTTATTTTACTAACTTGAGATTTTACTATTTTCAACCACTCTCTCACATCAATATCATTTTCTCTATTAAACATTTCCACTCTCACATCAATATCATTTTCTCCATTAAACTTTTCCAATGACATAGTTGATGCCCTAATTCAACTAGGGTTTTTTGACAATATATATCATGCCCTAATGCAAACTAGGGTTTTATGGAAATAAATATCTTCCCACTAATTTGAAGCTAAAAATCCACATAGACAACTAGATCTACATTTTTTCTTCCAAAAAAAATAAAGTGCAACTAATTTGTTGACCCGAACTAAACAAATTTCATCTTTTGAAAAATTTGCAATTTAAAAATTCGTCACTTCCCTTTTTATTGATAGATGACTTTAGAAAGTCATATCTCCCTCAATACTACTCATATTCCTTCATATGACCAATCATTTTAAATCTCATCAAATTTTGCACAAACTAATCCAAGAACCGCTTGAATCGGATAAACTCTCGTAGAGATATGGCTTCAGAAATATGAGACGGTTTTCCAAAAAAAATTATTAAATTCGTCACTATCCTTGTTCCAGATGACTAAGTTTAAAAGGCCATATATCCCTCAATACTGATACGATTCCTTCATATGACCACTCATTTTAAATCTCTTCAAATTCTACATAATCTGATCCAAGAATCGCTTGAATTGGATACACTTGCATAGAGTTATGGCTCTCGAAAGATGAGATGTTTTTCCAAAAACATTTGCCCTAATTTTGCAATTTCACAAAAACCCCCACTTTGCCAAAATTATTGCTCTAATACCACTTGTTGCATAACTTTATTATCATTAACATAAACCATTCACTAATATGTAGAAATATCAAATCATTCATCCATAATACATTATCCACAATAACAATCCACAAATGAGAGAGAGATAGATAATACCCTTAAGGTAGGGAAACACCAATAATAATCCTTAAGGAAGGAATAACTCCACAAGATCTCCCAAGGTGAGAGGCCACTTTGTGGGTATAGATGATTACATAAGATTCTTCTTCAATGATGATTACAATGACATATATCTCTTCTTTATATATCCATATTCTTATTCTACTTTGGGGAGCCTACTACTAATATAATATTATAATACAATCAACCTTGGGTTATGTGTGGCCAATGCCAACCCTTATACAATATAATAATATATCTCCAAATATTTATTCCTAGGCACCCTACCATGCCACCCTCCTTACAAATGTTTTATCCTCGAAAAATATGAAGAAATATGATAATATGATTTGCTAAGAAAAATTAGAAACTGGTACCAATCTCGATCATCCATCCATCCAAGTGAAACACGGTGATATTGTTATGCCATTTTGTTACTTGAGTATCCAAATATTCTTCGTTGGCTCCACGTTTCTGCTGTTGCATTTGGTAACTTGAATGATGGGTCCACTTGTTCCTTGATGCTGATGAACCACTCTGAAAACCATGATCACTATGCTTTCTCTTCCAAACACTGCCATAGTTTGTGCCCTTATGATTCCATGTAGAACCATAATATTGTTGCCTTGAACCATGCCCCCAAGATTATTGCCGCTCATGGTGGTGTGGATGGTGATATGGTGCAACCTTAACTTGATGTTCTACCTTCTTTGACTTCTCAACATTTGGCTCCATTGTTTGAAATTCTTCTACACATTGTTCTTTCATGTTCTTTTTTTTTGGTGTGTCCTTGTGCTCTTCTATCAAAGCTTCCTTGGAATCTGTTACTATTATTTCTGTTGAATCAATTGCTGCTACTTTTTCCATGGACTATTTTGTTGTTGCTGCCTTCTTGGATTCTGTTTCAAGTTCTTCAATTTGTTTCTCTACAACCACTTGTTTTTCCTTGGATCCTTGCTCCTTAAGTTTGAGAAATATCCTGCAATGTTATCTTCTTTTTCCTTGTACCATAACTTCATAAACTTCTTTTGCACATTAATGTTAACAGTACCCAAATAATCTAACCAATGATAACCAAGAACAATATCCTTATCATCCATCTCAAGAGCATAGAAATTGGAATGTAAAACATATTTATCCATGGTGATCTTCAAATCTTCAAAAATATGAACATGCTCACCCTCTAGTTGTATGTCCTTAACTTTTGTTGCTTGAACTTGCAACTTCTTAGCCAAAGCAATATTAATAAAATTATATATTCTACCAGGGTCAATGGAAATAATAACCTGCTCCTTTTGAATGCTTCCATGAACCTGCAAAATAGAACTTTTAGCTGAATTTAAACCTTTTTTATTATGATATTGCTTTTTTAAATCCAACGATGTGCCTTCTATATTCCTCTCATTATCTTCGCTGACCTTTTCCTCTTTCTCCTTGGGCAATTTTATTTCTTTTTCATAGTCTTCATTCTAATTCTTGAAAACTTCCCAATCTCCTTTTATTTCATTATGCTCATTTTGAATTCCCTGTAGTTTCTTTTCAAGGTATTTTATGACATCACACATTCTATCTATATTTTTATCCCTTCCTTCAAGTTTCCTCTTACAAATATCTAACTTTATTTGCAATTGAATAGGTGCCCACGTGCTCAATAATCTTGGATCAATTTTATCCCAAGTAAGCAAGAATTGAAATTCTTTAATCCATTGTAAAGCTTTCCCTGTAAACAAAACATGATAGCCATATTGTAACCTTCTTTCACTAACTTGAGATTTTACTATTTTCAACCACTCTCTCACATCAATATCATTTTCTCCATAAACATTTCCACTCTCACATCAATATCATTTTCTCCATTAAACTTTTCCAATAGTTGATGCCCTAATTCAACTAGGGTTTTTTGACAATATATATCATGCCCTAATGTAAACTAGGGTTTTATGGAAATAAATATCTTCCCACTGAGTTGAATCTAAAAATCCACATAGACAACTAGATCTACAAATTTTCTTCCAAACAAAATAAAGTGCACCTGATTTGCTTACCCAAACTAAACAAATTTCATCTTTTGTAAAATTTACGATTTGAAAATTCGTCACTACCCTTGTTCCAGATGTATAAATATAGAAGGTCGTATCTCCCTCAATACTACTCAGATTCCTTCATATGACCACTCATTTTAAATCTCTTCAAATTCTACACAAACTGATCCAAGAATCGCTTGAATCGGATAAACTCTCGCAGAGATATGGCTTCTGAAATATGAGATGTTTTTCAGAAAAAAATGTGAAATTCGTCACTATCCTTATTTCGAATGACTAACTTCAAAAGGTCATATCTCCCTCAATATTGCTTCAATTCCTTCATATGACCACTCATTTTAAAGCTCTTCAAATTCTGCACAATATGATCCAAGAATCGCTTTAATCAGATAAACTTGCATAGAGATATGGCTCCTGAAAGATGAGACGTTTTTCCAAAAACATTTGCCCTAATTTTGCAATTTCACAAAAACCCCCACTTTGCCAAAATCATTGCTCTGATACCACTTGTTGCATAAATTTATTATCATTAACATAAACCATTCACCAATATGCAGAAATATCAAATCATTCATCCATAATACATTATCCACAATAACAATCCACAAATGAGAGAGAGATAGATAATACCCTTAAGGTAGGGAAACACCAATAATAATCCTTAAGGAAGGAATAACTCCACAAGATCTCCCAAGGTGAGAGGCCACTTCGTGGGCATAGATGATTACATAAGATTCTTCTTCAATGATGATTACAATGACATATATCTCTTCTTTATATATCCATATTCTTATTCTACTTTGGGGAGCCTACTACTAATATAATATTATAATACAATCAACCTTGGGTTATGTGTGGCCAATGCCAACCCTTATACAATATAATAATATATCCCCAAATATCTATTCCTAGGTACCCTACCATGCCACCCTCCTTACAAATGTTTTGTCCTCGAAACATATGAAGAAACATGATAATATGATTTGCTAAGCAAAGTTAGCAACTGGTACCAATATCGATCATCCATCCATCCAAGTGAAACACGTTGATGTTGGTATGCCATTTTGTTACTTGAGTATCCAAATCTGCTTTGTTGGCTCCACGCTTCTGCTACTGTATTTTGATAACTTGAATGATGGGTCCACTTTTTCCTTGATGTTGATGATCCACTCTGAAAACCATGATCACTATGCTTTCTCTGCCAAACACTGCCATAGTTGGTGCCCTTCTGATTCCATGTAGAACCATAATATTGTTGCCTTGAACCATGCCCCCAAGATTATTGCCGCTCATGGTGGTGTGGATGGTGATATGGTGCAACCTTAACTTGATGTTCTACCTTCTTTGACTTCTCAACATTTGGCTCCATTATTTTAAATTCTTCTACACATTGTTCTTTCATGTTCTCTTTGTTTGGTGTGTCCTTGTGCTCTTCTATCAAAGCTTCCTTGGAATCTGTTACTATTATTTCCATTGAATCAGTTGTTGCTACTTCTTCCATGGACTCTTTTGCTACTACTACCTTCTTGGATTCTGTTTCAGGTTCTTCAATTTGTTTCTCTACAACCACTTCTTGATTTTCCTTGGATCCTTGCTCCTTAAGCTGAGAAATATCCTGCAATGTTATCTTCTTTTTCTTGTACCATAACTTCATAAAATTCTTTTGCACATTAATGTTAATAGTACCCAAATAATCTAACCAAGGATAACCAAGAACAATATCCTCATCATCCATCTCAATAGCATAGAAATTTGAATGTAAAACATATTTATCCATGGTGATCTTCAAATCTTCAAAAATATGAACATGCTCACCCTCTAGTTGTATGTCCTTAATTTTTGTTGCTTGAACTTGCAACTTCTTAGCCAAAGCAATATTAATAAAATTATATCTGCTACAAGGGTCAATGGAAATAATAACCTGTTCCTTTTGAATGCTTCCATGAACCTGCAAAATAGAACTTTTAGCTGAATTTAAACCTTTTTTATTATGATATTGCTTTTTTAAATCCAACGATGTGCCTTCTATATTCCTCTCATTATCTTCCCTGACATTTTCCTCTTTCTCCTTGAGTAATTTTATTTCTTTTTCATAGTCTTCATTCTGTTTCTTGAAAACTTCCCATTCTCCTTTTATTTCATTTTGCTCATTTTGAATTCCCTGTAGTTTCTTTTCAAGGTCTTTGATGACATCCCACATGCTATCTATCTTTTTATCCATTCCTTCAAGTTTCCTCTTACAAATATCTAACTTTATTTGTAATTGAATAGGTACCCATGTGCTCAATAATCTTGGTTCAATTTGATCCCATTTGCGCAAGCCTTTATCCCTAGTAAGGTCTGTAATCCATTGTAATGCTTTCCCCGTAAACAAAGTATGATAGCCATATTGTAACCTTATTTCACTAACTTGAGATTTTACTATTTTCAACCACTCTCTCACATCAATATCATTTTCTCCATTAAACATTTCCACTCTCACATCAATATCATTTTCTCCATTAAATTTTTCAAATGCCATAGTTGATGCCCAATGCAACTAGGGTTTTTTGACAATATATATCATGCCCTAATGCAAACTAGGGTTTTATGGAAATAAATATCTTCCCACCGAGTTGAAGCTAAAAATCCACATAGACAACTAGATCTACAATTTTTCTTCCAAAAAAAATAAAGTGCAACTGATTTTCTTACCCGAACTAAACAAATTTCATCTTTTGAAAAATTTGCGATTTGAAAATTCGTCACTTCCCTTGTTCTAGATGTCTGAATTTAGAAGGTCGTATCTCCCTCAATACTACTCGGATTCCTTCATATGACCACTCATTTTAAATCTCTTCAAATTATGCACAAACTGATCCAAGAATCACTTGAATCGGATAAACTCTTGCAGAGATATGGCTTCTAAAATATGAGACATTTTTCCAGAAAAAATCTGTGAAATTCGTCACTATCCTTGTTTCGGATGACTAAATTCAAAAGGTCATATCTCCCTCAATACTGCTCCAATTCCTTCATATGACCACTCATTTTAAATCTCTTCAAATTCTACACAATCTGATCCAAGAATCGCTTGAATCGGATAAACTTGCATAGAGATATGGCTCCTGAAAGATGAGATGTTTTTCCAAAAAAAATTACCCTAATTTTGCAATTTCACACAAAAATCCCCACTTTGCCAAAATCGTTGCTCTGATACCACTTGTTGCATAACTTTATTATTATTAACATAAACCATTCACCAATATACAGAAATATCAAATCATTCATCCACAATACATTATCCACAATAACAATCCACAAATGAGAGAGAGATAGATAATACCCTTAAGGTAGGGAAACACCAATAATAATCCTTAAGGAAGGAATAACTCCACAAGATCTCCCAAGGTGAGAGATGCCACTTCATGGGCATAGACGATTACATAAGATTCTTCTTCAATGATGATTACAATGACATATATCTCTTCTTTATATATCCATATTCTTATTCTACTTTGGGGAGCCTACTACTAATATAATATTATATATACAATCAACCTTGGGTTATGTGTGGCCCATGCCAACCCTTATACAATATAATAATATATCCCCAAATATCTATTCCTAGGTACCCTACCATGCCACCCTCCTTACAAATGTTTTGTCCTCGAAACATATGAAGAAACATGATAATATGATTTGCTAAGCAATGTTAGTAACTGGTACCAATATCGATCATCCATCCATCCAAGTGAAACATGGTGATGTTGGTATGCCATTTTATTACTTGAGTATCCAAATATTCTTCGTTGGCTCCATGCTGTATTTTGATAACTTGAATGATGGGTCCACTTTTTCCTTGATGCTGATGAACCACTCTAAAAACCATGATCACTATGCTTTCTCTACCAAACACTGCCATAGTTGGTGCCCTTCTAATTCCATGTAGAACCATAATATTGTTGCCTTGAACCATACCCCCAATATTGTTTCCGCTCATGGTGGTGTGGATGGTGATATGGTGCAACCTTAACTTGATGTTCTACCTTCTTTGACTTCTCAACATTTGGCTCCATTGTTTTAAATTCTTCTACACATTGTTCTTTCATGTTCTCTTTGTTTGGTGTGTCCTTGTGCTCTTCTATCAAAGCTTCCTTGGACTCTATTACTATTATTTTCCCTAAATCAATTGTTGTTACTTCTTCCATGGACTCTTTTGTTGCTATCGCCTTCTGTTTCAAGTTCTTCAATTTGTTTCTCTACAACCACTTCTTAATTTTCCTTGGATCCTTGCTCCTTAAGCTGAGAAATATCCTACAATGTTATCTTATTTTTTCATGTACCATAACTTCATAAACTTCTTTTGCACATTAATGTTAATAGTACCCAAAGAATATAACCAATGATAACCAAGAACAATATCCTCATCATCCATCTCAATAGCATAGAAATATGAATGTAAAACATATTTATCCATGGTGATCTTCAAATCTTCAAAAATCTGAACATGCTCATCCTCTAGTTGTATGTCCTTAAATTTTGTTGCTTGAACTTGCAACTTCTTAGCCAAAGCAATATTAATAAAATTATATCTTCTACTAGGGTCAATGGAAATAATAACCTTCTCCTTTTGAATGCTTCCATGAACTTGTAAAATAGAACTTTTAGCTGAATTTAAACATTTTTTATTATGATATTGATTTTGTAAATCCATTGATGTACCTTATATATTCATCTCATTATCTTCCCTGACCTTTTCCTCTTTCTCCTTGAGTAATTTTATTTCTTTTTCATAGTCTTCATTCTATTTCTTGAAAACTTCCCATTCTCCTTTTATTTCATTCCGCTCATTTTGAATTCCCTGTAGTTTCTTTTCAAGGTCTTTGATGACATCCCACATGCTATCTATCTTTTTATCCCTTCCTTCAAGTTTCCTCTTACAAATATCTAACTTTCTTTGGAATTGAATAGGTACCCATGTGCTCAAGAATCTTGGTTCAATTTGATCCCAAGTATGCACAAGATCAGTAAATTCTTTAATCCATTGTAATACTTTCCCCTTAAACAAATTATGATAGTCATATTGTAACCTTCTTTCACTAACTTGAGATTTTACTATTATCAACCACTCTCTCACATAAATATCATTTTCTCCATTAAACATTTCCACTCTCACATCAATATCATTTTCTCCATTAAACTTTTGCAATGACATAGTTGATACCCTAATGCAACTAGGGTTTTTTGACAATATATATCATGCCCTAATGCAAACTAGGGTTTTATGGAAATAAATATCTTCCCACTGATTTGAAGCTAAAAATCCACATAGACAACTAGATCTACAAATTTTCTTCCAAAAAAAATAAAGTGCAACTGATTTGCTTACCCGAACTAAACAAATTTCATCTTTTGAAAAATTTGCAATTTGAAAATTCGTCACTACCCTTGTTCCAGATAGATGACTTTAGAAGGTCATATCTCCCTCAATACTACTCGGATTCCTTCATATGACCACTCATTTTAAATCTCTTCAAATTCTGCACAAACTGATCCAAGAATCGTCTGAATCGGATAAACTCTCACAGAGATATGGCTTCTGAAAGATGAGACATTTTTCCAAAAAAATCTGTGAAATTCGTCACTATCCTTGTTTTGTATGACTAACTTCAAAAGGTCGTATCTCCCTCAATACTGCTCTGATTCCTTCATATGACCACTCATTTTAAAGCTCTTCAAATTCTGCACAATTTGATCCAAGAATCGCTTGAATCGGATAAACTTGCATAGAGATATGGCTCCTGAAAGATGAGATGTTTTTCCAAAAAAATTTGCCCTAATTTTGCAATTTCACAAAAAAATCCCTCACTTTGCCAAAATTATTTCTCTAATACCACTTGTTGCATAAATTTATTATCATTAACATAAACCATTCACCAATATACAGAAATATCAAATCATTCATCCATAATACATTATCCACAATAACAATCCACAAATGAGAGAGAGATAGATAATACCCTTAAGGTAGGGAAACACCAATAATAATCCTTAAGGAAGGAATAACTCCACAAGATCTCCCAAGGTGAGAGGCCACTTCATGGGCATAGATGATTACATAATATTCTTCTTCAATGATGATTACAATGACATATATCTCTTCTTTATATATCCATATTCTTATTCTACTTTGGGGAGCCTACTACTAATATAATATTATAATACAATCAACCTTGGGTTATGTGTGGCCCATGCCAACCCTTATACAATATAATAATATATCCCCAAATATCTATTCCTAGGTACCCTACCATGCCACCCTCCTTACAAATGTTTTGTCCTCGAAACATATGAAGAAACATGATAATATGATTTGCTAAGAAATGTTAGCAATTGGTACCAATCTCGATCATCCATCCATCCAAGTGAAACACGTTGATGTTGGTATGCCATTTTGTTACTTGAGTATCCAAATCTGCTTCGTTGGCTCCATGCTTTTGCTACTGTATTTTGATAACTTGAATGATGGGTCCACTTGTTCCTTGATGCTGATGATCCACTCTAAAACCAGGATCACTATGCTTTCTCTGCCAAACACTGCCATAGTTGGTGCCCTTATGATTCCATGTAGAACCATAATATTGTTGCCTTGAACCATACCTCCAAGATTGTTGCCGCTCATGGTGGTGTGGATGGTGATATGGTGCAACCTTAACTTGATGTTCTACCTTCTTTGACTTCTCAACATTTGGCTCCATTGTTTTAAATTCCTCTACACATTGTTCTTTCATGTTCTCTTTGTTTGGTGTGTCCTTGTGCTCTTCTATCAAAGCTTCCTTGGACTCTATTACTATTATTTCCACTGAATCAATTGCTGCTACTTCTTCCATGGACTCTTTTTCTGCTACTACCTTCTTGGATTCTGTTTCAGGTTCTTCAATTTGTTTCTCTACAACCACTTCTTGATTTTCCTTGGATCCTTGCTCCTTAAGTTGAGAAATATCCTGCAATGTTATCTTATTTTTCCTGTACCATAACTTCATAAACTTCTTTTGCACATTAATGTTAATAGTACCCAAATAATCTAACCAAGGATAACCAAGAACAATATCCTCATCATCCATCTCAATAGCATAGAAATTTGAATGTAAAACATATTTATCCATGGTGATCTTCAAATCTTCAAAAATCTGAACATGCTCACCCTCTAGTTGTATGTCCTTAACTTTTGTTGCTTGAACTTGCAACTTCTTAGCCAAAGCAATATTAATAAAATTATATCTTCTACCAGGGTCAATGGAAATAATAATCTGCTCCTTTTGAATGCTTCCATGAACCTGCAAAATAGAACTTTTAGCTGAATTTAAACCTTTTTTATTCTGATATTGCTTTTGTAAATCCAACGATGTGCCTTCTATATTCCTCTCATTATCTTCCTTGACCTTTTCCTCTTTCTCCTTGAGTAATTTTATTTCTTTTTCATAGTCTTCATTCTGTTTCTTGAAAACTTCCCATTCTCCTTTCATTTCATTCTGCTCATTTTGAATTCCCTGTAGTTTCTTTTCATGGTCTTCGATGACATCCCACATGCTATCTATCTTTTTATCCCTTCCTTCAATCTTTCCTATTACAAATATCTAACTTTCTTTGTAATTGAATAGGTACTTATGTGCTCAATAATCTTGGTTCAATTTGATCCCATTTACGCAAGAATTGACCCTATTAATTTATATCCATTGTAATGCTTTCCCCATAAACAAATTATGATAGCCATATTGTAACCTTCTTTCACTAAATTGAGATTTTACTATTTTCAACCACTCTCTCACATCAATATCATTTTCTCCATTAAACTTTTCCACTCTCACATCAATATCATTTTCTCCATTAAACTTTTCCAATGACATAGTTGATGCCCTAATGCAACTAGGGTTTTTTGACAATATATATCATGCCCTAATGCAAACTAGGGTTTTATGGAAATAAATATCTTCCCACTGATTTGAAGCTAAAAATCCACATAGACAACTAGATCTACAAATTTTCTTCCAAACAAAATAAAGTGCAACTGATTTGCTTACCCGAACTAAACAAATTTCATCTTTTGAAAAATTTGCAATTTAAAAATTCGTCACTACCCTTGTTATATATAGATGACTTTAGAGGGTTGTATCTCCCTAAATACTACTCATATTCCTTCATATGACCACTCATTTTAAAGCTCTTCAAATTCTACACAAACTAATCCAAGAATCACCTGAATCGGATAAACTTTCGCAGAGATATGGCTTCTGAAAGATGAGATGTTTTTCCAGAAAAAATCTACAAAATTCATCACTATCCTTGTTTCAGATGACTAACTTCAAAAGGTCGTATCTCCCTCAATACTGCTCAGATTCCTTCATATGACCACTCATTTTAAATCTCTTCAAATTCTACACAATCTGATCCAAGAATCACTTGAATCGGATAAACTTGCATAAAGATATGGCTCCTAAAAGATGAGATGTTTTTCCAAAAAAATTTGCCCTAATTTTGCAATTTCACAAAAATCCCCACTTTGCCAAAATTATTGCTCTAATACCACTTGTTGCATAACTTTATTATTATTAACATAAACCATTCACCAATATGCAGAAATATCAAATCATTCATCCACAATACATTATCCACAATAACAATCCACAAATGAGAGAGAGATAGATAATACCCTTAAGGTAGGGAAACACCAATAATAATCCTTAAGGAAGGAATAACTCCACAAGATCTCCCAAGGTGAGAGATGCCACTTCATGGGCATAGATGATTACATAAGATTCTTCTTCAATGATGATTACAATGACAAATATCTCTTCTTTATATATCCATATTCTTATTCTACTTTGGGGAGCCTACTACTAATATAATATTAGAATACAATCAACCTTGGGTTATGTGTGGCCCATGCCAACCCTTATACAATATAATAATATATCCCCAAATATCTATTCCTAGGTACCCTACCATGCCACCCTCCTTACAAATGTTTTATCCTTGAAACATATGAAGAAATATGATAATATGATTTGCTAAGAAAAATTAAAAACTGGTACCAATCTTGATCATCCATCCATCCAAGTGAAACATGGTGATATTGTTATGCCATTTTGTTACTTGAGTATCCAAATATTCTTTGTTGGCACCACGCTTTTGCTACTGTATTTGGTAACTTGAATTATGGATCCACTTGTTCCTTGATGCTGATGATGAAAACCATGATCACTATACTTTCTCTTCCAAACACTGCCATAGTTGGTGCCCTTATGATTCCATGTAGAACCATAATATTGTTGCCTTGAACCATGCCTCCAAGATTATTTTCGCTCATGGTGGTGTGGATGGTGATATGGTGCAACCTTAACTCAATGTTCTACCTTCTTTGACTTCGCAACATTTGGCTCCATTGTTTGAAATTCCTCTACACATTGTTCTTTCATGTTCTCTTTGTTTGGTGTGTCCTTGTGCTCTTCTATCAAAGCTTCCTTGGAATCTATTAATATTATTTCTACTGAATCAATTGCTGCTACTTCTTCCATGGACTCTTTTGCTACTTCTGCCTTCTTGGATTCTGTTTCAAGTTCTTCAATTTTTTTTTCTACAATAACTTTATTATAATTAACATAAACCATTCACCAATATGCAAAAATATCAAATCATTCATCCACAATATATTATCAATAATAATAATCCACAAATGAGAGAGAGATAGATAATACCCTCAAGGTAGGGAAACACCTTTAATAATCCTTAAGGAAGGAATAACTCCACAAGATCTCCCAAGGTGAGATGCCACTTTGCGGGTATAGACGATTACCTAAGATTCTTCTTCAATGATGATCACAATGACATATATCTCTTCTCTATATATCCATATTTTTATTCTACTTTGGGGAGCCTACTACTAATATAATATTATAATACAATCAACCTTGGGTTATGTGTGGCCAATGCCAACACTTATAGAATATAATAATATCTCCAAATATTTATTCCTAGGCACCCTACCATGCCACCCTCCTTACAAATGTTTTATCCTGGAAATATATGAAGGAACATGATAATATGATTTGCTAAGCAAAATTAAAAACTGGTGCCAATATCGATCATCCATCCATCCAAGTGAAACACGGTGATGCTGGTATGCCATTTTGTTACTTCAGTATCCAAATCTGCTTTGTTGGCTCCACGCTTCTACTGCTATATTTTGATAATTTGAATTATGGGTCCACTTGTTCCTTGATGCTGATGAACCACTTTGAAAACCATGATCACTATGCTTTCTCTGCCAAACACTGTCATAGTTGGTGCCCTTATGATTCCATGGAGAACCATAATATTGTTGCCTTGAACCATGCCCCCAAGATTGTTACCGCTCATGGTGGTGTGGATGGTGATATGGTGCAACCTCAACTTGATGTTCTTCCTTCTTTGACTTCTCAACATTTGGCTCCATTGTTTGAAATTCCTCTACACATTGTTCTTTCATGTTCTCTTTGTTTGGTGTGTCCTTGTGATCTTCTATCAAAGCTTCCTTCGAATCTATTGCTATTATTTCTACTGAATCAATTGCTGCTATTTCTTCAATGGACTCTTTTGCTGCTACTGCCTTCTTGAATTCTGTTTCAAGTTCTTCAATTTGTTTCTCTACAACCACTTATTAATTTTCCTTGGATCTTTGCTCCTTAAGCTAAGAAATATCCTGCAATGTTATCTTCTTTTTCTTGTACCATAACTTCATAAACTTCTTTTGCACATTAATGTTAACAGTACCCAAATAATCTAACCAATGATAACCAAGAACAATATCCTTATCATCCATATTAATAGCATAGGAATTTGAATGTAAAACATATTTATCCATGGTGATCTTCAAATCTTCAAAAATATGAACATGCTCATCCTCTAGTTGTATGTCCTTAACTTTTGTTGCTTGAACTTGCAACTTCTTAGCCAAAGCAATATTAATAAAATTATATATGCTACCAGGGTCAATGGAACTAATAACCTGCTCCTTTTGAATGCTTCCATGAACCCGCAAAATAGAACTTTTAGCTGAATTTAAAACTTTTTTATTATGATATTGCTTTTGTAAATCCAATGATATGCCTTCTATATTCCTATAATTATCTTCCCTGACCTTTTCCTCTTTCTCCTTGAGTAATTTTATTTCTTTTTCATAGTCTTCATTCTGTTTCTTGAAAACTTCCCAATCTCCTTTTATTTCATTCTGCTCATTTTGAATTCCTTGTAGTTTCTTTTCAAGGTCTTTTATGACATCACACATGCTATCTATATTTTTATCCCTTCCTTCAAGTTTCCTCTTAAAAATATCTAACTTTATTTGTAATTGAATAGGTGCCCACATGCTCAATAATATTGGTTCAATTTTATCCCAAGCACACAAGAATTGAAATTCTTTAATCCATTGTAAAGCTTTCCCCGTAAACAAAATATGATAGCCATATTGTAACCTTCTTTCACTAACTTGAGATTTTACTATTTTCAACCACTCTCTCACATCAATATCATTTTATCCATTAAACATTTCCACTCTCACATCAATATCATTTTCTCCATTAAACTTTTCCAATGACATAGTTGATGCCCTAATTCAACTAGGGTTTTTTGAAAATTTACATCATGCCCTAATGCAAACTAGGGTTTTATGGAAATAAATATCTTCCCACTGATTTGAAGCAAAAAATACACATAGACAACTAGATCTGCAAATTTTCTTCCAAAAAAAATAAAGTGCAACTGATTTGCTTACTCGAACTAAACAAATTTCATCATTTGAAAAATTTGCGATTTAAAAATTTGTCACTTCCCTTGTTCTAGATGAATGACTTTAGAAGGTTGTATCTCCCTTAATAATACTCATATTCCTTCATATGACCACTCATTTTAAATCTCTTCAAATTATGCACAAAATGATCCAAGAACTGCCTGAATCGGATAAACTCTCACAGAGATATGGCTTCAGAATTATGAGACATTTTTTTAGAAAAAATTGTGAAATTCATCACTATCCTTGTTTCGGATGACTAACTTCCAAAGTTCTTATCTCCCTCAATACTGCTCCAATTCCTTCATATGACCTCTCATTTTAAAGCTCTTCAAATTCTACATAATCTGATCCAAGAATCGCTTTAATCAGATAAACTTGCATAGAGATATAGCTCCTAAAAGATAAGATGTTTTTCCAAAAAAATTTGCCCTAATTTTGGAATTTCATGAAAACCCCCACTTTGCCAAAATCGTTGCTCTGATACCACTTGTTGCATAACTTTATTATCATTAACATAAACCATTCACCAATATGCAAAAATATCAAATCATTCATCCACAATACATTATCCACAATAACAATCCACAAATGAGAGAGAGATAGATAATACCCTTAAGGTAGGGAAACACCAATAATAATCCTTAAGGAAGGAATAACTCCACAATATCTCGCAAGGTGAGAGGCCACTTCGTGGGCATAGACGATTACCTAACATTCTTCTTCAATGATGATTACAATGACATATATCTCTTCTCTATATATCCATATTTTTATTCTACTTTGGGGAGCCTACTACTAATATAATATTATAATACAATCAACCTTGGGTTATGTGTGTCCAATGACAACCCTTATACAATATAATAATATATCTCCAAATATTTATTCCTAGGCACCCTACCATGCCACCCTCCTTACAAATGTTTTGTCTTGGAAACATATGAAGGAACATGATAATATGATTTTCTAAGCAAAATTAACAAATGGTACCAATCTTGATAATCCATCCATCCAAGTGAAACACGGTGATGCTGGTATGTCATTTTTTTACTTGAGTATCCAAATATTCTTCGTTGGCTCCATGCTTCCGCTCTTGTATTTTGATAACTTGAATTATGGGTCCCCTTGTTCCTTGATGCTGATGAACCACTCTAAAAACCATGATCACTATGTTTTCTCTGCCAAACACTACCATAGTTGGTGCCCTTCTAATTCCATGTAGAACCATAATATTGTTGCCTTGAACCATGCCCCCAAGATTGTTGCCGCTCATGGTGGTGTGGATGGTGATATGGTGCAACCTTAACCTGATGTTCTACCTTCTTTGACTTCTCAACATTTGGCTCCATTATTTGAAATTCCTCTACACATTGTTCTTTCATGTTCTCTTTGTTTGGTGTGTCCTTGTGCTCTTCTATCAAAGCTTCCTTGGAATCTATTACTATTATTTTTACTGAATCAATTGTTGTTATTTCTTCCATGGACTCTTTTGCTGCTACTGCCTTCTTGGATTCTGTTTCAAGTTCTTCAATTTGTTTCTCTACAATCACTTATTAATTTTCATTGGATCCTTGCTCCTTAAGCTGAGAAATATCCTGCAATGTTATCTTCTTTTTCTTGTACCATAACTTCATAAACTTCTTTTGTACATTAATGTTAACAGTACCCAAATAATCTAACCAATGATAACCAAGAACAATATCCTTATCATCCATCTCAATAGCATAGAAATTTGAATGTAAAACATATTTATCCATGGTGATATTCAAATCTTCAAAAATATGAACATGCTCATCCTCTAGCTCTATGTCCTTAAATTTTGTTGCTTGAACTTGCAACTTCTTAGCCAAAGCAATATTAATAAAATTATATCTACTACCAAGGTCAATGGAAA
This sequence comes from Wollemia nobilis, assembly GCA_028583015.1. NCBI lineage: Eukaryota > Viridiplantae > Streptophyta > Pinopsida > Araucariales > Araucariaceae > Wollemia > Wollemia nobilis. The sequence continues at coordinate 6,113,124 of JAQPPZ010001031.1, read as the reverse complement.
TAATAACCTGCTCCTTGTGAATGCTTCCATGAACCTGCAAAATAGAACTTTTAGCTAAACTTAAACCTTTTTTATTATGATATTGCTTTTTTAAATCCATCGATGTACCTTCTATATTCCTCTCATTATCTTCCCTAACCTTTTCCTCTTTCTCCTTGAGTAATTTTATTTCTTTTTCATAGTCTTCATTATGTTTCCTAAAAACTTCCCAATCTCCTTTTATTTCATTCCGCTCATTTTGAATTCCTTGTAGTTTATTTTCAAGGTCTTTTATGACATCACACATGCTATCTATATTTTTATCCCTTCCTTCAAGTTTCCTCTTACAAATATCTAACTTTCTTTGTAATTGAATATGTACCCACGTTCTCAATAATCTTGGTTCAATTTTATCCCAAGTACGCAAGAATTGAAATTCTTTAATCCATTGTAAAGCTTTCCTCGTAAACAAAATATGATAGCCATATTGTAACCTTCTTTCACTAACTTGAGATTTTACTATTTTAAACCACTCTCTCACATCAATATCATTTTCTCCATTAAACATTTCCACTCTCACATCAATATCATTTTCTCCATTAAACTTTTCCAATGACATATTTGATGCCCTAATTCAACTAGGATTTTTTGACAATATATATCATGCCCTAATGCAAAATAGGGTTTTATGGAAATAAATATCTTCCCACTAATTTGAAGCTAAAAATCCACATAGATAACTAGATCTGCAAATTTTCTTCCAAAAAAATAAAGTGCAACTAATTTGCTTACCCGAACTAAAAAAATTTCATCTTTTGAAAAATTTGTGATTTAAAAATTCGTCACTTCCCTTGTTCCAGATGGATGACTTTGGAAGGTCGTATCTCCCTCAATACTACTCATATTAATTCATATGACTAGTCATTTTAATGCTCTTCAAATTCTGCACAAACTGATCTAAGAACCGCCTGAATCGGATAAAATCTCGTATAGATATGGCTTCTAAAATATGAGACATTTTTTAGAAAAAATGTGAAATTCGTCACTATCCTTGTTTCAGATGACTAACTTCAAAAGGTCAAATATCCCTCAATACTGCTCCAATTCCTTCATATGACCACTCATTTTAAAGCACTTTACATTATGCATAATCTGATCCAAGAATCTCTTTATTCGGATAAACGTGCATAGAGATATGGCTCCTGAAAGATGAGACATTTTTCCAAAAAAAATTGCCCTGATTTTGCAATTTCACAAAAATCTCCACTTTGCCAAAATCGTTGCTCTAATACCACTTGTTGCATAGCTTTATTATCATTAACATAAAACATTCACCAATATGCAAAATTATCAAATCATTCATCCACAATACATTATCCACAATAACAATCCATAAATGAGAGAGAGATAGATAATACCCTGAAGGTATGGAAACACCATTAATAATCCTTAAGGAAGGATTAACTCCACAAGATCTCCCAAGGTGAGAGGCAACTTCCTGGGTATAGACAATTACCTAAGATTCTTCTTCAATGATGATTACAATGACATATATCTCTTTTTTATATATCCATATTCTTATTCTACTTTGGGGAGCCTACTACTAATATAATATTATATTATAATATAATATAATATTATAATATAATATAATATAATATTATAATACAATCAACCTTGGGTTATGTGTGTCCCATGCCAAACCTTATACAATATAATAATATATCCCCAAATATCTATTCCATGAGCCAAAAATTCACCAATGACATTACTAGAAAACTCGTCTTTGCCATTGGTTTGAAGACACTTGATCTTCCTCTCAAATTGATTCTCCACAAGATCTTTGAAAATTCAATATTTATCAAAGGCTTCATCCTTGGTGAAATTTGTTTTGATCTATACATACTTAGATAAATCGTCAATATATGTAAAAAAGTACTTATTCTTATAAAATGAATGATAACCCATCAATCCACATATATCACTATGAATGAGCTCTAGTGGATGAGTACTACACCTAGATTTCTCTTTAAGAAAAGAGTCTCAATAGCGCTTCCCCAAAAAACACCCGTCACAAACACCACTAGGGAGGATAATGGAAGGAAAATCCTCTACCATATAAAGTTGAGTAATGTACCTCAAGGATCCATAATTAATGTGCCCAAGCCTATGATGCCAACAATTGCTAATGTCATCTACCTTAGCCAAAATAATGACAAAGCATTTATTTTTGGAGGAGGAAGAAGAATAAGGGATCTCACTAAGCTTATATATCTATCAATGCCTTAATTTTACTATCTTAAAACCATAATCAATATCCTTAATCATCCATCTATCAAGATAAAATTCCAACTTTTTATTACTATGAGTGTTGTGATAAATAACAAGAATATTAGGGAATATGTTTATAACATGGAATTCCTCAAAGTATAAGGATCTAAGAGTCACCTCACCATATCAAACTATCTATAAATAATAACCATCACTAATAACCACATGTTCACGTTTATGCTATCTATTATAGTCAGTCAAAATATGGTGATACTTTATCATATATATTGCTTATGCTAAATATACAATTGTTTCCTCTGAGGATGTGGATGTCTAATAGGCCAAATGAACAACAACATGTGCATACGGGGCCTCAAAATTACGTTCATTACCACCTTATGCAAGGAAAATGGAAGCACCACCCCTTCTTGCCTAGATTCTCAAGCTTCTCGATGTGAAGATAACAAAATTTAACCCAATGACACTATTTCCTAGAAAAAACATCAATAGTTTTTTGATGAAGGAATAATTTTACTTATTGATCAGAGATAATTTTTGTATATGGTCCATTAATATTCTACAAAAGTATATTATTTTTTTGGCATAATAACATAAAAGTGATGACACTATAAAAATCTTAAAACCTATGTATTTTTAAACAAAAGGTACTCTAAATGATTTAGTATGAAAAACATATAGCCTCTAAAATTTTATTCGTCTATCACAAAACAAGTTTCCAAATACTTTGATTAAAAATTAAAAATACTTGGGATCGATTCAAAGATGCCATATGTCATAGATCCAATAAATTAAAAATTGTCACCTACCTTCTACATGTATTGTAGACTAGGTTGATGATAAGGAATATAATAAATTATTTTTTGTTTCTTATTGACCTCTACGTGGTCAAAAATCTCTATATATTGGCTATTAAGGGGGTCCAAATACCATATTGACTAGCTACACCAAAATTGGAGGCCAAGGGTTTTGAACGCTTTATCAAGTTCTAAAATGGGTATTATACACTCTACACTAGCCAATAATCCATAAAGGCAATCAATAAAATATTGACATATGTCTATCTTAGGCTTTCTATACTCTAGTGATAAAAAAAATATCACAAGGACTCAAAATTGAACCTCCTCCAAAAATAATGCCTTAATATCACATCAATGTCCACTACACCATACACTTTGGATGCTAGTAAAAAACTCACCATGTAAACAAGAAGGTTGCCAACATTCAGAGAATAATATAAAGGTTTGAACCCAAGATGCCTTATGCACAAAAATTTGAAGAAATTCAATCTAATTGTGTAACCTATGGGTCTGATAAGAATAATCTAGGAACAAGGTGATATCGAACCAATATAACTTTACTCCTTGAAGACTATGCAAATTACCACATCCACTAATAGGGTATTAGTAGATGACATGTCAACTACCACATCTACCAATAGGATACTTATAACTATAACATGTACATTGAGTGTCACATGTGTTGAGGAGACATTAAAAATTACCAAGCATCTAAAAATAACACAAATGCATTACAACATAGATCCATAATGATGTGAGTCGGTGACTTGTTACATAAAGGTCACTCAGACTAACAAATATTTCTATGCTGACCTTTAAACACAATGTTACCAACACACTGTATAGATCATGAAAGTGTCTAGCAACTTTATATTTGTAAAAAGGATATTGATTGGATAGGAAACTCTAACCTTCCTCCCCAACATTGCTTTGCTAACCATTGAGTCATGAATCTTTCATATCTTTTATTGTCAATAAAAATCCTAACTGAGTGGAGAATATTTACAGTAAGAGAAGATAACACATGCTTGCAATTCTTGGCCCCTTCATCTCCTCTATCAACACCAAACCAATAATCATCCTTATCATTCTATATCTCAATTGTAGTAGTGTGAACAATGTATAATTTTTCCTCTACCATATAATAAAAAATATCTACTAGAATCAATATTACACCCTCATGTACAAAGTCCGAGGTGGTATCCATTAAGGAGACAATGAGGATTGCATGATACATATCATATGAAATATTGAATAAAGCATTGGGAATATTAAAGTACACATTCTCCCAAAATCAGTTTTTTATTATCACTACACCTACTAATGTACCCCGTAGGCCTACTATAATTTTAGCTAGTCATTCTAGTCTTACTCTTCCATGTGACTGCTATATTTTCCTCAAATGGAATAACTAAATTATGTTTTTTGAGATATTAATAATTAAAAAAAGGTGGAAAGGAGAGAAATATTTTGACTATAAAGATGAGCACTTTGATTACCCATAGAACACCCTACAATTTTGTAAAGAATCTATATATAGTAATGGTTCATTCATATAAATCACACTTTTTCTTATACAACCATTTTTTGGAACTTAACACGCCAATTTATCCTCTCTTGCCAAAGCAAAAAAAAAGTTGGACCATTTTCACAACTTTTTCAAGTGGCTTGGAGGTCTTTGTCATGCATTAAAGATATCTCAAGACTTTTCTAGCAAATGGGAGCAATTCAAATACGTTCAACTTCTTCTTCTTGGTTCTAGAAGTTACACAAATTGCTTGCTCATTTGTACTATATAGATGCCAAAACATATAAACCAAAGAAATAAATAAAGCTTTTTCATGAGTACATAAAAGACAAGTAAGGTTCGAAAAAAAACTTAAAAAATTCAATCTCCATCTCAACATAATTAGATAATTAAAAAGGATTCAGTTTCAAAGAGGGAAATGAGAGACCTGTCTTTGAATTTTTATCCCAATCCAATAAATTATGTCAACACAAAGAGATCTTCACAATCTAAGGTCCAACTAGGTATTTTTGGTGAAACACAAAAAAAACTATTAGGCATAATATCTTCCAAAAACTACTTTAAAAAATACATACTACTTTTAGAATCATCACAAGAGAATGTATGTTAAAATTCTACGTTGAGTAATGAAGATCCACACTCATTCTAATACCATGTGAATTTTATCAATATATTTGGGAATTAACAAAATCAAAATCTTATCCAAAAAAGAAAAGATAAATCTTATGTAACACTATATGATAAGTTCTCTTAGACACCTATAATATCACTGTCAAAATAATAAATGTTTTAAACCAATGATAAAATGGTTGGGCTTAAGGACTATGACACCATGTAAAAAAGAAGGTTGCCAAAATTCATAGAATAATATAAATGTTTGAACCCAAGATGCCTTATGCACAAAATTATGAAGAAATCCAATCTAACTATGTAACCTATGGGTCTAGCCAACAATTTCATGCTGACCTTTAGATACGATGTTACCAACACACCATATAGATCATGAAAGTGTGTAGCAACTTTATGTTTGTAAAAAGGATATCGATTGGATAGGAAACTCTAACCTTCCTCTCCCAAAATTGTTATGCTAACCATTGGGCCATCAATATTTCCTATCTTTTATTGTCAATACAAATCCTAACAAAGTGGAAAATATCTACAGTAAGATAAGACAACACATGCTTTCAATTCCTATCCGCCTCATCTCTTCTATCAACACCAACCTAATATTCATCCTTATCATTCTAGATCTCAATTGTAGTAGTGTGAACCATGTGTAATTTGTCCTCTACCATATAATAAAAAAATATCCACTAGAATAAATATTGCACCCTCATGTATGAAGCCCAACTATATTTACCACTATGGAGGTGGTATCCATTAAGGAGACAATGAGGATTGCATGATACGTATCATATGAAATATTGAATAAATAATTGAAAATATTAAAGCACAAATTATCCCAAAACCAGTTCTTGATTATCACTACACCTACCAATGTGCCCCATAGGCCTACTATAATTTTAGCTAGAGATATTCTAATATTACTCTCCCACATGACTTCCATATTTTTCCTCCAAATGGAATAGCTACATTATGTTTTTTTGAGATATTAATAATTAAAAATGGTGGAAAGGAGAGAAATATTTTAACTATAAATATGAGTACTTTGATTACCCATAGAACACCCTAGAATTTTGTAAATAATCTAAGTATAGTAAAGGGTTCATTAACATATGTCATAATTTTTCCTATAAAACCATTTTTTGAAACTTAACATGCCAATTTGTCCTCTCTTTTCAAAGCAAAAAAATAGTTGTTGGGTCATTTTCACAACTTTGTCAAGTGACTTGACGTATTTTCCATGCACTAAAGTTCTCTCAAGACTTTTCTAGCAAATGGGAGGAATTGAAAGATTTTCAACTTTTTCTTCTTGGTTCTAAAAGTCATACAAATTGCTTGCTTATTTGTATTCTACCAAATAAATAATTAAAGTTTTTGAACAAATGTATAAAATACAAGTAAGGTTAAAAAACCCTAAAAAGTTTAATTCTCCATCTCAACATAATTAGATAACTAAAAAAAGGATTCAATGTAAAAGAGGGAAATGAGAGACCTATCAATGAATTTTTCTTCCAATCCAATCAAATATGTCAACACAAAGAGATCCTCACAACCTAAGGTCCAACTAGGGGTTTTTGGTGAAACACACAAAAACTATTAGACATAATATATTTCAAAAGCTACTTCCAAAAATACATACTACTTTTGGAATCATCACAGGAGAATGTATGTTAGAATTCTAGGTTTAGTAATGAATATCCACACCCATTCTAATAGCATGCCAATTTTATCAATATATTTAGGAATGAACAAAATCAAAACCTTTTCTAACAAAGAAAAGATAGATCTCACATAACAATATATGATAAGTTCCCTTAGACACCTATAATATCACTATAAAAATAATAAATGTTATTAACTAATGATAAAATGATTGGGATCAAGGACTATGACACCATGTGAAAAATAAGGTCACCAAAATTCATAGAATAATATAAAGGTTTGCATCCAAGATGCCTTATGCACAACATTTTGAAAAAATCTAATCTAATTGTGTAACCTATGGATCTGATAAGAATAATATAGTAACAAGGTGATATCCAACCAATACAACTTTGCTCCTTGAAGACTATTCAAATTACCACATCCACTAATAGGGTATTAGTAGGTGATATGTCAACTATCACATCCACCAATAGGATACCTATAACTATAATATGTACATTGACTGTCACATGCATTGAGGGGATACTAAAAATTACCAAACTTCTAAAATTAACACAAATGTGTTACAACATAGATCCATAATGATGTGAGTCGATGACTTGTCACATAAAGGTCACTCAGACTAACAAACATTTCCATGTTGACCTTTAGACATGATGTTACCAACACACCATATGGATCATGAAACTGTGTAGCAACTTTATGCTTGTAAAAAGGATATCGATTGGATAGGAAACTCTAACCTTCCTCCCCCAAAATTGTTATGCTAACCATTGGGCCATCAATATTTCCTATATTTTATTGTCAATGCAAATCCTAACAAAGTGGAAAATATCTACAGTAAGAGAAGAAAACACATGCTTTCAATTCCTATCCACCTCATCTCTTCTATCAACACCAACCCAATATTCATCCTTATAATTCTAGATCTCAATTGTAGTATTGTGAACCATATGTAACTTGTCCTCTACCATATAATAAAAAAACATCTACTAGAATAAATATTGCATTCTCATGTGTGAAGCCCAACTATATTTACCACTATGGAGGTGGTATCCATTAAGGAGACAATGAGGATTGAATGATACGTATCATATGAAAGCTTGAATAAATAATTGGAAATATTAAAGCACACATTCTCCCAAAACCAGTTCTTGATTATCACTACACCTATCAATGTGCCCCATATGCCTACTATAATTTTAGCTAGAGACATTCTAATATTACTCTCCCACATGACTGCCATATTTTTCCTCCAAATGGAATAGCTACATTATTGTTTTTTGAGATATTAATAATTAAAAAATGTGGAAAGGAGAGAAATATTTTGACTATAAATATGAGCACTTTGATTACCCATAGAACACCCTACAATTTTGTAAAGAATCTATATATAGTAATGGTTCATTCATATACGTCACAATTTTTCCTATACAACCTTCTTTTAGAACTTAACACACCAATTTGTCCTCTCTTTTCAAAGCAACAAAAATGTTGTTGGACCATTTTCACAACTTTTTCAAGTGGTTTGTAGGTCTTTGCCATGCATTAAAGTTCTCTCAAGACTTTTATAGTAAATGGGAGGAATTCAAAGATTTTCAACTTCTTCTTGGTTCTCAAATTCACATAGATTGCTTGCTTATTTGTACTATATAGATGCCAAAACATATAAATCAAATAAATAAATAAATATTTTGCACGAGTACATAAAATACAAGTAAAGTTTGAAAAAAACTTAAAAATTTCAATTCTCCATATCAACATAATTAGATAACTGAAAAAGGATTCATTGTCAAAAAAGGAAACAAGAGACCTTTCAATGATTTTTTCTCCCAATCCAATCAACCATGTCAACATAAAGAGATCCTCACAATATAAGGTATAACTAGGTTTTTTTGATGAAATGCAAATGAACTATTAGACATAATATCTTCCAAAATCTACCTCCAAATATACATACTACTTTTGGCATCATCATAGGAGAATGTATGCTAAAATTCTAGGTTGAGTAATGAATATCCACATCGATTTTAATAGCGTGTCAATTTTATCAATATATTTAGGAATGAACAAAATCAAAACCTTATACAAAAAAGAAAAGATAAATCCTACATAACACTATATGATAAGTTCCCTTAGACACCTATAATATGACTATAAAAATAATAAATATTTTTAACTGATGATAAAATGGTTACGCTCAAGGATTATGACACCATGTAAAAAATAAGGTTGCCAAAATTTAGAGAATAATATAAAGGTTTGAACCCAAGATGCCTTATGCATAAAAATTTGAAGAAATCTAATCTAATTGTGTAACCTATGGGTATGATAAGAATAATCTAGTAACAAGGTGATATCCAACCGATACAACTTTACTCTTTGAAGACTATACAAATTACCACATCCACCAAAAGGGTATTAGTAGGTGACATTCCAACCATCACATCCACTAATAGGATACCTATAACTATAATATGTACATTGAGTGTCACATGTGTCGAGGAGACATTAGCAATTACCAAGCATCTAAAAATAGCACAAATGTGTTACAACATAGATCCATAATGATGCAAGTCAGTGACTTTTCACATAAAGGTCACTCAGACTAACCAACAATTCCATGTTGACCTTTAGACATGATGTTACCAACACACCATATAGATCATGAAAGTGTCTAGCAACTTTAGGTTTATAAAATGGATATCGATTGGATAAGAATCTCTAACCTTCCTCCCCCAACATTGTTATGCTAACCATCGAGCCATGAACTTTTCCTATATTTTATTGTCAATGCAAATCCTAACATATTGGAGAATATCTACAATAAGAGAAGATAACACATGCTTGCATTTCCTAGCACCCTCATCTACTCTATCAACACCAACCCAATAATCATCCTTATCATTCTAGCTCTCAATTGTAGTATTGTGAACCATGTACAATTTGTCCTCTACCATATAATAAAAAAACATCTACTAGAATCAATCTTGCACCCTCATGTGTGAAGCCCAAATATATTTATCACTATGAAGGTGGTATCCATTAAGGAGACAATGAGGATTGCATGATACATATCATGTGAAAGCTTGAATAAAGCATTAGGAATTTTCAAGCACACATTCTCCCAAAATAATTTTTCCATTATCACTACACCTACCAATGTGCCCCATAGACCTAATATAATTTTGGCTAGAGATATTCTAATCTTACTCTCTCATTTGACTGCCACATTTTTCCTCCAAATGGAATAGATTTTTTGAGATGTTAATAGTTATATAAAGGTGGAAAGGAGAGATAAATATTTTGACTATAAATATGAGCACTTTGATTACCCATAGAACAACCTAAAATTTTGTAAAGAATCTAAATATAGTAACGGTTCATTCATATATATCACAATTTTTCCTATACAACCTTTTTTTGGAACTTAACATGCCAATTTGTGTCTCCACAAATTTATATACATCACAATTTTTCCTATACACCAATTTATGTTGGTGTCTCCACACTTCTCCTAAGGTTGTAGAATTAATTTTTAGATAAGGTAGATCTTTTGTTGATAATGTGGAATATTTGATTTGACTTGGCAAATTATTTTTGGTAATTGGATGGAGGTATAAGGTTAAATAGAAATATTGCTTTGACATTGTTATTATTGATGCTTAATGTTTATGTGGTAAATGCATTTAGAAGTAAATGTATTTTAGGATTTATAAGGTTTTAATGAATAATTGTGCTTAATGTCATATTGGGGTTAGAAAGCCTTTGGAGTTATTGAGTGGATATTCTCTTGTAATTATTTTTGAGGTTGAAGTTATTTTGTGATATATTAAGTAGGAGTTATAAGGTGTAAAGGAATATTGTTGATATGTATATTTGTGAGTTTTGATTATTGATGAGTTGGAGTGATAAGGTGTTATTAGGACTCTTATCATTGTGCATTATTCCATTTTTGCTAATTCTAATTTGTGGTAAATTGAGAGTTAGTGTTGTGATAGATTTTGAGTTCTCCTTACTCATCAAAGTAAATGTATGGGCACATTCTTCCATGGTTATTATTGATTGATGGTTTTTTGAAAATAAGTTTGGAGTGAAAAGGATTAAATTAAGTTTCCTTATTTGGAGTGGATATTATTTTTTGAAAGTGGAAGTATTGATTATGCATTATGAGATCATGATGAGTTTATGAGTTATTGCATAATTCTGGTTTATGAGAGTGGAAACATTTGAAGTTTGCTTTAGGGTTTTTGAGTGAGAATCTTATGCCATTGCTATAACTTGTTGAAACCCTAATTGAGTTGTTTGGTTGTTGAGAGTTGAAGGATAGAACATATTGAGTCTAACAATTCTCTTTATGCTTCTATGATATTGATTTGAGTTGAGATTGAAAGTTGAAGAATAGAACATATTGAGTCTCTAACAATTCTCTTTATGCTTCTATGAGATTTATTTGATATGATTGGATTAAACACATTGGATATCTAAAAATTCTTTTTGTGTGTTCACATTGGGCAAGTTTCTTGGTAAAATTGCTTGAGCTAACTTGGGCAAGTTCTTAGTGAGCTTGCTAGGATTGATTTGGATAGGTTCTTGTTGAAGAACTTGTGGACAGATTTGATGAAGTCTTGGTGAAGACTTGTGAGTAGTTGTGATTGGTTTGTTCAAGCTTTTGGCTTAAGCTTGGGACAGATTTGATAGAAATTTGAGAGCAAATTTGTGCTGGACCAGAGGATTGGGTTTGGAGCAGATTTGTGATAGAGTTTGAGAGGACTTATGCTGGATCGACTAACTGTGTTTAGTACATGTTTTGATGAGCAGCTGTGGAGGTGATCAATGAGGACAGAAGTATCTAGATCCAGAGCAAGGAGGACAGGACGTCTTATGTGTAAAGGAGTTCCACCTGCTAGAGACAGAAGAGGCAGTGATATTCTAAAGTATCATTTCTAGAGCCTTGGGGGATAGGACATCTCCTTTGGATAGGAGGCTCATAAATACTTGTTGAGGGGATAGGACATCTCCTTTGGGGAGGAGGCTCATAAAAACTTTTTGAGGGGAAGGATTCTTCTTTGGGCAGGAGGCTCATAAATACTTGTTTAGGGGAAGGATTCTCCTTTGGATAGGAAATTCATAAAATTTGTAATAGGGAAAGGATTTTCCAAAGAACTTGATTGAGAAAGCTTTTAGTGAAAATATTTTTGTGGATGTAGCCCATCTTGGGTGAACCATGTTAAAATGGCTCTTCTTTATGTGTTGCTTTCTGTGATGGTTAATGTTATGGTGATGCCACTGCTATCTAAAGTAAAGTTTTTTAAATGGTTGCATCTTATACTGTTCACCCCTCCTCTCAGTATAAGTCTATGTTCTTCAATTGGTATCAAAGCAGGTTCCTTCGAAAGAGTTTCACGACTTGAAGGAAAAGCTTGAAAAGAACACAATGGATTTTACAAGTGGTAATTCAGCACCTATTCTTGATGGGATAGATTTTGGTCTATGGAGCATAAATATGAAGGTTCATCTAATGGCTCTTGGAAATGAAGTTTGGGAAGCAGTTGAGTTTGGGTACACTATTCCAAAGCTCCCTCCTACTACTAAAGATGAGAAACTTCTACATCATAGCAATTCAAGGGCAATGAATGCAATTTTGAAAGGTCTACAAAAGGCAGATCTTACAAAGGTGGTTCATTGTAATACAAAAAAGGAAATATGGGATCAATTGCAAGTGGTTCATACAGGTGATGCAAATGTCAGAAAAGAAAAATTGAGATATTACAAAGGTATGTTTGAACAACTCAAGATGAACGATGAAGAAAATATTAGTGACTATATGCTTCGTATGGATGAGATTGTTAATTCCATGAAGGAAATAGGTCTTGAGCTTGCTGAAAATGATGTTTGTGATAAAATTTTGAGGTCTCTTCCAAATAGATTTAGTAAAAAATTTTAGTTGTTGAGGAAGCCAAGGATTTGGATAAACTTCATAGTATACTTGCAGCTTTTGAGTTAAGAACTAAAGTGGTACCTTCTCCTAAGAAGGAGGCAGCTTTCAAATCTACCAAGAAGTCCAAGGGTAAATAGTAAGAATACAGTGATGAGTCTTCTAGTGATGAAGAAGCAAACTATAGCAGGAAAAGGAAAGTTCTCAAGAAAGCACAAAGGTATGAAATCTGTTAAATGTTTCAATTGTGGAAAGTTTGGTCACTATGCTACTGACTGTCCGAAACCCAAGGATAATTATGATGAAGAAAAATAGTATTATAAGCACAGGGAATCTGAGAAGCACATGTATCAAAGGAAGAATAGAAATGAGCAAAATAGTCAACGGAAGAGGTACTTCCAAAAATACAAGAAAATTTTCTACACAGAAAAAACAAGTAAGTGTTCTAGTAGTGATGATCGAAGTTCTTCAAGTGATCATAGAAATGAGATGTGGTTTCTAATAGAAAAGGAAGGAAAAGAAAAGAGGAATATATTTGTTGTGCTTAAGTGCTTTAGATGTGGAAATTTTGGACACATTGAGGATGATTGTACAAATGATGGTTTAAATTCTGGTAACTCTATGTATGAGGATGCTTCAAAAAATTATGAGGAAGATATTCTTATGGCTTTAGATGAAGGTAGCACCTCTAGTGATAAGACATCAGAAAAGGATATTGATGTTTCAAAAGGTAAACAAATAGAGGATGTTGCAGAAAAGGGAGAAGTAGATCTTGAGGCTGAACTTGTTAATGCTCTTGATGTGTTAAAGAAAGAAATAAAGAAATATGCTAGACTCATTGATAGGTTTTATGAATGTCATTATGAAATATATGAGATTATAGGGAATCTTGATATCTCTATAGCAAAGACACAGGAACTCAAAGAAGAGTTGGCAGCTAGGTCTCTTGAGTGTAAAGAGTTAAAACATGAAGTAGCTTCCTCAAAAAAGGAAACTAAAGAGTACAAGGAGAAGCTTTATAGGTTTGAATAAAGTTCCAAGAAGGTAAAATCAATCATCAAGGATCAAATAAAGAAAATAGATAAAACAGGTCTTGGTTTTGGAAAGAAACAGGTTGAGGAATCTAGTATGAGCTCCCAAGAAGATGGTTCAGATGAAGAGAGTACTTCAGAGAGTAAGTTTTTATATGGTAATTTAGATAGCACAAAATCAGAAAATAGGAATCAGCATAAGGGGAGAAATACTAAAGGACCTATGAGGTCAAGGCAAGGAAAGTTCAATGGAAGATGTTTTGCATGTCACAGGTTTGGACACATGGCTTCACAGTGTAGGGCTCAGGCAAGACAGGTTAATGAAAATTTTAGAAATGGTAATTTCTTTGAAGGGTATTGCTACTTTTGTAATCAGTTTGGGCACAAGGTAGTTAATTGCAGGGTTAACAATAGGAATTGGTTTGGTCCAATAGAGAGGATTCAAAAAATATGTACATCTCAAAGGAATAACATTGTCAAATGTTATAAGTGCAATAATGAAGGACATACAACCAAATGGTGTAGAGAAAAAGTTCCAAGGTATAGGTTCAGGGCTATGAATAGGAACAGGAATAATGGTAGGAACAGGAATAATGATAGGAATAAGAATAATGGCTTAGAAAGAAACAAGGATGAGAACATGAACAAGAACACGATTTTGAATAGGATCAAGAACAAGGATATGAACAAGAACAGGAATAGGAACATGGACAAGGATATCAGGAAAAATCATGGAAAGGCAACTATGGACACTGATGATGATCAGTGTCTAATGGGAGTTTTACTCCCACTACAAAATTAATCACCTCAATAGGAGGTGGGGTAGGGGCTAAGCTAAGAGGCTCATTCTTATCCCTAAGCCCCAAAGGTAACCCTTTGCCATTGATGACAAAGAGGGAAATATTTGAGTAAGGTGGAGAGCCTTGAGTCAGGGGGAGCAAAGCTTTAGAGGATGGTTTTCAGTTGGTTTTAGTTTTGATAGTTGGTAGTGGTTTCAGTAGTGGTTTTCCATTAATGACAAATGTAGAGATTGTTGGTAATTTTTGGTATGTTGCCTAGCTTCATAGTTGTGAGTTGTCATTGATGTCAAAAGGAGTTTGTGTTGATATCAAAAGGAATTTGTGCTGATGTCAAAAAGAGTTTGGTGCCAAAAATATCTTGAAAGTTCCATGATGTTTGTTTAAGGGTTTTTAATTAAAACCATGGTGACAAGATTAAAGGTTTTTATTAAAACCATCTGGAATCATTAAGGGTTTTTATTAAAACCATCTTGGCTTAATGAAAAGGTTTTTGCTCCTTGAAAAAAACTTAAAAGTCCATTTTGATTATTAATAAATAAATTAACTCAAACCTTTGAAAATATTTTAAGTTAAGTTTATTATTAATAAAATAATAATTATTAATTTAATAATTATTATTGAAAGGGTTTCTAAACCCTTAGTGATGCCAATGTAGAAGACTTACCTCATCGATGTCATTTTTTTGGAAGGAGCGCCGATGTCAACTTGCATGGGATGCAAAAGAATATTAAATGGCATTAATTCCTAAGGTTCAATACACCTCCGATTTGCGTGATTACCTTCAATTTTGTATTGCTCGATGACCTTCGATTTTAGATTATGATTTTTGAGTTTCGTATTGCTCTATGTTTAAGTTCCAATCTTATACACCTATGAGGAAGACAAATATGTTTGTCTTTAATTTTTGTGAGCAAAGGGAAGGTAAAACGACGAGTGGCACTTGAGAGTTTCATTGGGCACTTGTGCTCCAACGACGAAGGCAGTGGAGCGAAGGCACTCGCTAGGCAAAGGTGTCAAGATCGATTCGCGTCGGGCATGTTTCATTTTTGGTCATGGATTATTGTGCATGTGGTACAGTAGTTGCCTTGGGCCACAAGTTTGGAGGAGGAATCACTTTGGCACTTATGTTGGTGTCTCCACACTTCTCCTAAGGTTGGAGAATTGATTTTTGGCCAAGGTAGATCTTTTATTGATAGTGTGGAATATTTGATTTGACTTGGCAAATTATTGTTGGTAATTGGATGGAGGTATAAGGTTAAATAGAAATATTGCTTTGACATTGTTATTATTGATGCTTAATGTTTATGTGGAAAATGCATTTAGAAGTAAATATATTTTAGGAGTTATAAGGGTTTAAGGAATAATTGTGCTTAATGTCATATTGGGGTTAGAAATCCTTTTTGAGTTATTGAGTGGATATTCTCTTGTAATTATTTTTGAGGTTGAAGTTATTTTGTGATATATTAAGTAGGAGTTATAAGGTGTAAAGGAATATTGTTGATATGTATATTTGTGATTTTTGATTATTGATGAGTTGGAGTGATAACGTGTTATTAGGACTCTTATCATTGTGCATTATTCCATTGTTGCTAAGTCTAATTTGTGGCAAATTGAGAGTTAGTGTTGTGACAGATTTTGAGTTCTCCTTCTTCATAAAAGTAAAGGTATGGGCACATTCTTCCATGGTTATTATTGATTTATGGTTTTTTGAAAATAATTTTGGAGTGAAAAGGATTAAATTAAGTTTCCTTATTTTGAGTGGATCTTATTTTTTGAAAGTGGAAGTATTGATTATGCATTATGAGATCATGATGAGTTTATGAGTTATTGCATAGTTCTGGTTTATGAGAGTGGAAACATTTGAAGTTTGCTTTAGGGTTTTTGAGTGAGAATATTATGCCATTGCTATAAGTTGTTGAAACCCTAATTGAGTTGTTTGGTTGTTGAGAGTTGAAGGATAGAATATATTGAGTATCTAACAATTCTCTTTATTCTTCTATGTGATTGATTTGAGTTGAGATTGAAAGTTGAAGGATAGAATATATTGAGTCTCTAACAATTCTCTTTATGCTTCTATGAGATTGATTTGATATGATTGGATGAAACACATTGGGTCTCTAAAAATTCTCTTTGTGTGTTCACATTGGGAAAGTTTCTTGGTAAACTTGCTTGAGTTGATTTGGGCAAGTTCTTGGTGAGCTTGCTAGGACTTATTTGGACAGGTTCTTGTTGAAGAACTTGTGGACAGATTTGATGAAGTCTTGGTGAAGACTTGTGAGTAGTTGTGATTGATTTGTTCAAGATTTTGGCTTAATCTTGGGACAGATCTGACAAAGATTTGAGAGCAAATTTGTGCTAGACCAGAGGATTGAGTTTGGTGCAGATTTGTGACAGATTTTGAGAGGAATTGTTCTTGACCGACTGACTATGTTTAGTATAGGTTTTGATGAGCAACTGTGGAGGTGATTAGTGAGGACAGAAGTCTCTAGAGCTAGAGCAAGGAGGACAAGATTTCTTCTATGGAAAGGAGTTCCACCTATTAGTGGTAGAAGAGGCAATGATCTTCTAAAGTATAATTTCCAGAGATTTGGGGGATAGGACATCTCATTTGGGTAGGAGGCTCATAAATACTTGTTTAGGGGATAGGACATCTCCTTTGGGCAGGAGGCTCATAAATACTTGTTGAGGGGAAGGATTCTCCTTTGGGTAGGAGGCTCATAAATACTTTTTGAGGGGAAGGATTCTCCTTTGGGCAGGAGGCTCATAAATACTTGTTGAGGGGAAGGATTCTCCTTTGGATAGGAAGTTCATAAAATTTGTAATAGGGAAAGGATTTCCCAAAGAACTTGATTGAGAAAGCTTTTAGTGAAAATATTTCTGTTGATGTAGCCCATCTTGGGTGAACCACACTAAATGGCTCTTCTTTGTTTGTTGCTTTATGTGATGGTTAATTTTATGGTGATGCCACTGCTATCTAAAGTAAAGTTTTTTAAATGTTTGCATCTTATACTGTTCACCCCCCCATCTCAGTATAAGTCTATGTTTTTCAAAAAATATATTTTTAGATCTACCATAGATAACATCTAAAAGAATAAAATATGGCCTAGATCATGGTTTTGACAGCATGGAGCCAAACCACCATGAAGAACCAACAATTTGCAAAGGTTGAGCTACAAAGGAGTGCAATACCATGCAATTTTTTATGTTATCAAATGAAAATCAGAGGCTGCCACCTCAGCATCTGGTTGATCTGGCATTTCACATTCTTTGTAATATTCCATTTCTTTCAATTTCTTGTAAAAACTATAAAAAAAGGTCGAACCCTCATTTTGAAGGGTCAGCTCTAGAGTGGTTGCTTGCCCTTCTATGTAATACTTGTTTGCAAATCAATAGAATGAACATTACTTGGAATTTTTGCCTCAAACTGGTATTTTCTATAATTTTGGAGAGATTCAAGTTGTGGTTTGCTTTTCTGCTACTACGACTATGGTTAGTCTATTCTGCTGATATTGGATTGCTAACGTAGAGCAATTAAAATCTTTTCGTAATTGAATATGTGCTTGTGAGAAGTTATTTTCTATTAAATATTGATACTTATATTATTATTCTAACTTGGATTATTAGTATCTTGTTATTGAAATAGATTTCTTAAAGTATATTTTTGTGTTTTATCTATAATATTGAAGATTACTTGTTTTGGAATGCTGTTAATCTCAGTTGTGGAACACTAAAAATTCTTTTGTAAGATGCGTCTTTCTTGTATATGCCTATGCTGTTAGATCTATCCATCCACTGTTTTATTACTATTTCTTAACCCTAAATCATTTCTATCCCTACCCTTTAAACATTTAACTAAGATTAAATGAGTCAACACCTTAGTAGTTGATAAGGAATACCAACCTACTTTGGAGGTTGCGTTAGAGCAATCTTTAATCCATCAAATGTTGCAGTCTGAACTATAATTAGCAGGTGCATGCTTAATCAAAGAATTGGAAGATAACGATCACAATATCAAGCTTTTTCTTGATGGTAATTTAAATTCCAATAGTTTTTTGCATGCCCAATGGGACTTGTTAACAAGAACACTAGTTAACCCACTCTTTCTACCTTTACCTTTTCTTGGAGGAATCAAGATTTGGTGAATTATATTGACCTTAAAGCAATGATCAGTAAATTCACCTGGCAACTCCCTAAATTCAAGAATCTAGAAAAGCCTTTTTGATAGCTCATAGTTTTCATGAATACTAGGTCATCTACAAAGAATAACCTAGAGTATTTCATCTAATATGAGCTCCCTTTGAGAGGATCTACTATATTAAGGAATTTGAACCCAAAATTTTAGTCATATGAAACTCCTCCAGCAAGAACAACAACTGGAAATATGGTTCACAATGCAGCAAATAATGCCAATGTGGTCCTAAACTTGCCCCTGCAAAAGTATCCTAGTTGGAATACAACTGGCCCCTTGAGGCTTTCTCATATGCATGATATTCCCCAAGCTGTATCCAAAGCCATCCCTACTTATGATGGATCAGGCAAAACCACCTACGAGCACTACTAAGATATTCTAAATCTAGTAGCAATTCATAACATAAAGAATGAAGATGTCATTGTCAAAATCCTAACCTTGTTCTTTAGAGGGAAAATCTTACACTGGTTCAAGACTTTGAAGGATAATAGTATTACTTCATGGAATGATTTAGAAGAACCTTTTGTTGAGAAATTCAATGAGTTTTTTTATCTCTTCCACCTTCTAAATCAGTTTACATCGATGTAAAAATATCAACAAGAATCTGTTTTAGACTTTAATCTGAGATCTAGTAAAACTTGGAAGATAATTCCACCTAAAGCCATGCTAGCTACAAACCTTGATTTTATGTACTATATTAGAACCCTTGGATCATAATTGGGATTACAAAATCAACAAGCAGGGATATATACATTTCCCTAGGTTTATACTACAACTGTCCAAGCTAAGAATATTCTTATAAATGTAGGGAGGTTACCCCCAAATATTGTGATGCCTTACTTCTCTAAAATTCCTAATATTCAAGGTCAAGAAAAGACATATATTTACATGATCCTCCTCCTCTATCATCACCAACTCCAAAGATGACTCTAATTACCCTCCCCAAATCATCTTCTGCTCTAGTTTATTTCCCTCCTCTCCCATCTCAAGCACCCCAAGAATATTTTGTGCTTCTTGATATTAAAAAAACTTTGAAAACTCTTAGTAACAAGATGGATTCAATGGAAAAGAGAGATATAGAGAGATCACAACAAAGAAGGTTTCCCTATGTTAATAGAGATCAGAATTCTGGTACCAACAATAGTGCTGAAATAAGATTTAATGCCATACAAGAATATCTAGAATATTCCTCTAAAAATAGCCTTGTGAATGTATGGTTCCTTGTGTGTAATGATCCCCATGACTCAGAGTCGTGTAATGTATCATCATCATGTGCAACACACCATGGAAAAGGTAGAGAGAAATCAAAAAGGGAGTGTCAATATGCACTGGAAACCTGACCAGATCATCGTTAGACAAGATCCTAATGAAGAGGGACCTATTGCTGTCATGAAAATATATGGAAAGAATATATTGTAGGTTGATCCATATAAGATAGGGCAATTTCAAGTCCCTTCTCAAAAGAAGAAAAATCCTCCTCTGCAAAATAATGACCAATTTCCTATTCCTCAAGTCACTAAAATAAATGACATGGTACCTAGAGGCCAAGAAAAGGAGGGCAGTATTATTAGGAGGTTTGAAAAATAAAATGACAAGGAAAGGATGAGATCCAAAAGTGAAGCACAAGAAAAGCTTTGATTTATCTCCATAACTAAGAGGCAAAGAATTGAAGCCACACAACAATACAAGAGGAAGTATGATGAATTGGAGAGAAAGCCCAAGAATCCTGCTTCAGCAAAATTAGAATATAACATTGTAGAAGATATGAAGAGAATTCCCTCTAAGGCTAGCCTCTATGATACCCTTTTTATCCTTGGTCAAATAGATCTACTAAAATATTCTTTGAGTAAGAATCCTCAAGAAAAATAAGCCACTACCATCCTCACCGTGTCTTCTAAAAAAGATAAGATATCTCTTGTTGTCTTAAAGAATAAACCCTCATTATATATTTCTTTATGGATGGAGGGTTAGATAGTTTACAACTGTATGATTGATTCAAGGGCCTCCACCACAGTTATGCCCAAGGTAGTCTACGAGGAGATGGGTATGGAGTATACTAGATCCTATATTGGAGTTTTGTAGTTGGATGGGACACTAGTAAAGACAGTTGGGATAATAAAATATGTACTCATGATATTGCATAGATCCCCAGAGATGACCATTGTACAATATATTATGGTGGTATACCTAGAGCCCTATTTTAGTCTATGCCTTTACAGAGAGTTCACTATAAAATTGGGAAGATGTATGTACTTGGATTACTCCAGTACAATGATTTTATTTGAAGGAAAGAGAATAAGGATCACACCCGAGAAGCCTGTATCATATCACATTGAAAAAATTGAAGAAGACATGTGTAAACTCACACCTTTGGATGATTTTGAAATAGTGGAAAGTTTTGAAGAACTAGAGGTTGAGTATGAGTTACTATTCAGGGAGGATTATAGCCAATTTGGAATAGGAATGGGCAGATAGAGCATCTCCTTAGAAGCAAAGAAAAATATCCTTGCTATATCTAACCAATAGATGAGGCACATAGAAACTTAGACCATGCACTTTGATGATGCAAGATGCAAAAATAGGGCTGGTATTGGTGTAGTTTTGTAGTCTCCATCAGAAGGTGTAAAGAGTTTTGCATACAGGCTGACATGGTCCTATTCCAATAATGCTACAAAGTATGAAGATTTATGCTTAGGGCTGATGCAAGCTGAGAGTATGGGTATAAAAATACTAAATATATATGGTGACTATGATCTAATAGTAAATCAGGTAAGAGAGAGATGTAGCAGTAAGAACCATTACCTGAAAGCATACAAAAATAAAGTGTGGGATTTGATGGAATCCTTTGATGCCCTCAACATTCATTTTGTTCCTAGAAGGCTAAACATGCTAGCTAACTCTTTGGAATTTAGAGGATCTGATTTTAACCCTTTTTCAGATATAGGATTTGTTATAGACAAAAGGATCAAAATGGTTTTTAGACCTACAATCCCAAACAAACAGATTTTTGGCAGGTCTTTGAGAGTGATGAATAGATCATCGATTTCTTGGTAAGAGAGGCTTGTTTATCCACTATTCAAGAAGAAATTCTAGATGAAGGTGACAAACAAGATTTTATCCAAATAAAAACAATCATATTCTAAGAGGTTTGGTCACATTTGAAAGAGTCTTCGATAATGAATATAGGAAGAAAATCCAAACTATGGATATCAATGAAAAAATCTATAAGGAGATCAAAATTAAGAAGGAAAATAAGCTCAAAGTTGGTATCCGTTGTTCTCTAGAAGAGGTGGAGGAGATTAAAGTCCTGTTCCTAAATTACCAAGAAATTATGGCTTGGTCATATGAATATCTTAAGGTATATGACAAAAGGGTGATCCAACATACAATTGAGCTAGAACCGATTGTAAAGCCTTTCAAACATAAGCAGAGGTATGTGAATCCCAGGATTGAATCTATAAAGAGAGAAGAGGTATTCAAACTGCTAAAGGCTAAAATTATATATCCAATTAAGCACTCCATATGGGTAGCTAACTTGGTTCCTATGAGGAAGAAGAATGGAGACATCCACCTATGTGTAGATTTTAGGAATATCAACTAGGAATCATTGAAGGACCACTATCCTTTCCCTCATATTGACCAAATTCTATAGATTGTAGCAGGAGTAGAAAGGTTCTCACTGTTAGATGGTTTCTCCAGTTATAACCAAATCTAGGTGAAAGACGAGGATCAATTTAAGATAAAATTTAGTACCAAATGGGGTACTTTTGCTTATCAGAGGATACCCTTTGGTCTGTCCAATGCAGGGACTACATTTTAGAGAGCTATTGATAATGCCTTTGGAGAGCTCATTAATAAAGTCATTCTAATATACTTGGATGATATGACTGTGTTATATCATGATAAACAAGATCACATGATGCACTTGGAGCAAGTATTTGAGAAATACAGAGAATTTGGTATCTCTCTTAACCCAAATAAGTCATTGTTTATAGTTTACGAAGGGAAGCTGTTGGACCATGTGGTCTCCAAAGAAGGGATGTCTATTTATCCAAAAAAATTTAAATCAATTATTTCCCTTCCCTTGCCCATGAAAAATAAATCTCTACAGTATTT
The DNA here is from genome assembly GCA_028583015.1 of Wollemia nobilis. Classification (NCBI taxonomy): domain Eukaryota; kingdom Viridiplantae; phylum Streptophyta; class Pinopsida; order Araucariales; family Araucariaceae; genus Wollemia; species Wollemia nobilis. The sequence continues at coordinate 6,090,165 of JAQPPZ010001031.1, read as the reverse complement.
CTTCAAGTAGATCAATTTTGTTAGGAATTTTATCTCATATTTCTCTCAAAATGTGAAACCCATATCAGAGTTGCTAAAGAAAAATGCAAATTTCAAGTGGACCAAAGTGAGGAAATAAGCTTTTGAGATCATTAAGAAATCCATTGCCACTGCTCCAATTCTAGTGAATCTTGATTTCAGTAAGAATTTCATCATGTATGCTTATAGAGCTGAAGAGAGCTATGCATCTATGCTTGCTCAGAAGAATTATGATGAGGAAGAACATCCCATTTTTTCTAGAGCTAAAATATCCATGAGTACCAGTTCAAATACAAATTCATCTAAAGATAAGTATTTGCAATGATGAAGTCATTGAAAAACATTCCTAATACTTGACTCAATGTAAAACCCTAGTGTATGTAGTTCACCCAAATGTAAGAAGTTTCATTTTACAAGGTGAGATCAGAGACAAAAGAGTAGGTTGGATTACCAAGATCCAGGAGTATGACGTGGAAATACATCCTACCAATCTGGTTTGAGGTATATCATTGTGCCAATGGTTAACATAGATGATGGCTACAAAAAAATATCAGCTTGTCAACCAATAATAGAAAATCAGGCCAAAAAGCCTTAATCAGGAGATTCAGACTGGGTTGATCAGATGACAAGATATTTCCAGATAGGGATTTGTCCTTAGGATCTTAACCCATCACAAAGTAGGAGATATAGACTTCAAGCCTTAAAGTATGTCTTACTAATAGAAGGACTATATAGGAGAAATCTATATGGATTCCTCCTAAGATGCTTGAAGGATAATCAGAAGCAAAAGGTTATTAAAGAATTCCATGGAGGATTATCTAGAGGAATTTTTTTAGGAAGGGTAATTACTTTAAAAATCATCAAAACAGGCTATTATTGGCCTACTATTTTTGCTGACAATTTGAAGTAACAAGAACCTAGGATTAATGTCAGAGGTATGTGGGAATAACCATAAATACATCATTTCCCTTCAAGACTATCCAAGTAGAAGAGACATTTCAACAATGGGGTTTGGATTTCATTGGGACAATTAACCCAAATTCCTCAACATGACATAAATACATTATGATTGCCACAAATTACCTTACTGAATGGGTAGAAGCCATCCCCACAACGAGATTAGATCAGGAAGTGGTAATTGATTTCATGGAAATCTTGATTGCAATATTTGGCATCCCTGAATCTATAGTAAGTGATAATGGTAAGTACATTGAATTTTCCAGAAAGTATGGTATCACCATAAATAATTCTTCTAATTACTATCCTCAAGGGAATGGATTAGCAGAGTTAACTAATAAGAATCTACTAAGAATTTTGAAGAGATCACTAGAAGATAACAAAAGGAGTTAGCACCTATTTTTAGAGCAGGATCTATGGGTAGATAGGATCACCATCAAGAAGTATATATGTAGACACTAAAATCTGGTCAATCCAATTATGCTACCGAAAGCAACGACTAAATTGACATACCAAGGCCCCTAGGGTAGCCCTCAGGAGGTATATAATGGTTATAGCCACTTTGTGCAAGGTTTTGAGAGGTTTCGCTCCACTTTTGAGACCTTTTTTGCACCTTGTTATTATTGATTCCAACCTGGGATGAATACATATCTTATGCATCCCACCCTGGAACGAATAGTAGCATTCATCCCAACGTGGGACAAATAGCAGGTTTGACTAGTAAAAAGTCAAATTTGGACAAATGGCACCTGGTAACGGTCATATTCCTACCTATTATTGCATGCAAGTTATATCACACAACATATTTATACCTTGATCCATAAGGGAGACAAATTTGGGATATTCTCTTACCCCTCCAATGCATGCTACCCTGGTGGCCAAGTGGCGCCTCTCTCCCTGCATGCCCTTGCATGCCTTTTGACCTAGGAGCCTCCTTAGGCTATAAAGTGGATGTATTTCCAACACAAAAAAAGGGAGAGGAATTTTAGGACAAAGAAACAGAGTGCTTCTAAGATTTCATTTCACATTTTATGCCCATTTTTGCCTCAAAATATCTACCTAGCAAAGGGGGTTTGCGAGTGAACTAGTAGGCACAATTTATCACATAACTGAACCATATGAGTGAATTTCCTCACCAAATTTGATGAAAATACCAATAATAGTATTTTGGACCATTTACCAATGGAATTGGTGGTAAAATTTAGGTAGAATTGGTGGGCATCCCACCCCCGGGTGCCCCCCAATTTGTGACAGTTCTATTCGTCCCACCCTGTGATGAATAGAAACCTGTCAACAATTTTTTAACTATTTTTAATTAGTTATTATCTACATTCTCATATTATTCTACAGTTCAAATTTCATGTCATTCTGAGTTATATTGGCTGATATATCACAATTTTAGTGTTTTTTATGGTCTCACTCAGGCCTACAGTGGTCATCTGGAGAAACACCTAAAATGCCACTAATTTTCCAAATATGATCATATGGGTTTTCTTAAAATGTTATTTTATACATTATTTCTAATTTTCATATGTTTTGGATATGTTTAGGGGCATAAATTGTTTGCTTTGGGTTTTACAGGTTACGAATGGTCATTGCAATTATGAGGCATCTTCGGACTCAATTTTGGTGCAATTTATAGTGATATCTTTCCAAAACAACTTAATTTAAATAATTATGAAATTTCATATCATTTGGAGTTGATTTGATACAATATCCATGCATATGTCCATTACTAGTCTTTAAGTGCCTGTGGGGATTGCATGTTTTACATCATACACACTTGCAATTTGAAAATTTTTGGTTTTATTGTGTGTAGGTGTAGGTATATATAGAAAATTAGGAATTAGAACAAGACCTAAAGATCCAATACACAAGCAGCGGCAGCATCGACTCGCCCGCCTCAATTGTGGGTATGAGGAATGACATTGGATGTGCACCCGAGTTACTTGAAGGATTTTGATCCTTGGGCACCTAATTTGTAAAAAATTGTATCAATCATTTGAGCCCAAAAAGGGGATATTTTTTAACCTATATTTGATCTGCCTAATTTATAATAAGTCAATTTACTTTGCTCCATTATTGTTATTTGCTATCTTTTCCATCTTACTTGCATGTTTTTTTTTTACGCTCATAAGCAATAGGACATAGATACACATATTTTTTATCATAATTTGGTGCACTATTTTTCCCTACTTTAGTGGCAATCATGGTGGGACAAAAAATATAAAAGGAGAAAAATCAAAAGAAATTTGAAGTAGGAATGCATCTCTTTGGATTGCTTGCTTGTAGCCTACCCAATGGGTAGGCTAAAATTTAGGGTTTTGTATTTATAGATACATTTGTGAGTTATTTTTATACTAAATTTTTGAAATTAAAATGCACCTTTTTGCATGCATCTAGCGAATGATCATCAAAATCTTCTTTTCTTACTTTATTTGAATTAAAAAGAACCACACACACCATGATTCACTTAAATGCTAGTGAGGTGGATTTCATCACCATCCACTAGTAGAGTTCAACGAGGTGGCTTTCATCTCCACCCATTGTCTCAAATACTATGAACCTTATTATTTTCCAAGGCTAGTTCCAAGATCCATCATAGACCATGGGTTATAGCATGTTTCTCTCTTCGAAGAGGTATATCGCAGACTATGGGTGAACTAGGTGAGGAACTGGTAGGACCTATGCTCCCTGGCTGTGTGTGGACTCTATTACCACATATTATAGGTGGGATAACGTAACCTGGAGTTCATAGCCAGGTTTTGAAGCTACAAGTATACAGGTTAAATCCAATTAAACACAAGATTATCATCCAAAAATATTTCAAACATGCGACACAAGGTCATTATTTACAAACAACACATCTGAAACACACAAAATAGTTTAGAGATTCACATATAAAACTTAAAAGAGATAATTATCTATTAATTGAGTGTTTCATTTTCATGTTTAATATTTCATTTATAATTTACAAAGAAGATAATCACTTAGGGTTTGGTAGAGAGTTACAATGGTGTGCACCCACAACCAAGCCCAATCACGGGCAGAAGCTACGAAGAGTGGACTAGGAGACATGAGTTATCTCCGCTATAGCCCCAGGGACTTGGTCATACCCCCCTAGTGAGCCTCTACTCAACCTAGCCCTAAGATAGTAGGGCACAAGCCACATCTATGAGGGAGCCCTATGCGAGGCACCCCTAGGGGTGATGGACTTTACTTGGGAGAGTGGTCCCGGTATTTAGATACATCACATGCCTTCTTTGATGAAAGGCAATAGCACACTGAGGCACTAGTAGATAGAGTGGTGCCACACATCTGTGTACCTATTACGGCTAACACACCTATTCATAGGCCAAAGCATGAATTCACACACTAGGCAGAGCATGTTGATACAACCTTACCTACACATCATCTTGATAGGGTACAATAGCTTAGGTAACCTGGCGAGTATGATACTTGTCGCTCGAGGCGAGCCAAATCTGCCTTGCCTTTCCTTGTCCATGAAGGAAGGCATGAGGAAATCCTAAATTTTTCTCAAGAGTAGTATTTTATGCATGCACGATGTACCTTTACACCTACTGAATATAATGAGCATATGCTCCGACTTGAACCTCAAGTTAATATAGTAACCCTCGATCGAGGGAAGCATACGATGGATATCACAAATTATATTGAATAAGGTTGACCTCAAGGTGAGACTCCTAGGTCTCCTAGGCCCCACATAGAAGAACAAATCAATAAAGTAGTTGCCAAATATATAGAAAACCAAGCTTAGTTAAAGCATATTCAATAGGACAAAGAGCAACTAGACTGCTTGCATCAGCTTGAGAAAGAGAGAATCAAATGACAGACCAATAAGCTTTTCTAGAAGACTTTACGAGAGAGGGTCCCTAACCCTAAGATACATAGGCAAAAATTCCACCCGAGGTAACCCATACTTATTCCTAATAGGTCTCCTAGAACTTATCCAATGTTACCTCCATGACCTCCTAGGCTAGATCAGGACGTGCCTCCTAGGCCAAACATAGGGCACCCAAAACAGGAAGATATCCCGCTTTATAGACCAGCTTGAGAAATGCCCTATGGGGCCAACACTGATCATGAGCTAGAGGTAGAGTTTTTGGAGACGCCTTACCAAGGTAGGGGGGTGACATACCACCACCCCGCAATAGGTTGGAGGATCCTAGACCTCCACCATAGGATGTGAGTAAGGACAAGGAGATCAAATCCTCAAGCCCATATAGAACATTGCTAGAGCACCTAGAGTTAGTAGAGAACAATACCTATGGGTCTGGATATCAAAAGCCTACTATGCACCAGTTGCATATTCAACCCATTCATCCTTCGGTTTCTACCCCCCCTAATATAGAACAATTTAAGTTACCTCAGTTGGCTACCTTTAAGGGAGAGGAAGATGCATAGGAACATGTCACCAGATTCCTGGGCCAATGCTTTGGCATTCATGATGATGATGCTTTGCTATTGTGGAAATTCATGACTACCCTCTCTGGACCAGCCTCAAAATGGTTGTACCAACTCCCTAAGCATAGCATCCACAAATTTGACCAACTTTTAGACACATTCCTATAATGCTTCACCTTCAATACCAAGAGGAAGGCAACACTGGCCAATCTAGCTGGGTTGAAATAGTATGACAATGAGTTAATAATAAACTATGGAAATAGGTGGCAACCCCTACTTGCCAAGTTGCCTTATCTTCTCCCCATGTCAGAGTTCACTCAGATGTTTTCTGAGAGCTTCCTGAAGATGATCTCCTTGTTGTTGTAGCTACAATAGTATGTGACTCTTGAAGATGCCCTAGCATAGGCTAGGACCATCGAAGATATCAAGATTCAAGAGAAAAAAATTGTGAAGCCTCACAAGGAGTGGAATAAGAATGCTAAAAGAACCCCAACACAGCCTAAGCCAACAACAGTGAATCAGGTTGCCATTAGTGTCCCAGGGCCAGCGTAAGCCACACCACCTCAAAAGCCTAATTATCAAGCCACTCCTGGGAACTATGCTAACGACAACATGAAAAATCATTGAAAAAATCAACAACGTCATCCTAAGTGATAGCTCATGTCCATTGCAGAGTTGATGTACTCGTTGTTTGAGTGCCTCTTAGTGGCAAATGCAATCCACTTGCCTGAAAGTCAACCCGTCTACCCAAATGCATCGAAGCCCAAAGGATGTAGAGAAGACCTATATTGCAAATTTCATAGGAAAAATGGGTATGATGTGCAAATATGCTACAAGTTCAAGCACTTGGTGCAGGACATGATCAATAGGAATGCCCTTCAGGTAGAAAACCCTATCATGCCAAAAAACCAATAGATGGAGGTCTTTAAAGACCCTTTGCCCGCCCATGCAGAGCAGGCCACACATGTGCCCCAGGTAAATGAGGTTCACCAAGTAGGGGTATGCCAACATGATCAACATTATAATGAGGAATAAGTGGTACCCAATTCCAATCATGCCACCAGTGGATTAGAGTGATGTCCCTTCGATGTTGTAGCCTTTGCCACCTCCTATGTCGAGCCTCCCACCTAGGCCTATGGTCACCATTAATAGCAAGCTTGCTCAGAGATTAAGAATGACATATGCCCAACTCTTCATATATGAGCTCATCTAGTAATCATCTCCTCGTAGAGAAGCCTTGATGGAGATCCTTAAGGAAATCAAGCTTCAGCCCCAGGAGGCCACCTCCTTCAACAACTTTGTGGGGCATGTGCGATAATGCACAAAACCGATGATTACCTTTTGAAAATATGAGCTTAAACTAATTTTGAATGATATGGTAGATCCTCCCTTGCACATCGTCGCATGTGTAAATAGAACACCATACAAGAGAGTGTTGATAGACACTTGGTCTTCTAGAAACACCATCACTACAACAAATCTCAAGCACTTGAAATTCCCAATATCCCACATTGTTGCATCTACCTACACCCTCTAAGCATTCAATGATGCCATATTCTCAATGGTTGGTATGATCGTCTTGCCTATTCAAGTAGGGGAAAATATCATCCCGATGCTATGCTATAACTTGGACGGTGAGATGGCATAAAATATCCTATTAGGTAGACCATGGATTAGGGACATGAAGTGTGTCCCTTCCATCGCTCACTAGTGCCTCAAGTACACTCATGAAGGGTAAGTTCATGTCATCCTAGAGCCCTTCAAGTATTGTAATATGGTGTAGCAGTTCCTCGAGTCAACCTTGCCATTAACCCATCTAGATTTCCAACCAAATAAATCCAGATAGGGTTTGACTCTATCACCATCGCATGCCATACCATACTCATAATCGACACCCCCTCAGATGCCAATTACACCTATGGATCCTTTGCCTAGGAACCTAGGGAAGCAACCTCTTGATGAGGTCCAACCAACCATATCCACCATCTCCACCGAGGAGATACCTAGCCCAGATGATGAGGAGCTACCACATGAGATAAATGATGAATCAATTTAGGTCTCGCTCTTGTCCCTCTTCTATCTGTAGCCTTTGGTCATAATGCACCTAGATTCCATCAGATTGGGATAGTACATGGTTAGGAATGTTACAACCACTCCTGCTATAGATTCAGTACAAGACATGGATCAACCTCATCTTCCCATAGGTACTATTGTACCTCTTGGCCTCCCCCTAATAAAATGAATTTCATATATAGGGACCTTGACTATGGAATCAAACCTTATCAGCAATAGGAGGATGAAGAGCCATTATTAGAAGACATCAAGTACCTATCTAATTATAACTTCACCCTAAGTACCTTGACCTTTGTAACTAGCATGGTTATGGGTTGGGTTGGTATGAGCAGGGCACTCGAGTTCCTTGGCATCCACAATATAAAATACCTTATGACAGGTTTGGCTTGGGACTCAACAAGCGAGTTTCCTTAGATGTCCTCAAATATAGCTTAGAGCGCATGACTCTAGACTGTAGATATGAGCTTGTGCGAGATCCTTTCACCAACCCCAATCGTGTCTACTCATTGGTGGACTACTTCCCTATGCCCTTGGGAGATGATGACCCACATCATGATGATATCCGATCCTACGAGAGAGGTGAAGGTTTGCGCACCCTTCCCCATGATAGTGAGGAAGAATATCAGGGGTATCCTTATGAGTGGACATATGACGAAGAGTTAGATTATGAAGTAGCACCTATGAACTCTGATAGTTTAGATGGTGAAGGCCCATGGTTCATCCATGTAGATGATGAGGATGAGTTCTATATGTGCATGTTTCCATTAAACCATCCCATCTGGAAAAAAATTCTACCCTTAGAGGAGCAAGCTCACCCATGGCCACACCTACCACCTCTGATCTTTCCACCACCTCCACAACTACCTCCAAAGATCTTGCAACATCCTGATGTCTAGGAGCATCACCAGACATAGGGAAATTCATCCATCTATAAATATGATTTCCATAGATATTTTCAAACCCCTACAAGATCTAAATAACCTGTTGAAGCCATTGCACCTCGACTTGGGGGTAATTGACTTTGATCAGGGAGATTAAAACCCCTCGTACTAGCCTTGCGATGATATGCTACAACCATTTCATTTCTTTCTAGGGCTAACTCAAGATATCTTCCATGCTGAGGAGGAACCTGAGGTTCCCATTGATGATCTAAATCCAGCTGATGACATCCATTTGATCCCTATCCCCCACTAGTTGGAGGAGGGGTTGCATATGACAATCGAGCCCATGATTGATAAATATATCATCTCAGATCCTGAGAAATTGCAATATATCAAGCTAGGGGAAAGCCTATCTCCCGAAGAGTAGGTCTATTACATATCCCTTCTCATAGAGAAGAAGACAACTTTTGCATGGTCTTACAAAGACATGCTGGGACTGAATCCAAATCTAGTCACCCATAATATGACGCTTGAACCCAAGGCCAAGCCTGTCAAGAAAAATTTGAGAAAGATACATCCAACAGTCACCCTAGTGGTCAAAGATGAGCTACAAAAGCTGTTGGATGCTAGGCTCATCATTTCTGCAGACTATCCACCATGGCTGTCCAACATGGTTCCCGTTAAGAAGCCTGACAGGAGGATTCAAATTTGCACTAATTTTTGAGACCTAAACAAAGCGAGTCCTAAGGATGATTTTACTTTGCTAAGCATTGATGCCCTGGTAGATGCCACAACGGGCCATGGAATATTATCCCTTATGGATGGTTTCTTTGGGTACAATCAGATTCATATCAACTCAGAGGACCAGCTCAAAATGGCATTCACAATGCCTTGGAGAATATTTTGCTATAAGGTCATGCCTTTTGGCCTTAAAAATGTTGGCACCACCTACCAGTATGCCATGACATACATCTTCCATGACTACATGCATAAGATTCTGGAAGATTACATGGATGAATTACTGGCTAAATATTTGTTACGCCATGAGCATATCAATGTCCTGCACAAATTCCTTGATCACCTTATTGAGCATAACGTGAGACTGAACCCCAAGAAGTGTGTCTTTGGCATCACATCTAGAAAATTATTGGGATTTATAGTTTTTAAATGAGGCATCGAAGTGGATCCCAACAAGGTCAAGGCCATCCTTGAGATGCCTCTCTTGATTACCATTAAGTAGCTTTGTAGCCTATAGGGGAATATTGCATCCATCAAATGCTTCATAGTGCAATTGTCGAACAAGTGTTGACCCATGAACATGTTATTGCAAAAGGGGGTCACATTCCATTGGTATGATGAGTGTTAGGAGGCCTTTGACGCAATAAAGTAGTATCTGGATTCACCGCTAGTGTTGGCTCTGCCTAGACCAGGAGTGCCATTCCGCTTATACATCTCGGCCAATGAGATAGCATTGGGTGCCATGTTAGCCCAAAACAATGAACTACATAAGGAAAAAACTACTTACTATCTCAGCCACACCCTGGCCAGCTATGAGATCAAGTATGCATACGTTGAGAAGTTATGCCTAGAAGTGGTTTTTACCACTAAGAATCTACAACATTACATGATTAGCCATACCACGTATGTTGTATCTAAAGAGAATCCATTACGATATATGATGAGTTGCACTTATCATAATAGTCACATGACAAAATGGATCATGTTGTTGATGGAGTTTGACCTAGAATTTATTGGATAAAAATCAATTAAGGGTTAGGTCATCATCGATCAACTCGTAGAGTCTCCTCTCTAGGATGATCAACCTCTTAGCATGGAGCTTCTCGATGATGGAGTCTTCCAAAATAACTTGATTCTGACAAGCCTGAGCCGTAAGCAAATTTGAATTTGTTTTTTATGGCTCCAAATGTGAGCAAGGGGGTGGCATAGTGATCATGTTTTTCACACCGCATGGGGCTCCCATACCCCTATCATTTAAAATCAATTTCCTGTGCACCAACAACAATGCTGAGTACGAAGCCTTGCTCATAGGTCTTCAAATGACAGTCGCCATGAAAATCACCAAGCTTAATATTTTTTGTGACTCCTTGCTCATTTTTAACCAGGTCAAAGGGATCTACCAAGCCTACAAAGCCCTTATAGATAAATTCCCAGTAAAGTTTAAATGGTATGACATTAATGCAATCCCTCAATAATATAATCATTTTGTAGATACGATGGCCTCCCTAGGGTCCTTGATCCCATAGAACCCTGCTTATGAGATGACAACCATTCAGGTCAAAATTATATCACAATATGCGGTTGAGTGTGAGAGCGCTCAGACCATGCTGAAAGTTCACTTGATTCAAATTGAACCTCATCAAGAGAGATTCTTGCACATTCACAAGCGCTTGAACCATACTAATTGGGAACTCTATTCCCTCAAGCCCCTTTTGATAGTAGTACGACACTATGTTTACAAGTTCTTCCCCACTCAACATTTGCTCAGGATGAATTTCAAGAGGGATAGGTAGTTCATGCAATCGAGGCTTCCTCACAATAGAACTGGTCCACACAAATCAGGGAGTATCTAAAGCTTGGTAATCTCTCTCCTGGATTATCGCACACTGCTAAAAGAACCTTTAAACAAAAGGTGACAAAATATGTCTTGCTAGGAGACATTATATATTGTAGGAGCTATGAAGGTATTCTCCTTCATTTCTTAGAGCATCAAGATTTAGCTTGGGCAATTGCCCAAGACCACGATGGTACATGCGGTGCCCATTTTAGTGGTATGGCCATCACAAAGTGCATTCTTCGCATGGGATATTATTGGTCAACTTTAGAGCGATATTATTAAATATATGTGAAGAAGTGTGTAAAGTGTCAATACCATGCTAACTTGACACACGTACCTTCTCAGGCCTTACAACCGATCCAATTGGCCTGGCCATTTTTGCAATGAAGGTTGGATTTAATTAGGAAAATCTCTCCTGCATCCTTAGGCCATCATATGTTTATCATTATAGCTATTGAGTATTTTACAAAGTGGGTGGAATCGATCCCCATTACCACTATGATAGGAACCTGCATTGTGGAGTTCATATTGCATAATATCATTTATCATTTTGGTATTCCATCCAAGATCATTTCAAATAATAGGACATCGTTCAAGAATAAAGATGTGCATGCTTTGATAGCTAAGTATAATATCTGGCATAGCTTTTCAATGCCTTACTATCCACAAGAAAATGGGCAAGAAGAGGCTTCCAACAAAAATTGATTGATATTCTCAAGAAAACTATTAAAGATAATCACATCAATTGGCACACGTAAATACCCCTTGCTCTATGGGCCTACCGCACTAGCATTCATATGCCCATTAGGGCTACTTCATTTTCACTAGTGTATGGCATCGAGGCAGTCATGCCTCTAGAGCTAGAAATCCCATCACATATCCATGCAGGAGTTCATCGATGATGACACTGCATGGCAGGCTCACCTAGATCAGCTTATGTTGCTTTATGAACACCGCATTAATGATCTTGAGCACTTATGCATCTATCAAGAGTGACTTAAGAGAGACTACAATATGAAAGTCCATCTTAGATATTTTTAGGTTGGTGACCTCGTTATGAAAAAACCAACATAATTCTAACTTGCTATCCCATATGAGGCACATAAGTTTACGATAAAATGGTTAGGTCCATTTGTCATTACTAGTCAGATAGGACCTAGAACTTATCGCCTAGCCTCCCTTGAAGGAACTAAGGATCCTAAACCCTTGAACATCCTTCATTTGCAACCTTTCCATGCTTAGAGCGTTGTGGCTCAACCTAAAATGCTCCTAGGTAGTCTATGACCATCTAGGTCACCCCAAAATGCTCCAAGGGTGTCTACAACCTGCTTGGTCAACCTAAAATGCTCCTAGGTGATCTATGACCATCTAGGTCACCCTAAAATGCTCCAAGGGTGTCTAAAACCTGCTTGGTCAACCTAAAATTCTCCTAGGCAGTCTATGACCATCTAGGTCACCCCAAAATCCTCCAAGGGTGTCTACAACCCGCTTGGTCAACCTAAAATACTCCTAGGCGGTCTATGACCATCTAGGTCACCCCAAAATGCTCCAAGGGTGTCTACAACTTGCTTGGTCAACCTAAAATGCTCATATATGGTCTATGATCATCTACGTCACCCCAAAATGCTTGTAGGTTGTCTATGACCATCTAGGTCACTCCAAAATGCTCTAAGGAGGTCTAAAACTTGCTTGGTCAACCTAAAATTATCCTAAGTGGTCTATGACCAATTAGGTCACCCAAAAATGCTCCAAGGGTGTCTACAACCAACTTGGTCAACCTAAAATGCTACTAGGTGGTCTATGACCATCTAGGTCACCCCAAAATGCTCCTAGGCATCTAGGTAACCCCAAAATGCTCTAGGGGTGTCTACAACCCGCTTGGTCAACCTAAAATGCTATTAGGCAATCTATGACCATCTAGGTCACCCTAAAATGCTCCAATGGTGTCTACAACCTACTTGGTCAACCTAAAATGCTCCTAGGCGGTCTATGACCGTCTAGGTCACCCCAAAATACTCCTAGGTGGTCTATGATCATCTAGGTCACCCCAAAATGCTCCAGGGGTGTCTACAACCTGCTTGGTCAAGATAAAATTCTCCTAGGTGGTTTATGACCATCTAGGTCACCCCAAAATGCTCCAAGGGTGTCTACAACCCTCTTGGTCAACATAAAATGCTCCTAGACAGTCTGTGACCTTCTAGGTGATCCCAAAATGCTCCAAGGGTGTCTACAACCTGCTTGGTCAACCTAAAATTCTCCTAGGTAGTCTATGACTATGTAGGTCATCCCAAAATGCTCCAAGGATGTCTACAACCCACTTGGTTAACCTAAAATGCTCCTAGGTGGTCTATGACCATCAAAATACTCCAAGGGTGCCTTTAACCCGCTTGGTTAACCCAAAACGCTCCCAGGAGGTCTATGATCGTCTAGGTCACCTCAAAAGCCCCAAAGGCATCCACAACCCTTTGGTCACCCCAAATACCCCAATGGCTCCCAATAAGCCCATTGGTCACATGTACATACATATATATCAATAAAAAAATAAAAAAACATCATAGATATCAATAAAAATACAAAAATATTGCATCGCATTGCATCTTCAAACATCATCTACACATCAAAAACATAAAAATATCATATTGCATTTCATTACATCACATATCTTGCATTTTCAAAATCATATGTATTAGGTACACTCATTATTACCATTTGCACTATAGATTTGCTCATATGTGTCTAGCACTAAGACTGTACATTATTCATTATTCCAAAAAAAATTATGTCAAAATTATTATCTGCATCATTTCAATTTTCCACTTATCATGTTCACTTACATTTCACACTGGTCATAGTAGTGTTTGTTCCCATCACCTAGTCATTTGTTCTAGAATATCCTTAGGGTTTTCAATCACTCAATTGTCTCTAGTTTTCTTTTCAGATTTTGTAGAAAGCTATCTTGACTTTTAGGAGGTAGAGGTTTGCTTAGATTATACATTGTAAGAACAAATCCAAACACATTTATTCATTAATTACTCCAAGTTTTGCACAAGGAAAGATGAAACCTACAAAGTGGTCTAGGTTTCTTTAAGCAAAAATGTTATCCTACTCATCCCCCTATGCGAATGGTTCAAGAATGCTAAGAATTGGCAAAAGGACAAGCTCTTCCCTACCCAATTTCCTAGAATAAATAGTGGTTTTCACCACTATCAAAATCCCAATTCCCAAGAATCCTCAAAGTCAAAATAAAAATCCCACAAAAAGCAAAAATCAAAAGAAAAATAAACAGTGGTTATCACCACTCTCCAAATCCCTTGCTCAAAGAAAATATAATACAAAATGCACAGTGATTTTCATCACTACATATGAGCAAGTATCCCAATAAAATTAAAGAAAATAAGGGAGTTGAAATTGAATTCTTAGAACTATCAACATTCTAACAACCATAAGGTGATCCTCATTACAGGTTTGGTGGATAGCCTATCTTCCAATGGTGGTATCCTTACACATGACAATATGTATGTCACATTAGCTTTCACGTGTGTATAGACCAATGTTTGCATGTGGATGAGCTAGCTTTTGATAGCCTATACTACCTAGTGGTTTAATCCAATTGAGTATAGAACCTAGGACCGTGACACTCATAGGGTGATCCTCATTATAGGTTTGGTGGATAGCCTATCTAGAAAGGGTGGTATATTTATGCATCTCACAGGAATGAACTCACTTGCACACATAGAGATATGAAGTATCTTGGTCATCCTAGCAGATTTGTACCTTGTCAAAAAGTCTTGCATAGTCAATATACAATATTTGATCAAGTTAGCTAGAGTGTTTGAGTCTCATGAAAACCTCATCAACATTCTATAACATCTCACTTCATTCATTCCACTTTAATTACATTGCAATAGTACATTTCCATATAACAACTACACAAAAACAATATAAAAAGGAATTAATACATTTTATACAGTCTATGGTGCTAACATAGTGTGTCAAATCATTAGTCACAATTCATCACATCAAAACACTCAAGTCATCCATCTCATTGTACATCCACTCATATACATCGCATCAAACTATACCATACTACAAAATATGCATCCATAATAAACATGCATCCATATGCATATACAATAAGCATCCATCAACACTACATCAAATAACATAACAATATCCATCTACATCCATAATTAGCATTCAACATACCATCATAAATCAAATACATACATTGCAACCATCTCACAAACAATAATGGAGACATATGATGACCATCACAAAATATCATATATATATATATATATATATATGGGGCAAAAATATACATCATAGTTTCCAAAAATACCCATAGGCTACAATAAAGTGGGTCCTCAAACCTCACCAATACCAAAAAGCCAAACTCCAAAAAGAATCCCAAGATTCTCCATTGCCATGGTCACACAGGACCGATGCTACGACTTGCACTACCACTCATAGTTTAGGTCCGCTATGATCCCCCATGCCTGCTACCACAAACCCTATCAATCCTTTGCCTAGAAGAAGACTACATTGTCTCACTCTGTCGAGTCTGATGTGATCCACTGGTCTCCCCATCATCAATAAGATACCCTCTAAGGTGCACTACCTCCATCTCTAGTTGATCCAAATAAGCCTCCCTCCACTGTCCCTGTACTTGGTAAGTCTCCACCACTGAATGTAGTCATAGCACCTCTACCCACATCCTATATGCCTACCCAATGTTGGATCCAAACTGCCTAGGACCCTGTGCTCTCAACTGTGCCTGTAGGGAGGATATCTTGGTCTGGTCCTCTTGTGCCTACACATGAAGGAGATCCCTCTCCTATCTAACCCTGACCAACTCAGCATATAGCTCTATATATCAGTCACCCTGTGTACCCTCCTATGCCTGAGCTCCTTGAACCTTAGTCTCCCCATAATCACCCTGATCTCCCAAGTCTAGGAGGTATACTTTCCCATCTATATGCTGGTGATGCCCATGTGGCTCACCCACCTCTGCCCGGTCATCCTTCAGGGCATCCTCCATCACCTCATCTGCCACCCTAGCTATCTCACCCCCTAGGACCCCCGTGACTCACTACTAGCACATCAAACACCATGAGTCATACTCCTCTATAGTCCCAACGTCGTCCACATCAGGAACATCTACTATAGGATCTGCCTCCTTGCCCACATCCTCCACTACTAGCCAGTCTAGTGTCCTCTCATACCTATGACACCAATATACTACTGGCTCCCTTGGTAACCCCTATCATAGCCCAAAATGTTGTAGAACCTAAGAAAAAGGGAAGTAATCCCACTCGGTCCCATACCTCACAATCAGCCATCTACCCTGCCTCACCCATTAGAGCTACTCTCCAGCATCCTCCCAATCTGGATAGTCCTTGTATGATATCCATATCACCTGCCTTGGTGCCAGTCATGAAAGAGCATCAACATAATGCTCCATATTGCCTATGTGCCACTAACTCTTCCCCCACTCCTGAGTCCTCTTTAATAGGATAACATATCCTATCTTCCTATCTATTAACCACCCTTGGGTCATCCACGATAGTCCATGTGGATGCCCCATAGCTATTTGTTGCCATTCCCAACACTAGAAAAAGAAGCTACACCCCAAGACCTTCCACCAAGGATAGTGGATCTTGTATAGCTCATTGTAGAGCTGTGCTAGTAGGGTAGTATCCCAAGCCATCACTAGAGGCTCTTGCTTGGTGCATCCTACAAGGGCATACACCAACTCCAATAGGTTCCAAGGGATTTTGGCTCTTGAGGAATTAGGGAGGAGCATATTGGAGATGAGGGTCATCATTAGTGCATGCCTCACCCCCAACACCCCCTTATCATTCTAGAACCCCACCAATATCCCTCTATTCTGGTAATCTAACTCTGTCGCATCTGCATCCTCACCAAAGTTCCTGGTTAGCACTACACCTCTTCGGTCATGGTGCGTAGAGTGGATTGGTCACCCCTCTATCAGAATCCATATAATCTGGTAGATGTCCTCCAATGTCACCATCATCTCTCCCATAAGTAGGTGGAAGGTTTTGGTGCACGAGTCCTATAGACTAATAAAAGCGATCAGGTAGGCCCAATCTCCTATCATCAACTCCAATCGGGTAACCTTCTTGAGCCCCATGGCATCAAGCCACTCCCAGTCAACCTTAATCAAGGCATATTGAGTGGTATAAAATAGCTTCGGTGTGTGGTACTGACTCTTCACCACATTATAAAAACAAAAAGAAAAAAAATAAGAAAAGTGATAAGCAGACATTCACCATGCTTCAAAATGGCCTCCAAAAGGCCCAAAAAAAAATAAATGCACAAATAATCTACAAAAGCAATATAATTGCATAAAAACATAAAAAAATCAAAATATGGTATATTCCATATACACTAGGTTTAATTACCTATTATGTAATGTGATATGCTTAAAAAAAATCAAATAATAGCAAAACAAAATTGCAATTTTAAAAGCAAAAGTAACGAGGTAGTTGAGTTAGCACATACCCGTCGAGCATCGGATCCTCCACTGGATGCCTCTGCCTATTGACTCATGGTGGTCATGGGGTGATTTTGATAGCACTTCACTATGGAAAAATCACTCTCCTCCTCACCTCTCAATATGCCAAAGAAAACATGCAATAATGAGCCTAAAACTCACATTTGAGGTTTATATAGGCTTGTGGCAGTTCTATTCATTCCAGGGTGGGATGAAAACACTTTTTTCCATTCATCCTACCCTAGGATGAATACAAAATTTGCATTCATCCCACCTTGGGATGAATACAAAATTTATAGGTTAAAACAACTTAAAATGCACCAAAAAGGGTCCAAAACCCCCCAAAAAATAGCTACATTTTGGTCAAATTTTGCATAAGTCAAGAGGCAAATAATAATACTCCTGGATGTTTATAAAGGACCTTAATTAAATCCCTAAGAAGTCCAATATAGCTGGACCACCCTGCGGGAATGAGGTTTTCCATTCCTTTCCTCCAGGAAGCACCAAAGAAAAGGGTCCAAAAACCCACCAAAAAACCACCAAAAACATGTCAAATATGATGGAATTCATTAAGGGTAAATATGGAATGCAAAATTCTCATGGATGCATGGAAAAGTTATTAATTCACTCCCCAATAAGGCTATTGTGGCTGAACCGCCCCACGGGAATGAAGTTTTCAACTCTTTGATTCCAAGAAACCTCCATAACATCATCAAAATCCTTTCAAAACAGTGTCATTTTTCAATGGATACATCTGAATGTAAGCTTAACAAAAGTCATTTGGGTCAAGTGACTCATCACTTTTCTCATGATTCATTCCCTCATCGACTTGTCACTTGAGGGGGTAGTCATACTCAGTTCAAAATCAACAAGCACACACTCAATCAGGCAAATTGTATTCGCTCAACGAATCATTGAAAAAGACAATCATGCTCTTGCTTGGGACAACAAACAAGAACAAAATATCAAATAAAAATTCTTGGCATCTAGTAAGCATGAGTAACTTTAGGAATCCCTGCATCATGACTAAATGATAGCCAAGATAAATCAAGTTCTTTAGCTCGTCGAAAGCAAGGATTTAAGAACACATGCTCTTTCCAATATTGGGGCATCTAAAGTTGGTTAGGTTATTGAGTAACCCTAATCATTGAACATTTTAGTCATTTATTTTTGCTCAGCATTGTGCTTTACACAATGCATCCCAAAAAGGGGCATCTATAGACACTAAAATTTTATCAATCCGATTATTCTACCGAAAGCAACAGCTAAATTGACATGCCAAGGTCCCTAGGGCAACCATCAGGAGGTATACAATGGTTCTATCCACTTTGTTCAAGGTTTTGGTAGGTTTAAGGCCACTTTAGAGACCTTTTTGGCACCCTATTTCTATTTATCCCACCATAGGACGAATACAAATCTTATTCATCCCACCCTAGAGCGAATAGAAGCATTCGTCCCAGGGTGGGATGAATAGCAGGTTTGACTAGAAAAAAGTCAAATCTAGACAAATGGCACCTGGAAATGGTCATATTCCTACCTATTCTTGCATTCAAGTTATAGCATGCATCATATTTATACATTGCACCATAAGGGAGGCCAATTTGGGAGATTATCTTCCCCCTCCAATGCATGCCACCCCGGTGGCCAAGTGGCGCCTCTTGACCTGCATGCTCTTGCATGCCTTTTCACCCATGAGCCTCCTTAGGCTATAAAGTGGATGCATTTTCCACACAAAAAAAAGGTAGAGGAGTTTTAGGACAAATAAACGTAGTGCTGCTAAGATTTCCTTTCACCTTTTGTGACCATTTTTGCCTCGAAATATTTACCTAGAGAAGGAGGTTTGCGAGTGAACTAGTAGGCGCAATTTGTCACATAACTGAACCATATGAGTGAATTTCCTCACAAAATTTGAAAAAAATACACACCATAGTGTTTTAGACCATTTCCCAGTAGAATTTGTGGTAAAATTTAGGTGGAATTGGTGGGCATCCCACCCTGGGTGCCCCCAATTTGTGACAGTCCTATTCGTCCCACCCTGTGATGAATAGAAACCTGTCAAAAATTTTCTGAATGTTTTTAATTATTTATTTTCTACATTCTCATATTAATCCACAGTTCAAATTTCAAATCATTCTGAGTTATATTGGCCGAGATATCACAATTTTAGTGTTTTTTAGGGTCTCATGCAGGTCCACGGTGGTCATCTGGAGAAAAACCTAAAATGTTACTTATTTTTCAAATATTATCATATGGGTTTTCTTAAAATGTTATTTTATGCATTCTATCCAATTTTCATGTGTTTTGGATATGTGTAGGTGCAAAAATTGTTTACTTTGGGTTTTACAGGCTACGAACGATCATTGCAATTATGAGGTACCATCAGACTCAATTTTGGTGCAGTTTCTAGTATTATCATCCCAAAACCACTTAATTTACATCATTCTACAATTTCATATTATTTTTAGTTTATTTGATATAAGATCCATGCATATGCCCATTACTAGTCTTTTAGTGCTTGTGGGGATTGCATGTTTTACAACATACACACTTGCTATTTGATAATTTTTGGTTTCCTTGTGTGTATGTGTAGGTATCTAAAAAAAATTAGGAAGGATCACAATACCTCAAGATCTAAGACACAAGCGGTGGCAACATCGGCCGACCCACCCCAATTGTGGGTACGAGGAAAGACACTGGATGTGCACTTGAGTTACTTGAAGGATTTTGATCCTTGGGTACCTGATTTGTAAAAATTCGTATCAATAATTTGAGCCCTCAAAGGGAAAATTTTGTAACCTAGATTTTATCTGCCTAATTAATAAGAAGTCGATTTACTTTGCTCCATTCTTGTTATTTGCTATCTTTTCTATCTTACTTGCATGTTTCCGTTTGATGCTCATAAGCAATAGGACATAGATACACATATTTTTTATAATAATTTGGTGCATATTTTTTACCTAATTCACTATAAAAACCTTCCCCTATGCTTTGGTGTATGGCAAATAATCCATCCTACCTATTCACTTGGAAATATCGACTCTCAAGCTGGTAGACTCAAAAGAAGAATTTGATCAGAGTCTAAATGAGACTAGATTGACACATCTACTCTAGTTAGAAGAGAAGAGGACTCAAGCATATGAGGATTTCTAGAAGCATTCATATGATATTAAGGGATGGTTTGATAAGAAAACTAGATTCAAAAAATTCAAAGTAGGAGACTCTGTTTTGAAGTGGAATATGGAGAGAGCTAAGCCAGGACATCATTAGAAGTTTATATATTTCTAGGATAGCCCTTTCAAAGTAGTTGAGGTTAATGAAAGCAACTCTTTCTAGCTTGAATATTCAGAGGAAAACATTCAATTAATCCTAGTTAATGGTTTCCATCTCAAACTCTACTTTTATTAAGAATAAATCTTCTCTTGTAACATTTGTATATATTTATATTATAATTTTGTTTTCTGTTCTAAAAAGTTTTGTATAGAGAAATACAAAAATATAAAAGAAAGATAAAATCTACAAGGCAAGATTATGAAAAATATCTAAGGGTGGCAGTGGGACATGACATATGCTCCATGTTACACTCAATATTCTAAAAGTGGCCATGGGCTATAACATATGCTCCATGCCGCTCTTAAAAAAGTGAAGAGATAGAAAAATGCTGCAATTGAAAGCATGTTATAGGCCATGAACAATCAATGAACAACATGATATCCCCCACTGCCAAGTCACCCATATTTTGATTTGAGAAGTGTGCAACAGGTAGTTGTACAATGTCCGTATTAATGGTGGATGGCATGCATGTGGGAGTATTTAAAGCTAAAATGTCGATTTCCATCCATATTACAAGCTACATTCATTTGCTAGGGATAACATAGCAAGGTAATAAGGTAGTTTGCAAGAACAGAAGAGAGCAAGCACCTAGTGAATTTTTGCAAAGAATGACCTCAAAAATAGCTCAAAAAATTGTACAATAAAAAAAATTGAGCTAGAAATCTATATAAACCAGACAAGAGCATTAGCAAATACTATAATGACACATATAAGGACTAAGCTTAGAAGAAATATTGACTATAGGTACCTTGAAGGGTTGCCAATTTATTTCCAAGGTATGATTGTTGTGGATTCCCTCCTATCATTTTATATCCATGATTCAGTTCATCATTGCCCATAATTAGTTTTGACAATTGTAAAATATTATGATCTGGAGACCAAAGCAGTTAAGACAGCTAAGGGGAAAACCCTATTCAATATCATAGCTAAAGCTTGTCATGATTTGTTCACTATTGGAATAGAACCCTCTATAAAACCTAAATCCTTTGATATAGCAGAGCAAGCTAGATATTATTCCTCGTAATTACATGCTCAAGATGAAGAGCCTGAACCTCAATTTAGGAAGTGGCTTTTCAATCAATTCAAAAGGTTTAAGACTAAGAATCCCTTGCCCAAGACCCCAATTGCTATTGAAAAATTTGCAAAACCTGAGCTTTTCTCCATGTTGGCCAGCTTGGAGGGTTTAGATTTTGCCCAGTATATGAGAGACTGGTAAATAGCCACTACGTATTAAATTTTGAATGAGAAAATGTACAAGCCTAAAGTAGTAGAAGAGGTCATCAAGGCAATTTATTTTGACTGGCCCACATTTCTCTCCAAACGAATGCATGAGCAGCTGGTTAGGATGAAGAAATATTCAGAGAACTCTTCCTTCTGGTACTATTCAAATTTGATATGAATGATTTATGCTACCGTGAGGCACATAATGCCCTGGATTCCAGTAAAGGACAAGAATGATAAAGGAGATCCTATCCATATTTATTATTAGACCAGCCATATGAGGAGCACAAAATCCTACTACAGTTTCAACTTGGAATTTCTAGGGTTGGCCTTGAAAATCATGTATGATAAATAACCTAGGTTGCTAAGGTTGGCTAAACAATTGTTATTAGTAGAAGACGCTGAAGAAGGAGACTGGTATATTCTTACAGAAGGCACTGTCATCAGAATCTATGGTTTTACTGGTAAACCTTTTCAGTTGCCTCATTTTGTAACTAGTAGGCTATTGGCACTGGAGTACTTAAGGCAAGTAGACTTTATCAACATAAATTTCAGCTCTGGAAAAGGGAGGAAAAGTTTTTTGACTTACTCTCATAATATGGATGATATAACGATTACTAGAAGGGGTCAAGGTGAAAAAATTATCCAATATTTGGAGAGGTTAGGTCTATTGTACATCCCAAAAAGATGGAGATATAAACCTGATGACAAGTTCTCAAGGAGGAACATTTCCCTAAAGAGGGAAAAAACTCTCATGTTTGAAAAGACTTCAAGGCATCATTTTGAAGAGGGCAAGAATAATAAATAAAATGCTCTGTTAGAGTGGAATGTCACTAAAATGGAACAACTGCCCCCATGGAGAGACTTCTATGAACAAATAGTCGATTTCGACCCTGTAAAGAACAAATACCACTATCTGAAAGAGTCTAATATTAAAGAAGTCAAAAGAAAAAAAGGATGGGGTGAGGGTAAAATTGTACATTGGTGGACAATGAGAGTAGAAACAGGTACAAAAAAATCTAGAATGGTCCGACAAGATGATGATGAGTTCTATGACCTATATGAAAAATATATTATGACTTTGAAGGCCAAATATTTCAATAATTTGGTATTAAGCTACATGAGGGCTGAAACAAAAGAAAGGAGAAAGTTCAAGCAACATTAGACTCTCTTTGCCCACCTTCCCAGAAAGAAATTCAAGAAGTGGAGACCAATGCTCCATTAACAATTGAAGAAGCCCCAAAAGCATTTGAACCTTCACATGAGCAATTAAAGTATTTTGTAGGGGCTCATATTGTGAAAAAAATGCATTATTATGGTGATAAGGTAGTAAATACAAAAATCATACAAATAGATAATAGGCTTAAACACCTAGCCCTAGGTGGAGAACCTCTTGTGATAGATAAATTGGAAAAAGAAATATGATGATTTTGTCTTCACTCCTATGAGTTTCACCACTGCAACTACAACTAAGCCAACTCCCATCACCAAAGTTACATTATAGAAAAAATAATCTGAGGATGATATATAGAGTGATAAGCTTATAGTGTTTCAAGTTTTCAAGATAAATATAAAAGATTCATTAGAGGAAGCTCAAAAAGAGGTTTACAAGAAACTAAAAATGGATTAGAGGCAGAGTGTTGAACAAGTCCCTGTTACAATTGTAGAGCTATTAGTACAATAGGCACAACACCAAAGTGTAGAGGAGACTCTCGAGCATCGTACTTCTATAGGCAAATATATTATTTCTATCCCTTCTTCTCCTTCTACCCCAAAGGAATCCCCTTCCCATTATCAAGAAAATTTGGAACAAAAGGTACCCTCTCCCCTCATGAATCATCTCCAATCCATCAGCTATCACAAAGGGTCAAACCAATCCACCTTCTCCACCTTCATCTAAAAATCTAGTCACATCATCCCCTGACATTTCATCTTTTCCCTCAGAGTTGTTACCTTCAGTAGCATCAGAAGGACAAAATATTTCATCCCTTCCAACTCTTTCCATGATTTCAACTTCCATCCCTATGTATTCCCCAATTGCAACTCCTACAATCAATACAAATTCAACTATCGTCACCACTACCCCATTCTCATAAGCTTCTGAGTTTGTTCTCCCTTATCTTATAGCTTCCCCTCCCCTTATAGGTCATTCTACATTAGCTTCTTTGCATAAAGGAAAGGAGGTTTCATAAAAGATTCAAGATTTTTGGGCTAAGAAACTTTCTAAGCCTTCAAAGAATATGGCTACAAAGAGAAAGACAATAACTGTTGATCTAGTAATAAGGTAAAGGACCAGAAGATCCATAACACCTCTGGTGAAAAAACTTGAAGAAGATATGACTATACAATATTATCATCTATAAGAGTATACATAATATATTGAGCAATTACTGGTGGAGGATGAGTTGGTCATAGCAAAATCTCACCTTGAAAATTTATATGTCAAGATCGACATCTATAAGTAGCAGGTTGGAAAGTTGGAAGAAAAGATAGAAAATATAGAGAATATAGTCAATAATTAGAAGGAGGTGGAAAATGCTATAAGGAATGAAGTCAAAAGCTGGTAGAACAAGTACTAGGAGGCTATTAAGCTTAAGGGACAAGATGAAGAGCAGAAGAATAATAATGAAGACCAAGCTAAAGAAATACAAGGTTTTAAGCATTAGCTTTAGATTGAGAAAGCCAAAGCCTCAAGCTTATTGAAAGAAGGAGTAAAGAAGGTTAGAAAAGAGCTATGGTCTGAAATCCTTGAGAAGTTTTTAGGAATCTAGCTTGTAATTGACTACATGGATGATGCCAACCATTTATTGCAAAATACCAAGGAATACTTGGATAAATTCATGGAGGAACTACAACCTATGGTGATACCAGTAGAGCATATATACAAGCTATTTGAGAGAATATTTAGTGAAGCTACAAAGCCTATTCTCAATAAGGCATGGAACACTTCTATATTAGCTTCTAGGGTTGTGGTTGAGAAGAATAGATTGCTCCAGAAGGGTTGGTTATTATCTAATAAAATTGAAGATACAATTCAAGATATTATGGATATCATTAATGAAATGACACAATATGGTTTTAGGGTACTGTGGATCAAAAGCAACACCTTGTTGTTAGAAGTAGAGATAAAAAAGAGTATAACTTCAATCATTCAAGATGAATTCTATATATACAGTTGGGAGGATCTGATTGATCAAGGGTAGGTCTCTCAAATGATAAAATACTTAACTAGGCTCAAAGATCTAATGGAATACCTAGTAAACAAATGTAACTCTACGACTTATGAAGAGACCTCCAAGTTGGAATATGTCCATAAGTAGCTTAAAGAAACCTCCAATATTATTGAAACTATTTGGAATCAAGCTTTGCAAACTCTGAAAATGATGGTTTAGATGTTTGGGATAGATCCAAACCCCAAAGATAAGCATGAGACTTCTCAATAAGAAGAAGAAGCTAAGGAAGATCAAGATGAAGATCAATTAGAGAAGGATGTTGAGGATACAAAGAAGGCACAAGATAAGAAGCTCCAGGAGTAGAACTAAGAAGAAAATAAAAAATATTAAGCAACCTTGCGGTTGAAGTAGACTTTGAAATTTTTGCATTCATGTATATATTGTGTATTTTTTTTTTCTCATTCTATCAGAGAAACGGTAATAAAAGCATGAGGTCTATGGCAAGAAATAAAAAATACATGAAGGCATTTTGTCCAAATTGATTGAAGTTATAAAAGGGGATATAAGTCCATATTTCCAGGCTAAGGCGGTGCCCATGGTGATATTTTTGAAGTATATTGTTTCTAACATGGTTTCCATGTGAACCGTTACTCTCTGAGTATCTTCATAAATGTTCTAGAGAGTAATAGTCTAAAAATTTCATCATTTTTGACTCTTGATGCCTAATGGATAAGACTCTGAGTTCTTAGTATTTATGAGCAAAACCCCCCAGGAGGTTCCAGAATGTAGGCCCAAAATGGCCACATCCTTAGAATTTTTTTTGAAATATTTTCTAAGGCAAAGAAGGATGTTCCATCTTGTGTGAGATCCAATGTATTTTATAGCAACATAGGATAGGGTGTCCTATCCTGTGATCAAAGTGGTCAAAGTTAACTTTGTCGCTTTTGAAATCACGGATCACGAAATATTTTTGATTAAGTCTAAAAGTTCAGTGATTTGTAGCATGTTATAGTCTGTGTGACATCCGACATGGTTCTAGTTCATGGTCAAAGTAGTCAAAGTTTGCACTTGCTTACTTCCAAACCGTGGCACATCACACATTGTTATAGCCCACGCATGCTAAAGGCTATTTCAAGCTTGTTCTACCCAATGAGATTTCAAGAGTATTTTTTAGTGGCATACTGCACATGTTCTATCCTGTGGTCAAAATGGTCAAACATTGCAAAAGTGAATAATGAAGTCACGGACTAGCAAAAGGTTTTATATAGAATATTTCTTATGTTATATTTCATGTGGGCCAGAGCGATGCTCTACCCCATGGTCAGCCACAGTCAAACTAAGAGGCATGAATTTTGAGGCACGAACTACAAAACATTGTAGATCATGTTCTATGCAATTGACGTGGATTTAATCTAAAGCAGATTGAAGAATAAGAGTCGTGGTCTAGTGAAATGTTCCATCCTATGCACCCTGTAGTACATTTTTATGCTAAAGTCTCATGTGCTCCAGCCCGTGGTCAAAATGGTCAAAGGATGTGATAAGATGTTAAGAGGAGAGGGCTATGACATGTTCCATGTTGCAAAGCTATCAAAGACTTTAAATATTTAATCTTGGTCATTCATAAGAAGATCAACGACTGGATAATTCTAACTATATATCAGGAAAAAAAATAGAGCCTTTGCAACATGCGCTAGTTGAAGCAAAGAGAGTTAGCAGATGAAGCATCGATGAAGCCAAGAACCAATAAAATGTAGTTGCAGATCAGTTAGTTGTAGATCTATGATAGATAACATCTACAAGAATTAAAGATGACCTAGATCATGGTTTCGATAACTTGGAGCCAAACTGCCATGAATAACCAACAAGTTATAGAGGCCGAGATGCAAAGGAGCGCAATATCGCACAATTTTTTCTATTCTCAAATACAAATTAGAGGTTGCTAGCTCAAAATTTGGTTGATCTGGCATTTCATATTCTTTGTAATGTTCCATTTATTTCAATTTATTATAAAAACTATAAAAAGAGGTCAAACCCTCATTTTGAAGGGTCAATTCTAGAGTGTTTTCTTGCCCTGCTATGTAATACTTGTTTGTAAATCAATATAAGGAACATTACTTGGAATATTTGCCTTAAACTGGTGTCTTATGTAATTTTGGAGAGATTCAAGCTGTGGATTACTTTTCTGCTACTGTTGCTATGGTTAATCTATTCTGCTGATATTAGATTTCTAACTTAGAGCAATTGAAATCTTTTAATAATTGAATCTATGCTTGCAAGAAGTTCTTTTTCTCTTAAATCTTGATACTGATATTATTCTGCTAACTTGGATTATTAGTATATTGATATTGAAATAACTTTCTTGAAGTATATCTCTATTTTATCTATAATATTGAAGATTACTTATTTTGAAATGTTGTTAATCTCAAGTGTGGAACATTGGAAATTGTTTTGTAATATAGGTCTTTTTTGTAGATGCTTATTGTGTTAGATTTATCCGTCCACTATGTTCTTAATATTTCTTAACCTTAACTCATTTATACCCCTACCCTTTAAAGATTTAACTAAGCTTAAATGAGTCACCACCTTATTAGTTGACAAGGAACACCAGTCTACTTTGGAGGTTGGATTAGAGCAATATTTAATCCATCCAATGTTGCAGTATGAACTGTGATTAGCGGGTGCATGCCTAATCATAGAATTGGAAGATAACAGTCACAACATCGAGATTTTTCTTAATAGCAATTTGGATCCCAATAAGAATGTATGTTAAAATTCTAGGCTAAGTAATGAAGATCCACACCTGTTTTAGTACCATGTCAATTTTATCAATATATTTAGGAATAAACAAAATTAAAACCTTATCCAACAAAGAAAATATATATCTTACATAACACTATATGATAAGTTCCGTTAGATACCTATAACATCACTATCAAAATAGTAAATATTTTTAACCGATGATAAAATGGTTGGGCTTAAGGACTATAACACACCAATTTGTTCTCTCTTGTCAAAGCAACAAAAAAATTGTTGGACAATTTTCACAACTTTGTCAAGTGGCTTGGGGATTTTTTACATGCATTAAAGCTCTCCCAAGACTTTTCTAGCAAGTGGGAGGAATTGAAATGTGTTAAACTTCTTCTTCTTGGTTTTAGAAGTCACACAATTTGCTTGCTCATTTGTACTATATAGATGCCAAATGTTAAAAGCTATGTGTACCTTTCATTTTTTGCACTTGACATGTGTTCTTTCCACATGACACATGTCATTTGTATGGTGACATGTGTCACCAACCTTTATCTTATAAAGGTATTGTAATCTATGAAATACTTTGAGGTTTGTGCTTATTATAATTAGGTTATTGCATGTGTTTACCCTCATTGTTGAGTTGTGTCATATTAGAATAGGGTTGAAGCCCAACATTTGGTATTAGAGCTTAGGAAGTATGCTCTCCACTTTCTAAGAATATTAGAAACTAGAAAGTTCTTCCTATTGTGTCACTTATGTGTCAATACAATACAGTTCTATTATGTGTAGTATAAGTTGAAGGGGTATTTTAACATTTTTAATTATTTCAGTTGAACATCAGAGAAGGTAAATGAGTTGTTTCATTTTAAAAAATCTATATGTATCTATTTTTAAGTTTACATTTGTAAGTTTTTGGTTTCAATGACCCTATAGAGTTGGAGAACACAATATTTCATCTATACATATTGTGTTTTCTTTCTAGATCTATATTTTGTAGGTGAATGAGAATATGATCTTGCATAGGGTTTGTTATTTTACTGATAAGAGAGTGCGAGCTAGGTTCATGGACAAATCCACCATTTGCTATTGTTGTGTGGGCAGAGCCCACATGATTTAAAAAAATTATGCATTGGTTTACACCCCCCTTGAATAGATCTCCTCCCCCCTTGGAAAATACTACGATGCCTTGGAGCTGATTATGGATGCCTCATGATTGAATGAGGCTTTTATTCCATCTCGTCAAAATAGTCAATGTGACAAATCGGTACATGTAAGTGTTTAACAACATGTTGGGAAGCTATTCTGGTGCATTCCAATGCTTCCAATATTTACTATAATTTTTTTTTACCCAGACCAAGCAACTTCAAAATGAGCTCATTAGATTCATACTATATCTGCTCATATTAAAGCGGTATCTATATTGTTGGTTCCCCTGTGAAAGCAAGTATGAAGGTTTTGAAAAATAATTTTTTTAAGAGATTATTTTAAATGCACTGACTTGTCAAGATTTCAAATGACATAATGCATGTCTTTGATATGGGGTCTAGTAAAAAATCACACTCAAGCAGTTTTCCTTACATTTTTTTGATCTGCAATAGTTCTATTTGGGTATGTCATAGCTAGCTCTGCTGTTAGAGTCTCCTTTGACCAGAATTTCATCACACAAAAAATCATCCAAATACATTTTTTCTGTGAATATTTTAAAAAATAAAAAATATTTTTGCACGTTGGTGGTACCCTCGTACTTGACCACCCCTCCCCCCTCCCTCTCTTTCTTGTGCATGACTATTTCATCCAGCAACTCCGCTTCCACTATGATGCCTTATTACTACACTCCCTCTTCCCACTGTGGTGTGTCACCTCCCACTATAGTTCCATCTCTTCTGCAGAAACCCTCCATGCTTCAACATTGGATAATCCTTGAAAATAAGTTTTGAGAAACTTAAAAAAATGACAGACAATGTTTGAAGTATTTAGGTGAAGGATTTGAGAGGCCAGATATCCCTTTATGGTTCAAATATTTGCTAGATTTTATACATTGAACACCATATGTGTTGACCATTATTCTTGGTGGCATAATATTTCTCTTTGGAAGGAATATTTAGATCCACTAGATGACTATCCTCATTGGCGTAAAGTTCTGAGACCAAGTGGTTCTAGTTCAAAAAATTCTCAATTGACTCTAATTTCCTTTATTTTCCTCTCATTCCCCATATTTTCCGTAATTTATTCTAAATTTTCCCTAGCCTACCTAATTCTATTTCATTTCTCTCTAATTTTCCCTAAATTCCTCCATGGTTTCCCTAGGGTCTATTTTCCTCTAATTTCCCCTTTTCCCCTAAATTCCTAAATTCTTCAACTTCTTGTAATTTTATTTTAACTCTCTTATAATCTACTTAATTTATTTAATCCCCTTTTAGCTCCACTAATTCCATAATTTATACCTAATCCCATTAATTTATTCCTCCCTTCCCCTCAAATTTCTCATAATTCTTCTTAGGCATTTAATTCCTCCATTAAGCCTCTCATTAGTCTCTTAACCCCAGCTTAACCCTTCATTCAAATCCCAATGGATATGCACATAAATTTAAAAATATCTTTCAAATCCCAAGGATTGTCTAAGATCTTCACCTAAAACCCTCATTCATTTCACTTTACCCCCCCAACTCATGCTTCCCTCCAAATTTGAGCAATTTAAAAATACAAGAAAAAGCTTCAAGTCAAAGGGAGTAAATTGAAAAATTTAATGGGTTTGTCATCTTCACACTTCATGTCATATTTTTGGCAATTTAAAAATTGTACACATATCAACCCATGCACACATCTCCCCATGACCCTCACTCTCCCCTAGGTCACTTTATGGTATTTTGGTGGGTGAGATTTCAATCCACCCAAGGTCATTCAATTTGGAGGGTGTACACTCCTTTGAGTGGAATACCCTATATTTTACTTGGTATTTTTACTTCCACATGGCTACCACATCCCCTACACCTCACCTCCATGTCATATACCCCTCTTCCCCACCAAATCCTATAAATCCTCCCATTTCATTTATTTAAGAGGAACAAAAGTGCACCCTACTATCATGCTACAAAATTTGAATAGACTCCCTTGCTACTCTTAGAGAATCATCTACCATAATCATATGCCTTGAAGAGATCAACCATGGTGGTGATGAGGCTTTATTAGAGGGTTCAACTTCACCTTTGACAAATAAATGTGCCCACACCAGTTGACCTTCCACCATCCAACCTACACTAGAGAGGTTTTAGACACCACCAAGACCCCTCAACAAGAGCTCCTTCCCTCACATACAACTTGGTCCTAACCATCACACCTATGCTACACAATCCCAATCATCACTAATGATTGAATGAGTAATCATCTATTCATGTTTCTTCCTATCAACCCTCATCACATCACCACAATCCTCCCCTTTTTTCTCAACCCCTTTACTCCAATTTACCCTCATATTCTATCCCCCCTCTCTTACCCATGCCTATTTACCCTCCATTACACCCTTCCATATTTATCGCTCTCCATAAACATAGATTAGTTCTTCCTATCACTTGACATCCTAGGTTCATGATTACATCTTCATCGCCTGCTAGTGTGCTAGTTTCCACTACACTTTTAGCCAGTTCTACCACTCCTCCCATATTGACTCCATATAAAGTCACTCTATAGTACACACAATCATACCCACTCCCATATTTGGTTGTTGGATAAGTTACCATATAACCTCCCCTATTCCCTACCATATCATCTCTCCCTCCAGTGTCTACAACCATTCCCCTTTATACTCAACCTGAGACTCCACCTCCACCAGATGTATCTCATCTATATCCCTCCATTTTTTATGCTCCTCACATTTCCCACATGCCTTCCTTAGTCCATTCATTTGATCCATCACTCTAGGTCACTGATGACATGACATCCCCTTCGTCATCCATACCTCACCCCACCCAAGTTGTTGTTCACATGACTAACCTTGGTATAGGTGAGTACTTTGTTCAAAATATCACTTTTACACCAACAATTATATAGTCACTTAGGGACTATAGTTGCCCATGAGACCCTCCTCTAGCTATAGATATGGTCTATCCTATGTGTTTGTAGAGGGGGAAAATTGCCCTACTACGTATGATTCTCAACTGGATCCACTGGGAGCCGAGATGACCTTGGGGGTATATTATAAATCTGCACTTTATGGGTAAGGGGGAAGGGTTCACCAAGAATGATTTTAGGACTCGCTCCAAGTCCAGGGTGGAATGTGTATGAATGTGTCAATTAAGCATGCACTTATATTTAGCCTTTCTAAAACTATACTATAAAAATAGAAAGAACAATGCAATATACAAGATGCAAGAAGACAAGAGCTAGACCTATAATGATTCTTTGCTTGAATGTGTTAGCTTTTTATGGTGTATTCCAAGGGAGAATACAATCACAGGATATGAAATATGTAAAAATGTAAAATGTTGAAATATGTTATTAATGGAAAGTGAAAAAATTGATATAATCCAAAATAGAGGAAATAAACACTCCATAACTGATACTAAAGAACTACATTATATCCCATCACCAATATACACGGTGATCCACATAGTATACCTACTACCTAGAATGATTTATAATCACTCACTATGAGACCCTTTATATAGAAAGATGAATTGCTTGGCCAACACTCTACCTAGCTATACAAAGGGACACCTTGCACATTTACAACTTGCACATAGACACTTGTGCATTTATTATATTCATTGAAGTAACTAGCTCACTACCCCCTAAAGGAATCTACTACTATAGTTATGTACCAAAGGTGGTACATTTACATGACCCAAATGATGTAATATTCTCTAACACCCCCTATATTCCATTATTTGGGTATTGAAGACTTTAGTCTTCAATATGGATCTTCTTCTATGTTTTTTGTATCCTGTTCAAGCAAGTAGTTAGTATATTCATACCATGTTACCCTTTCTGTAAGAGCTTTGATCCCTTGATCATTTATCGTATCTTCTAGTTCTTCAATTTCTTCAATATTTTGAGCTAGATGTCCTTTTTTATTCCCTTTTTAATATTCTAATTATGGATAATAGTTCTAATGTTGAGATTGTTACTATCAGGGATTATTTTGATATTGACTTGGTTGGAATGCCCAATTTTATTAGCTTCTATAATTCATATGATTTCCTTGATTCTAATTTCTTGGATTGAATTTGCAGTAGATGGTGTTATGCCCTTTTCTCTTTGCATATCTGACAATATCTATTATTCCATGGTCTTCGAACTTTTCATGATGAAGTAATTTTTCCCTATGGATTATCTCTTAGAAACAATGCATTGTTAGTCATTTCATATTTCACTGTATTTTCTATCTCATATTCTTGAATAATGTTGATTAGTTCATCAAACTTTGTATCTTTGCTTAGAACCTGTAAGGATGTAACTAGATGCTTGTAGCTATTTGGAAGTGCTCTCAAGGTTACTTGAGCAAGAAATTTATCTTCAACCTTTTATCCTAGGGTTATTAATTTTACTTTAATATATGTTATCTTCCTTAAGAATAGTTTTATGCTTTCACCACTATTCATTTTCAAGGAAAGCAATTGATTTTTAAGATTTAGGATAGTGGTTTTATTTTTCCCTTCAAATATTTTCTCTAATATTTTCCAAGCATATTTAGATGTCCCTAATGAGCTAATGTAAGCTTGTATTTCATCCGTGATGAAAAATGTTATTATAATTTATGCCTTAGCCTCATTTTATTCAAACTTTTGAATCTCTATTTCTCCCTGAGTTGGTTTAGTTCTTGCTCCTTTGAAAATATTCCAAATATTTTCAAATGTCAGAATAGCTCTCACTTTGTTTTTCCATGATAAGTAATTTGGGCCCTTAAGTAGTTGAGATTTTGTAAGGAGCAATTTGTTTATGGTCATGATGATTCTCTAAGTGTAAAACCTTTCTTGTCTTTTAGATTTTGTAGAATTATTATATCTTCCTAGTTAAGAGTATATGAGCTAATTTAATAAAACTATTCAAGTCTTAGGTTTTGTAGAATATCTTATTTCTCCTTAGTTAAGAGATGTGAACTAATTTGATAAAAAATTTTCAGAATTAGGTTTTTTAGGCTTCCTTATATATCCCTAATAATTAGAATATGCTTAGTTCACCTTCTAAGTTGATTTTGTAATGTATTGAGAATAATCAACCTTTTAATTTTGCCTTATCTATCCCAATGAAGTATGCTTTAATGGTTGGATTTATTTTTGTCTCCTTAGAATGAGTATGAGATAATTTTTACCAACTAATTCCAACTCTATATGTGGGCAATTGCAATATATATATTTAGTTTGAAGTAGTATGACTTATAACTCTCTACTTTTTGGAATATTAGAAAATAATGGTATTTGCAATTTGATAATGATTTAATAAAAGTTGACAACCTTATGTATCCTACTTTAATAATTTCAAATATTAATATTCAATACCTTGTGATAATCTTGCTTGATAACTACTAATGCTTGAATGTGTTAGCTTTTTATGGTGTATTCCAAGGGAGAATACAATCACAGGATATGAAATATGTAAAAATGTAAAATGTTGAAATATGTTATTAATGGAAAGTGAAAAAATTGATATAATCCAAAATAGAGGAAATAAACACTCCATAACTAATACTAAAGAACTACATTATATCCCATCACCAATATACATGGTGATCCACATAGTATACCTACTACCTAGAATGATTTATAATCACTCACTATGAGACCCTTTATATAGAAAGATGAATTGCTTGGCCAACACTCTACCTAGCTGTACAAAGGGACACCTTGCACATTTACAACTTGCACATAGACACTTGTGCATTTATTATATTCATTGAAGTAACTAGCTCACTACCCCCTAAAGGAATCTACTACTATAGTTATGTACCAAAGGTGGTACATTTACATGACCCAAATGATGTAATATTCTCTAACACCCCCTATATTCCATTATTTGGGTATTGACGACTTTAGTCTTCAATATGGATCTTATTATATGTTTTTTGTATCCTGTTCAAGCAAGTAGTTAGTATATTCATACCATGTTACCCTTTCTGTAAGAGCTTTGATCCCTTGATCATTTATCGTATCTTCTAGTTCTTCAATTTCTTCAATATTTTGAGCTAGATGTCCTTTTTTACTCCCTTTTTGATATTCCAATTATGGATAATAGTTCTAATGTTGAGGTTGTTACTATCAGGGATTATTTTGATATTGACTTGGTTGGAATGCCCAATTTTATTAGCTTCTATAATTCATCTGATTTCCTTGATTCTAATTTCTTGGATTGAATTTGAAGTAGATGGTGTTATGCCCTTTTCTCCTGCATATCTGACAATATCTATTATTCCATGGTCTTCGACCTTTTCATGATGAAGTAATGTTTCCCTATGGATTATCTTAGAAACAATGCATTGTTAGTCATTTCATATTTCACTGTATTTTCTATCTCATATTCTTGAATAATGTTGATTAGTTCATCAAACTTTGTATCTTTGCTTAGAACTTGTAAGGATGTAACTAGATGCTTGTAGCTATTTGGAAGTGCTCTCAAGGTTACTTGAGCAAGAAATTTATCTTCAACCTTTTATCCTAGGGTTAGTAATTTTACTTTAATATATGTTATCTTACTTAAGAATAGTTTTATGCTTTCACCACTATTCATTTTCAAGGAAAGCAATTGAGTTTTAAGATTTAGGATAGTGGTTTTATTTTTCCCTTCAAATATTTTCTCTAATATTTTCCAAGCATATTTAGATGTCCCTAATGAGCTAATGTAAGCTTGTATTTCATCCATGATGAAAAATGTTATTATCATTTATGCCTTAGCCTCATTTTATTCAAACTTTTGAATCTCTATTTCTCCCTGAGTTGGTTTAGTTCTTGCTCCTTTGAAAATATTCCAAATATTTTCAAATGTCAGAATAGCTCTCACTTTGTTTTTCCATGATAAGTAATTTGGGCCCTTAAGTAGTTGAGATTTTGTAAGGAGCAATTTGTTTGTGGTCATGATGATTCTCTAAGTGTAAAACCTTTCTCGTCTTTTAGATTTTGTAGAATTATTATATCTCCCTAGTTAAGAGTATATGAGCTAATTTGATAAAACTATTCAAGTCTTAGCTTTTGTAGAATCTCTTATTTCTCCTTAGTTAAGAGATGTGAACTAATTTGATAAAACATTTTTAGAATTAGGTTTTTTAGGCTTCCTTATATATCCCTAATAATTAGAATATGCTTAGTTCACCTTCTAAGTTGATTTTGTAATGTATTGAGAATAATCAACCTTTTAATTTTGCCTTATCTATCCCAATGAAGTATGCTTTAATGGTTGGATTTATTTTTGTCTCCTTAGAATGAGTATGAGATAATTTTTACCAACTAATTCCAACTCTATATGTGGGCAATTGATTTGTTTCTCTTTCCAATATATATATTTAGTTTGAAGTAGTATGACTTATAACTCCCTACTTTTTGGAATATTAGAAAATAATGGTATTTGCAATTTGATAATGATTTAATAAAAGTTGACAACCTTATGTATCCTACTTTATTAATTGCAAATATGAATATTCAATACCTTGTGATAAGCTTGCTTGATAATTACTAATGCTTGATAAGTTTATTCCAATGCAATAGTCTATATCACCTTATAACTTCAATTTTAATTAAAGCAAGCAAATTTAATATCTACCTTAGTAATGCTTGATGATCTATTTATCCTTGAGTAGCTCCACATACTTTGATGGCTGGATGGTACATATGTCCAATGTTGTATTGATTCTACTTTGACCTTGCTGTATAATGAATAGCCTGTGTGCTCTTTTCTTCAAACTTTGCACTTCCACAATGCCTATTTTGGCTTGGTCTCCTCTTTAATGGGTGCTTATCACCATGATAATTTAATGTTGGTTTATGATAGACTTTTTTGTCTCCTTTGAATCTGATTTTAGTATGCTCTTACTTACTTGAGCATTGTGATTTTATTGCTATATTTACCCTGGAGTTGAATTCTTATATAGCTACATGGCATGTGTGCTTTGAGTAATGGCTAAGGCAGTTTTTAATTCTCCTTTGTGAGATATCCAAGTGGATTTTGAGCTCCAACATGCATGGGCTTCCTTACATAACACTTGAGGCTAGGTTCAACATATTTTTGAGTAATTCTTATGGTTGGAGTTAATACTTTCTCCAATTGGCTTGTGAGCTCCGATTGTAGCTGAAAGTATTGTGATGCTTCTTCCTATAAAATATGCTTTGTAACCCTCTTTAATATAATGTTTGGGCATTTTATTATGATATGAGTGCTTCTTGTCGATGGTGACAAATGGCAGATTGCATATATATTCCCTCCAATTCTTATCTTCTTTTATATATTCCTCTTTCCAATGTCAATCTAGTTGTTTCTTGTTGGCAAGGGCTAATTGATGTTGTCTTATCTTCTAGACAAATATCTTCTTCACTTGGTTAATCTAGTAACTAAACCTAGCTAATAATCATGTAGATAATATACCCTTGAAGGAGTAATTTTTGCACTAATATTTTACCTATAATGAGTTCTTAGTGCACCTTGAATTTGAGACTCACCAAGTCTCACTTTTGGCTTCTCACTAATTTAAT
Source organism: Wollemia nobilis (assembly GCA_028583015.1). NCBI lineage: Eukaryota > Viridiplantae > Streptophyta > Pinopsida > Araucariales > Araucariaceae > Wollemia > Wollemia nobilis. The sequence continues at coordinate 6,052,576 of JAQPPZ010001031.1, read as the reverse complement.
AGATGCCTTATTCTTCTTCACTCCTTGGAGGAATTTTGATCTACTTGGTGGATTCTATAGGCCAAAATACCTTGTAGGTATTGAGTTTTGAATAGTGTCTTTAGACACTTTTATTATTTGCAAATTTTTGTGTCCTTGATCTTAACAATCAATACACAAAATAACCCTTTGAGAGTAACTAGTTTAATGAACAACTAGTATAGTGCAATGAATCAATAATACCTTCAACTTAATGCACTTTAAAGGTAACAATAATCTCACCTTATTGCTTCTGTAAATAACCTCTCAAAGTAGTTTCAAATGCACTTAATAATATTTGCAACTTTTAAGAGTACTTATAAAGAACCCTTTTAAGGTTAGGGGTTGGTCATCGACGTTGGATTTGGACATTTTTCGACCACCCCGTGTGTCCAAAATTGTGTACCTAGAGTCCAAATGTATTATTATTAAGCAAACAATGTATACAATAATGATTATCTCATTTTAAGTTTTAAAAATGAGTCCTAAATTGTTTGATGTATTTTCAATATGTGTTGTATCAGTGTAGAAACTCTCATCGTATTTTACAAAACTTGTTGGATTTTATTCTTGGTTTAATGGATTTCACCTGTATTCTCGTAGCTTGAAAACTTGGCTATGAACTCCAAGTCACGTAAATACCCCGTGTGTGGTAATGAAGCCCACACCCGGACAAGGAGCACAGGTCCTCCTAGATCCTCACCCGTTTTCCCCCAGTAAACGTTATACCCTCCGAAGAGAATACATGTAAATTTTCCAAGGTATAAAATATTCCTGGATTCGGTATTGGTCTATACATCAAGGGCTCATAGGATTTAGGCCAACGGATAGAAGTTATGCCCACCGTCGTTGAACCCTACTAGTGGTTGGATGTTAATCCAAACTCACTAGCATTTAAGTGCTTCATGGTGTGTGTGGTTCCTTTTAATGTACATAAAAGTAATGCATCGTATAGCACACATGCTTATTTTCAAATGCTATGCATATGAAAGATGTTTCAAATTCAAAAAATCCAAGCTACTCTAGATGCTCTTTAGGACTATGCACATTACGATGCTAAATGGCCACTAATCGGGCCTCACACATGCAAACCATCAACACATATCTATCAAGCACATTGTAGCCTAGGGTAGACTACAATTAGAGGTCTGTTGTTCCTAGCAACGCCTTTCTATTGAAAGCAAAGTACGAAAGAAAACTAGGACAATTGATTTACCATTTTTTTTAGTTCTTTTTCTAATTTGCATTCGAAATAGACCTACTATAAAAAAAAAAGAACAAAAAAGTTACAGAGGTATGAAAATAGGACCTACCTCATGTCCTGCACTATCTAAAATTCTAAAATTCTAAAATTTTCTATTTGTGTTGTCAGCAGGAAACTGTAGGTCTGACCTACGGTTCTGACTGTAAATCATGCCTTGTACCTACAATTTATTTGTTGGGCCATAGCTGATAGCTGCAGTATGAACCTGTAAATGCAAAACCTAAAAAAGCACAGTCAGATCTTAAAAATACGGGGTGCCACCGTGATCGCCTCTATAACCACTAGAAATGGTCACACCCGATGGTGGCTCCTATTGTGATAAATGGTAAAATATAGCATGCATACAAGAAATTTTTTTTTACAACAAATGAAACAAGAAAGAAAACACTTTATTCCATTGTATTCAAAGCCAAAATCCAATTACAAGTACGTCCCTCTTAGGAATATTCATTTTTATACAATATTACAATAGGAGTGCACAATTTTTTCCCTCTTAAGGGTAGGTGTGATTTCCAAATGCCTTTCAGAATGGCACGAACTACTCTAGGGTGGAGGTGCCCTCTTCTTCATGATGGGGAAGGAACTTGATGGTTTGCTCTCCTTTGAAACTGTTCCCTGCGGTCAAGAAACAATACAAGAATGTCAAAAATATAGGTAACCTCTCATGATGAGGCCCTTTTAGGTAAATTGTATAATGACACCATTAACATGCATAATCAAGAAAATGTAAAGAATGCTTCTAAGCTATGCAAAGTGGATAAGAATTCATATAATAACATAAAGAAAAGTAGCAGCTATACTATGCATGGATCAGATATAGAAAATGAAGCATAAGCATGCATAAAGAAAGAATTTAGGTCCTAATTGAAGCATAAACATAATAAGTAAATCTAACCTAATTCTATAGTCAAAAGTCTACTAAAATGCTATTAAACCGATAAAACAACTAATCTAACCTAATTAGCCGAACAACAAGGTAAATAGGAAGGCGATTATACCTCTGCTACAAACTATAACTTTAGTGAGTGGTCTACATTGTAAACCATGACTGACAGCCATGGTTAGCACTCTGATAAGCTTACCCTCAATTCCAAGGGTAGTGGGCGTAACCTCCTTGTCTAATTGATGTTCAAGGGTCGCCTTCAGTGTCCTAATAGGTTTGGCAGTTGAATCACTGTGATGGAATTTTGTTTGCCCGGATTTGTGTTTCTTGATCCTCCTAGGCTCCTAGAACTTCCATGGCAAACTAATCATTGGATGAATATCAAAGTGGCATTCAAATGCACAAATTCAGTATGCAATCTGATAGGGCTTCGTTGCTCGCTTGATCACTTCACACTCACTCGATAATTTGTCAATGCTTCACTATACAAATCATCTATATCATCTCCCCATTTGGAGGGGGTATTTTTAGGATGCCCTAGGACTTGCGATGGCTTCCTGGAGAAGCCAAGATCAAGAAGGGGTGGTTAGGACAGTTGGAATGGAAGCTTCTTCCCTCTAACCACCTTCTTCTAGAACCAATGGTCGTTTCAACCAATTTGGATTGGATTGAAGGCCAACTAAAATCCAGTTAAGACCATAGGTCATAGCTATAGTCTAGGCTACAAACCATAGGTCTCAGCCATGGTTTAGCTGTAAACCATAGGTCTGGGCTACGGTTTAGAGTGATTAGGCCAAGGAGCCCAAATTGAGTGGTTAGAACCACTGCTCTATCTTGGAGTCTGTCCAAGATCTTCCATATGGTCTTGTAGCATGTCCATATGAGTAGTCACCCTTGACATGATGCATTTTAGGTGTCTATAATTTATGTCTTTCAAAATACATTCAACTCATACTTTAATGTGCAAATAAATCTCTTAAAAGAACTATATTTTTCATCCTCTTGAAGACTGTAATATGATTATCTTTGCAACTTTAATCCAATTATGGTGCTTTACTGAAGCTTGATAATAATTCCAATTTAAAGTTCAACTAATGGACCTAATTGCACCCAATTTGCTTAACTTTAATGGATTTTTTAGATGATGTAGATCTTGTTTTTTATATTCACCATGTTGTTGCCTTGTGATGAATGAATTCTGCAACTTCTTGTTGATAGTCCAAAACAATTTCTTGCTTCATCAAAACATGGTCTCAAACCTTCTGTTTTGAGCCTAGGGTTTGGTGGCTTGATCCTTCAAGTGATATTCTATTTTATACTATAGATTCATAAAAGTCCTATCTTTAAAATGTACCTTCTTGTTGTGAAGGGCAATCTCTAAATCTTCTTGAATTTGGAAGGTTTATTTTTTTGGAGTTCTTCTTCAACCTCTTTATCGGCTTCCAACTTCGAATAGGACTTTTTTCTCAAGAATTTAAAGGTCTTGAGATATTCTTCTTCAGGATTTGGCACTCATTATCAAATTCTTCTTATTTTGGGCTTGTTTTTGGATGGTGACAATTATCTCAAATCTTTGACTATCTTTTATAGTGAATTTCTTCAATGAGTTCTCCTAGGAACTTCTTTGATGGCTTTTCCAATCTCTGTAATGAGGCTCTCCAAGAATTCTCCTTATTTCTCCTTGAGACCTCTCCAAGGTCTTTAGTCTTGTAGCTTCTCTAGTCTTCTTGATGAGACCTTTTGTAATGTCTCCTTCTCTGCAGTAGACAGAGCAAAAACTTGTTAGCCTAGTCACAGGGGTCCCCTAGGCTAAATAGTCCGATTACGAACTCAGCTTGGCGAGAATCCCAAAATTTAGAGGGTATAATTCTACCATTTTCAAGTATTGACATTGGAAAAGGGTTGCTAGGCAAAGTGAAAGGTGACATGTTTTAATATTAAGTTATAACTTTAATTTATAAAGTGTTATAACTTAAAATCATAAAGTTATTTGTCTAGGACTTGGGTGACCACTTTAATGACATTAAGAGACATCAATTAAAAATTATAAAATAATGACTTGTGGAAACCTAAAATGGGTTCCCAAACCCTAATTTGATGTTCTCTTTAAATTGGATTTTTGAGGCTCATTTGGGCATGGAAGAATTTATGTTTTTTGGAGAAGTTTTTCAGGGGTTTTCACTAGAAGATGGCTTGTTGGGAGTGGATTTCTCAGTAGGATTATCAGTTTCAGATGTGTGAGACCATCTCTAGCTGATAAGGGATTGAATTTCTCATCATAGAGAGATTATGTGAGCTTAACAGAGGTAGACAAGGGTTTGCCAAATTTTGAATTCATTTGGGTTGATGAACTGACCATATGGGTTATATTGTTTTGGCTATACTTCATCTGGGTCAGTGCCATTTTGATTGATTTTGGAGTGATAGATGCAATACTGGAGTAGGTCGTACAACATATGGGTGCTTAGGGAATCAAGTCATTTTCTCATAACAGGGAAATATCCCTTCAAATAATTATGGACAATTTACAAGGTAAGGTCGAACTCTTCAGCAGTCATACATCTTTCCTGTAGCGACCTCGGGGTGCATGCAATAATTAATTGGGCTTGGATTCACATTTTTGAAGGTTACATTTTGGGTGGCTTCATTTGGAGAGACAACTACACTTTACGAGGAAGGAATCGGAGTTTCGATGATCGAGTTATGAGCAAATGAATGTTTCAACTGTGTAATTTCCAGTTTGTTGTGCAAATATAGACCTATACTTTTAGGTCAAAAAATTAAATAAATAAATATCCATCTCCTTACTGAAAATTTATCATTTTTTCAAATGTTTGTTTCCTTATTGCATTATGAATGAAATTCAAGTCAATGCCTCAAACTAAACAAGCAAAACCAATCATTTCATTGCAAAAACAAACAAGCACAAACCAAAATAACTCAAAACTAGCAAGTGGGGGTGTATATTATAGTGGTATTAGAGCCACTTTTCCTACCAGCTTGTGAGTCATCATTACATGAGTGAAAGGGACAAACGTGCCTACAAAAGAGAAAAGAAAAACGTAGAGCAAGACAAATTGAATTGGCAGATTTATAAGCAGTGGCCTAAACCACCTCAAAGAAAAAGGATTACTGAGATTTTGGATATATCTACAGACTCATCTTCATTAGTTGCCATGGGGGACAAAACCAATCAAGATGAAATAGAAATGAAAATAGCTGATGATATTACATAAACACAGCATCAAATGTGATAGTTTGGATCAGTTGGTTGGGTTAATGATACAACAGGTAAATGAGATTAACATACTGGTGAACAATGCAAAGAACCCATAGAATAAACTAGCTAACACAGTACAAAGAGCAGGTAATGAGGAGTCGATGGCCAAAAGGGTAGGTACACCTACCAGGATAGAGAGAGTTAGTAGCTTGAGGCCATTCATGCCAATATTTCTACCATGTCCAGAACCAATTATTCCTCAACCAGTTGAGGAAGAGCTAGAGCCTACGATGGTAGACCAATATAGATAGTACAAACATGAATGGGATGAGCTTGGCCCAAAATTTTAGACCCTTATGTCATTTCGATACTTTGTGGATACTAGAAATAGATAAACTCCTAGGAATAGGGGAAGGCCTATTCATCATGGACAATAGGGACAACAAGGTCAAGGAGAACTTGTGCAGCATACGCCACATGGACGCCAAGAGATTCAAAAAAATATTGGAAAAATCCATATTCCTTTCTTTGATGCATCTAGAAAAATGACAGCCAAGGCTTGGGTCCAGAATATGGACACATATTTGCAGTTGAACCAGATGACTAAAGATGATGCCATCAAATTTTATACATTGCATTTGGAAGGTATTGCTCATGATTGGTGGCATCACGATATGCACACTTTGGGACATGACCGAGTGAATACTTATGTTGAGTTCACAGAGAGACTCCAACAGAGGTTTGATAAAAAGGAACAGGAGTTGGAGTTCAAGGAGTTAACTCATTTGAGGTAGTGGGGTTCAGTTGACTCCTACATAGTAGAATTCTAGAGACTATCCATCATGGTTGCAGATATGTCAGAGAGATAGTTAGTAGTCCTATTCATGGATGGATTTATGGAGCCATTACGAGGTTGGGTCAAAGCATTTAACCCAGGCACATTGCACGATGCTATCAAACAAGCTCGAGACATGGAGGTCACAACATCCAGGACTAAAAGCTAGTTCAAAGGTAAGGAAGTCAAATATTTCAAGAAAGATAGGGACCAAAAACCATTCAAGAAGGAAACTGACCAGCAAAAGGGGAAATTTAAAAAACTAGATCCTAATACCCTTCATGAACTCCGAAAGAAGGGGTTATGTTTTACATGCCAAAAGACTTGGTCCCCGGGGCATAAGTGTGAATTTAAGGGGAAGTTATAGCTGATAGAGTATCATTCAGATGATGATAATAATTCTAGAAGTGATCAGCAACGAAAGTGAGGACAACGATGGTGAACAACCTCTAGAAGAACAAGAAACCACCCAGGATCAAGAAGGAAAGGAGAGTAATACTCTAGCTCACCTCCATAGCATCCAGGGAGCCCAATATTTGCGGGTATGGGGTGTACTTAAGGGGTAACATGTGGTGACTTTGATTGATGTTAGAGCCACACATAATTTTATCGATGAGGGGTTGGTTGCATGAAGGGGATTGGAGATAGTAGAAGTAGATACATTCAAATTCATGATCGCAGATTGATTCTCCATTACTTACACTAGGAAGGTGCCACAGTTGAATATTTCATTGGGGAATTATGAGGTATGTGATGATTTCTTTGTGGTCAGCATAAGGAATCTAGACATGGTACTTGGTATTCAGTGGTTGCATACGTTGGGAGATGTCGTATTCAACTTCCAGAATATGGAATTGAAGTTTAGATCTGAAGGTCAACAAATAGTGTTGAGAGGGATGACATCAGGAGGAACTCAAGTAGTTTCCTTCAAACGGATGGAGAAGCTTATGAGACATAATCATATTGAGTGGGCAGCCCACTGTGTTATCCTACCTACATCTACAAAGGAGAATAAACAAACTTATCATCCAGACATCCAGGCTTTGCTTACCAAACATAGCAAAGTTTTTAGTAACATACCACTAGGGGTACCACCAGACAGAGGGGTTGAGCATATCATCGAGTTGGAGGAAGGTACTAGCCCTATTATCATTACTCCATATCGACACCTGAAGAGATATAAGGATGAGATAGAGAAGACCATCCGTGAGTTGATTGACATGGGGCACATCAAACCAAGAAAGAACCCATTTTCTTCATCTATGGTTTTAGTAAATAAAAAATATGGCACTATGCGTATGTGCATTGATTATCGGGTGTTGAACAAAAATACAATAAAAAACTGATACTTGATACCATGCATAGATGAGTTATTAGATGATTTACATAGTGTAGTTTATTTCACCAAGATTGATCTGAGATCAAGCTATCATCAGATCCAAATGAGGGAGACAGATGTGGAGAAGACTACTTTTCGGTGCCACTATGGGCATTTCGAGTTCTTGGTTATGCCATTCGGGCTAACCAACGCACCTGCCACATTTTAGTCTTGCATGAACAAGATTTTTTAGAGGTAGTTGAGGAGATTTGTGTTGGTGTTCTTTGACAACATTCTCATATACAATCGCACATGGGAGGAGCACCTGAGGCATCTGGATGAGGTGTTGAGTATTCTGGAGGCAGAGTCTCTTTTTGCTAAAGAGACTAAGTGCGAGTTTGGGATGACCGAGTTGTTATACTTAGGTCATATCATCAGTGCTCAGGGAGTCAGGATGGACCCTGAGAAAATATAGGCTATATTGGATTGGTCGCCTCCGACCACCCTTACACAACTCAAGGGTTTTTTTGGGTTGTGTGGTTTTTACCATAGATTTGTCAAAGGATTTTCATAGTTGGCAGCACCTTTGACAAACCTTACTAAAAATGGAGTGTTCCAGTGGTTAGACAAGGCACAATAGGCGTTTGATAGATTCAAAGAAGTCATGAGCAGTTGTCCAGTATTGGCCATTCTAAACTTCACCAAACCTTTTGAGGTGGAGTGCAATGCATCGGGTGAAGGTATTGGAGCAATTTTGATGTAAAACAAACATCCAATAGCCTTTGAGAGCCAGAAACTGAGGGGAGGAGAGACCAACTATTCGGTGTATGATCGAGAGATGCTAGCCATCATGCATGTGCTAGCTAAGTACAGACAATATTTGGTGGGCCAAATATTTATTGTTAGAACTGACCACAATAGCCTCAGATACTTTTTGAGTCAAAAGTATCTCAATGATAGGTATATGAAGTGGATCCATAAGATACATGCCTATGAATTTGACATTGAATTTGTCAAAGGGAAGAAGAATGTGGTGGCAGATGCACTATCTAGATGCCCCCACTTGTGTTCATTGGTAGAGATTACTGAGGATTGGAGGCCCAAGCTTATAGCAGATTATGCCAAAGATGATTTTGCTCATCGAATCTTGGAGGGTACACAAGACAATGATAGGTATGTTGTCAGGGATGAGGTGATTTACTATCGAGATAGAATTTGGATCACATCAGATTCCAAGTTCAAGAGACAAATATTCAGACTTCTACATGATACACCTATGGCAGGACACCCTGGCTACTATAAGACCTATAGGCAGATCAGGGAGAGGTTTTCTTAGAGAGGGCTTAAGGATGATATCTTGTAGTACATCTGAGAGTGTTATGTGTGCCAACAAAACAAATACGAGCATACATTCCCTACGGGTTTACTTCAGCCACTCCCCATTCCTTCATAGAAGTGGGAGAGCATATCCATGGACTTTGTTACATGACTTCCCAAGGCATATGAGAAGGATTGTTTATATGTGGTGGTAGATAGACTCATGAAGTATACCCATTTCTTTGCCATCACCATAGGGTTCACAGTAGCGCAGGTGGCTGAGCTATTTTTTAGGGAGGTATTCAGACTGCATGGCTTGCCTAAGACCATTGTCAGTGATCGAGACAATAAATTCATGAGTCTCTTTTGGTAAGAGCTATTCAAATTATGTGGGATAGAGATGACACCAAGCATGAGTTATCATCCTCAGACTGATGGACAGATAGAGATTGTCAACAAATGGATTGAGGAATATCTGAGGAATTACGTGTCAAGACAACAAAAGGCATGGGTTAGATGGTTGTATTTAGGAGAATATTGTTACAATTCATCCTATCACATGTATATTAAGATGTCACTATTTATGGTATGTATGGGTATGAAGCACCCAGCTTCATGGATTTGGTTTTAGGTGACAATTGGGTTCCCAAGGTCAAGGATTTTCTATAGGAGACACAGGATATCATGCATTCACTTCAAGAGAACTTCAGACAGGCACATGAGCAACAAAAGAAATATGCTAATCATAAGAGGATTGAATGCTCATTTGAGATAGGTGACATGGTTTATCTAAGACTACAGCCATTCAGGTAGTCATCATTGAAGAGGAGTGGAGTTGAGAAGCTTAAGCCTTGATTTTATGGCCTATTTAGAGTCTCACGGTATGTGGGTGAGGTAGCTTATGAGCTGGAGCTACCTAAGAGCAGTAGAGTGCATAATGTGTTCCACGTATCTCGCCTCAAGAAGGCATTCGGACACAATGTCACACCCTCGGTAGATTTACCACCTCTGGATAAAGAGGGCAAGTTGGTATTAATTCCAGAGGCAGTAATTGTGTAGAGAGAGCGTACCCTCAGGTGAAGGACTATAAAAGAGTATTTTATCAAATGGAGGAACTTACCTGAGGAAGATACCACTTGGGAGGGTGATGCTATATTGTAGACTCTAGGATTCCAATTGCTTGAGGATGAGCAATTTTGAGGAGGGGAGACTATAATGTCCCCTTCTCTGTAGTAGATGGAGCAAAGACCTGTTAGCCTAGTCACAAGAGTCCCCTAGGCTAAACAATTTGGTTAGGGACTCATCTTGGCGAGAATCCCATCATTCAAAGGGTATAATGAAGAACACAAGCTTATACTGAGAGGGGTGGGGTGAACAGTATAAGACCTCTTTTTACTTTTTCCTTTATACTTCAAAATAGTAAAGCAATATACCCAAAGCAATATCAAAGCAATGCACAATATCATCCACAAAGTGACACCAATTTTAACGTGGTTCACCCGTAATGGTCAGGCTACGTCCACAAAACTTTTCTCTAAAAGTTATCTCAAAGTTCTTTGGGAATCCTTCCCAATTACAATGTTTATGAGCCTCGGCCCAAAGGAGATACCTTCCCCCAATCAGAATTTATGAGCCTCTCGCTCAAAGGAGATACCTTCCCCCAATCAGAATTTATGAGCCTCTCGCTCAAAGGAGATACCTTCCCTCTCGCTCTGGAAATGATCCCTCGAAGATCAACTCGCCTCTACCTCTTGCCAGCACGTGGAACTCCTTTCCATCGAAGACCTCCTGTCCTCAATGCTTAGCCTAAGAGACCTCTGCCTTCTATGATCACGTCCACAATAGCTCAGCAACTCTGTACCAAACACAGTCAGTCGGTCTAGTACAAGTCTTCCTCCGTCAGATCTGTCCAACTCTTGAACAAATCAATCCTCTGCATACAAGCCTTCTCAAAGACTTGCCAACTATCCTCAGGTTCTTCTCATAGAACCAATGCACCTCTGTCCTCAAGTTCTCTGATAGAACTATCAAACTCAGCTCACAAGTCCTCTGCTAGGACCTGTCCAAATCTGCTCACAAGTCCCCACCGAAACCTATCCAAAACTGCTCACAAGTCCCCACCGAAACCTATCCAAAACTGCTCACAAGTCCCCACCGAAACCTGTCCAAAACTGCTCACAAGTCCCCACCGGAACCTGTCCAAAACTGCTCACAAGTCCCCACTGAACCTGTCCAAAAACTCAGCAAGCTCACCAAGAAAAACTTTCTTAGTAGGAAATCACAAAGTGAATTGTTAGAGACCCAATGTGATTTTTCAAACTCATAGAAGCATAAAGAGAATTGTTAGAGACTCAATATGTTCTATACTCAAATCCCAATCTCAAAACTCAACTCAAATCAACTCAACTCAATCTCAATCTCAAATCTGAAAACTCAACTCAATATCTGAAATGGATAGGATAGAATGTTTTCTTTCAAGAACATGAAACCCCAACAATTGCCAACTATGCAAAGAATCACATAACAATGATACTCATGTTCTTTTCACCATCAATTAGGGTTTCAACAACAATGCTCATCAAACAAGGTTTAGTCAACCAACACCATTCAACTCAACATCAACCTTGAAGCATTCAACCAATCATCACAAGAAAAGGAAACAAGTAGAAATCCTTTTCCCTCCAAAGATATTTGAACAAAATAGCCACCAACACAATATCACCAAATGCAAAGAATAACTTGCTCAAATCAACTCAATGGAGTAAGCCCAATATCATGAATCAAGTAAAGCAATAACTTGATCAAACAACCTCTATGGAAGCAACTCAACCATCAAACTCAAAACAGCCAACCAAGGGTTCCACCAACTCAATGCAAGTAGCTAGACTCACAAATATAAACCCTAGTGCACAAAGCTTCCACTATCTCAAACCAAAAATTATGCATTCACCAAAAACTCTCCTTAAGGATAACAATGCATAAGTAGTCTTCAACAAACCAAAAAATAGGATTTACACCTAGCCAAAGGATACCTAGTAGAATACCTTTTCACTCCAACCTTATTTCAGAAAACATACACCAATCATACTCATAAGAAGAATGTGCCCATACCTTATTGGAGTAGAAGATAATTGAACCTTCAAGCTGTCACCACACACAACTCTCAAACTTCCAACCAAGTTAGGGTTAGAATAAAAAGAAATGAGCAATAATATAAACTTCCTTTATTACACCTTTTAGCTCCACTTCTTTAAACACAACCACCATAACATGCCAATAAATCAACAATCACAGACTCACACCTTATACCTCCATTTTTAATTTTAGCATAGCAAAGAATAATCTTAAAAATACATCCAAAGAAATATGCCCTTATTTCTCCTAAGCTTTTATTCAATGCTAATCACAAAAGCCAAAACTCATAAAATTTAATCACACCTTATAAATCATTGTCCAAGAAACTCCGAATTTCATGGCATAAAGACGTTTTAATAAAAACGTGTGTTACTCTAGCAAAGCACCCCCACGAGACTCGAAACGGTGACCTCCGCCAATGCAGCGCCCAACAGCAACCTTCGCTGCCACTAGCCCACGTGGGCTACGAAGTTCACAAGTGAACTTCCCTCCACTTCACCCTCGAAAAAAACTCCCGAAGACTTTTCAACCGCACGTGCTTCTAAGTCTTCCTTCGATCGCAACGAATACAGAGCACAAACACCGCAAATTGCATTCGAGGAATTTCGAATTAATTAGCCTTCCAACCTTAGGAGTTGGAGAATAAATAGTCTCTTCGAAGACACCTTGACGTCGACGGAAATAAAGACCATTTCGAAATTAATCAAAAGTCTTTTCAAAAAGGGTTTAAAAACCCTTAAATAATTTTAATAAATTAAGAATAAAAAAAGGTTTAAAAACCTTTAAGTATTTTTAATAAATTAAAAATAATTTCTCCCTTAATTAATTAAATAATTAATTAATTAAAACCTTGAAGGGTTTTAAATAATAATTAAATAAATAATAAAGAGAACCTCCATTGGTTTTAATAAAAACCATTTAACTTGGTTTTAATAAAAACCCTATCCAACTTGGTTTTAATAAAAACGGTTTGGTTTTAATGAAAAACCCTTGCCAATGGAATCTCTCCGGATTCTCTTAAAAATATTCTCTTGGAATCTTCCACCTTTGAAGCCAACACATCCTCTTAACATTAATGCCATTTCCTTTTGACATCAATGACAACTCATAGACAAGAAGCTAGGATCTCAAACCCAAAATTGCCAACAATCTCCCCCTTTGTCATTGATGGCAAACCATGCTTCTCAACAACACAGAAACTCAACATAAATAACTCCCCCTGTCTTGAGGCTCTCCCCCTTACTCAAATCTCTCCCCCTTTGTCATCAATGGCAAAGGGTCACCTTTGGGGCTCGGGACTAAGAATGAGCCTCTTAGCTTAGTCCCTCCCCCACCTCCTGATGAGGTGATTAATTCTTGGGTGGGAGTAAAACTCCCATTAGGCACTGATCATCATCAGCATCTATAACTTCCTTGTCGGGCCTTCTCTTGAACTCTTTGTCCATATTCCTATTCCTGTCACTATTCTTGTTCTTGTTCTCATCCCTGTTCTTGTCCATGCCTTGATCCTTGGACCTGATCATGCCACTGTTCTCGTTCCTGTATTCTGGAATTTTAGCTCTACACTATCTGATTATGTGACCTTCATTGTTGCACTTGAAACACTTGACGATGTTGTTTCTCTGAGGTAAACCTGATCTTTGAATCCACCAGTTCTGACCAAACCTGTTTCGACCAAACTTGTTCTGCCAAACCTATTCTGACCAAACCTGTTCTGACCAAACTTGTTCCGCCAAACCTGTTCTGACCAAACCTGTTCTCGTTATTTGCCTTGCAATAAATCGCCTTGTGCCCAAACTATTGACAAGAGTAGCAATACCCTTGAAAGTAACTAGCACTTCTGAAACTGTCATTTACCTCCTTCACTTGAGCCATGCAATGTGAAGCCATCTGACCAAACCCGTGACAAGCAAAACATCTCGCCTTGAAACTTTCCTTTAATTGACCTCTTAGGTTCTAAAAACTTCTTCTTCTCATTCTGAATTCTATTTTCTATTTCTGTGCATCTATCATTCAAGGACTCCTTTTCTGAAATACTTTCCTCATCAGAACTCTCTTCCTTTTGGAGTCTCTTACTAGACTCTCCAACTTGTTCCTTGTGTGGCTTAACAAAACCAAGGCCTGTTTTATCTGTTGTCTTTCTTTGACCTTTGATGAGTGACTTAACCTTTTTGGAGCTATCTTGAAACCTGTAAAGCTTATCCTTGTACTCTTTAGTTTCCTCTTTCAAAGAAGCCATTTTCTGTTCTAACTCACTATACTCAAGAACCTTAGACTCTAACTCATCCTTGAGTTCTTGTGTCTTAGCCATAGAGAAGTCAAGACTTTCTATAAGATCATCTCTCTCCATACAACATTCATCTAACTTATCCTTGAGTCTAGCATTCTTCTTTCTTTCCTTTTTCAAAGCACTAAGAGCACTAATAAGTTCACCTTCAAGATCTACTTCACCTTCCTCTATATCTTCCTCTATTTGTTTGCTTTTTGAATCATCAAAGCCTTTTTCAGATTTCTTATCACTAGAGGTGCTACCCTTTTCAAAAACCATACATGCATCTTCCTTATAGTTTTCTGAAGCATCCTCATACATACTAGAAACCAAATCATTATTTGTGCAATCATCCTCAAGGTGACCAAAATTTCCACATCTAAGACATTTCATGATAATGAATCTATGTTTCGGTTCTTCCTCTTTTTCTCATATGAACAACATCTCATTTTCATTATCACTTGAAGAACTTTCACTATCACTACTAGAACACTTACTTGCTTTGTCTAGGTAGAAACTCTTCTTGTGCTTGTGAGAATACCTCTTTCCTTGATTGTTGTGCTCATCTTTGTTTTTCCTGTGATGCTTGTGCTTTTTAGAATCCTTGCTCTTAGAATCCTGTTTATCTTCATCACTTTCATTCTTGGGAATAGATACAATCAGTAGCATAATGACCAAACTTTCCACAATTGAAACATCTTATATTTTTCATACTTTTGTGCTTTCTAGAGAACTTGCCTTTCTGTCTGTAATATGCCTCTTCATCACTAGAAGACTCATCACTATCTTGAAGTTTTACCCTTGGAATTCTTGGTAGCCTTGAAAGTCGCCTCTTTCTTGACATCAACCTTCACTTGAGTTCTCAACTCAAATGCTGCAAGTATACTATGGAGCTCATCCTTTTTCAACTTATCCAAATCTTTAGCTTCCTCAATAGCAAAAATATTTTCACTAAATCTATTAGGAAGAGATCTTAAAATCTTATCACAAACATCATTTTCAGCAAGCTCAAGACCTAAGTCTTTCATGGAGTTAACAACCTCATCCATACGAAGCATGTAGTCACTAATATTTTCATCATCATTCATCTTGAGTTGTTCAAACATACCTTTGAAGTGTCTCAACTTGGCCTTTCTCGACATTTGTATCACCCGTATGAACCACCTTCAACTGTTTCCACATTTCACTAGTCTGTCTTGCAGTGAATCACTTTGGTGAGATCTCCTTTCCGTAAGCCTTTCAGGATTGCATTCATTGCTTTTGAATTGTTGTGATGTAGGAGCCTTTCTTCTTTAGTATTAGGACCATGTTCAGGAATAGTGTACTCATCTTCAATCACTTCCCAAACCTCATTCCCAAGTGCCATTAGATGAACCTTCATCCTTGCACTCCAAAGACCAAAATCTGACCCATCAAGAATAGGTGCTGCATTGCCACTTGAATGATCCATTGTGTTCTTTACTAGCTTTTCCTTCAAGTTGTTAAACTTTTCGAAGGCACCTGCTCTGATACCAATTGAAGAACACAAGCTTATACTGAGAGGGGGGGGTGAACAAGTATAAGACCTCTTTTTACTTTTTCCTTTATACTTCAAAATAGTAAAGCAATATACCCAAAGCAATATCAAAGCAATGCACAATCTCATCCACAAAGTGACACCAATTTTAACGTGGTTCACCCATAATGGTCGAGCTACGTCCACAAAACTTTTCTCTAAAAGTTATCTCAAAGTTCTTTGGGAATCCTTCCCAATTACAATGTTTATGAGCCTCGGCCCAAAGGAGATACCTTCCCCCAATCAGAATTTATGAGCCTCTGCTCAAAGGAGATACCTTCCCCCAATCAAAATTTATGAGCCTCTACTCAAAGGAGATACCTTCCCCTCTCCTCTGGAAATGATCCCTCGTAAGATCAACCGCCTCTACCTCTTGCCAGCACATGGAACTCCTTTCCATCGAAGACCTCCTGTCCTCAATGCTTAGCCTAAGAGACCTTCGCCTTCTATGATCACGTCCACAATAGCTCAAAGAACTCTGTACCAAACATAGTCAATCGGTCTAGTACAAGTCTTCCTCTGTCTCGTCGGATCTGTCCAACTCTTGAACAAATCAATCCTCTGCATACAAGCCTTCTCAAAGACTTGCCAAATCTGTCCTCAGGTTCTTCTCATAGAACCAATGCACCTCTATCCTCAAGTTCTCTTGATAGAACTATCAAACTCAGCTCACAAGTCCTCTGCTAGGACCTGTCCAAATCTGCTCACAAGTCCCCACCGAAACCTGTCCAAAATTGCTCACAAGTCCCCATCGAAACCTGTCCAAAACTGCTCACAAGTCCCCATCGAAACCTATCCAAAACTACTCACAAGTCCCCACTGGAACCTGTCCAAAACTACTCACAAGTCCCCACTGGAACCTGTCCAAAAACTCAACAAGCTCACCAAGAAAAACTTTCTTAGTAGGAAATCACAAAGTGAATTGTTAGAGACCCAATGTGATTTTTCAAACTCATAGAAGCATAAAGAGAATTGTTAGAGACTCAATATGTTCTATACTCAAATCCCAATCTCAAAACTCAACTCAAATCAACTCAGCTCAATCTCAATCTCAAATCTGAAAACTCAACTCAATATCTGAAATGGATAGGATAGAATGTTTTCTTTCAAGAACATGAAACCCCAACAATTGCCAACTATGCAAAGAATCACATAACAATGATACTCATGTTCTTTTCACCATCAATTAGGGTTTCAACAACAATGCTCATCAAACAAGGTTTAGTCAACCAACACCATTCAACTCAACATCAACCTTGAAGCATTCAACCAATCATCACAAGAAAAGGAAACAAGTAGAAATCCTTTTCCCTCCAAAGATATTTGAACAAAATAGCCACCAACACAATATCACCAAATGCAAAGAATAACTTGCTCAAATCAACTCAATGGAGTAAGCCCAATATCATGAATCAAGTAAAGCAATAACTTGATCAAACAACCTCTATGGAAGCAACTCAACCATCAAACTCAAAACAGCCAACCAAGGGTTCCACCAACTCAATGCAAGTAGCTAGACTCACAAATATAAACCCTAGTGCACAAAGCTTCCACTATCTCAAACCAGAAATTATGCATTCACCAAAAACTCTCCTTAAGGATAACAATGCATAAGTAGTCTTCAACAAACCAGAAAATAGGATTTACACCTAGCCAAAGGATACCTAGTAGAATACCTTTTCACTCCAACCTTATTTCAGAAAACATACACCAATCATACTCATAAGAAGAATGTGCCCATACCTTATTGGAGTAGAAGATAATTGAACCTTCAAGCTGTCACCACACACAACTCTCAAACTTCCAACCAAGTTAGGGTTAGAATAAAAAGAAATGAGCAATAATATAAACTTCCTTTATTACACCTTTTAGCTCCACTTCTTTAAACACAACCACCATAACATGCCAATAAATCAACAATCACAGACTCACACCTTATACCTCCATTTTTAATTTTAGCATAGCAAAGAATAATCTTAAAAATACATCCAAAGAAATATGCCCTTATTTCTCCTAAGCTTTTATTCAATGCTAATCACAAAAGCCAAAACTCATAAAATTTAATCACACCTTATAAATCGTTGTCCAAGAAACTTCGAATTTCGTGGCATAAAGACGTTTTAATAAAAATGTGTGTTACTCTAGCAAAGCACCCCCGCGAGACTCGAAACGGTGACCTCCGCCAATGCAGCGCCCAACAGAAGCCTTCGCTGCCACTAGCCCACGCGGGCTACGAAGTTCACAAGTGAACTTCCCTCCACTTCACCCTCGAAAAAACTCCCGAAGACTTTTCAACCGCACGTGCTTCTAAGTCTTCCTTCGATCGCAGCGAATACAGAGCACAAACACCGCAAATTGCATTCGGGGAATTTCGAATTAATTAGCCTTCCAACCTTAGGAGTTGGAGAATAAATAGTCTCTTCGAAGACACCTTGACGTCGGCGGAAATAAAGACCATTTCGAAATTAATCAAAAGTCTTTTCAAAAAGGGTTTAAAAACCCTTAAATAATTTTAATAAATTAAGAATAAAAAAAGGTTTAAAAACCTTTAAGTATTTTTAATAAATTAAAAATAATTTCTCCCTTAATTAATTAAATAATTAATTAATTAAAACCTTGAAGGGTTTTAAATAATAATTAAATAAATAATAAAGAGAACCTCCATTGGTTTTAATAAAAACCATTTAACTTGGTTTTAATAAAAACCCTATCCAACTTGGTTTTAATAAAAACCGGTTTGGTTTTAATGAAAAACCCTTGCCAATGGAATCTCTCCGGATTCTCTTAAAAATATTCTCTTGGAATCTTCCACCTTTGAAGCCAACACATCCTCTTAACATTAATGCCATTTCCTTTTGACATCAATGACAACTCATAGACAAGAAGCTAGGATCTCAAACCCAAAATTGCCAACATATAATTCTACTATTTGCAAGTGTTGACCTTGGAAAAGGGTTGCTAGGCAAAGTGAAAGGGGACATGTTTTAATGTTAAGTTATAACTTTAAGTTATAAAGTGTTATAACTTAAAATCTTAAAGTTATTTGTCTAGGACTTGGATGACCACTTTAATGACATTAAGAGACATCAATTAAAAATTATAAAATAATGACTTGTGGAAACCTAAAATGGGCGCCCAAACCCTAATTTGATGTTCTTTTTAAATTGGCCTTTTGAGGCTCATCAGTGCATGGAAGAATTTATATTTTTTTGGAGACATTTTTTAGGGGCTTTCACCAGAAGATCATAGGGCTTGTTGGGAGTGGATTTCTTAGCAGGATTATCAGTTTCATATGTGTGAGACCATATATAGCTGATCAAGGATTGAAATTCTCATCACAAAGATATTATCTAAGCTTAATAGAGGTAGATAAGGGTTTGCCAAATTTTGAATTCATCTGGGTTGATGAACTGACCATATGGGTTATATTGTTTTGGCTATACTTCATCTGGATTAGTGCCATTTTGATTGATTTTGGAGTGATAGATGCAAACTGGAGTAGGTCGTACAACATATGGGTGCTTAGGAAATTGAGGCATTTGCTCACAATAGGGAAATATCCCATCAAATCATTTTGGGCAATTTACGAGGCAAGGTCGAACCCTTCATCAGTCGTATATTTTGCCTACAAAAACCTTGGGGTGCATGTAACAATTAATTGGGCTTGGATTCACATTTATAAAGGTTACATTTTGGGTGGCTTCACTTGGAGAGACAACTGCACTTTATAGGGAAGGAATCGAAGTTCTGGTGATTGAGTTACGAGCAAATGAATGTTTCAACTGTGTAATTTCTAGTTTGCTATGCAAATATAGACCTGTACTTTAAGGTCATAAAATTAAATAAATAAATCTCCATCTACTTACTGCAAATTTATCATTTGTTCAAATGTTTGTTTCCTTATTGCATTATGAATGAAATTAAAGTCAATGCCTCAAACTAAACAAGCAAAACCAATAATTTCATTGTAAAAACAAACAAGCACAAACTAAAATAACTCAGAACCAGCAAGTGGGGTTGTATATTATATCTTTCCTTCAACCTTCAACTACGAAAGTGTTGGCAATGAGATCTTCTTCATAGATCTATGGAATAGGACTTTTGATAGTCCTTATTTATCTCTTCCAAGAATAGAATTTATTCAATGAGATATTTGATGGGTCTCTTCAACTTCTTCTAGAGGAAGTCTTCAATCAGCAAAGGAGATCACCAATCTCCTATATTTCATGAACTCTTCTCTAGATTCTTCTTCAGTTTCAAGGCTTCTATGGTCTTTTTTTGGATCAAGGCTTCTATGGCCTTTTATTTTGCAATAAGGTTTCAGTGGCATTTTCTTCTTCAAGAAGGCTTCTATGGTATTTTCTTCTGCAATGAGGCTTCTTGTGCCTTCTCTTCTGCAATGTGCAAGTCTGCAATAGGGCTTCCTTCAGTTTCCTTTTTCTACAACAATATATTAGTAAGATGACTCTAAATCTTGTCAATGATGAATCTTCACTAGTTGATTTATCAATCTAGTAGAATTGAATGTTGAGTCCTAGTCTTCACGAGTTTTCTATAACTCTGTGGAAAGACTATAGCCAAATGAAATCTCAAAAATTTTGAAACTGAGATTTGCTTCTCTCCTTTCAATCTATCTCGTGGCTCTCCCTATTTCTATCTGATCTACCATGTGCTCTGATACCACTATTATATTTTTATGGTGTATGCTAAGGGAAAATGTAATCACAAGATATGAAATATGCATAAATGTAAAATGCTAAAATATGTTATTAATGGAAAGTGATAAAAATGATACAATCTAGAATGGAGGAAATGAACACTCCAAAACTTATATTAAAGAACTACATTGTATCCTATCACCAATCAATATGGTGATCCACCCAGTATACCTACTACTACCTACAATAATTTATAATAACTCACTATGAGACCCTTTATATAAAAATATGGATTTCTTTGCCAACACTCTACCTAGTTGTACAAGGGGACACCTTGCATATTTACAACTTGCATATAGAAACTTGTGCATTTATTACATTCCTTGAAGTAACTAGCTAAATAACCCCTAAAGTAATCTACTACTATAATTACGTACCAAGGGTGGTACATTTACATGACCCAAATGATGTAAGATACTCTAACGAAATGATCACTAATCCTAGGATTGCAAAGTAAAAGCCTTTAAGCAAGGGTCCAAGAGAAATGCACAAACAAGGTTAAAACCCTAAATGCACACTAAATTCCTTTATTCTTTCAAATGCCTAGAAATTTAATCAAATGCTTTTCCTCACCTATGATCTATATTTTGAACAAAAATGAATAAAATAAAATTAAAAAACAACCTAGAGATCTACTTGAACACTTATCTGATTTGGTGGTTGTTCCAAGTTTTATCTTGCATCCAACAATATCCCATAACTTCAATTCTGCAAAATAACTTCACAAAACCCTCAAAAAATATGATCAACATTAGGGGGTTTACTTAGGACACTATATGAATAAACTTGGAGGTACATTAGTCAATACACCTAGGTCCTTTTAGCTAACCTTTAGAATGCAAAAATGAAAGTTGACCTTTATGGAAGATGAACAAATAGAATACAATGCAGTAGAACAGTATGATGAACATAGTACAAATTATGCAATTATGCTCTAGATGTAACATGAAATACAAATCTAGGGTTTGGGGGTAAACTTCTACCCATAAGCTTAACACAAGTGAAATCATACCTTGTACGAGGCAACCATAATTTTACTTCTAATGAAATCACACCCTATAATTACGGGGTGCAAGTTCATAATAGAAATAAAATGTAATAGAACGATGCAAATAAACTAACAATAGATGTGAATTTAGTAACGTGTAAATGAAAATGAGTGAAAACAACCTGGTGGGAGTGAAAAAGCAAAAAAAAGGATAAAGACCTTTAAAATAGTAGTGTTGAAACAATTTATTGCATCCATAGGATTCGATTGTCACGCTACAAGAAACCGTTTGAAACCAACGAGCTATTACAGGCTCTGGTCAACCTACCTCTTTGTTCTGATAAACATGAATATTGCTAAAGAAAAACTACATAATGGGTAAGGAAACCCCAGCGGTAATTTTATGATAAAACGTTGATTACACACTCCAGATTAATGTAACACTATATGTATTAAAATGACCAAGCAAGAAAATAACCATTTGTTATGCCTTATGTAGACTAGTGCCTAGATTCATTGGGTTGTTATAGAAATTTAACAACAATTTTAACATGAACAGAGAGAATGGAGAAAAGAAAAATTGGTGCTCTTAGACTTATTCGAATATCGTAATAAAACTAAAAGTTAACCAATGAAATAAAATTATGTAATACATTCAAATAATGTAATCCATTACATAGTAACACACCAAATTGATACAAATAAATGACAAGAAAAATATCCATAATTGTATTGATCTGAAAATATTTTTACATGTAGAGTGGGCAGGAAGCCTTTAAACTCTATTTTTCCATAAAAATATATCAATACAATGAAGGCGTTCTATTCGAATAATGTAACACAATCCTCCTACTCTCCTTGTTCCAATCAGGTAACTATAGAGTCTCTGAATATTTGAATAAATAAGATTGGAAATATTCTCAGCTTCTTGAGTACTTTCCTATCATAAAATCTTGCACAACAAGGGGAAGAAGAAAGAATGAATAAAAAATAGACACAAAAATGAGATTCAACAACACAACTCTAAGGGGCACTCAAGTATACCTCTTCGTAAAAATGCTATTCCCTAAATGCTTGATGATGATTTTGAACTTGGGCACTTCTTATAGGCTCGATTCTTGAATTTGTTGTTCTTGGTTTATTTTTAGCCTTACACTTGTCCTCTTCTGAGTTGATATTCAAAAATAGTATAGCTGGCTTCCACTATATATATATATTTGTTTATGTTGTACACTTTCCTTTGACCTTTTCAAACTGTAGCTTATTTCAACCAGTGATGGTGGTGTTTGGAGAGTCTATTTTTTCTTCCACTACTTCCTCTTGAACTATCCCCCTTTGAGCACTTGACTCTTTTGCTATTTTGAAGACTTTTTCTATTGGTATAGGTCCTTGTTTAGTTGGAAGAGTTGAGCTCATTTCCGATTGTTGACCATATGTTTCAACATTTTTCCCCTCTTGACCTTGTTGCAGCCACTTTATTTGTTTGTTGATTAGTCTCCAAACTTTTGTGTTAAAGGTTGCAGCAAACCTTAGCATGTTCATTTCTTGCAAAATTCTATTTTTTTGTATGGCAAGAATGGGCTTGTTTCTCTCATATTGGAAGAGCAACATCTCCACGGTATTTACCAGAAAGGTAGATTGTCTAGTCATTTCTGACTCATCATCTGACTCACAATTAAATATTTCTATTATATGCCTGAGTAGTTCTTCTACACTGGGGGCTTCCAAGAATTGGTCTAAGGACAAACCAATATCTGCCATTTTTCCTGTTGCATCTTCTATCATATTATCCATTTCAGTAACAACATTGATCTACCTTTCCTAGTTTACCCCAAACATGGCCACTTTTAGGAACTCAATATTGAACTAGATTTTATTGCCATAAATTGTTATTATCTCTTGGATCTACAACTCTTCAAAATGATCTCCCATTAAATCAAGGGTAGGACGAATGACTTTGAAGTCTTCTTCCTTCTCCTGTATCAATGCATGTATTTCTCGAGCAGTTATTTGAATCACCCTAATCTGCCTAAACATCTCGATGAGCCCTTTGGCATGAGCTCATATTTTCATTGACATTTACTTCTTCATTGTATTCAGATAATAGGCATGATTTGGAATCCTTACCACCGAAGGGATTGTGACTTTGGAGTATATTTTTGTGCCAATTCTATTATTGTTTATTTATCAATGCTTTCATTTCAGCTTTTTCCTTCTCTTCTCTTTTCAATTGATTCCTTAATTCTATAATTTTCTCGACTAGTTGGTCCATGGTTTGATTTTTCATTGCCTTGACAACTTTGACCATGTCACCTTCCTTTCCAAGTACTTATGAGCCTCCCATGTCCTCATTGATTCTAAAGACAATTGGGTCTTGCAGGGCAGGAATATTTACTTCTGCTATATCTAACATATATGTTTCTAATCATGGTTCATCTGCAAGTTGTTCTTCTATATCTCCCATTCCTGCCACTACCTATAATTCATGTTCATTTGTAGCAGTAAAGGTAGTTTGCTCATATGTCCTCTGCAAAAAAACCTTTGTATAAGGTAAGGACAATTTAGGTTTTTTTTTTTTTGTAGTGGTTATCTTTGTTTGATTCTTCACTTGGTGACTTTGGAATAGACTCCCAAATCCACCTGTTCTTCTCATATTCATCTGTATTACTGATGGAATTTTAATCTCCTGGCCTTTTATTTTTAGAGAGGTAAGGATGGCCATGGGTGCTAATTTATTCACACTTGTTACAACCAATACTCTATTAGAAATGGGAATTATAGCTTGTTATGGGAGAGAAGAATTTTGAACAAGTGTGGTTACAATATCTTTCCCTTTAGCTGCACTTGGGTTTTTGGAAACTTCTTGGGAAGTGCTTGGTGCTGCCTCTTTTCTAAGACAATCGTCTATAGGAGGCCTGGCCTATTTCTCTACTATGTATTCAGTATTCATAGTGACCTCCATTTGATCAATACCTTGTTCTTCTATTAACTCTAATAAAGGGTCTTCCTTGATTACTTGAGTAGCTCCAGGTAAAATAGGTGCTACAAATTCTACTGAACCTTCTCTAAGCCTTTTCAATTCTATAGGGTAATCATAGGCTTCATGAATCTAAGTGCTACCCCTATATTTAGGAGGGAACTCATTCCATACAACCTACAAATCTGTTCCTTTTTCCATAGCTTCCAATAATATTTCTTCATAAGCATCTTTTTTATGTTGTATTCGAGCATACTCTCATTTTTCTATCATTTTACTATATATTCCTTTCGGGTCATAAAACCTCCAAGTTATCTCGTCTAAGTCCATATTGTCTAAATCAAACATTCCCTTGAGCAGTGTAGGGTAGCCAACAAATATATAGTCTCCAAAGTGATAGGGAACATTGAGCTAGGGAACTTTACCATGTTTCTTCACTAGTCTCATCTTAGCTTCCTCGGCCACCTACCTACATAACTCCAGAGCTGCTAGGGACAATGGACAATACATTGGTAACAGCTTAGGGGGGATTTTGGCTCCATAGAGCCTAATATAGGTGAACCCTTTGGAGAAAAAGAAATCCCCAATCTCCTTTTCTTTGATGAAAGCCTTTACTCCTGGCCCTAGCCTTTCGGGGAGTAGGCCGGTTAAATTCTAGTGGATTTCTATCATAAAATGGTCACAGAACCAGCCCATGTGAGTTTGCCCTTCATGTATTCTCCAAAAATTGGTCTGTACATAAGGGTTGTTAATGGCTTCTACTCTTTTTTGGGCTTCTTCTCCCAATTTCCCCGCTATCAGGTGGATAAAAATTGAGTATTGTGAAAAATAGGGCATCTCTTGCCTTTGTTCAAAAACAACCTTTTTCAATTCTATCATCTGCTCGTGCATTTGGTTACTCAATTCTAGTTCCCATGCATAAATTGGGGTATTATTTGCCCGGTTGCTCTATGCTACTAAATATAAGACTTTTCTACTTACTACACTGAGATCTTGTACTCCTAGGACAATATTTACCATATCACAAAAATCTTGGACCCATGGCCTAAAAGTAGTTTTCCTAATTGGGAATTGATCAACTATTTTCTCATTTGTATCAAACAAAGATTTAAAAACTTCTAATATTGTTAACATTCGAGATTGAAGTTCAATTACCCATTTTATTAACCAGGTGGTAGACTCTATCAAATTGAAAACTTGCTTGATGTGCTCGACTTTGATGTTGAACACCGATCGGTATTTATTATCTTGAAATGTTCTAGTCCTCTCATCGTATGCCACTACTAACCATGCCATTAAGTCTAAGGAGAAGTAAACCTTCGGACATATCAACTTCCCGAGGTTGCTGGTCCATCTGTTACTTCTGGGAAAACCCTTGTACTGTAACCTCCTGGATTTATGAAATAGGTCAGCCATTATCCAAGGGGTTCTGTTATCATTCTCCATCAC
Source organism: Wollemia nobilis (assembly GCA_028583015.1). Taxonomy (NCBI): domain Eukaryota; kingdom Viridiplantae; phylum Streptophyta; class Pinopsida; order Araucariales; family Araucariaceae; genus Wollemia; species Wollemia nobilis. Next base: position 6,026,630 of record JAQPPZ010001031.1, on the reverse strand, counting down.
ACGAGCAAAACTCCTGATACATGTTTTTTTGATCTCATACTGTTGTGCTAGAGTAGGTTTCTTATCAGCTCCACACTTTTGGGTGAAGTCATACATTGTGCTACCAGGTACAGGCGGTCCAAAAATCTCAGAGTATGGTGATCGATCTGTAATGAATTTCACCACTTCTCTAGTGTCTTCGAGTGCAAAAGCGTCTCCCCAGGATGCCATTTTATTTAGGGTAATGGGTCTAGTTTCTTTGAAAAGAAAAGCTCAAAACTCTTTTTCTCTTTGTACCTCTTAAGTATCAATTTATGCTCAAGATTACCAGGGTGGTAAGATCGACTGATTTCGTGAGTTCAAATACTGGGTGGTAAAATGAGTTCAATATTTTTAAACATTTTTTCATTAATACTGTGTTACCAACTACTTTTTAAAATTGACCAAAGGAAATTCACCAACACAGTTTCTTCTAAAGTTGGGCTTTTATGGCGGGTAGTGTCCCTCATCCTATGTGTCCCTGGGTTCTTTGGATTGTGTACCTACAATAATTTATAGTTTTACTATTGGTCGTCTTTGTCTACTATGACATGGAACTACGATGTGTGGTAGTGGTGGCTTCTTTTTGAACATCGTGCCACCTTGGCCCTGGACGATAATTAAATCTTAGGGATCGATTACACTTTTAATTGGGAAACAATCATCTTGGGGATCCCCATAATATTTTATTCTTGATGTGAGTGTCTGTCATCATCTTGGATATCTATTGGGAGGAATGTGTCTTGTAAGTTTATTCTGAATATTTCAAATCCATTAGATCAAATTTTTGACCAAGCTCAATCGTTCGATCGTCTACACATACCTTAAATTTCCCTAAATAACTATGAATGAGCGCAGCCATTCTATCATAATGGATAAGGTCGTAGCCTTTGATTTCATTTGTATCATCAAATCTACTATAGTGTACCCTTAAACTATGGCCGTTAGATCTCGGTGGGTTAAAACACAACTATTTATCTCCATTTTGTATATAACTTGAGCTTTGGAAGAACCATGACCATTGGATCAAATTAAATCATAACGCAACTATTGATCTAACTTGGATCTCCTTTTTAATAAAGTTTTTATTGATCCATGATCATATTCCTTTTATGCGAAACCATTGGATCTGTTGAGCCTTAATCGTAGTCGTTGAATTTAGTTTGACTTGCCATCATTTTGACTTTGGGATTCATGTGGGAATCCTTTATCGGTCATCCCTATCATGGCCAGTCGCACCATTGATTCGTCTTCTAGGGATGTCACATCCATCGATAAGATTAAACCTGCAAATGATTTAGATGAAAAGATACGATTATTCTTCATAGTTAAACCTTTATGTCTCATGGTCGCACCACCAACGTTGGATTAACCTTTGTTCCATCGTAGCCTTGGATCTTTTATAGCCTTCTTTTAATTGATGCATCACTACCATTATATTCTATTGAGATATAATGTAGCCATTGATCTTACTTATATCCATACATACCTTGGTCAACTGGGGTGAAAGCGCATTTGTTAGATATGTCAATGAATCTAGCACTATCGTCGGATATATCAGAAGTATTATTTATATTTAAGATCAAGCACATTCATTAAATCTTTTTCTTATGAAGCGTAAATGTTGGATTGGGCTTTACTTACTTTTTTTTTACTTTGACTTAATCGTCGCCGTTAGATCTTGATGCGAGTCTTCACCACTGTTGATTTATTTCCACCTACAGGGTTAGTCTTTAAAAACAAGTGTAGCCATTGATTAAATCATATTTCATCACTTCCATAGATATTATTTATTCAAAGCAATCAATATTATAAGGGAAATGTTGAAGAGAGCACATCTACTTGATTAATGAAGGATTAAGCACCACCTTTCGATTTGCTCAAGATGCTCGATCATTAATTAAAGGGGGCACATACCTTTATATTTACAAATTTAAAATAGATTTTAGCCTTAGGTTTTTGACATTATGCTTATGCTTTGGGACCCTTAAGACATGATCATGGAATCGAGCGCATTCGTAGGATCTTCATCCTTCTTGAGCGCTACCATCGGATCTATTTAACCAAAGGGCACATGTTTTTAGTTTTTTAATACTTTAGACTAAAAAAATTTATTTTACCTTTCGACTTGGTTAGCTTATCTCCTGGTCAACTTATTAAAGTGCAACTATTCGATTAGGGATGAATGGAGCGCCACATTTAGATACAATTTAAGGTGTTCGATTATTAATGAATGGGGCGCATAACCCCAAGCCTTAATTAAGGTTTTTGATATTGCTTAGATTTTTGGGTTTTTAGACCATGGCACTTGATTAAATCCTTTTAATACCTTAGGAATTTAATTTTTTAACATTTGAATTAGGTCCAAATATGATTATTGATCTGGGAGACTAAACCTTGTCTCTTAAATGGTCGAGTTTTATTAAAAGGGATTGAATTTTGTAACCTCTTTAAGATATAACAATTTTTTTTAAAGGTGCACATATTAGCAATGTTTAAGGTTAAACTCATTAATCAACTTATGGAAAATCAACTTCTCTAATAAGATGCAAAGATACCAGCAATGCTTGGTTATTTTGATGAAACCAAAAATTTAAATTTGGGGGTTTCAAAGTTTGAGTCAAATTTGGCTCCAACATAGGCTTTGACTGGGACAATGTGTTGAAAACATGAAGCACATGAGAATCACAAAATCTCCTAGTTTTATTATAATTTGGACAAGAATTCAAATCATCAATACTGATGAGCAAAACTTTGAAAATGAAATATAACCATCTAAAAATGAAAAATTGTACAAACTACAGGATATCCAAGCAATAGAGTATTTGAAAACTGTAATTCCTTTTATTCAATTTGGAAACTAGGGTCAGATTTTTAGAAACAGATGAGTTTTTTTTAGATAGATTGTAATGCTTGTTCTAACTAAGTCATAGGATATAATTACACAAAATTTGTTAAAGCCAGTTGCTCCATCATTTTTAGGCCCATGTGTGTGTTTGTGCATTCATTTTGATTTCTAAGTCTTATAGAACTTTGTCATATCTGAGAAAAACAATTAAGCTTAATATATGATTTCACTCTTTAAAATTTTCACCATTCTACAGGGCTCCACTACTAGTCAGGCGTCTATAGCCTCGGTGGAGTTGCTTCTAATCCCATCCGGTTTTACCCTACTACCAATCAGGAATCTATAGCCCTGGTAGAGGTTTTCCAAGATATCTCAGGAAGTGACTCAATTTACTTTATTTTTATTTTTCTTTCTCGTTTGAGAAGTACTTGGATATATAAGCAAATTGTGCAAAGAGTATGCCTGAGTTGAGGATTAGTTTTTGGCTAAAAGGATGAGTGTAATGATTTTTGGCTCAACCACCCTCTCAAAGATAACTCAATTCTTTGGACCTTGAAGTCACCTTAAGTATAATTTGTAATGTGAGGCTTTGACATGATGTTTCAATCAACTTAGTTTTCATTCTGTTTTATCTCATATCATATAACCATTGCATAAACATTCATATTTGAAAAAAATTGTATACCTCATCTGAGTCTAAAATAAATCTCTTTTCTTCTTATTGTTTTTTAGGGAATCAACAATAATGTATACTCATAAAAATAAGAATACCATGTGTAACAACAAACTCAGAACTAACAATAATGGAAAAGCATATCTAGTACTCAAAATAACAACAAAATACATCACTCTGTTTTTGGGATTTTTTGCTTTTCCACATATTTTATTTTATATATATTTAAAATTTCACCTTCAACATGGATTATACATCTTGAGGTGTTGGCCATTAGTATGGATAACCATTTGTTCTCCCTGCAAACTATGCAACTTATAAGTATTATGCACTATAACATGGGCTATTTGGTATGGACCAATCCATTTTGGTTTGAATTTTCCTTTTTCACCATGCTTATCATTTTTAGGATCCCAATAGATGACTATATCTCCTTGAGAAAAAGGAGTACCCTTGGATTTTTTATTAAACAATTTCATAGTTTTCTGAGTTTGTGTCATCATTCTATCAAGGGTCTCTCTTCTTTGCTCTTCTAGTAGGAAAATTTGGTCAAGCCTTCTTTGTAAAGGGATGGGGTCTTCATGATCCTGCAACAAGAGGGAAAGTGCCAATTTTTCTATTCTTGGGGGTAATAATGCTTTCTCTCCATATACCATCTCATAGGGAGTCCTTCCTGTGTTTCTTTTAATAGACAACCTATCAGACCATAGAGCAAATTTAAGTTCACTATCCCACCCCCTTTTGTTATTACCCAATGCCCTTTTTATTCTAGTTATTACATTCTTATTTGATGACTCAACTAGGCCATTTTCTTGGGGGTAATAATTAGTAGAGTGAGACAGTTCAATTCCATATTCAACACAAAACTCTACCATTTCATATGAAACAAATACTGTGCATTATCTGTAACCAATTTTTGAGGAACTCCGAACCTGGTTAGAATATTTTAGTTCAAGAAATTGATAATGGTTGTAGCTGTGGATATTCTTAGTGGAGTAGCCCCTACTCACTTTGTAAAGTAATCTATTGCAGTTGTGATCCACTTGTACTGGCCAGATGAATTATGCTTGATATCTCTAATTAAATCAATGCCCCATTGGGTGAATGGTGCTTCAATGATTACTTGCTTGAGGGGCATGTCTGCTAGATGTTTTTTTCCTACAAAAACCTGGTAGTTATGATAGTTCCTAACATATTTATATACATACTTAAAAATGAAAGGCCAATAATAGACTGCTCTCATAATTTTATTAGCTATGGCTCTTGGAGCAAAATGTCCCCCACAAAAACCGTCATGTTATTCATTAATTATTTTTGGGATTTCACTTTCATATAAATAGACTAATAATACTCCGTCAGGGTGTTTCTAGTACAACACACCATCTTATATATAAATTTTTTGAGCTTGACTGACCTCATTCTGTTTGTTGACATATATTTCATGAATGATAGGGTTTGTAAGTATGACAAAATTTCTTTATACCATTTGCATTCGGTATTATTGATTCTTCTGACATCATATGCCTCATCTATTGTGAGAACATTATCAAATCCTTCTTCTTCTTTTTTGGCTAACAGTCTAGCCAAACCTTGCCCTTTGATAGTTTTAACTATTTTGAATTTAGCATTGTACTGCAGAAGCTTCACCATCCATCTTGTTGGTCTTCCTAATGGTTTTTATTGAGAAAAAATATCTTTTATTGTTATAAAAGGGATGCAATAGTAAACTTTATTTGAGCCAAATATACCTTTAAAATATTCTAAATATTGGATGATTGCGTAAGCATGTTTTTCTACCAAGGTGTATTTGAGATGAGCTCCTTTCAGACCTGAACTCATGAAGGCTATTAGCCTTTCATTATTTTCACCATATTTCTGCAAAAGAGCTACAATAATGGAGTTTTTAGATGCATAAGAATATATATTAAAATATTTTGCATAATCAGGGCAACTTAAGGCTGGAGTGGTTGATATGGATTCTTTGATCTGGATAAATGCTTCCATATTTTATATTTTCCATTTTATTTCTTGGGATTTAAATAAATTCCAAATTCATTACACTAAGCAAAAATTGCAGTTAAGTGTTCTATATGATCTTCTAGATTATTAGAAAACACGGTGATATCATCCAGGTATACAACTACAATTTTGAACATTAATCCTTTGAAGGTAAGTCCATTACCATCTGAAAAGTAGCACCTGCATTCATTAGTCCAAAAGGTATTCTTAAATATTCAAATGTGCTCCAAGGTGTAGTGAATGATTTTTTATGTCTATATTTTGGATTTATCTAAATTTGATTGTACCCTAAAAATCCATATAATAGAGATAATCTAGTTGAGCCAACTACTGCTTGCAATAATTATTCCATGTTGGGTAATGGGTAATTGTCTGCGTAAAGGCTTATAAGCTTTGTCAAAATTATCAAATAGACTCTCTAGAGGAACCAATCCTTTGGGTATCCTATTTGTTTTCAACTAGATTACTTCTAATAGCTCTCCTATTTGGTCTTTTAGCTTGTCTTTATCCTTTTTATCACAGATTACATCTGCATACTAATTTTGCAGAGTCATAAAATATTTAATATCTATATCATCCTGAAAAACCTGTAGATAAACTATGTTTTCTGGCATAGAAGACTTATAGACTGAAATAGTTGGGAATATTTCCATATAGTCTATAGTTATCTCTAGGTGATCTAGGCCTGAGGCATTCATAGCTAAGAGATCTATGACATGATTTTTTTCTATTGGAATATATGAGATATTGAAAGCTAAGAATTTTTCAATTTCTTCTAATACTGCATTTTTATATTGCTTAAGCCTATGATGCTTGGTTTGATATTTACCTTTGATTTGTTGTATAATAAGTTCTGCATCCCCTATTACGGTCAAGTAATTAATACCTAACTCCTTTGCTTTTCTTAACCCTAATAGTAAAGCTTCATACTCAGCTACATTGTTTGTGCAAGGGAATTCTAGTCTGTAAGGGATGCCAAGGTAATTTCCTTTAATAACAATAAAATTAACACCTGCACCTGCTCCAAATTGGAATTTAGCTCCATCAAAAGACATGGTCTACATTTCTCGGGTTAATACCCTATATGATTCAGCATCTACCATTTTCATAACTTTTGGATCCATGTTCTTTGCTTCTAGTACTTCCAACAGAAATGGGTTGTGCCATATGGAGTAAATTCCCATCCCTTTTTGTTCCATAGAGTTTACTAAGTTTATCATGGTTTCATTAGTTTGAATTAACTCTATGGAGTGCTTGTTAAATGGTTCTCTTTGTAATATTATGTCCTCCTTATCTGATATGGGAATTGTAGCATAGGACCAGTCTAGTTGAATTGAACCTCCCAGTTGTTCTACCCAATGTCTATTGAGTAATAGTGAGAAGAATGGGTCAACGTCAACTACTGCAATATCCATGACTATATCCTTTTTGGGGTGTTGATCTAAGAAAACTAACAATCTAGTTATCATCCCTACACAAGGAATTTGTCTACTATCCATTACTAAAATAGGGGCAAAATCTCTTGTACATATTAATCCCATTTGATCAACTATCATTTTGGGCATAATGTTATGAGAAACTCCACTATCTAACATACAGTTGTGGATAACATACCTTTCTCCTTCATCTGAATTATACCTTAGTGATACATAGAAGGGTCTAACAGAAGAGGGTGACCTTGTGTCATGCTGATCTTTCATGGCAGCATGACATGTTGGGTCTTCTTTTTGTTCAGCTAACCCAAATGCTTTGCAGACCTGTTATCTATATTTTTGTACTTTCATAAGTTCACCAAATGTGATGTTGACCTTTTGTTTACCGAGTTCTGTTCCAGCATCAAATTCATTTTTTTTTATGTCCAATGGTTTTTTGCTTTCTTCTTTGAGTGCTTCCTCCTCTACTTCAATAATTTTAGGGATTATTTTTTTATGGGTTTTATCAATTCTCTCTTTATTAGCACTTTTGTTGATGAGAGGTTGCTTTTTTTTTCACTAGTGGGAGTTGTTCTTGTCTTTTCAGGTATCGTTATGTTCCTTAAATTCAGAACATGGGTTGCTTCTAATTCTTCCACTTCTTGGGTAGTAGGAGTTATCTTACCTTTTTTCATTTTGTCATATATTGACTCATGTAGTTTCTACAAGATTTTAGTACCTTCAGCTACTAAGATTTGAGGATGATGATTTGAAGCATACTTATCCAAATTCTCTTCAAACAACCTTTCTTTGGATTCATTTCTACAGACCAACAAACATTGATTATTATATCCTCTTCTGAATCAACATGTAAATCTACATTGCTTTGGTCACTTAGGTGAATTCCACATGCATCAGGGTTATGATGTGCATCACAAGTAGAGCAAAAATAGGGGAAACCTTCAACTACATTGGCATATGGTATAGGGTTTGGAACACTGTTCTGATCCCTGTCATAATCTCTATTTTTCCAATTATTATTCCCATTGTTCCTATTCGTACTTCCTTCTTCAGGGCCATTGTTTTTTCTCCAATTCCTATTGAATTTATTCTTAAATGGAGGATGATTATCAACATGAGGTTGCTCTATTTGTGATTATTTATGATTATTACCATTGTTTCTTTCGATTCTTGCTAACCTGTTGTTAATGTTATTGAACATCTCAGTCATTTGATTAGTCAAATTTTCCACTGGATCTATTTCAGTTCTTCTTTGTATATCAAATGCTACTCTTTTGGTCTTTCTTTCAGATATGTTAGCTTCTAGAGAGTAAGACTTCATTTTACCACTGTCCAACATGTTTCTTTCGAATTCTATTTCTTTTTCCATGCATTCATCTATAGTGTTTACTTGTTCTTGTCTTAACTCATAATTAAGTTCTCCTTGGAAAGCATTTTTATAAAAGCATATTGACTGAATGTCACTAGGTCTAAGGTTGGTAGGGATTTTGTTTCTGGTTTTTGAAAACCTTCTGTTAAAGTCACTAACAACCTCATTTTCCTTTTTCCTCATGGTGGCTAACTTAGTCAATAGGGACTATTCATTTTTTCTCTCTCCAAATTTCTTTAAGAACACAACTTCCATCTTGGTGAAATCGTGGATATCATCATCTAGAAGGGAATTGAACTATTCTCTAGCATATTTTTCTAAAGTTTGTAAAAATAGTCTTAAGACTACATCTTCATGTTCAACCTCTAGACTATCCATCGTATACAAAAACCTTTGATATGATCTTCTCTAGTTACTGCACTGTTTTCTAGAAATTTTGGAAGGTATTTGTGAGCTTTACTGGGTAAGGCATTTAAATTTGCAGGTAACACAAATGGCCTATACATATTAGTCCTCCACAATGGACATTAGCTTGATTTTGTTGATTTGCATTATTTTCTTGGGCCATTATTATTGTAGGTATAATGGGACTTAGATTTGCAGCAGTAATTCCTATAGGGATATGGGTCTGGGTAGCCTGAATATAATCTAAGGGATTATCTAATTTAGTATTACTATTAATTGGACAATGAGAATAATCACATGTATCTTCTATAACATAATTAAAAATTTTGTCTACAGTGATATCAATAGTAAGAGTATTCTGATCTTTATTTTTTTTACGTACTTTTTACCGCTAGAATTTGATTTACTATTATAAGTAGTATTCTTGAAAAGTGGAGTTTTTTGATTATGTATAAATACCTCTGGATTCTCAATTTCTGGGAATAGCTATTTACCACTTCTCCTAGTGTTTGCCAGCATGTTCTGCACTTTTCTTTTTTTATTTTTATCTTCTAGGTTCGTTCAGATAGAGTCATTAGCATTGGGGTGCAGAAAGAGTAGTGTATGCTTAATAAAAAATTCTTGATATTAACACTCATTCAAAAATGTAATCCATTACATGGTAACACACCAAATTGACACAAAGAAATGACAGGAAAAGATCCAAAATTGTATTGATTTGAAAATATTTTTACATGTAGAGTGGGCAGGAAGCCTTTAAACTCTATTTTTCTAGAAAAATATATCAATACAATGAAGGCATTCTATTCGAATAACGTAACAGAATCCTCCTACTCTCCTTGTTCCAATTAAGTAATAACAGAGTCTAAATATTTGACTCAATAGGACTGAAAATATTCTCAGCTTCTTGAGTACTTTCCTATCATAAATATTGCACAGCAAGGGGAAGAAGAAAGAATGAATAAAAAATAGACATAGAAAGGAGATACAACAACACAAATCTAAAGGGCACTCAAGTATACCTCTTAGCAAAAATGCTATTCTCTAAATGCTTGATGATGATTCTGAACCTGGGCACTCCTTCTTATAGGTTAGGTTCTTGAATCTGTTATTCTTGGTTTATTTTTAGCCTTACACTTGTCCTCTTCTGAGTTGATCTTCAAAACTGGTACAATTGGCTTCCACTATCTTTTTTTTTTTGTTGTTTATGTTGTACACTTGCCTTTGAAATTTTCAAACTGTAGCTTATTTCAACTAGTGATGGTGGTGTTTGGAGAGTCTATGTTTTCTTCCACTTCTTCCTTTTCAAATGTTTTCTCTTCAACTGCTTCCTCTTGAACTATACCCCTTTAAGAACTTGACTCTTTTGTTGTTTCGAAGACTTTTTCTGTTGGCATAGGTCCTTGTTTAGTTGGAAGAGTTGAGCTCATTTTTGGCTATTGACCATATGTTTCAACATTTTTCCCCTTTTGACCTTGTCACAACCACTTTATTTATTTTCTGATTACTCTCCAAACTTCTGTGTCAAAGGTTGTAGCAAACCTTAGCATGTTTATTTCCTGCAAAATTCTATTTTTCTGTATGTCAAGAATGGGTTTGTTTATTTCATATTGGAAGAGCAACATCTCCATGGTATTTACTAGAAAGGTAGATTGTCTAGTCATTTTTGACTCATCATCTAACTCATAGTTAAATATTTCTATTATATGCTTGAGTAGTTCTACACTGGGGGCTTCCAAGAATTGGTCTAAGGACAAACCAATATCTATCATTTTTCTTGTTGCATATTCTATCAGATTATCCATTTTAGTAACAAGACTGATCCACATTTCCTGGTTTACCCCAAACATGGCCACTTTCAAAAAATCAATATTGAAATGGATTTTACTGCCATCATTTGTTATTATTTCTTGGCTCTGCAACTCTTCAAAATTATCTCCCATTAAATCAAGGGTAGGACGAATGAATTCAAAGTCTTCTTCCTTCTCTTGTATCAATGTCTGTATTTCTCGAGTAGTTATTTGAATCACCCTAATCTGCCTAAACATCTCAGTGAGCCCTTTGGCATGAGCTTGTATTTTTATTAACATTTCCTTCTTCATTGTATTCAGATAATAGGCATGATTTGGAATCCTTACCACCAAAGGGGGCTATGCCTTTGGAGTATATTTTTGTGCCAATTATTCTTGTTGTTTATTTATCAATGCTTTCATTTCAGCTTTTTCCTTCTCTTCTCTTTTCAATTGATTCCTTAATTCTGTAATTTTCTCAACTAGTTGGTCCATGGTTTGATTTTACATTGCCTTGACAACTTTGACCATGTCACCTTCCTTTCCTAGTACTAATGAGCCTCCCATATCCTCATTGATTTTGTAGAAAATTGGGTCCTGCAGGGCAGGAAGATTTACTTCTGCTATAACTGACACATATGTTTCTAATCATGGTTCATCTGTAAGCTATTCTCTTATATCTCCCATTCCTGCCACTACCTATAATTCCTGTTCATTTGTAGTAGTAAAGGTAGTTTGCTCATATGTCCTCTCCAAAAAAACCTTTATAGAAGGTAAGGACAATTTAGGCTTCTTCTTTTCTATAGTGTTTATCTCTGTTTGATTCTTCACTTGGTGACTTTGGAACAGACTCCTAAATCCACCTGTTCTTCTCATATTCATCCATATTATCCTGGCATTTTATTTTCAGAGAGACAGGGATGGCCATGGGAGCCAATTTATTCACACTTGTTACAACTAATACTCTGTTAGAAATGGGAATTATAGCTTGTTCTAGGAGAGAATACTTCTGAGCAAGTGTGGTTATAATCTCTTTCCCTTTAGTTGTGCTTGAGTTTTTGGAAACTTCTTGGGAAGTGCTTTGTACTGCCTCTATTCTAAGATGATCATCTCTAGGAGACCTGACCTGTTGTCCTACTATATCTACAATATACATAGTGACCTCCATTTTATCAAAATCTTGTTCTTCTATTAACTCTAATAAAGGGTTTTCCTTGATTTCTTGAGCAGCTCCAGGTAGAATAGATGTTATAGATTCTATTGAACCTTCTCTAAGCCTTTTCAAATTTTTAGGGTAATCATAAGCTTCATGAATCTGAGTGTTGCCCCTGTCTTTAGGATGGAACTCATTCCATACAACCTGCAAATTTGTTCCTTTTCCCATAGCTTCCAATAATATTTCTTCATAAGCATATTTTTGATGTCGTATTAGAGTATACTATCATTTTTCCATAATTTTATAGTATATTCCTTTTGGGTCATAAAACCTCCAAGTTATCTCATCAAAGTCCATATTGTCTAAATAAACATTCCCTTGAGTAGTGCAGGGTAGCCAACAAATAGATAGTCTCCAAAGCGACAAGGAACATTGATCTAGGGGACTTCACCATGTTTCTTCACTAGTCTCATCTTAGCTTCCTCAGCCACATACCTACATAACTCCAGAGCTGCTAGGAACAATGGAAAATACATTGATAACATCTTAGGGGTGATTTTGGCTCCATATAGTCTAATATAGGTGAACCCTTCAGAGAAAAATAAATTCCCAATATCCTTTTCTTTGATGAAATCCTTTAATCCTGGCCCTAGCCTTTCAAGGAGTACACCGATTAAAGTCTAGTGGATTTCTATCATAAAATGGTCACAAAACCAACCCATGTGAGTCTGCCCTTCATGTATTCTCCAAAAATTGGTCTGGATGTAAGGGTTGTTAACGGCTTCTACTATTTTCTGGGCTTCTTCTCCCAATTGGCCTACTATCAGGTGGATAAAATTTGAGTATTGTGAAAAAAAGGGCATCTCTTGCCTTTATTCAAAAAGAACCTTTTTAATTTTATCATCTACTCATGCATTTGGTTACTCAATTCTAGTTCCCATGCATTAATTGGGGTATTATTTGCCCGGTTGCATTGTGCTACTAAATATAAGACTCTTCTGCTTACTACACTAAGATATTGTACTCCTAGGATTATATTTACCATATCACAAAAATGTTGGATCCATGGCCTAAAAGTGGTTTTTCTAATTGGGAATCGATCAACTATTTTCTCATTTGTATCAAACAAATATTTAAAAACTATGAATCTTGTTAAAATTCAATATTGCAGTTCAATTACCCATTTTATTAACCAGGTGGTAGACTCTATCAAATTTAAAACTTGCTTGATGTGCTTGACTTTGATGCTGAACACCGATCGATCTTTATTATCTCAAAATGTTATAGTCCTATAATTGTATGCCACTGCTAACCATGCCATTAAGTCTGAGGAGAAGTGAACCTTCAGACATATCAACTTCCAGAGGTTGTTGGTCCATATGTTACTTCTAGTAAATCCCTTGTACTATAACCTCTTGGATTTATGAAATAGGTCAGCCATTATCCAAGGGGTTCTGTTATCGTTCTCCATCACACGAACAAAACTCCTGATACATGTGTTTTTGATCTCATACTGTTGTGCTGGAGTAGGTTTCTTATTAGCTCCACACTTTTGGGTAAAGTCATACATTGTGCTACCCAGTACAGGCGATACAAAAATATTAGAGTATGGTGATCGATCTGTAATGAATTTCACTGCTTCTCTAGTGTCTTCAGGTGCAAAAGTGTATCCCCAAGATACCGTTGTATTCATGGTAATGGGTCTAGTTTCTCTTAAAATAAAATCTAAAAACTTTTTTTCTCTCTATACCTCTTGCGTATCAATTCTACTCAAGATTACCAAGGTGGTAAGATCAACTGATTTCGTGAGTTAAAATACTGGGTGGTGAAATAAGTTCAATATTTTTGTACATTTTGTCATTAATACTATGTTGCCAACTACTTTTTAAAATTGGCCAAAGGAAATTTGCCAACAAATTTTATTTCGAATTTGGGCTTTTATGACGGGTTGTGTCCCTCATGCTGTGTCCTTGGGTTCTTTGGATTGTGTACCTGCAATCATTTATAGTTTCTCTATTGGTCACTGAAGCTTCTTCTCTTCTGACGTGGAACTGCGATGTGTGGTAGTGGTGGTTTCTTTTTGAACATCATGCCACCTTGGTCCTGGATGATAATTAAATCTTAGGGATCGATTGCAATTTTAATTGGGTAGCAATCGTCTTGGGGATCCCCATAAGATTTAATTCTTGATGTGAATGCCTATCATCATCTTGGATATCTATTAGGAGGAATGCATCTTGTAAGTTTATTCTAAATATTTTAGGTTCGTTAGATCAGATGTTCGACCAAGCTCAACCTTTCATTCATCTACACATACCTTAAAGTTCCTAAATAACCGTGAACGAGTGCAGCCATTCGTTCAGAAAGGATAAGGTCGCAACCTTTGATTTCATTTGTATCATCAGATCTACTGTTGGGTACCCTTACTTAAACAATGGCTGTTAGATCTCGATAGATTAAAATGCAGCCATTGATCTCCCTTTTGTATATAAGTTGAGCTTTGGAAGAACCGTAGCCATGGGATCGACTTAAATCATAACCCAGCCATTGATATGACTTGTCTCTCCTTTTTAATAAAGCTTTTATTAATCCATGATCATATTCCTTTTGCACGAGACCGATGGATCTGTTGAGCCTTAACCGTAGTCATTGGATCTAGTTTGAATTGCGATCATTTTAACTTTGGGACTCATGTGGGAATCCTTTATCGGTTATCCCTCTCATGGCCAACAACACCATTGATTCATATTCTAGGGATGTCACATCCATCGATAAGATTAAACCTACAAATGCTTTAGATTAAAAGATACGATTATTCTTCATAGTCAAACCTTTATGTCTCATGGTCGCACCGCCACCATTGGATCAACCTTTGTTCCATCGCAGCCTCAAATATTTTATAACCTTATTTTAATCAATGCATCGCTACCATCAGATTCTATTGGGATATAACACAACCATTGATCTTATTTAGATTTGTACATACCTTGGTCAACTGGGGTGAAAGCATGTTCATTGAATATGTCAGTGAATCTGGCGCTATTGTTAGATATGTCAAAAGTATTATTTATATTTAAGAGAAAGCATGTTCATTAGATATTTTTCTTATGAAGTGCAACCGTCGAATTGGGCTTGACTTACTTCTTTTTGTTTTGACTTTGACTTAAACGTCGCTGTTAGATCTTGACGCAAGTATTTGCCACCATCGATTTATTTCCACCTATAGGGTTAGTATTTAAAAACAAGTGTAGCAATTGATTAAAGCATAGTTAATCATTTTCGTAGATCTTATTTATTCAAAGAAATCAATATTACAAGGGAAATGCTGAAGAGAGCGCATTCACTCGATTAATGAAGAATTAAGCGCCACCTTTCAATTTGCTAAAGATGCTCAATCGTTAATTAAAGGGGGTGCATACCTTTAGTTTTATAAATTTAAAATAGATTTTAGCCTTATGTTTTTGAAATTATGCTTATGCTTCAAAACCCTTAAGACATGATCATGGAATCGAGCGCATCCGTAGGATCTTCATCTTGCTTGAGCGCTATCGTAGGATTTAACCAAAGGGCACATGTTTTTAGTTTTTTAAACCTTTAGACTAAGACATTTTATTTTACCTTTTGACTTGGTCAGCTTATCTCCTGGTCAACTTATTAAAGTGCAACCATTCAATTAGGGATGAATGGAGCACCACCTTTAGATACAATTTAAGGTGTTTGATTGTTAACGAAAGGGGTGCATAACCCCAAGCCTTAATTAAGGTTTTCGATATTGCTTAGATTTTTGGGTTTTTAGACCATGAAAATTCATTAAATCCTTTTAATACCTTAGGAATTTAATGTTTTAACAGTTGAATTAGGTCCAAATATAATTATTGATCTGGGAGACTAAACCTTGTCTCTTAAATGGTCAGGTTTTATTAAAAGGGATTGACTTTTGTAACCTCTTTAAGATATAACAATTTTTTTTAAAGGTGCGCATATTAGAAATGTTTAAGGTTAAACTCATTAATAAACTTATGGAAAATCAACTTCTCTAATAAGATGCAAAGAGACCAACAATGTTTGCTTATTTTGATGAAACCAAAAATTTAAATTTGGGCATTTCAAAGTTTGAGTCAAATTTGGCTCCAACATAGGCTTTGAATGGGACAATGTGTTGGAAATGTGAAGCACTTGAGAATCACAGAATCTCCTGGTTTTATTGCAATTTGGACAAGAATTCAAATCATCAAGACTGATGAGCAAAAATTTGAAAATGAAATATAACCAACTAAAAATGAAAAATTGTACAAACAATAGGATATCCAAGCAATAGAGTATTTGAAAACTGTAATTCCTTTTATTCAATTTGGAAACTAGGGTCAGATTTTTAGAAACATATGAGTTTTTTGTTTATATATAGTGTAATGCTTGTTCTAGCTAAGTCATAGGATATAATTACACAAAATTTGTCAAATCTAGTTGCTCCATCATGTTTAGGTGCATGTGTGTGTTTGTGCATTCATTTTGATTTCTAAGTCTTCCAGAACATTTCTATATCTGAGCAAAATAGTTAAGCCTAATATATGATTTCACTCTTTAAAATTTTCACCATTCTGTAGGGCTCCACTACGATTCAGGTATATATAGCCTTGGTGGATTTGCTTCTAATCCCATCCAATTTTACCCTGTTGCCAGTCAGGCGTTTATAGCCCCGGTAGAGGTTTTCAAATATATCTTAGGTAGTGACTCAATTTACCTTATTTTGATTTTTATTTCTTGTTTGAGAAGTACTTGGATATATAAGCAAATTGTGCAAAGAGTATGCCTGAGTTGAGGATTAGTTTTTGGCTAAAAGGATGAGTGTAATGATTTTTGGCTCAACCACCCTCTCAAAGATAACTCGGTTCTTTGGACCTTGAAGTCACCTTAAGTATCATTTGTAATGTGAGGCTTTTGACATGATGTTTCAATTAGCTCTATTTTCATTATGTTTTATCTCATATAGGATAACCATTGTATAAACATTCATATTTGAAAAAAAATGTAAACCTCATATGAGTCTAAAATAAATATCCTTTCTTCTTATTGTTTTTGAGGGAATCCACAGTAATGTATACTCATCAAACTAAGAATACCATGTGTAAAAACAAACTCGAAACTAACAATAATGGAAAATATTATCTAGTACTCAAAATAACAACAAAATACATCACTCTGTTTTTGGGATTTTTTGTTTTTCCATATATTTTTTAAATTTTATTTTATTTTTATTTTTATTTTTATTTTTTATTTTTATTTTTTATTTTATATATATATATATATATATATATATATTTTAAAGTTCACCTTCAACAAGGATTATACATCTTGAGGTATTGGTCATTAATAGATGTAGCCATTAGTTCTCCATGGAAAGTCTGCAAATTATAAGTATGCTTCCCTATATCATGGGCTATCTAGTATGGACCAATCGATTTTGGTTTGAATTTTCCTTTTTCATCGTGCTTATCATGTTTAGGATCCCAATAGATGACTATATCTCCTTGAGAAAAAAATTACCCTTGGCTTTTTTATTAAACAATTTCATAGTTTTTTGAGTTTGTTTCATCATTCTATCATGGGTCTCTCTTCTTTGCTCTTCTTGCAGGACAATTTGGTCAAGCCTTATTTGTAAAGGGCTGGGGTCTTCATGATCCTGCAACAAGAGGGAAAGTGCCAATTTTTCTATTCTTGGGGGTAATAAGGCTTTCTCTCCATATAGGGAGTCCTTCCTGCATTTATTTAAAAAAAAAACCTATCAGCCCATAGAGCAAATTTAAGTTCACTATCCCACCTCATTTTGTTCTTACCCAATGCCATTTTAATTCTAGTTATTACATTCTTATTTGATGAATCAGATAGGCAATTTCCTTGGGGGTAATAATTAGCAAGTGAGACAGTTCAATTCCATATTCAGCACAAAACTCTACCATTTCATATGAAACAAAATACTGTGCATTATATGCAACCAGTTTTTGAGGAACTTCAAACCTGGTTAGAATATTTTCTTCCAAGAACTTGATAATGGTTGTAGTTGTGGAGCTTCTTAGAGGAGTAGCCTCTACCCACTTTGTAAATTAATTTGTTGTAGTTATGATCCACTTGTGCTGGCCAGATGAATTAGGCTTGATCTCTCCAATTAAATCAATGTCCCATTGGGTGAATGGTGCTTCAATTATTACTAGCTTAAGGGGCATGGCTGCTAGTTTTATTTTTCCTACAAAAGCTAGAAGTTATGATAGTTACTAACATATTTATATACATATTTAAAAATGGAAGGCCAATAATATCCTGCTCTCATAATTTTATTAGCTGTGGCTCTTGGAGCAAAATGTCCCCCACAGAAACCGTCATGAAATTCATTAATTATTTTTGGGATTTTACTTTTGTATAAACATACTAATAATACTTCGTCAGGGTGTTTCCAGTATAGCACACCATCTTTTATATAATATTTTTGGGCTTGAAGGTTGATTGACCTCATTCTATTTGCTGATACATCTTTAGGGAATGATAGGGTTTGTAAGTATGACAAAATTTCTTCATACCATTTGCATTCGATATTATTTATTATTCTAACATCATATACATCATATATTATGAGAACATTATTAAATCATTCTTCTTCTTTGTTGGGTAATAGTCTATCCAAACCTTACCCTTTTACAGTTTTAACTATTTTGAATTTAGCATCGTACTGTAGAAGCTTCACCATCCATCTTGCTGGTCTTCCTAATGGCTCTGATTGAGAAAAAATATCTTTTATTGTTATAAAAGGGATACAACAGTAAACTTTATTTGAGCCAAATATACCTTTGAAATGTTCTAAATATTGGATGACTGCGTAAGCATGTTTTTCTAGCAAGGTGTATTTGAGATGGGCTCCTTTCAGACCTGAACTCATGAAGGCTATTGTCCTTTCATTATTTTCACCATATTTATACGAAAGAACTGCAGCAATGGAGTGTTCAGATGCATAAGAATAGATATTAAAATATTTTGCATAATCAGGGTAGCTTAGGGCTGGAGTGGTTGATATGGATTCTTTGATCTGGTTAAATGCTTCCATATTTTCTATTGTCCATTTTATTTCTCCGGTTTTATTAACCATGTCATTTATAGGTTTGGTCATCTCTGCAAAATCTTCTAATAAAATTTATCTTGCCAAAGAATGACCTAACTCCTTTTAAATTTCTGGGAGGAGGAATTTTGGAAATAGCTTCAATTCTGTCTGGATCAATGTTTATTCCTTTTTTGAAACTATATGTCCTAACAAATTTCCTTGTGTAGTCCCAAATATGCATTTCTTGGGATTTAAAGAAATTCCAAATTCCTTGCATCGAGAAAAAACTACATTTAAGTGTTCTAGATGATCTTCTAGATTCTTAGAAAACATGGTGATATCATCTAAGTATACAACTACAATTTTGAACATTAATCCTTTGAAGGTAAAGGCCATTTCCCTCTAAAAATTATCACCTGCATTCATTAGTCCAAAAGGTATTCTTAAATATTAAAATGTGTCCCAAGGTGTAGTGAATGTTGTTTTATGTATGTCTTCTATATTTATCTAAATTTGATTGTACCCTAAAAATCCATCTAACAGAGACAATCTAGTTGATCCAACTACTTCTTGTAGTAATTGTTCCATGTTGGGTAATGGGTAATTGTATTTTAATGAACTCTTGTTTAAATTTCTAAAATCTACACAGAGTCTAATATCACCATTCTTTTTTCTAACTGGTACCAAATTGGATATCCAAGAAGAAAATCTTACCTTTCTGATTATTTTGGAATCAACAATTTTTGTACATCCTTTTGCATTATTGGGTGCAGAGTTGGGTTGTACTTCCTCTGTTTTTGTCTAAATTGCTTGGAATATTTCTTCAAGGGTATTATGTGTGTCATTACATCTGTTTTGAAAGTTTTAAGGTCTTCATAGGAAACTGATATATCCAGCTTTTTCTTTAGCAGGTAAGGCCATGTCTACCTTCACTATTCTGGGTTCTTTCATCGTACCAATGTTAATTTATTCAGATATTACTTCTCTATGTAAATGCTTATAAGCTTTGTCAAAATCATCAAATAGACTCTCTAAAGAAACCAATCCTTTGGGTATCCTATTTTTTTTCAACTGGATTACTTCTACTGGCTCTCCTATTTGGTCTTTTATCTTGTCTTCATCATTTTCCTCACAAATTACATCTGCATACTAATTTTTTAGTCATAAAATCTTTAATATCTATATCATCATGAAAAACTTGTAGGTAAACTATGTTATCTGGCACAAAAGGCTTATAGACTGAAATAGTTGGGAATATTTCCATATAGTCTGTAGTTATCTCTAGGTGATCTAGGCCTGAGGCATTTACAACTAAGAGATCTGCAACATGATTTTGTTCTCTTGGAATATATGAGATATTGAAAGCTAATAATTTTTTAATTTCTTCTAATACTACATTTTATATTGCTTAAGCCTAGGATGCTTGGTTTGATATTTACCTTTTATTTGCTATATAATAAGTTCTACATCCCCTGTTATAGTCAAGTAATTAATACCTAGCTCCTTTTATTTTCTTAATCCTAACAGTAAATCTTCATACTCAACTACATTGTTTATGCAAGGGAATTCCAATCTGTAAGGGATGCCAAGGTAATTTACTTTAATATCAGTCAGTAGGAGTTATCTTACCTTGTTTCATTTTGTCATATCTTGACTCATGTGGTTTCTGCAAGATTTTAGTACCTTCAGCTACTAATATTTGAGGATGATGATTTAAAGTATACTTATCCATATTCTCTTCAAACAACCTTTCTCAGGATTCATCTTCTATAGACCAACAAACATTGATTCTTATATCCTCTTCTGAATCAACATGTAAATCTACATTGCGTTGGTCACTTAGGTGAATTCCACATGCATCAGGGTTATGAGGTGCATCACAAGTAGAGTAAAAATAGGGGAATCCTTCAAATACATTGGTAGATGGTATAGTGTTTGGAACACTGTTCTGATCCTGTTGGAACAAAATCTGCCTTCGGTTAATAGTGTTGCGCCTTAGACTTTGCCAACATTGAATAGACAGATCTTGCTTGAGATCATCTGTCTAGTCTCCAGAGAAGGCTGGTTCCTTTGAGTTTTTTAGAGAAAAGGGGAACAAGAGATAAGGGAAATATAGCCTAAGCTAGAAACTTTTCTCATGGTACAGATTGGACAACAACAAACATTGATGATGCAGATTACTACTTTCAAGTTTTCTTTATATCTTCTTTATAGAAAACATGAATTCCTGAGTGTGACTTTTAGATGTTCGTCTAAAAGCATGTAAATATCTTTTAAT
This sequence comes from Wollemia nobilis, assembly GCA_028583015.1. Classification (NCBI taxonomy): domain Eukaryota; kingdom Viridiplantae; phylum Streptophyta; class Pinopsida; order Araucariales; family Araucariaceae; genus Wollemia; species Wollemia nobilis. The sequence continues at coordinate 6,005,554 of JAQPPZ010001031.1, read as the reverse complement.
GTTCAACTCTAGAAACAAGATTTATACGTGCACAGTCCAGATTTCAGAATAGATACATTATAAAACTTAGAATGAATAAAAGTTAAAACACCGAGATACATACACTTGCACACAGAAGTTTCGGAAGCCAGAAGAAGAAATCTTTTATTGCTTGTAATCCAGTACATGTACATCAAGCTTGTAAACGTCCAAGAGCCGACCCTTTTTTCATGGTCGACTCACTCCTATTTATACCCTAAAAAGAGTATCTTCTACTACGTACATTTAATTTCTTCAATCAATTACAAGTAATTGTCTGCAGTTTCTAATAATATACAACGGATTTCCCGCAGATTGGATAGATTTCCTTCTGGCTAATTTTAGATGAGCCTTGTTATTCCGCAATCATCCAGCGGACCTGCCGGGTTATAATCAATAGACCATTCTTCAAAAATCAGCACTTGATGTCAGTGCATGTCCCCAGTTGCCAAAAATATACTCTATTCCTTTACAACTGGCGTGTCGCGAAATCACGACATTCTTTCCTTGCTTTGCTCTTTTGCCGCCTCCAACCATGAAAATGAGACATGTCACGAAATCATGACATTCGTCTCTTGTTTTGCTCTTCTACCGCTTCCAGCCACGAAAATGAGACATGTCATGAAATCGTGACATTCGTCTCTTACTTTGCTCTTTTGTTGCCTCCTCCTGAAAATGAGACATGTCACGAAATCGCGACGTCCGTCTCTTGCTTTGCTCTTCTACGTGAAAAGGCAACATGTCGCGATATCGCGACACTTCTGCCTCTTTGTTCTCCTTTGTTGCTCTTAGCCACAAAAATGCAACATGTCACGATATCGTGACACTTTTGCCTCCTTGCTCCCTTTTGTTGCTCTTAGCCGTAAAAATGCAACATGTCGCGATATCGCGACACTTTTCCTTCTTGCTCTTTCTCTTCTCTTTTGCCATGAAAATACAACATGTCACGATATCGCGACACTTTTTCCTCCTTGCTCTTTCTTTTCTCTTAGCTGCGAAAATGCAACATGTCACGATATCGCGACACTTTTCCTCCTTGCTCTTTCTCTTCTCTTTGCCACGAAAATACAACATGTCGCGATATCGCGACACTTTTTCCTCCTTGCTCTTTCTCTTCCTTTGGACCGCAAAAATACAACATGTCGCGATATCGCGACACTTTTTCCTCCTTGCTCTTTCTCTTCTCTTTAGCCGCGAAAATACAACATGTCGCGATATCGCGACACTTTTTCCTCCTTGCTCCTTTTTGTTGCTCTTAGCCATGAAAATGCAACATGTCGCGATATCGCGACACTTTTGCCCCCTTGCTCCCTTTTGTTGCTCTTAGCCACGAAAATACATGTCGCGATATCGCGACACTTTTTCCCCCTTGCTCTTTCTCTTTGCTTTGAACCACGAAAATGCAACATGTCGCGATATCGCGACACTTTTTCCTCCTTGCTCTTTCCCTTTGCTTTGGACCGCGAAAATGCAACATGTCACGATATCGCGACACTTTTTCCTCCTTGCGGTGTTTTGCTTTTTCTTTGATCTTTAGCATATGGGCCACTTTGATCTTCTTGGAAAATATGCAAAAAGGTGCATCAGCTATTTTTCTGTAGTTAGTCATTTTTTGACTAACATTCTTGGCACCTTTCGGGGAATTTTTGCTCACAAAAATAGAGACCAGGCCTTCATCCATTGGGAAACGGAGTCACCAGCATAGTTGCGAAAAGTAAAATTTCGAGTGGAAAAACAAAGATAAAAGAAAAAGGATGCATTCCTGCTCACCCTTTTTAGATTTTCAATCTTGGCCATGGTGGACTGTGACTCAGTCCCTTGAGAAGTTGTAACTCCAGCGCTGGGATGTCAATTCTAGGGAGAAATGGAATGGGAGCAACTACGGACCCAATATTTAGCAGACTATGAGAAGATGCTGCCATTTCTGGGAGAACAAGGTAATTCTTTGGCAAGGACATTATATTTTTGTCGATTTTAGAAAAGGAAGGAGAATTACAATGGGAATGAGTAGGAGAATGAGAAGAAGAAAGTGAAGAAAGCATACCTATTTCCGGTTGGGCTGGCTGTTGGTGTCCTTCTTCTCCTTCATGTTCACTGACGACAATTTCTTCACTCTACATTTTTTTTGCATCAGGATTTTCATTTTCTTCATCACTTTCGTCCAAGTTTATAACTTGTTTCTCCTGCTGCTCTTCTACCGTCAAGATCTCCTTTTTAACCAAAGTTTGTTTTTTGTTTTCACTCTTTTGGCTTTCTTGAGCCGAACTGGGTGGGCCATGTGGGGCTTCCTTCTATGAAGTTTCATGCTCAACGCTCTGAGCATCTGCATCGATTTTTCCTTTAGTTGTATGGGCTGGTTCACCTTCCTGAGTCTCTTTCCCTGAGTCGTCCTCTGTATCTTGAGGCTCTTGATCACTAGACGAGGTTTGAATAATACTCTTGTCTTTTCCTCCTATCCGCCATCATTTTCAGGCGATCACGTGACAGCCGATTTTTGAACATTCAAATTTTTCCCTCCAAATTTCTTTCAAAATATCAGACCCCGATAGTCCGCAAAAAATGATTCTTATTAGGCCGTAAAAAGGGAAATATTTACAAAACTCCAAACTTATAATATACTTGTACATATAATGGTGATCTGTAGCTTTTACTGGAAATACAATTTCAGGTGAAAAGCATTCACCGTGATGGGTAGAACCCATCCATATTGATCTTCATTTCTCACCCAAACTTGATTGTAACTAGAGAAGCCGTCTAACAGAGAAAACCTTTCTGCCCCTGCCACAGTATGAAGGATTAGGTCAATCTAGGGTAAAGGATAGTGATCCTTTAAAGAGGCTCTGCTCAAATTTTTGAAATCGATGCATAGTCGTATTTCTCCATTTTTCTTGCGGACTGGAACTAAATTTGCCACCCAGGTAGAGTGCTTGATTGGGTATATTATCTTAGCCTGCAGGAGTTTTAACAACTCCTGTTTCATTAAGGCTTCAATTTTAGGATTCACAGGCCTCTGCCTCTGCCTAAAAGGTTTAGCTCCTTCCTCTAGTTCGATGGTATGCTGAATGACCTCTTTCCTGTACACTTTCAGATCACTATAAGTCCAGGCTATTATATCTGGATATTCTCTACATAACTATTTTATTTGTTCTAGTTCTACCACTGTACAATCGGTCCCTACTTTGATCATTTTTCCCGGTTCTAGTTCTATTTCCTTATACCGACGTTCATCAACCTTGATCTTTCGACCTACAGCTCTGTCGCTATTGTCGAAAAGGCTCTCCAGGGTGATCAGTCTCCTAGGGATATGATTGTTTTTCAATTGAATAAGGCTCTCTTCGTCCTCTTCTTGTAATGCTCTATCTGTAGAGCAATTCATCTCATGAATCAAAAAATCCAGGATCTGCTCATCGTTCTCAAATACCTGCCAGAAAATGTCCTTGTCAGGCACAGAAGGCTTGTATATAAGTCTAACTATTTTAGACTTCTGAATAACATTGTTGACTGGGCAAAAATTTGATCCTACTGATGCTAACAGGTCTGCATGTGTGTTCTTCTCTCTGGAAATGGATTTCATGTTTAGTGCTTCAAAATTTTCCAATAGATCCAACACTTTGTTTTTGTAAGCCCTTAGGTAATGTTGCTTACAAATGCATTTGCCAGTAACCTATTTAACGATCAGCTCTGAATCTCCATAGATCAGCAACTGTTTTGCACCCAGTTTTTTAGCTTTCCTGAGTCCCAAACACAAGGCTTCGTATTCAGCTGCGTTATTGGTGCAACTCCATGTCAACCTATATGAAAAGACTTTTTCTTTTCCAGTAGGCGAAATCAGAACGATTCCAGCTCCTGCTCCATTTTTGCACCTTGACCCATCAAAGTACAATTTCCATAACTGGTTGGCCGAATCATCTGTTTTAGGGACAGCAATAGGGAGCTTTTTTGGTTTCTCAATGGAATAGCTTCCCATTTCTGTCTCTATCATAACATTGAAGTCTTTCATTGAAAACTGATCCTCAGATTGGAGTTCCTCCAGGGTTTCTTCCATTAAATCGATGTTTTCCAATTCTTCAGACATCATGTTGATGGTAGTTGTTTCCTCCAGTATTTCTACGTGGAAAGTAGATGGTTTTTCATTGTAGATCTTGACTCTTTTACCTTTGAAAGGTACCTCCAAATGAGAATAATCTAGAGACAGATAACCGCCCATTTTGGCCATGAATTCTCTGGATAAACACATACCGAAATATGGTTCTAAATCTACAACGACTACTTCTTGTATGACGACTGCTTCTGGCATTCTATGGAGTTGAATAGGGATATCTTTGATCACCCCGATAGTTTTTACTGGAGTACCATCTAATTGCAACACACCAGGATGACTTCGAGTATATTCCATCCCCATTATGTCACATACGGCTTTCGGCATCACCGTAGTTGCGGCCCCTGAATCAATCATACAATTGTGAACTATCCACCCCTCCATTTGCAAAGATAGATAGAATGGGGGCGGTCTATTTTTCCCAGAGGTTGGCACCACATTTTCTTGTACGACATTTGAGAAGGAGGCATCATTTTTTAAATTTAGGGACTCTTGGAGGAGGTCAATCTGACCAGGAATTTGCAGTGCATCATACATGCTTATCTTGGAAGGAGTCCTCTTCATTTCTTCTACAATGTTGAACGAAAGGGTTGCAGTGGGGGATACCTCAACACTCTTTTCCCTTCCACTAGTAGATGCGTCGTATCTGTCTCTATAGACCTGCGTGGCTTCTGTTCTTTGCCTTTTTGTCAATGAAGGAAATCTGAGTCTTTCCTTCGCTTGCTCTTGAGCCTCGCTCCCTTTTCTAGGGGGAAATTCTTTTCTTGGTGTAGTCACAGAAGTCTGAGGAGGGTCAGAACGTCTTTCCTCACTAGACTGGTTCTTCTACGGAGTTGCCCTGGGGGCAGGAGGAAAACCTAGTGGTTGGAGTTCCTTAGGGTCAACTTGTAATGAATTTTTTCCCGATCTTGTCAGGACCGATACTTGCTCCACTGATGGCATTGCCAAATTGTGGTGCACCTCTCTGATTATGTTCACCTGTCCCTTGCCGGTTTCTTTGGCTCTTTCATTAATAACCGCTTGCACATGATGTTGATGAATCATGCATGAATCTTCTCCATGAGGATCATTGCAAGTGGTACACCAGTAATCAGAATTAGTGGGTTCTCCATTATCTCCTGTCTCATTTGCATACACCACATTTTTTCTCTCTTGTACCCTTCCACTTGTCGAAGCACCTTCCTTTTGTATCTATGGAAATCTTCTTGCTTGGATATTCCGTTTCGCCTCTCTCTTTTTCATGGACGCCATTTCATTTGACAATGTCTTCATTGTATCAATTATGGTCGTGTATTGATCATTGGGGGGAGCTGATGCAAGGGGTGTGGCTGGTAATGCAAGGAATGTAGGAGGTGCAGCTATAGCTGGGAGGGCCTGCGTTGATGGGAGTACAGGCAGTTTAGAGATTGATGCTTGGGAAAGCTCTGGTACAATTGGCAATAGACTCTTTGATGGATATCTTTTTGTAGCGATGAGATCAGCTTCGCCCTTTGCTGCCTCTACATAGATCCCAGGAAAAGTGGTTACACGGGATTGCCTTATTATCATACTGAGATCTGAATCAAAAGCCCTTAAATAATAGCATATAGCTTGTTCTTCCATGGGCTTTAGGCCTTGCGGTACTCTATCACGAGTTCCGGTAAATCTGATGTTGAAATCTTGGATTTCTTCTTGTGGATGCCTCTCAATGACAGTGAATTGATTCAGCAATGTGAAAGGATCCGCATGTATATTAAATTCATCGACCAGACGGTCGACAAGTACTGCCCAAGAAGTAATGGATCCAGTGGGAAGCGCTCTGTACCAATAGAGCATCTTTCCTTTCAAAGATATAATCAACAATCTGACCATTACATCTTCCTGAGTGATGTTGTAAATAGATGCTAGCGATGATACATCTAAACAGTGCTCATCTGTTGTTTTGCCTGTTCCGTCAAAGGTCGGTAATGCTTTTAGTGCAGCTTGTGGAATTTGGTGGTGTGTTCCCAAGTTCAAAGGGCCAGTTTGATTCCACACAAGATGCGTTGGGGTAGGGGCGGCTGCCATGATTGCTAAAGGAGTTACAACCGCTATGGGATTGCTTGCAGATGCTCCTACAATGGGTGTTAAAGAGGTGCTAATGGTGTCGGGCGGATTTGATCGTGCGGCTAGCACAGGGTGTGCTTTTAGGCTTTCGAGATGTAGTTCAAAGAACTCGATAGGTTCTTCAGAGTTTCTAGCTCGGGATCTGGTTATCATATGGCTATATAACCAGAAGGTTTTTAGACAAGGTCTTTCTTTTATGGTCTAAATTGCAACGGAGTCGCCAGGTGGTTTTTCTTGAGATTTTTAAACAAAAAGGCTCTTAAGGTAAAACACCAAAACTTATACAATACTATGGGATTGCTGGTCCCACCGGGTGTGCCAAAAACTATTGGAACAAAATCTGCCTTCGGTTAATAGTGTTGCGCCTTAGACTTTGCCAACATTGAATAGACAGATCTTGCTTGAGATCATCTGTCTAGTCTCCAGAGAAGGCTGGTTCCTTTGAGTTTTTTAGAGAAAATGGGAACAAGAGATAAGGGAAATATAGCCTAAGCTAGAAAATTTTCTCACGGTACAGATTGGACAACAACAAACATTGATGATGCAGATTACTACTTTCAGAGTTTTCTTTATATCTTCTTTATAGAAAACACGAATTCTCGAGTGTGACTTTTAGATGTTCGTCTAAAAGCATGTAAATATCTTTTAATGTTCAACTCTAGAAACAAGATTTATACGTGCACAGTCCAGATTTCAGAACAGATACATTATAAAACTTAGAATGAATAAAAGTTAAAACACCAGATACATACACTTGCACACAGAAGTTTCGGAAGCCAGAAGAAGAAATCTTTTATTGCTTGTAATCCAGTACATGTACATCAAGCTTGTAAACGTCCAAGAGCCGACCTTTTTTCATGGTCGACTCACTCCTATTTATACCCTAAAAAGAGTATCTTCTACTACGTACATTTAATTTCTTCAATCAATTACAAGTAATTGTCTGCAGTTTCTAATAATATACAACGGATTTCTCGTAGATTGGATAGATTTCCTTCTGGCTAATTTTAGATGAGCCTGTTATTCTGCAATCATCCAATGGACCTGCCAGGTTATAATCAATAGACCATTCTTCAAAAATCAGCACCTGATGTCAGTGCATGTCCCCAGTTGCCAAAAATATACTCTATTCCTTTACAGCTGGCGTGTCGCGAAATCGTGACATTCTTTCCTTGCTTTGCTCTTTTGCCGCCTCCAACCGTGAAAATGAGACATGTCACGAAATCATGACATTCATCTCTTGTTTTGCTCTTCTGCCGCTTCCAGTCGTGAAAATGAGACATGTCACGAAATCACGACATTCGTCTCTTACTTTGCTCTTTTGTCGCCTCCCGCCGCGAAAATGAGACATGTCACGAAATCGTGACGTTCGTCTCTTGCTTTGCTCTTTCGCCCTGAAAAGGCATGTCACGAAATCGCGATTCCCTCTTTGTTCTCTTTTTGCTCTTAGCCGCGAAAATGCGACATGTCGCGATATCGCGACACTTTTGCCTCCTTGCTCCCTTTTGTCGCTCTTAGCCGTGAAAATGCAACATGTCACGATATCGCGACACTTTTGCCTCCTTGCTCTTTCTCTTCTCTTTTGGCCACGAAAATGCAACATGTCACGATATCGCGACACTTTTTCTTCCTTGCTCTTTCTCTTCTCTTTTTCCGCGAAAATGCAACATGTCGCGATATCGTGACACTTTTTCCTCCTTGCCCTTTCTCTTCTCTTTAGCCACGAAAATGCGACATGTCACGATATCACGACACTTTTGCCTCCTTGCTCCTTTCTCTTGCTCTTATGCCACGAAAATGCAACATGTCGCGATATCGCGACACTTTTTCTTCCTTGTTCTTTCTCTTCTCTTTTGCCATGAAAATACAACATGTCGCGATATCGCGACACTTTTTCCTCCTTGCTCTTTCTCTTCTCTTTAGCCACAAAAATACAACATGTCGCGATATCGCGACACTTTTTCCTTCTTGCTCTTTCTCTTCTCTTTAGCCGCGAAAATACAACATGTCGCGATATCGCGACACTTTTTCCTCCTTGCTCCTTTTTGTTGCTCTTAGCCACGAAAATGCAACATGTCGCGATATCGCGACACTTTTGCCCCCTTGCTCCCTTTTGTTGCTCTTAGCCACGAAAATACAACATGTCGCGATATCGCGACACTTTTTCCTCCTTGCTCTTTCTCTTTGCTTTGGACCGCAAAAATGCAACATGTCGCGATATCGCGACACTTTTTCCTCCTTGCTCTTTCTCTTCTCTTTGGCCCGTGAAAATGCAACATGTCACGATATCGCGACACTTTTTCCTCCTTGCTCCTTTTTTTGCTCTTAGCCTGAAAATGCACATGTCCATATCGCACACTTTTCCCCTTGCTCCTTTTTCTTTGCCGCGAAAATGCAACATGTCACGATATCGCGACACTTTTCCCCCTTGCTCTTTCTCTTCGCTTTGAACCGCGAAAATGCAACATGTCGCGATATCGCGACACTTTTTCCTCCTTGCTCTTTCCCTTTGCTTTGGACCGCGAAAATGCAACATGTCGCGATATCGCGACACTTTTTCCTCCTTGCGGTGTTTTGCTTTTTCTTTGATCTTTAGCATATGGGCCACTTTGGTCTTCTTGGAAAATATGCAAAAAGGTGCATCAGCTATTTTTCTGTAGTTAGTCATTTTTTGACTAACAGATCCCTATTAAAATCTCTATTTTTCTAGTTATTATTCCCATTATTCCTATTCCTACTTCCTTATTCAGAGCCATTGTTGTTTCCCCAATTCCTATTGAAGTTCTTCTTAAAGGGAGGATTATTATCAACATAAGGTCACTCTGTTTGTGATGATTTACCATTATTACCATTGTTTCTTTCGATTTTTGCTGACTTGTTGTTCATGTTATTGAACATCTCAGTCATTTGATTAGTCAAATTTTACACCAGACACCGGATCTATTTAAATTCTTCTTTGTATATCAAATGCTACTCTTTTGGGCTTTCTTTCTAGTATGTTAGCTTCTAGAGAGTAAGACTTCATTTTACCACTTTCCAACATGTTTCTTTCGACTTCGACTGCTTTTTTCATGCATTCATCTATAGTGTTTGCTTGTTCTTGTATTAAATCATAATTAAATTCTTCTTGGAAAGCATTTTTATAAAAGTATATCGACTAAATGTCACTAGGTCTAAGTTTGGCAGGGATTTTTTTTCTATTTTTTGAAAACCTTTTGTTAAATTCATTAACAACCTCATTTTCCTTTTTTTCATGGTGGCTAACTCAGTCAATAGGGACTGCTCATTTTTTCTCTCTCCAAATTTCTTTAAGAACAGAGCTTCCATCTTGGTGAAATCCGAGATATCATCATATGGAAGAGAATTGAACCATTCTCTAGCATATTTTTCTAAAGTTTGTAAAAATAGTCTTAAGACTACATCTTCATGTTCAACCTCTAGACTATCCATCGCATACAGAAAACATTTGATATGATCTTCTCTAATTACTGCACTATTTTCTAGAAATTTTGGAAGGTATTTGTGAGCTTTACTGGGTAAGCATTTAAATTTGCAGATAACACGAAAGGCCTATACCTATTAGTCCTCCACAATGGACATTAGCCTGATTTTGTTGATTTGCCTGATTTTCCTAGGCCATTATTACTGTAGGTATAATGGGATTTGGATTTGCAGCAGCAACGCCTACAAAGATATGGGTCTGGGTAGCCTAAATATAATCTAAGGGATTGTCTACTTTAGTATTACTATTAATTGGAAAATGAGAATAATCACATGTATCTTCTATAGTAGAATTCAAATTTTCATCTACAGTAATATCAACAGTAAAAGTATTCTGATTTTTATTTTTCTTTACGCACTTTTTACCGCTAGAATTCTATTTACTATTATAATAAGTATTATTGAAAAATGATGTTTTTTGATTATGTATAAATACCTCTGGATTCTAGAGTTTTGGGAATAGATATTTACCGCTTCTCCTGGTGTTTGTCATCACATTCTGCTTTTTCCTTTTTTTATTTTTATCTTCTAGATTTGTTAAGACAGAGTCACGAGAACTGGGGTGTAGAAAGAGGAGTGTATGCTTAATAAAAAATGCCTGATATTAACACTCATTCTCACAGGAGTCGGTTCTTGGGATAATTCAAGAAAATCAAGAAACTAGGATTTTCAAGAAAATAAAGAAACATAAAATAAAACCTCAAAATTGAAAATCATAAGTAAAATAAAGAATGTACAGATCAAAGAAAATCAAAGCAATAGTTATTTATTCCTATCGACTGTTCATTATTAAAATAATATCGTTGTTAAAGCAAAAGTTAAGAATTTTAAAATTCTTCCCCGACAACAACGTCAAAAAACTGTTGGAACAATTTCTTACATCCATAGGATTCGATTGTCACGCTGCAAGTAATTGTTTGAAACCAACAAGCGATTACAGGCTCTAGTCAACCCGCCTCTTTGTTCTGATAAACATGAATATTGCTAAAGAAAAACTACAGAATGGGTAAGGAATTCCCAGCTATAATTTTATGATAAAACATTGATTACACACTCCAGATTAATGTAACACTATATGTATTAAAATGAACAAGAAAGAAAATAACCATTTGTTATGCCTTATGTAGACCGGTGCCTAGATTCCTTGGGATGTTATAGAAATTTAACAACAATTTTAACATGAACAGAGAGAAGGAGAAAAGAAAAATTAGCGCTCTTAGACTTACTCAAATATCGTAATAAAACTAAAAGTTAACCAATGAAAGAAAATTATGTAATACATTCAAATAATGTAATCCATTACATAGTAACACACTAAATTGATACAGAGAAATGATAGGAAAAGACCGAAAATTGTATTGATTTGAAAATATTTTTACATGTAGAGTGGGCAGGAAGCCTTTAAACTCTATTTTTCAAAAAAAATATCAATACAATGAAGGCGTTATGTTCGAATAACGTAACAAAATCCTCTTACTCTCTTTGTTCCAATCAGGTAACAGTAGAGTCTCTAAATATTTGACTCAATAGGACTGGAAATATTCTCAGCTTCTTGAGTACTTTCCTATCATAGAATCTTGCACAACAAGGGGAAGAAGAAAGAATGAATAAAAAATAGACACAGAAAGGAGATACAACAACACAACTCTAAAGGGCACTCAAGTATACCTCTTAGCAAAAATGTTATTCTCTAAATGCTTGATGATGATTCTAAACCTGGGCACTCCTTATAGGCCGGGTTCTTGAATCTGTTATTCTTGGTTTATTTTTAGCCTTACACTTGTCCTCTTCTGAGTTGATCGTCAAAACTGGTACATCTGGCTTCCACTATATATTTTTTTTGTTTATGTTGTACACTTGCCTTTGACCTTTTCAAACTATAATTTATTTCAACTAGTGATGGTGGTGTTTGGAGAGTCTATTTTCTTCCACTTCTTCCTTTTCAACTATTTTTACTTCAACTGCTTCCTCTTAAACTATCCCCCTTTGAGCACTTGACTATTTTGCTGTTGTAGAGACTTTTTCTGTTAGCTTAGGTCCTTGTTTAGTTGGAAGAGTTGAACTCATTTTTGGCTATTGACCATATGTTTCAACATTTTTCCCCTTTTGATCTTGTCGCAACCACTTTATTTGTTTGCTGATTAGTCTCCAAACTTCTATATCAAAGGTTGCAGCAAACCTTAGCATGTTAATTTCCTACAAAATTCTATTATCTATATGGCAAGAATAAGTTTGTTTCTCATATTGGAAGAGCAACATCTCCACGGTATTTACCAGAAAAGTAGATTATCTAGTCATTTTTGACTCATCATCTGACTCACAATTAAATATTTCTATTATATGCCTGAGTAGTTCTTCTACACTGGGGGCTTCCAAGAATTGGGCTAAGGACAAACTAATATCTACCATTTTTCCTATTGCATCTTCTATCAGACACTGATACACCTTTGCTGGTTTGCCCTAAACATGGCCGTTTTCAAGAACTCAATATTGAACTAGATTTTATTGCCATCATTTGTTATTATCTCTTGGCTCTACAACTCTTCAAAATTATCTCCCATTAAATCAAAGGTAGGATGAATGACTTCAAAGTCTTCTTCCTTATCCTGTATCAATGCCTGTATTTCTTGAGTAGTTATTTGAATCACCCTAATCTTCCTAAACATATCGGTGAACCCTTTGGCATGAGCTCATATTTTCATTGACATTTCCTTCTTCATTGTATTCATATAATAGGCATGATTTGGAATCCTTACCACTGAAGGGGACTGTGCCTTTGGAGTATCTTTTTGTGCCAATTCTTCTTGTTGTTTATTTATCAATGCTTTCATTTCAGCTTTTTCCTTCTCTTCTCTTTTCAATTGATTCCTTAATTCTACAATTTTCTCGACTAGTTGGTCCATGGTTTGATTTTGCATTGCCTTGACAACTTTGACCATGTTGCCTTCCTTTCCCAGTACTGATGAGCCTCTCATATTATCATTGATTTTGAAGACAATTGGGTCCTATAGGGCAGGAATATTTACTTTTGCTATATCTGACATAGATGTTTCTAATTGTGGTTCCTTTGTAAGTTGTTCTCCTATATCTTCCATTCCTGCTAGTACCTATAATTCCTGTTCATTTGCAGCAGTCAAGGTAGTTTGCTCATCTATCCTCTCCAAAAAAACATTTATAGAAGGTAAGGATAATTTAGACTTCTTCTTTTCTATAGTGGTTATCTCTGTTTAATTCTTCACTTGGTGACTTCGGAATAGACTCCCAAATCCACCTGTTCTTCTCATATTCATCCGTATTACTGATGGAATTTTAATCTCCTGGAATTTTATTTTTAGAGAGGAAGGGATGGCCATGGGTGCCAATTTCTTCATACTTGTTACAACTAATACTCTATCAAAAATGGGAATTATAGCTTGTTTTGGGAGATAAGACTTCTGAGCAAGTGTGGTTACAATCTCTTTCCCTTTAGCTACGCTTGGGTTTTTGGAAACTTCTTGGGAAGTGCTTGGTGTTGCCTGTATTCTAAGATGATAATATCTATGAGGCCTGACCTATTGCTATACTATATCTATAGTATTCACAGTGACCTCCATTTGATCAATACCTTGTTCTTATTTTATCTCTAATAAAGGGTCTTCCTTGATTTCTTGAGCAGCTCCAGGTAAAATAGGTGCTACAGATTCTACTGAACCTTCTCTAAGCCTTTTCAATCTGTAGGGTAATCATAAGCTTCATGAATCTGAGTTTTGCCCCTATATTTAGGAGGGAACTCATTTCATACAACTTGCAAATTTGTTCCTTTTTCCATAGCTTCCATTAATATTTCTTCATAAGTGTCTTTTCGATGTCGTATTTGAGCATACTCTCATTTTTCCATCATTTTACTGTATATTCCTTTTGGATCATAAAAACTCCAAGTTATCTTGTCGAAGTCCATATTTTCTAAATCAAACATTCCCTTGCGCAGTGCAGGGTAGCCAACAAATAGATAGTCTCCAAAGCGATAGGGAAAGTTGAGCTAGGGGACTTTACCATGTTTCTTCACTAGTCTCATCTTAGCTTCCTTATCCACCTACTTACATAACTCTAGAGCTGCTAGGGACAATGGACAATACATTGGTAACAACTTAGGGGGTATTTTGGCTCCATAGAGCCTAATATAGGTGAACCCTTTGGAGAAAAATAAATCCCCAATATACTTTTCTTTGATGAAAACCTTTACTCCTGGCCCTAGCGTTTAGGGGAGTACACCGGTTAAAGTCCAATGGATTTCTATCATAAAATAGTCATAGAACCAACCCATGTGAGTCCGCCCTTCATGTATTCTCCAAAAACTGGTCTGGACATAAGGGCTATTAACGACTTCTAATATTTTTTGGGCTTCTTCTCCCAATTGGCTCGCTATCAGGTGGATAAAAATTGAGTATTGTGAAAAATAGGATATCTCTTGCCTTTGTTCAAAAATAGCCTTTTTCAATTCAGTCATCTGCCTGTGCATTTGGTTACTCAATTCTAGTTCCCATGCATAAATTGGGGTATTATTTTCCCGGTTGCATTGTGCTACTAAATATAAGACTCTTCTGCTTACTACATTGAGATATTATAATCCTATGACAATATTTATCATATCACAAAAATCTTGGACCCATGGCCTAAAAGCAGTTTTCCTAATGGGGAATTGATAAACTATTTTCTCATTTGTATCAAACAAAGATTTAAAAGCTTCTAATCTTGTTAACATTCAAGATTGAAATTCAATTACCCATTTTATTAACCATGTGGTAGACTCTATCAATTTTTAAAAGTTGCTTGATGTGCTCGACTTTGATGCTGAACACCGATCGGTCTTTATTATCTAAAAATGTTCTAGTCCTCTCATTGTATGCCACTGCTAACCATGCCATTAAGTCTAAGGAGAAGTGAACCTTCGGACATATCAACTTCTTGAGGTTGATGGTCCATCTGTTACTTCTGGGAAAACCCTTGTACTGTAACCTCCTAGCTTTATGAAATAGGTCAGCCATTATCTAAGGGGTTTTGTTATCATTCTCCATAACATGAGTAAAACTCCTGATACATGTATTGTCGATCTTGTACGACTGTGCTGGAGTAGGTTTTTTATTAGCTCTGCACTTTTGGGCGAAGTCATACATTGTGCTACCCAGTACAGGCGGTCCATAAATCTCAGAGTATGGTGACTGGTCTGTAATGAATTTCACCGCTTCTCTAGTGTCTTTGAGTATAAAAGCGTCTCCCCAGGATGCCATTGTATTCATGATTATGGGTCTAGTTTCTCTGAAAATAAAAGCTCGAAACTCTTTTTCTCTCTATACCTCTTGCGTATCAATTCTACTCAAGATTACTAGGGTGGTAATATTGACTGATTTTGTGAGTTCAAATACTGGGTGGTGAAATGAGTTCAATATTTTCAAATCTTTTATCATTAATACTGTGTTACCAACTACTTTTTAAAATTGGCCAAAGGAAATTTTCTAGCACATTGTCTTCTAAAGTTGGGATTTTATGGCAGGTAGTGTCCCTCATCCTTTGTGTCCCTGGGTTCTTTGGATTGTGTACCTGTAATCATTTACAGTTTTGCTATTGGTCATTGAAGCTTCTTCTCCTCTGACATGGAACTACGATGTGTGGTAGTGGTGTCAGCTTTTTGAACATCATGCCACCTTGGCCCTGGATGATAATTAAATATTAGGGATCGATTAAATTTTTAATTAGGTAGCAATCATCTTGGGGATTCCCATAATATTTGATTCTTGATGTGAATTCATGTCATCATCTTGGATATCTATTGGGACGAATGCATATTGTAAGTTTATTCTGAATATTTTAGGTCTGTTAGATCAGATGTTTGACCAAGCTCAATCATCTGATCGTCTACACATACCTTAAAGTTCCTTGAATAACCGTGAATGAGTGCAGTCGTTAGATCAGAATGGATAAGGCCACAACCTTTGATTTCATTTGTATGATCGAATCTACTGTAGGGTACCCTTTCTTAAATGGTGGCCGTTAGATCTCAACAGGTTAAAACACAGCCATTGATCTCCCTTATGAAGGGTTATGCATAAGAGGTAGGACCCAAAAGGTACTTATAAAAAAATGGTAAAACTATTTCGAAAACCTCGACGAAACCTATCGAATTGCATGTATGATGGCATGGCGAATGACCTTAATTTTTCCCAAAAAATTGGCAAAAAAGGGTGAATTTCAAATTTTTTCCGGACCAGGTCAAAAAGATGCCGGCTACGTTTAAAATCATGGCAAAGGCTCGAATACGAAATTTGGCCCGATCTTGGACCGGATGCATAATATCGTCCGACCTCGAACCGGATGCATAATATGGTCCGATCTCGGATCGGGTGCATAATATGTACCGGTCTCGGATCGGATGCATAATATGAGCTGGCCTTGAACCGAATGCATAATATGGTATGTCCTCGAATCGGATGCATAATATGGTCTGGTCTCAAATCGGGTGCATAATATGTACCGGTCTCAGACTGGATGCATAATATGGTCTGATCATGGACTGGATGTATATTATGTCCCGATCA
The DNA here is from genome assembly GCA_028583015.1 of Wollemia nobilis. Taxonomy (NCBI): domain Eukaryota; kingdom Viridiplantae; phylum Streptophyta; class Pinopsida; order Araucariales; family Araucariaceae; genus Wollemia; species Wollemia nobilis. The sequence continues at coordinate 5,989,279 of JAQPPZ010001031.1, read as the reverse complement.
TGGACCAGATGCATATTATAATCCGAACAATGGTCGGATGCATAATATGATCCAGTGGTGACCCGAATGCATAATAATATCTGATAATGACCCGGATGCATAATATGATCTGAGGATGGCCCGGATGCATAATATGATCCGGTGGTGACCCGAATGCATAATATGATCCGGTGGCACCCTGGATGCATCTTATGATTCAATGGTGCCTCGGATGCATATTATGTCCCGATCATGGACCGGATGCATAGTTTGGTCTAGCCACCACCCGGATGCATACTACAATCCGACCACCTACATTTTATCGAATGCAAAAAGGTTCGTCTGCCACGTGTCCAATACTGCATGTCCAGTACGATGCTTCCATGTGTCAAATATATTTCTCAATCTATAAAAGGGCATCAACTATCATTTTCCCATTTTGTTTCTATGACTACTACAACTAGAGCTAACCTTTCTGATCATCCTTTCGGTTTTGATTCCCAATCCTTTTTCTTCCACTTCCAACTACTTGCAATGGATACCCCTTCCACAATCGCACCAAAATTCAAGAATTTTTCATGCACTTTGATATCAGATCTGATAACAACTCCAGGGATGAAATTTTAGTGGCTCCATAACGCAGGTTTATCAACCCTCATTTCCATGCCACAATTCAAAATAGATAAAGTTCTCCTGCAACATATTATCTCTAGTTATGACCATGATAGGGGTACAATGAACATTAAACTACGAACTAGAAATGTGGTTTTCAGCATCACCCTTGGAGATATTCACAGATTGACAGGTCTTCCATTCATTGGTTTTAATCAAGTGTCGACGAGGTCGCAGCTTTCTCTAGATGACAAAGCACACCTCGATAACAATTACGGTCTTTCATCGAAATATTTGGCAGGTATAAATCTTGTTAATTATATTTTATTAATTTTCAATGTTTTAAATTTGTAAATTGACATCTAATTTTTTTTATGCAGCTTCTGTCGCCAAATCAAAAAGAGGTTTATCGATCAATGATGTTAACCATCAAACTCTGAAGGCCATTATCAAATTTTTCCAGGCCAGACTTATTCTATTGGGAAGATCAAAAATTCTATTTTGGGCACTTTATTATATTGTTCAGTCTGAGAAAAGTCACAAGTTTGATTGGTGTACTTATATTTTAGATCGAATCAGGACCGAGTTGCATGTGGTCCAAGTGGCAACCGCCAAGACTCATCCCATTGTGGGCACTGTAAATTTTCTTTTAGCTTTATATTTTGAGTGTTTTCATAATTTGTTGACTACTCCTGTACCAACTGTAGTGCATGCAACACTACATTCTATTGCCATGACACTAGAGGAATTGAGGGTAATAACTACATCATTGTCCTTGACATACTATTTTATAGTTTACCACATTCCCTTTTTTAATTTTTCTTTTCATCTATATGCAGGTGAAGGCAAAAATTTCAAGGAGTAAATAGATTGCTACCAATAGGGGTCACAGGCCAGAACAAACAGGTGATTCTGAAGACATGGGCTCTAAAGCAACACCTGGTCCTATGTAGAGGTCACACAAACGTTCCAAGAAAGCAGCTACTCCTAGGGTTTCTCATACACCTAGGTATGCACAAAATGTGCAAGCCGAATCTAGTGTGGCCAACCCCTCCCCCAATGTAGGACAATTGCAACGCATTTCATCATCTTCAGGTAAATCTATGTGTAGTTAATTTAAATTAAGATATTTTTTATTTTAAGAAGAATTCTAACAAAATGTTTTTGACTGTTTTTAGTTGATTCTCATGTTCAAGTAGTAACATCACAAGTTAGAGGGCATATGCCGCCACCACCTCCACATGCATCACACTCACCGGTTTCACCACTTCCACCCAATCAACAACAGGCACAGTCACAACCTTCGACAATGCCTATGCGAGGGCAAGTCGGTGTTGGAAAATGATTGTATTCACAGAGATCACAGGGCACTACACGAAGTTTTGGGCGTGGGTTTTCACACCCACAGAGATCACACATGCCAGCAACAAGTTCTGGGCATGGATTTTCTCAATTTATATTTTCTACAAATTCACAGGCACCAGAATGTTCTGGACAGGGATTGGATGATATTCCACTTGATGAGGATTTCATGTTGTAGGGCAACATTGTAGGCTTCAAGGCAACAAATGTGCTTAAAGATCTAGCACAAGAAGAAGAAGCCCCTGTAGTTGAGCAGACATCAGTACCACCCACTCAAGGAGACAACCCTCATCCTCAGGGTCCTCAAACTGAGGATGATGTTGTCAATTTTAATGAAAATGTTTCATTGGCTGAAAGTACCGAGTCAACAATTAAGGAGTTTGTGTTGAAATATTTGTAGGAGTTGAAAGAATGGGAATATCGGGAAAAGGTCCTTATTAGGGAAATTAATGCCCAATATAAAAATTATGAAAAAAGGGAATCTATTTATTCTTTGGTCAAATATGAACCTGAAAAGCTTGATGGCCTGCTAAAATAGGCTACATCAAGAATAGTTAAATCTGATTTTATTTATGATGATGATGTGTTAAATATTGTTGTTGGTAGATTGGAGAATGTTAATGTTGAAGCCCAAGCATTTTACAACCAATGGGCTTTTGATAAGGACAGGGTTGCAGTTGCTGAGGCTGCAAAAGAATTGGCTGAGGTAAAAAAGTTATATGTATTTCAATTTTCTATTGCATTTAAATTTTTATATTTCTTGAAAATTTGTAATAATTTCAATATATCCCTTTTGAATTAAGTTTTCAATTTGTTTTTGCAATCAAATTTTGAAAATTTGAAAACACAAGTTAAGAGCATGGATGTCAATATTCATACAACAAAGACATGTTTGATGAAATCAATGGAAATGAAAAAGAAAATGCAGGCAAAGGTTTCAGAAAACAATCGTTTAAAAAAATACATCAAAGAGAAGCTGAGAGAAGATCCGGATAAGGTGCTTGAGAAAATGAAAGAATCGCTTCCAACAATACTTGAAGATCCAAACAAAGAAGAAGCAGCATGTGTGTCAAGTATTGTGAAAGTACGTGACAACCTTGTTAGAGTTGGAGCACTGCCAGAAGAGAGTGTCACAGAAGTTGATAAAGGAAAATAAATGACAACTCCAACCACTAGTGAAGCAACCAAGCACCAATCAAAAGATTGAAAATGTTGAAAATGTTTTAAAAATATTGCAATATGTAATTTTTGTTTGAAATTGGTATGTAATATTTGAGACTTGAGTTGGAAAATGTTTTAAAAAGACTGCAATATATTAATTTATGTTTGAAAATGTTATGTAATATTTGGGTTTACAAATGTTTGAACGATGTAATATATTTCTTTTTGAACTAGTTAATATGAAATTTTTTGTTTGAAAATGTCATGTAATTTCTATTTGAAAATGTCATGTAATTTCTATTTGAAAATGTTTTAAAAAGACTGCAATATCTAATTTCGGTTTGAAAATGATATGTAATATTTGAGTTTGAAAATTTTATGTAATATTTGGGTTTACAAATGTTTGAACGATGTAATATATTTCTTTTTGAACTAGTTAATAAGAAATTTTTTGTTTTAAAATGTTTTAAAAAGACTGCAATATCAAATTTCGGTTTGAAAATGTTATGTAATATTTGAGTTTGAAAATGTTATGTAATATTTGGGTTTAAAAATGTTATGTAATATTTGGGTTTACAAATGTTTGAACGATGTAATATATTTCTTTTTGAACTAGTTAATAAGAAATTTTTTGTTTTAAAATGTTTTAAAAAGACTGCAATATCAAATTTCGGTTTGAAAATGTTATGTAATATTTGAGTTTGAAAATGTTATGTAATATTTGGGTTTAAAAATGTTGGAACGATGTAATATATTTCTTTTTGAACTAGTTAATTTGTAGTTATGATGCACATAATTTGGGTTTGAGAATGTTATGTAATATTTGATTTTGAAAATGTTATGTAATATTTGGGTTTATCATTGTCAATGAGGGTTGAGACACTAAGACACAAACATACAATTTTACAATCTACAAAAATGATATAAGCCATGTAATTTTAAAACAATAAGAGAAATAAGAGACAAATCTGCTATCAAATCAATTCGTGTTTATCATATAAATTTGGAACAATATTGAGAAATCTGCTATCAAATCAATTCGTGTTTATCATTGTCAATGAAATGAGAGTTGAGACACTAAGACACAAACATACAATTTTACAATCTACAAAAATGATATAAGCCATGTAATTTTAAAACAATAAGAGAAAGAAGAGATAAATCTGCTATCAAATCAATTCATGTTTATCATATAAATCTGGAACAATATTGAGAAATCTGCTATCAAATCAATTCGTGTTTATCATTGTCAATGAAATGAGAGTTGAGACACTAAGACACAAACATACAATTTTACAATCTACAAAAATGATATAAGCCATGTAATTTTAAAACAATAATGTGATTTAAGACAAAATATTCATTGAATTGTGTTATCATATAAATCTGGAACAATATTGAGAAATCTACTATCAAATCAATTCGTTTTTATCATTGTCAATGAAATCATGGAAAATTATCACTATGGAAGTTGAAACATATCAGCTTGTCCAGAATCATTATGAAGCATAGCAAAAATTTGTGTCTCCACCATCTGATCATTGGAAGCATCATCATCATCGTTATCGATCGTATTCAACGTTCCTCTTCTGTCTACCAAGGAACTCCAATATTCCAATGCTCTGTCATATAGAAATGTATCCAAATGATATGAAGACACATAAATTCTTAAAAAATTTTCTAAATTCTTGTCGAGTCTATTGCGGAGTTTAGATTTAACAAAAGCAAGTGCACTAAAAACTCTTTCATCTTTGACTGACCCCAAAATCATTGTTTCACATAATTCATATAAACAAAAGTATTCACTTATAGTATCTTTTAAGACTGTGCTTGGATACAATTTTTTCCACAAACGTGCAGTGGAACCAATCTCATGGACACTTGTCATAAGTGATGTTTGCACAACCATTGTTCTTCCAAAATGCGATGACTATTCTTTCAAAAGATCACTATTGAGTATACCTTTAATTTCAACACCATTGACTTCCACACTCTTACTGAAATGGTCAATGAGGTTACCCATATATTTAATAAACAACTCATTTGCAGAATTGTATTTAGTACAAGGTCCCCAAAACATGGGGTTAACCACACCCATGGACTCAAGCAACTCATCTCTCTAAAATCGTTCTCTTATCTCACCTATCAAAGTTTTTGCTATATTTGACAAATTACTCTTTGTTTTCTATATTACAACATGAAATCTATTATGTGTTACAAGAACTTCTTCAAAATCTTCCACAACTATACTTGATTGCCTTTCAAAACAATAAACATGTATCATATTTTCATGAACATTAATACAAATATGATCATTGATGTCAAACTTCAAGAAGCTTTTTGGATTGTTCACGTTTATCAATGTATTCCAACTATCAAATACAGGTTCTATAAAATCTGCATTAGACACATATAATGTATCAAGAAGCACGCATATTTGTTTTCTCATCCTCATAAAATCAACGATATAGATGGATCTCTCTTGTGCAAGATTAATTAATCTGTTCATTTCTTTTAACATTGGAAGAATACCACATAATGTCAAAAGTGTTTCCAAGTCAGTCAAACGGAACAACATATCTTTTGCCTTATCAACTATTCTGCGATTTGCATGCATAAACCCAATCAATGATTGATATTCTGCCAAAACTCTTTGAGCAGGTTGATACAGTGAAATCCATCTTGTATCCACATATTTTAACAATTTTTTCCCTTCTGTAACTCCTAGTGCAAATTGTTGAAACTCTGCAAATATTTTCGGACTTAATGAGAAATAAGAATGAATATCACGAATAAGGTTTTCTACTTTAGCAACATTTGAAAATGTGCTCACAATTTTATATGCAAGATTAACTCTATGAGCCATACAGTGAATGGGGATCATATATGGGGCAACTATGGTTTGGATTCGAACACAAAGACCAGACCTGTGACCTTGCATAATAGCAGCTCCATCAGCTCCAATGCAAATTAACTTTGTTGCTATGTCTATATCATTCATTCCCACAATATTCTTTAAACTTTTAACAACATTATAAATATTTTTTGCATTTGAACTTTCCACCATCTTATGTATTCCCAACAAAATAGGCCTTCTAATATGATTTTGAAATGTGTACACATGCATGCAAATCCAAGAAGTGTTATCCACAACCGTTACCTCATCAATAGAAAGTGAAATGAATTTGGCAAGTTTTACTTTCTCCCTTGGTCTTCTTTCTCCACCAAAGAAAACCTTTTACCTTTCCCAACCATTGCCACCAAGGGACTGAGGTTTTCACACATTAAAAAGAATAACTCTTCTATCAATAAAATCGGCACTTTGGTCTACCTTTCTTGAAATATTGTAAACAACGACAAACTTTCTTTTTAAACAAAAAATCTTCTTTATTTTTTGTAAATTGGGCTCCAATTTCCCCCCTTCCCCAACAAGAGATTGTTTTGCTTTAGTGTTGTCATATTCTATAGCATATCTTAAATGCATACATTCTGATGCATCCTTCCACTTAACTTCTTTACTAACTTCACCATTACTTTTTATAACTTTTACATAAGATTTGCCAACATGTTTTTCAATTGTATCAATCTTGTTTTGAAGCCTATGATCCTTACCAAGTCTCCAACTGCAAATTTTGCATCTACATTATTTTTCATCAATTTGGTTATCCTCAGTCATGATAGGCTCAAGCCAGGGAAATATTTCTACCCATTCTTTCCTAAATCCCCTTCCAAGTATCCAGAGAGATGCTTTTCTTTTTTTGGAATTTTTGGTTGAAGATTCAATTGAAGCTTGTAATGATTTTGATTTATCACTTTCATTTTCAATTGTGATGTCATTTTGCGTGTTGTCTTCAGGTGTTTGTTGGATGTCATTTCTAAGGGGATTTTCAATGAAAGGCATCTCTTCTTGGGGAATATCTTCAAGTGGAGGCATATCAGGATCGACAGGGTATTCTGCATAGTAGCATACCATAATATTTTTTATCATTATTGGATAAAAAAATTTACAAAAAAATATTCAAATCGTCAATCAAGCACATATTGGGAAGTCAAAAATCATTTGTACCTTGAATTTGCACAGATGTCGTTGGCTCGTCGCATTTCAAATTTTGGCTAAAATATTTGAGGATACTCTTTTCAACAGAAGATTTGGTGCCCATATTTCCATCACTGGGTGACATTTTACTTGTTACAAAAAAAAGTTAAAGAGGGTGTACTTTCTGGAGGCCTTAAGATAATATTGTAAATAGAATAAACAATTGTTTGGGTGGTAAATTATACATACTTTTTTCCAGCCATTCTTTATTGTGATTTTATCAGTTTATGCCATTAGTTGTTTTTTGGTGAAAGCACTCTAATAGAGAAAAAGAGCATCAATATGTCAATAGAGAACCAAAGCATTTACTCATTTATAATCTTAGCAAGGAAAAAAATATCTAAATTGAAACTAAGAATCAAAGAGTTTTAAAACATTCCAAACATGGAAAAACAAAGAAAAACCAGGGAATAGAGCAATGAAATTCTAGATGTAGAAGAGGGCTCCAATATTGGTGTGGTGCAGAACAGGATTGAAAAATCATTAAATAAAGAAAAACATGCAGAACCAGGAAAAATAACATGCAGAACATGGAAAAATAAAGAAAAACATGGCAAGAAGAGAAGTGACAGAGAACTTGGTGCAAAAAGATGTTTTGGTCGTATGCATAGAAACTGGTTCCAATCGTATATAGGAAAATATCCTAGTAAACGTAATCCCGTACAGTTGCATGATAGTTTCCAGATGCAAGAATGGTTCCATCCGGTTGAATGATAGTTTATAGATGCAGGTATGGTTTTGTCAGGTTGCACTACAGGTTCCAGATGTATGAATGGTTTTGTCAGGTTGCACGGTTGGATCCAGATGCAAGAATAGTTCCGTCCGGTTGCACGATAGGTTTTGAATGTAGGAATGATTTTGATCAGTTGTATGGTAGGTTCCAGATGCAGGAATGGTTTCGTCCGGTTGGACTGTAGGATCTAGATGTAGGAAAGGTTTCTTTCGGTTGCATGGTAGGTTCCAGATGCAGGATTGGTTCCATCCAGCTACACGATAGAATATGGATGCAGAAGTTACTCCAACCAGTCGCAGAACACTATTCGGCTATAGAATTAGTTTTCTTTAGTTGCAAAACATGACACGGTTCTTTTTGGTTGCTAAATTTGTTATGGCCGATTGCAGAAAAGGTTTCGGTGTTGTGAAGAATTGTGTCGGTCTTTTCATTGGGTATAGAACACGGTCTAAAAATGGAAATGTATCCATGGGGTGTTAATTATATATAGAGGTATACTTCATGAGTTTGGCAGGATAATTTAGAAATTCTAAAATTTTAGGGCAAAAAGGGTACTTTATTTAGGTGGGATTACTTGTGAATTTTTCAAAATATTCGTGATACTCTCATCAAAGGACAGCTAACCGACACCAGAAATTTATTTTTTCCCAAAAATTCTGGCTACATGGCCGACGTCTGGGTCCTAAAAATTTCACAAATTTGAATTTTTGAAAATGTTTTTTTTGCCCCAATGGTGAAGTTTTGCCGCTATGCATAACCATGCTATTTTGTATATAACTTGAGCTTTGGAAGAACCGCAATCATTGGATCGACTTAAATGATAACATAGTCATTGATCTGAATTGGCTCTCCTTTTTAATACAACTTTTATTAATCCATGATCATCTTCCTTTCACGCAAAATCATTGGATCTGTTGAGCCTTAACCGTAGTCATTGGATTTAGTTTGACTTGTGATCATTTTGACTTTCAGAATCATGTGGAAATCCTTTATTAGTCATCCCTATCGTGGCTAGCAACACCGTTGATTCATCTTCTAGGAATGTCACATCCGTTGATAAGATTAAACTTACAAATGCTTTAAATAAAAAGATATAATTATTCTTCATAGTCAAACCTTTATGTCTCAAGGTCGTACCACCACCATTGGATGAACCTTTGTTCCATTGCAACCTTGAATATTTATAAACTTCTTTTAATCGATGCTTCGCTACCGTAAGATTCTATTGGGATATAACATAGCCGTTGATCTTACTTAGATCTGTACATACCTTTTCCAACTAGGGCAAAAGTGCGTTCGTTGGATCTATCAGTGAATCTGGTGTTTCCATTGAATCTATCAGAAGTATTCTTTATCTTTAAGAGCAAGCACGTTCATTAGATCTTTTTCTGATGAAGCGCAATCATTGGATTGGGCTTGAATTACTTTTTGTTTTGACTAACTTAATTTCTGTCATTAGATCTTGACGCGAGTCTTTGCCACTATCGATTTATTTCCACCTACAGGGTTAGTATTTAAAAACAAGTGCAGCCATTGATTAAAGCATAGTTCATCACTATCGTAGATCTTATTTATTCAAAACAATCAATATTACAAGGAAAATGTTGAAGAGAGCACATTCACTCAATTAATGAAGTATTAAGCGCCACCTTTCGATTTGCTCAAGATGCTCGATCATTAATTAAAGGGGGCGCATACCTTTAGCTTTAAAAATTTAAAATAGATTTTAGCCTTAGGTTTTTGACATTATGCTTATGCTTTGGGACCCGTAAGACATGATCATAGAATCGATCGCATCCGTAGGATCTTCATCCTGCTTAAGCGCTATCATCAGTCTATTTAACCAAAGGGTACATTTTTTTAGTTTTTAAATCTTTAGACTGACATTTTATTTTACCTTTCAACTTGGTCAGCTTATCTCCTGGTCAACTTATTAAAGCACAACCGTTCGATTAGAGATGAATGGAGTGCCACATTTAGATACAATTTAAGATGTTCAATTGTTAATGAATGGGGCACATAACCCCAAACCTTAATTAAGATTTTTGACATTGCTTAGATTTTTGGGTTTTTAGACCATGGCACTTGATTAAATCCTTTTAATACCTTAGGAATTTAATGTTTTAACATTTGACTTAGGTCCAAATATGTTTATTGATCTGGGAGACTAAACCTTGTTTCTTAAATGGTCGAGTTTTATTAAAAGGGATTGACTTTTGTAACCTCTTTAAGATATAACAATTTTTTTTAAAGGTGCACATATTAGCAATGTTTAAGGTTAAACTCATTGATCAACTTATGGAAAATCAACTTATCTAATAAGATTCAAAGAGACTAGCAATGCTTACTTATTTTGATGAAACAAAAAATTTAAATTTAGGGGTTTCAAATTTTGAGTCAAATTTGGCTCCAACATAGGCTCTGATTGAGACAATGTGTTGAAAACGTGAAGCACTTGAGAATCACATAATCTCCTATTTTTATTGCAATTTGGACAAGAATTCAAATCATCAATACCGATGAGCAAAACTTTGAAAACAAAATATAACCATCTAAAAATGAAAAACTGTACAAACAATAGGATATCCAAGCAATAGAGTATTTGAAAACTGTAATTCCTTTTATTCAATTTGGAAACTAGGGTCAAATTTTTAGAAATATATGATTTTTTTTTTTTTTAGATATATTCTAATGCTTGTTCTAGCTAAGTCATAGGATATAATTACAAAAAAAAAATCAAATCCAGTTGCTCCATCATGTTTAGGCCCATGTGTGTGTTTGTGCATTCGTTTTTATTTCTAAGTCTTCCAAAACTTTGACATATCTAAGAAAAATAGTTAAGCCTAATATATGATTTCAATCTTTAAAATTTTCACCATTTTGCAGGGCTACACTACCATTCAGGTTTCTATAGCCTCAATGGAGTTGCTTCTAATCCCACCCAATTTTACCCTACTGCCAGTCAAACGTCTATAGCCCCTGTAGATGTTTCTCAAGATATCTCAGGCAGTGACTCAATTTACCTTATTTTAATTTTTATTTCTCATTTGAGAAGTACTTGGATATATAAGAAAATTGTGCAAAGAGTATGCATGATTTTACGATTAGTTTTTGGCTAAAAGGATGAGTGTAATGATTTTTGGCTCAACTACCCTCTCAAAGATAATTCGGTTCTTTGGACCTTGAATTCAACTTAAGTATCATTTGTAATGTGAGGCTTTTGACATGGTGTTTTAATAAACTCTATTTTCATTATGTTTTATCTCATATCAGATAACCATTATATAAACATTCATATTTGAAAAAAATTGTAAACCTCATCTGAGTCTAAAATAAATCTCTTTTTTTCTTATTATTTTTGAGGGAATCAACTATAATTTATACTCATAAAACTAAGAATACCATGTGTAACAACAAAATCAGAACTAACAATAATGGAAAATATTATCTAGTACTCAAAATAACAACAAAATACATCACTCTATTTTTGGGATTTTTTGTTTTTCCACATTTTTTTATTTTATTATATATATATATATATATATATATATATATATTTTTAAAGTTCACCTTCAACAAGGATTATACATCTTGAGGTGTTGGCCATTAATAGGGATAGCCATTAGTTCTCCCTGCAAATTCTGCAACTTATAAGTATTCTGCCCTATAACATGGGCTATCTGGTATGGACCAATCCATTTTGGTTCAAATTTTCCTTTTTCACCATGCTTATCATTTTTAGGATCCCAATAGATGACTATATCTCCTTGAGAAAAAGGAGTACCCTTGGATTTTTTATTTAAAAATTTCATAGTTTTTTGAGTTTGTTTCATCATTCTATCAAGGGTCTCTCTTCTTTGCTCTTCTAGTAGGACAATTTGGTCAAGCCTTCTTTGTTTGTAAAGGGGTCTTCATGATCCTACAACAAGAGGGAAAGTGCCAATTTTTCTATTCTTGGGGGTAATAAGGCTTTCTCTCCATATACCATATCATAGGGAGTCCTTCTTGTATTTCTTTTAACAGACAGCCTATAAGGCCATAGTTTAAATTTAAGTTCACTATCCCACCCCCTTTTGTTCATACCCAATACCCTTTTTATTCTAGTTATTACATTCATATTTGATGACTCAGCTAGGCTATTTACTTGGGGGTAGTAATTAGTAGAGTGATACAGTTCAATTCTATATTCAGCATAAAACTCTACCATTTCATATGAAACAAAATATTGTGCATTATTTGTAACCAGTTTTGAGGAACTCCAAACCTGGTTATAATATTTTCTTCCAAGAACTTGATAATGGTTGCAGTTGTGGAGCTTCTTAGAGGAGTAGCCTCTACCCACTTTGTAAAGTAATCTGTTGCAGTTATGATCCACTTGTGCTGGCCAGATGAATTAGGCTTGATCTCTCCAATTAAATCAATACCCCATTGGGTGAATGATGCTTCAATGATTACTGGCTTAAGGGGCATGGATGCTAGCTGATTTTTTCTTGTAAAAACCTGGCAGTTATGATAGTTCCTAACATATTTATATAAATTCTTAAAAATGAAAGGCCAATAATATCCTGCTCTCATAATTTTATTAGTTGTGGCTCTTGGAGAAAAATGTCCCCCACAGAAACCGTCATGAAATTCATTAAATAATTAATGGGATTTCACTTTTGTATAAACAAACTAATAATACTCCGTCAAGGTTTTTCTAGTACAACACACCATCCTATATATAATATTTTTGGGCTTGAAGCTTGACTGACCTCATTCTATTTGCTAATATATCTTTAGGGAATGATAGGATTTGTAAGTATGACAAAATTTCTTCATACCATTTGCATTCAGTATTATTGATTCTTCTGAAATCATATGCCTCATCTATTGTGAGAACATTATCAAATCCTTCTTCTTCTTTGTTGGCTAACAATCTAGCCAAACCTTGCCCTTTTATAGTTTTAACTATTTTGAATTCAACATCGTACTACAGAATCTTCACCATCCATCTTGTTGGTCTTCCTAATGGCTCTGATTGAGAAAAAATATATTTTATTGTTATAAAAAGGATACAATAGTAAGCTTTATTTGAGCCAAATATACCTTTGAAATGTTCTAAATATTGGATGACTACGTAAGCATATTTTTCTAACAAGGTGTATTTGATATGTGCTCCTTTCAGACCTGAACTCATGAAGGCTATTGGCATTTCATTATTTTCACCATATTTCTATGAAAGAACTCCAACAATGGAGTGTTCAGATGCATAAAAATAGATATTAAAATATTTTACATAATCGGGGCAGCTTAGGGCTAGAGTGGTTGATATGGCTTCTTTGATCTGGTTAAATGCTTTCGTTTTTTCTATTGTCCATTTTATTTCTCTGGTTTTCTTAACCATGTCATTTATGGGTTTGGTCATCTCTGCAAAATTCTGGACAAATATTCTAATAAAATTTATGTTGCCAAAGAATGACCTAACTCCTTTTAAATTTTTGGGAGGTAGAATTTTAGAAATAGCTTCAATTCTATCTAGATCAATGCTTATTATTTTTTTTGAAACTATATGTCCTAACAACTTTCCTTGTGTAGTCCCAAATATACATTTCTTGGGATTTAAAGAAATTCCAGATTCCTTGCACCGAGAAAAAACTACAATTAAGTGTTCTATATGATCTTTTGGATTCTTAGAAAACACGGTGATATCATCCAGATATACAACTACAATTTTGAACATTAATCCTTTGAATGCAAGGTTCATTGCCCTATGAAAAGTAGCACCTGCATTCATTAGTCCAAAACGTATTCTTAAATATTTAAATGTGCCCCAAGGTGTAGTGAATGTTGTTTTATGTCTGTCTTCTAGATTTATTTGAATTTGATTGTACCCTGAAAATCCATCTACCAGAGACAATATAGTTGAGCCAACTACTGCTTGCAGTAATTGTTCCATGTTGGGTAATGCGTAATTGTCTTATAATGAACTCTTGTTTAAATTTTTAAAATATACACAGATTCTAATATCACCATTCTTTTTTTTACTAGTACCAAATTGGATATCCAAGAAGAAAATCTTACCTTTCTGATTATTTTGGAATCCAACAATTTTTGTACCTCATTTTGCATTAGTGGGTGTAGAGTTGGGTTGTAATTCCTCTATTTTTTTCTAAATGGCTTGGAATCTTCCTTCAGGGGTATTATGTGTGTCATTACATCTGTTTTAAAATTTTTAAGGTCTTCATAAGTCCAAGCAAATTGGTCTTTATTCTTTTTTAAGAAACTGATATATCCAAATTTTATTTAGCAGGTAAGGCCATGCCTACCTTCACTATTCTAGGTTCTTTCATTATACCAATGTTAATGTCTTCATATATTACTTCTCTGCATAAAGGCTTATAAGATTTGTCAAAATCATCAAATAGACTCTCTAGAGAAACCAGTCCTTTGGGTATCCTATTTGTTTTCAACTGGATTACTTCTACTGACTCTCCTATTTGGTCTTTTAGCTTATCTTCATCCTTTTCATCACAGATTACATCTGCATACTAATCTTGTAGTCATAAAATCTTTAATATCTATATCATTCTAAAAAGCATATAGGTGAACTATGTTATCTAGCATAGAAGACTTATAGACTAAAATAGTTGGGAATATTTCCATATAGTCTGTAGTTATCTCTGGGTTATCTAGGCCTGAGGTATTCATAGCTAAGACATCCATGACATGATTTTATTCTCTTGGAATATATGAGATATTGAAAGCTAATAATTTTTCAATTTCTTCTAATACTGCATTTTTATATTGCTTAAGCCTAGGATGCTTGGTTTTATATTTACCTTCAATTTGTTGTATAATAAGTTCTACATCCCCTATTACGGTCAAGTAATTAATACCTAGCTCCTTTTCTTTTCTTAACCCTAAAAATTTAGCTTCATACTCAGCTACATTATTTGTGCAAGGGAATTCTAGTCTATAAGGGATGCCAAGGTAATTTCCTTTAATATCAGTCAAATTAACACCTACACCTACTCCAAATTGGTATTTAGCTCCATCAAAAGACATGTCCACATTTCTTGGGTTAATACCCTATCTAATTCAACATCTACCATTTTCATAACTTTTGGATCCATGGACTTTACTTCTGGTACTTCCACTAGAAATGGGTTGTTGCATATGGAGTAAAATTCCATCCCTTTTTCTTCCATAGATTTTACCAAGGTGATTTCCTTTAATATATCAATGCTTTCATTTCAAATTTTTCCTTCTCTTCTCTTTTTAATTGATTAATTAATTCTACAATTTTCTCAACTAGTTGGTCCATATTGCCTTGAAAACTTTGACCATGTTGCCTTCCTTTCCCAGTACTTCCCATATCCTCATTGATTCTGAAGACAATTGGGTCCTACAAGGCAGGAAGATTTACTTCTACTATATCTAACACAAATGTTTCTAATCGTGGTTCATCTGTAAGTTGTTATCCTATATCTCCCATTCCTACCACTACCTGTAATTCTTGTTCATTTGTAGCAGTAAAGGTAGTTTGCCCATCTGTCCTCTCCAAAAAAACCTTTGTATAAGGTAAGGACAATTTAGGCTCCTTCTTTTTTGTAGTGGTTATCTTTGTTTGATTCTTCACTTGGTGAATTCAGAACAGACTCCTAAATACACCTGTTCTTCTCATATTCATCCATATTATTGATGAAATTTTAATCTCCTGGCCTTTTATTTTCAGAGAGGCAGTGATGGCCATGGGTTCCAATTTCTTCACACTTGTTACAGCTAGTACTTTGTCAAAAATGGGAATTATAGCTTGTTCTGGGAGAGAAGACTTCTAAGCAAGTGTGGTTACAATCTCTTTACCTTTAGCTGTACTTGGATTTTTGGAAACTTCTTGGGAATTTCTTGGTGCTACCTCTATTCTAAAATGATCATCTCTAGGAGGCCTGACTTATTGCTCTACTATTTTTTTAGTATTCATAGTGACCTGTATTTGATCAATACCTTGTTCTTCCATTAACTCTAATAAAGGTTCTTCCTTGATTGCTTGAGAAGCTCCAGGTAAAATAGGTGCTATAGATTCTACTAAACCTTCTCTAAGCCTTTTCAATTCTATAGGATAATCATAAGCTTCATGAATCTGAGTGTTGCCCCTGTCTTTAGGAGGGAACTCATTCCATACATCCTGTAAATCTGTTCCTTTTTCCATAGCTTCCAATAATATTTTTTCATAAGCATATTTTTGATGCCGTATTCGAGCATACTCTCATTTTTCCATAATTTTACTGTATATTCCTTTCGGGTCATAAAACCTCCAAGTTATCTTGTCAAAGTCCATATTGTCTAAATCAAACATTCCCTTGAGTAGTGCAGGGTAGCCAATAAATAGATAGTCTCCAAAGTGACAAGGAACTTTGAGCCAGGGGACTTTACCATGTTTCTTTACTAGTCTCATCTTAGCTTCCACAACCACCTTCCTACATAACTCTAGAGCTATTAGGGACAATGGAAAATACATCAGTAACAACTTAGGGGGGATTTTTTCTCCATAGAGCCTAATATAGGTGAACCCTTTGGAGAAAAATAAATCCCCAATCTCATTTTATTTGATGAAAGCCTTTACTCCTAGCCCTAGCCTTTCGGGGAATACACTAATTAAAGTCTAGTGGATTTCTATCATAAAATGGTCACAAAACCAGCCCATGTGAGTCCGCACTTCATGTATTCTCCAAAAACTGGTCTAGACGTAAGGGTTTTTAATGACTTCTACTCTTTTCTAGGCTTCTTCTCCCAATTGCCCCACTATCAGGTGGATAAAAATTGATTATTGTGAAAAACAGGGCATCTCTTGCCTTTGTTTAAAAATAGCCTTTTTCAATTATGTTATCTGCTCGTGCATTTGGTTACTCAATTCTAGTTCCCATGCATAAATTGGGGTATTATTTTCCTAATTGCATTGTACTACTAAATATAATACTCTTCTGCTTACTACACTGACATCTTGTACTACTAGGACAATATTTAACATATCACAAAAATCTTGGACCCATGGCCTAAAAGCAGTTTTCCTAATTGGGAATTGATCAACTATTTTCTCATTTGTATCAAAAAAAGATTTAAAAAATTTTAATCTTATTAACATTCGATATTGAAGTTCAATTACCCATTTTATTAACCAGGTGGTAGACTCTGTCAAATTAAAAATTTGCTTGATGTGCTCGACTTTGATGCTGGACATCGATCGATATTTATTATCTTGAAATGTTCTAGTCATCTCGTCGTATGCCACTGCTAACCATGCCATTAAGTCTGAGGAGAAGTGAACCTTCAGACATATCAACGTCTCGAGGTTGCTGGTCCATCTGTTACTTCTGGGAAAACCCTTGTACTATAACCTCCTAGATTTATGAAATAGGTCAACCATTATCCAAGGGGTTTTGTTATCATTCTCCATCACACAAGCAAAACTCCTGAGACATGTGTTTTCAATATCGTACTGCTATGCTAGAGTAGGTTTCTTATAAGCTCCACACTTTTGGGCGAAGTCAAACATTGTGCTACCCAGTACAGGCAGTCCAAAAGTCTTAAAGTATGGTGATCGATCTGTAATTAATTTCATTGCTTCTCTAGTGTCTTCGGGTGCAAAAGCATCTCCTCAAGATGCCATTGTATTCATGGTAATGGGTCTAGTTTCTCTGAAAAGAAAAACTCAAAAATATTTTTCTCTCTGTACCTCTTGCGTATCAATTTTGCTCAAGATTACCAGGATGGTAAGATCGACTGATTTCGTGAGTTCAAATACTGGGTGGTGAAATGAATTCAATATTTTCGCACATTTTTTCATTAATACTGTGTTACCAACTACTTTTTAAAATTGGCCAAAGGAAATTTTCCAACATATTTTCTTTCAAAGTTGGGCTTTTATGGCGGGTAGTGTCCCTCATCCCATGTGTCCCTTGGGTTCTTTGTATTGTGTACCTACAATAATTTATAGTTTCACTATTGGTTGTTGAAGCTTCTTCTCCTCTGACATGGAACTGCGATGTGTGGTAGTGGTGGCTTCTTTTTGAACATCGTGCCACCTTGGCCCTGGATGATAATTAAATCTTAGGGATCGATTACACTTTTAATTGGGCAACAATCATCTTGGAGATCCCCATAGGATTTGATTATTTATGTGAATGCATGTCATCATCTTGGATATCTATTGAGAGGAATGCATCTTGTAAGTTTATTCTAAATATTTTAGGTCCATTAGATCAGATGTTTGACTAAGCTCAACCATCTGATCATCTACACATACCTTAAAGTTCCCTGAATAACCGTGAACAAGTGCAACATTCGATTAGAATGGATAAGGTCACAACCTTTGATTTCATTTGTATCATCGGATCTACTATAGGGTACCCTTACTTAAACAGTGGTCATTAAGTCTCAACGGGTTAAAACACATCCATTGATCTCCCTTTTATATATAACTTGAGCTTTGGAAGAACCGCGACCATTGGATCAACTTAAATCATAACACAACCATTGATCTAACTTGGCTCTCCTTTTTAATAAAGATTTTATTAATCCATGATCATCTTCCTTTCATGCGAAATCATTGGATCTGTTGAGCCTTAATCATAGTTGTTGAATCTAGTTTGACTTGTGATCGTTTTGACTTTGGGACTCATATGGGAATCATTTATCGGTCATCCCTCTCATGGCCAGCGACACCATTGATTCGTATTTTGGGGATGTCGTGTTTGTCGATAAGATTAAACCTGCAAATGCTTTAGATCAAAAGATATGATTATTCTTCATATTCAAACCTTTATGTCTCATGGTGTCGTTGGATAAACCTTTGTTCCATCACAACCTTGGATATTTTATAACCTTCTTTTAATCGATGTGTCACTACCATTAGATTCTATTGGGATATAATGCAACCATCAATATTACTTAGATTCATACATACCTTGGTCAACTGGGGTAAAAGCGCATTCGTTGGATCTGTCGATGAATATGGTGCTATCATCAGATATTTCATAAGTATTCTTTATCTTTAAGAGAAAGCACGTTCATTAGATATTTTTCTGATGAAGCGCAACCATTGGATTGGGCTTGACTTCTTTTTGTTTTGACTTTTACTTAATCATCGTTGTTAGATCTTGATGCGAGTCTTTGCCATCGTCAATTTATTTCCACCTGTGGGGTTAGTATTTAAAAACAAGTGTAGTCATTGATTAAATCATAGTTCATCACTTTCATAGATCTTATTTATTCAAAGAAATCAATATTACAAGGTAAATGTCGAAGAGAGCGCATACGCTTGATTAATGAAGGATTAAGCACCACCTTTCGATTTGCTCAAGATGCTTGATCACTAATTAAAGGGGGCGCATACCTTTAGCTTTACAAATTTAAAATAGATTTTAGCCTTAGGTTTTTGACATTATGCTTATGCTTCAGGACCCTTAAGACATGATCATGGAATCGAGCGCATCCATAGGATCTTCATCTTGCTTGAGCGCTACCGTCGGATCTATTTAACCAAAGGGCACATGTTTTTAGTTTTTTAAACCTTTAGACTAAGATATTTTATTTTACCTTTCGACTTGGTCATCTTATCTCCTGTTCAACTTATTAAAGCACAACCGTTCGATTAGGTATGAATGAAGCATAACCTTTAAATACAATTTAAGGTGTTTGAATGTTAATGAATGGGGCGTAGAACCCCAATACTTAATTAAGGTTTTCGACATTGTTTAGATTTTTAGGTTTTTAGACCATGGAACTTGATTAAATCCTTTTAATACCTTAGGAATTTAATGTTTTAACATTTGAATTAGGTCCAAATATGATTATTGATCCGGGAGACTAAACCTTGTCTCTTAAATGGTCTCGTTTTATTAAAAGGGATTGAATTTTGTAACCTCTTTAAGATATAACAATTTTTTTTAAAGGTGCACATATTAGCAATTTTTAAGGTTAAACTAATTAATCAACTTATGAAAAATCAACTTCTCTAATAAGATGCAAAGAGACCAGCAATGCTTGCTTATTTTGATGAAACAAAAAATTTTAATTTGGGGGTTTCAAAATTTGAGTCAAATTTGGCTCCAACAAGTAGACTCCTCCTTAGGGCTCCAACACTTATCCACCAAAGGTAGCAACACATAGTCAATGTAACAGGATATCTCCACAAAATCTAAAAGCTTTCATGAATCATTTGGCACTTGCAATAAGATATTTTTAGTACTTGTCTTTAAACGTATTGGTAGCTTGTTTAGATTGCTTAATTTCTTAGCTTGTTAACCTCTTAGGAAAAAGAAAGCTTCAAAACATCTATTTATAAGAGATTTGAAACAATAATGGGTGGGAAAACCAAGGGAAAACTTATTTCAAAAGAGGTCAATTTGAAAAGTTAGGATTTTCTAAGAGAAAACCCTAGCTAGGTGAAATTGCGCATTGTAAGGATAGACCGTAATTTTGTCAAAACTATGAAAAAGGAAGAAAATGAGAGGGAGAGAGGCTCAAAATTGCTTTGGGAAAGTTGGAGGGTCTCTCTAAGGATCTAGGTAAAATGACTCATTCAAGTGGGTCAATTTTTTGTATCTACATTTTACTCCCTTTTTGATGCATTCATGGCCTAATAAATGGGTCAAAGAAATATGTAGACACCTATAGGAGGAGGGCAACAAATAACAAAAAATAGTGGTTGGTTTAGAAGAAAGGAATGGTGCAAAAACAATATCATTCCAGATACTTTCTTGTTTTACACGTAAATCAAAGCACTAGGGACATTAATGCCTCTTAGGCTAGGGTGGCGTCTCAAGTTTTGAGAGGAATGCAAAATTCCTAATAAAACTCGAAATGGTAAACATAGAAGAAAGAAGAGTGAAAGAAACATAAAAGAGAGAAGAGAAGAAAAGAAAAGTAGAAAAAAAGAACAAGAGAGCAAGAAAGAAAAAATGTGTGTGCTCATGTGTGAAAAATGCTTATTATTATTTTATGTAAATATTTATTATTTTGTGTATGCATGGTGAACACAGACATAATGGATGTAATGAACCTAAATGAAAGGGATGAAATGATATGAATATGACTAAATGCAATGCATCTAAAATGCAAACCTAAATGAAATGCACGGATGAAAATAAATGTTCGAAAGGCCAAAAGAACTAGGAAAAAAAGCAAAATCCTATGAGGGCATATGTTTGCAAAATGTACAAGGTGGAGCTAGACCCTCTATGGGTGTAGTGCTCACTGAGATGAACAAAAGAGAAAGCGATACCTACTAGGATGTATGCTCATAAATGATTGAGATAGAGGATACCCCTTGTGTGTGGTCATGAAGCTATCTCTTATGGGGTGTTATATGTGTGAGTTATGAATTAGTGAGTATTACCTGATAGGGGTGTGATGTGTGCAAAATATGTATGGACAAGGCCAATGAAGCAAAACAAGAACCATATCCCTTAACTTGGAGAGATATACGTAATAAAAACTTTCAAGGTCAAGTAATAAGGAAAAGATGATATGGGTAGATGAAACAATGAAAATGCATGAAGATGGGCCTTAGGTTGAGGAATCACTAGGCATCAAAGCCCTAGTGAGAGTGCAATGTATGTGAGCTACAACCTAACTAGGTGTCATCACTTGCCATTGTTACGAATCCTCAAAAATCTATATGAACAAGAAATCATGCAAATTTGAGCAAGCAAAAAGAAATGTGATTATGATAGGTAGAAATGCAAATGGAACTTAAATTTAGGCAATCATGCAAAGTGTGATATGCAACCATGAAAAATGATCAAAAAAAAAATGCAATATGAAACTATATGCAATGTGCAATGTAAATTATGGATCATGCATAATATCTTTTGAGATGCATTATGTTCATTCGTTATTTAAGTTCTTTATTGTTTAAATAAGCTAAACGATATGTGTCTAAGCTAAACTTGGCCATTATGATGAAGGACCATAACCAATTGGCCTGGAACTTACCTTTAATATTAGAACGAGCATTGGTGTTCTTCTAGTTTTCCTTGAGGATAAGGTCCCCAACCTCAAAAGAATAGTTGTGAACTTTCTTAGAGTAAGATCACTTGAGCCTATTCTAATAGGATCACAAACACTCTAAGGCATGAATGTGCTTTTCATCTAACAAACCCAATTGGTGCAAATAATCTGAGTGATACTCATCATAGATCGAGGTATCTTGCAACAAGATGTAAAATAAAGGAACCTCAAGTTCGAAAGAAAACACCATCTTAGACCCATAAACGAAGACATAGGGGAAGGAATATTGGCAATTTGAGGTATTTTATGTTGTCATTGATGTCACATTGATCATTGATGTCACATGGATCACATTTGAGTTTTGGTGGCAAAAACACTTCATAAAATATCATTTATGATATTTTGGAGAGCATGGATATATACATGGTTTTTGTGAAAACCAAGGTAGGAAAAATAAGAGTTTTTATTTAAAACCATGGATGGAAGATTTGAAAAGGATTTTTCTTAAAACCAAGTTGGCTTTTCATTTCATCGAAAAATGTGCCCCGGTGATGGAGATATTTAATTTTAAATATTTAGTTTAAATTTTAAATTATTTAAAATTAAAATTAAAATTTTAAAATTAAAAATAAAATTATAACGCTGATGTCTAAAGAAAGGAGGAAAGGCATATATATATATGCCACCAAAAAATTCGATAAATTATGGTCCTCGATTTTCGAATGCATTCAAATTAATAATGTAATGCGAAAAGAGCCTGAGTGTTGAAGCGTGTGTAAAGAGGTGTGTGAAGGGTTTACAAAATTCGGGTCCATTGAAGAATCATTCATGGAGGATAACCAAACACATAGGCACCTTTGGCCTAGTGGTTTATGCACTGTGTAAGAAGCAGGAGGTCCTACGATTGAGTCTCACCGAGGATGCTTGCTGTGTTGAAATGCTCGAAGCATTTTTGAGTTTTCGAAGGGTGCAAAATATTGAGGTATTTGTTTTGGTTCATGCCCCTTTGAACACGTGAGGGCATGTGGCCCAACGGTGGCTTGGCCGTGGTTAAGGCACTGAGTGAGGAGGCGTCAAGGGATCGAATCCCATCAGGGACAGAGGCAAGTTAATATTTTTTAATATTTTATTTTTCTAAAGTTGCCCTAGGAGAAATAAGGGTTATGATGCACCTTAATAAAAAGAGATATTTCTGGTGATTTTCCTTTCGGAAGTATATCATATTATATATCATTGGAAAGCTTATTTCGAGAGATATTTGATTAAATTTCTTAGAGGGAGAAATAATATGTGTGTAAAGAGATATTTCTGATTTTGTAAAGAGGTTCAAAAGTGAAGTTTGTTTTGTTCTTTTTCAAAGAGGATTAATTCTTTCATGAGGGGACATGATGTATTTTATTGAGTAGGAGTAATAAGGTGTCATTTGGATATTATTGTCGTGTTATTAATCATGATCCCTAACCCTTATTGAAAGTTGAAAAATAAAGTTTGTTGAGTGTGGCATATTTAGTGGACAACTAATAAGGCATCAAAAGGTATGAGCATTATTCTCCATTGACTTTGTTTATGGTGGTTGATTTCTAGAATATCATTGGAGAGAAAAGGATTGATTGTGGTTTCCTTTTCAAAAGTGATTGGTTGAATGCTTCAAGGTTTTTTGGTTTGATATTTGTGTTTAAACATTGTTTTATGAGCATTATTGTTGAAGCCATTAGTTGAATGAGAAACCTGAGATAGAGTTTGAGAAGAACATGATTATCATTGTTATGTGAAGAATGTTTTATAAGCATTGTTGTTGAATCCCATTGATTGTACAAAGAACTTGAACTTGAGTTAGAGAACAACATGAGTATCATTGTTATGTGATATTTGTGGTTGAGCATTATTGAAAATATTTGAGTTGGTTGATACTTGCTTGGACTAGGGTTTGTGAGAAAGAGTTGTTCCTTGTGGTGATTGGTTGAGTAGAGTTGTTTGAGCCTAGTCAAGTGATTGTGTGAAGTGGTTGTTCAAGTTCCATGAAATAAACTATTCTATATTTTGATTTGAGTTGAGATTATTGTGGATCATTGTTGTCATCCATTGTAGAGTGCATTGTAATTCATTTTTGAGTTCATCATTGAGCCTTGCCTTCATAGATTTGTGGATGATATTTAAGTGCTACTTGAGCATGATTGATTGAGCCTTTGATAAGGCCTTTGGGATAGATTTTTGGACATATTTATGGCAGCTTTTGTGCATGATTTATTGAGCCCTTGATAAGGTTTTTGGGATAGATTTCTGGACAAATTTATGGTAGCTTTTGTGCATGATTTATTGAGCCTTTGAGAAGGCTTTTGGATAGATTTTTGGACATATTTGTGGCAGATTTTGTGCATGATTGATTGAGCCTTTGAGAAGGCTTTTGGATAGATTTATGGATATATTTGCGGATATATTTTGAGAATGTACTTGGTGATCTTGCTATAGAAGATTTTGAGCAAGTTCTTGGTGAGCTTGTTGGAGCAAATTTGAGCAGGTACTTGGTGAGATTGCTAGAGAAGATTTTGAGCAAGTTCTTAGTGAGATTGTTGGAGCAGATTTGAGAAAGTTCTTGGTGAGCTTGCTAGAGCATATTTGAAAAAGTTCTTGGTGAGCTTGCTAGAGTAGATTTTGAGTAAGTTCTTGGTGAGCTTGCTGAGTATATCAGTGGATTACCTACCTGAGCAGATCAGTGGATTACCTAGCTAAGTAGATCAATGAATTGCCTTGCTGAGCAGATTAGTGGATTGCCTACCTGAGCAAACCATGATTGCCTACTTGAGAAAATCAATGGATTTCCTACCTAAGTATATCAATGGATTGCCTAGCTGAGCAAATCAGTGAATTGCCTTGCTGAGCAGATCAGTGGATAGCCTAGCTTTGAGCATATCAAAGTAATAATTTGTATTGGGATAAGGATACCTATTTCTTTGTGAAATATTATAAGGTGATTATCTTGTGGAGTACCCCACATTGGGGAACCACATTAAACAAGGCAATATTGGTGTGTAAAGGATATTCATAAGTAGAAGAAATTGATTATGATGAGACCTTTGCACTAGTTGCAATATTGGAAGCTATATGGATGTTTTTGGTACTTTCAAGCTACAGGAATTTCAAAGTATATTAGATGGATGTCAAATCAGCATTTTTGAATGGTCACTTAGAAGAAGAAGTTTACATTGAACAACCATATGGGATTAATCAAGCAGATAAGCCATATTATGTATGCAAATTGAAAAAGGCTCTTTATGGCTTAAAGCAAGCTCCCAGAGCATGGTATTCAATACTGGATAAATATCTTCGAGAGCAAGGTTTTAGAAAGGGAACAATTGATAGCAATCTATATATTAAAAATAAGGGAAATGATTTGATGATTGTGGATGTTTATGTGGATGATATTATTTTTGGGGGTAATGTGTCAATAATTTACAAGAAACATGACTAATGAGTTTGAAATGTCTATGCTTAGTGAATTAACCTTTTTCCTCGGATTACAAATCTCACAATTAGAAAAAAGGATATTTATTTCACAAACAAAGTATATAAAGGAGATGTTGAAGAAATTCAAAATAGAAGATAGTAAGCCAATTAGTACTCCAATGGTTACAAGGTGCAAATTAAGCAAAGATGATGAATCTCCTGATGCAAATCAAACTCTATATAAATCTATGATTGGTAGCCTGTTATATGTTAAAACCACTAGACCAGATATAATATAGGCAGTTGGTTTAGTGGGAAGATTTCAAGTAGCTCCAAAAGAATCACATGTGACAATAGTGAAAAGAATACTCAGATATATCAAAGGAACAATGGAGTATGGTCTATGTTATCCTATAAGCAGTAATTTTACTCTCACAACATACACAGATGCAGATTGGGTAGGAAATATTGATGATAGAAAAAGCACAAGCGAAGGAGCATTATTTATTGGTGATTTTCTAGTTTCTTGGCTAAGTAAGAAACAACCATCAGTATCACTTTCCACAACAGAGGCATAATATATTGCAGTGGTAGCATGTTGTTCACAAGTATTATGGATGAAATAGACTCTCAAATATTTTAGTATAGAACATGATCATCCCATTCCTATTATGTGTGATAATACTAGTGCTATAAGTATCTCGAAGAATCTAGTAATGCATGCCAGAACAAAGCACATTCCAATCAAGTATCACTTTTTAAGAGAACAGGTTATAAAGCAACAAGTAAGATTGGAATATGTTCCTACAAAAGATTAGATTGCAGACATATTTACAAAACCATTACCGAGAGAAATGTTTGAGCATTTTAGAGAACAGCTGCGAGTAAAATTACTCCCACCCCAAAATTAATCACCTTAAGAGAGAAGGCGATGATGGGGCTAAGCTTAAGAGTCATATATTTTAGCCCCATAGGTGTCTCTTTTGCCATTGATGTCAAAGGGGGAGAGATTTGAGTAAGGAGGGAGAGCATTGAGTTAGGGGGAGCAGCCTCCAAAGAGAGCATTGAGTTAGGGAGAGCAGCCTCCATAGAGAGTATTGAGTCAGGGGGAGCAACTTTGATTCTCAGAGATGGTTTTTGCAATGATTGTGGTGATTTGTATTAGAGGTGTTGCCATCAATGACAAAGGGGAGATTGTTGGCAATTTGAGGTATTTTATGTTGTCATTTATCTCACATGGATCATTGATGTCACATGGATCACATTTGAGTTTTGGTGGCAAAAGCACTTCATAAAATATCATTTATGATATTTTGGAGAGCATGGATATATACATGGTTTTTGTGAAAACCAAGGCAGGAAAAATAAAAGGTTTTATTTAAAACCATGGATGGTAGATTTGAAATGGGTTTTTCTTAAAACCCAGGTTGGCATTTTGTTTCATCAAAAAATGTGCCCCGGTGATGGAGATATTTAATTTTAAATATTTAGTTTGAATTTTAAATTATTTAAAATTTAAATATAAATTTTAAAATTTAAAATAAAATTATAGTGTCGATGTCTAAATAAAGGATGAGAGGTATATATTAAAAATAATAGCATCGACGTCTAAATAAAGGAGGAAAGGCATATATATATGCCACCAAAATCTTCTATAAATTTTGGTCCTCGATTTTCGAATGCATTCGAATTGATAATGTAATGCGAAAAGAGCCTAAGTGTTGAAGTGTGTGTAAAGAGGTGTGTGAAGGGTTTACAAAATTTAGTTTTGTTGAATAATAATTCATGGAGGATAACCAAATGCATAGGCACATTTTGCCTAGTGGTTTGTGCATTGTGTAAGAAGCAGGAGGTCCTACGATCGAGTCTCGCCGGGGATGCTTGTTGTGTTGAAATGCTCAAAGCGTTTTTGAGTTTTCGAAGGGCACAAAATATTGAGGTATTTGTTTTGGTTCATGCCCCTTTGAACACGTGAGGGCATGTGGCCCAACGGTGGCTTGGTTGTGGTTAAGGTGCTGAGCGAGGAGGCATCAAGGGATCGAATCCCGTTAGGGACAGAGGCAAGTTAATATTTTTTAATATTTTATTTTTCTAAAGTTTCCCTAGGAGAAATAAGGGTTATGATGCACCTTAAGAAAAAGAGATATTTTTGGTGATTTTCATTTTGGAAGTATATCATATTATATATCGTTGGAAAGCTTATTTCGAGGGCTATTTTATTAACTTTCTTAGAGAGAGAAATAATGTGTGTGTAAAGAGATATTTTTTATAAAGAGGTTCAAAAGTGAAGGTTGCTTGGTACTTTTTAAAGAGGATTAATTATTTCATGAGGGGACATGATGTATTTTATTGAGTAGGAGTAATAATGTGTTATTTGGATATTATTGTTGTGTTATTAATCATTATCCCCAAACCTTATTGAAAGTTGAAAAAGAAAGTTTGTTGAGTGTGGCAGATTTAGTGGACAACTAATAAGGCATCAAAAGGTATGAGCAATATTCTCCATTGACTTTGTTTATGGTGGTTGATTTCTGAAATATCATTGGAGAGAAAAGGATTGATTGTGGTTTCCTTTTCAAAAGTGGTTGGTTGAATGCTTCAAGGTTTTCTGGTTTGAGATTTGTGTTTAAACCTTGTTTTATAAGCATTGTTGTTGAAGCCATTAGTTGTGTGAAAAACCTGAGATAGAGTTTGAGAAGAACATGAGTATCATTGTTATGTGAAGAATGTTTTATAAGCATTGTTGTTGAAGCCCATTGATTGTACAAAGAACTAGAACTTGAGTTAGAGAACAACATGAGTATCATTGTTATGTGAGATTTGTGGTTGAGCATTGTTGGAAACATTTTGAGTTGGTTGATACTTGCTTGGAATAGGGTTTGTGAGAAAGAGTTGTTCCTTGTGGTGATTGGTTGAGTAGAGTTTTTTGAGCCTAGTCAAGTGATTGTGTGAAGTGGTTGTTCAAGTTCCATGAAACAAACTATTCTATATTCTGATTTGAGTTGAGATCATTGTGGATCATTGTTGTCATCCATTGTAGAGTGCATTTCCATTCATTATTGAGTTCATCATTGAGCCTTGCCTTCATAGATTTGTGGATGATATTTGAGTGCTACTTGAGCATGATTGATTGAGCCTTTGATAAGGCATCTGGGATAGATTTTTGGAAAGATTTATGGCAGCTTTTGTGCATGATTTATTGAGCCCTTGAGAAGGATCTTGGGATAGATTTTTGGGCAGATTTGTGGTAGCTTTTGTGCATGATTTATTGAGCCTTTGAGAAGGATTTTGGATAGATTTTTGGATAGATTTGTGGCAGCTTTTGTGCATGATTTATTGAGCCTTTGAGAAGGCTTTTGGATAGATTTGTGGATAAATTTGTGGACATATTTGTGGACATATTTTGAGCAAGTTCTTGGTGAGCTTGCTAGAGCAGATTTTGAGCAAGTTCTTGGTGAGCTTGCTGGAGTATATTTGAGCAAGTTCTTGGTGAAATTTCTAGAGAATATTTGAGCAAGTTCTTGGTGAGCTTGCTAGAGAAGATTTTGAGTAAGTTATTGGTGAGCTTACTGAGTAGATCAATGGATTTCCTACCTAAGTAGATTAGTGGATTGCCTACCTGAGCAGATTAGTGAATTGCCTTGCTGAGCAGATCAATGGATTGCCTACCTAAGCAGATCAAGATTGCCTACCTAAGAAGATTAGTGCATTGCCTACCTAAGCAGATTAGTGGATTGCCTAGCTGAGCAGATTAGTGAATTGCCTTTTTGAGCAGATCAGTGGATAGCCTAGATTTGAGCAGATCAAAGTAATAATTTATATTGGGATAAGGATCCCTATTTCTTTGTGAAATATTATAAGGAGATTATCTTGTGGAGTACCCCATATTGGGGGAACCACGTTAAATATTGTGTCTCAATTGTGTGTGGTGATTTGTGCTCTTGCTTACTATTGATATCTATGTCATTAATGTACTTTGCTATATTTGGATATTGCAATTAAGGACACTAATTGATATTGGTTTGGAAAGAAAGTAAAAAATGGGCGCTATACTTTTCACCCCCCCTCTCAGTATAAGCTTGTATTCTTCAAGGAACCTGTGGAAGTATGAACACTAGTACAATAGGCCCATAAGGTAGGATAAATTTGGATATGCCAGTCATGATCAGTCTTACAAACTAATTTCTTCAAGATCTTGATCAAATATTTATTGGATGCTTCAACTTATCCATTACCCTAAGGGTAATATGGAGTTGACCACTTGTGCTAAATATTGTACTTAGCACAAATTTTATGAACATCCTTGTTCTTGAGAGGAGCGTAAGTATAAAAAACAATCATTGAAAGAATCCTGTACCTACAAAGAATTTGGTTAAAGATCAACTTGTTATTAGAGGTGGAAAACAACTACTTAGCATTGATAAATTAATGAAATATATAATACAATGCTAAGGATAATAATAGTCCAGATAGGAAGGAATAATATCCCCCTTAATCAATTCTAAATATAATGCATTACGAAATTAAAGTGCTAACCTACTAAAAAATTACTAACAATATAATATTTGTTAAATAGAATATTTAATGAATATCTAACCTAGGCAAAATAAACTAATCTACCCAGGAGAAACTACATATTACCAAATAAGGTAATAGTATTCTAACATCCCCCCTTATTACATTATTTGGATAATATATAATTGTCCCAATACAGTGAAGAAGAAGATAAATAAAAGAATGATGGATTTTGCTCTAGCTTGGCCTCTGGCTCATGGCTATAGCTCTGGATCTAAGCGAACTTCTAGATGTGTACATCTGGGTGTATCTCGAGATCTACTTATGAATCGACCTCTGGATCATTGCCTCTGGATATGCTTGTAGATTTTCCTCTAAAACTTTGTCATTGGGTCTATCTTTAGGTTTTTCTCTAGGAAATTGCCTCTAGGACTGCCACTCGGTCTGTCATTGGATCTACCTCTGGGTCCATCATAGGTTTTACCTTTTTGGTAGAAGCCATACAACATTTCTTTCATCTTGGTCCATTGTGTGATATTTGTCCATCCATAATCGATATAAACATTTTTGGCCATTTTTACTTTGCACCAAAAATTTGAAGAGGAGTGATTTGTACATCCACATGAGTCATAAGGATGCAATTTCCAACACCTAGCTGCTACATGTCTTGTTCTACCACAATGACTACAACAATGCTTTGTAGGAGATTTAGGTTTTACAAACATGGTTTTACTGGTACTTGCTTGTCCTAAATAGACAAGGCCTTCATTATTTGACCTAAAATTTAGCATTACTGGAGTTTTAATGCCTTATTCATTTTTACCTAATATCTCACCATTGAATCCCATTTTCTTCATAATTTTGGATCCAAATCCTTTGATGTATTTTTCAAAACATCCAAGTTCTTCATCTTCATCAATATTTTTAACAATATGGCATTTGTCATTATTGATGAGATTATGGAGCTCATTTTTAGGAGGGTCAGTTTTTAAGTCACTGATGTCACAAGAAAAATATGCTACTATGATGAGATCACCTATGCTACAATTGATATCTACCATTGAAGGTATGAGGTCACTTGTATCACAACAAGCATTGGCTACAGTGGGCTCAAGGTCACGTGTGTCACAACAAGCATCCACCACCATGGGCTAAAGGTCACTTGTGTTACAACAAGAATCAACCATTAGAAGTTTGACCTTTGTTTCCTCACTAATGTCCCTTTTTGTTTTACTTTGGGCAATGTCAAGTGAAACCAATGACATGTATACTACCCTTATAATGCCAATAGGGATTAGAACACCATTTGTATGAATGTCTTCACAAGACATAAAATCATCGAGTATGGCATCTACACCACTGTGTAGTGTGAGAAATTTTCCATCCTCATAAAAATTTGACCCTTCCATATTTGCTGGAAAGTAAGGAGTTTTAACTGATTTTGCACATGCATCAGTTTGTTTTGGGGCATTATTTTTCTTTTATTTACCCATATTTTAAGGTGTCAGTCTTTGCTGAAAATGCACCTTTTACAATATGATTTTGCAAAATTTTTGATAAGGTGGCTAAGATGTTGGTCGCTGTCGAAAATGCATCCTTACAAGTCTCCCCCCTTTTTGCAAAATATTGTTGGAAATTTTTTTATCCCCCCTGTATGTAAAATATGAGATGGTGGAGAAAATGTGTATCCCCCTTGTTGCAAAAAATATAAAGCCTCTAAGGTTTTTCCAAGATTTACCTCTTAGGCAATTTTCAAGAACACTTGTTAACTCCAATGTGGGTTGTCAAAAAAAAACAACTTTTACAAATAAAAGGCACAAAAGTTGTAAAGTTGTCAAAAACAACTTGTAAATAAAAAATGCACAAGATTTAAAAAAAAATCTTTGGAGCAATTTTTTTTTTTGTTTCACCTTTGATGTCGATGGGAATGTAACTCACAACTTTCCTAGGAGTAGCGCCTTAGCACCAAGGTCACAGACCATTTGGGATAGATAGCCCAATGATATGTAAAGGACAAAAGTGAGCATTTATTTCCATCGGCTCCTGCTTGTGCAATCATGATATTCATTTGCAAATGCTATAATGGTGAAAATACTATGACGTAAAAATGTAGACGTCACCTCTGACTTGATTACTGCCATTTGGAAATCGACCTACATACGGCCATCTGGGCTCTAACCAGACTACGAGTTTCTCTGTAGATGCTACAAGAAAAAAATTGATCCATGCTAAATGTGTATCAAAAACTTTGCAACAAGGCTTGGCATGTTATCCATCTGAGGCTACACAATGATCACCCTGCACTGCATTTTTTTGTGCGTTGAGCTTGAATGTTGACACTATAAGGCCAACAACAATGACTACTCCTCCTGATTGAGGTCTTCTACAACACCTATGAAACACCTAAGAAACAAATCTACAAAATAAAAATCTGCTCACTCATTTTGTTTGCAAATTATTTTTTGCGCTTGCATCTACAAGATAAAACCATCTGTAAAAGTTTGTCTCTTCTTCAATAGCAAAATGCACTATGTGTTGAGGTGAACTAAAAATTCTGGATCTAATTGGTTTGTTCAATGTTGTCCTTGCTAGGATTTCTCACCAAAACTTGGGCTGACACATGACCAAATTAAAGCTTGCGATCATGATTGAGCGATTAATCAAATGAATATTAAATAAATATGTATTTCTCTATTCACAATTGTTGGATCTCATCTTCTATTATTTTATCTTATACCAGACCACTTGCAAATTATTGTCTTTTGAAGCTAAAATGTGAACTACAGATTAACTAGCCTACGTCAAATGGAATAATCCAAACCAGTGCAATCTCCTTGTTAGATTTGAAATTTCACCATCTGTGGATCACTAGATTTATCTGTTGTGTCACCTACCAAGCTCCTATGGGTAATGATATCACCTAAAAATTAGAAACCTTGACAAAAATGCTTCGACAAAATCATCGTGGATCAACTAAATTTTTTTGTTGCTATTATTTCATCTACCGCTATAATTCGTTGTCTAGGAGAACATAAATGATCACTAGGCTTGAATTTTGACACTATACGACCAACATCAGTAACTTCTCCTCTTGATCAAGGTTGTCTACAAAGATCATCTACATCTGTGTTGTTATCTACTACGGTATTCAAAACTTGTGTGTTGTGCTTGCAAATCAGTAATGAAACTCAATCGTGCATAGCAATTCTATAGCACAGTAGCCCGTAGATAAGAAACTAAGGGTGTTTTGCATAGTTTTTTAAAACTTCTTGATGTTAGTCCCACGTGTGACATGCACAATTTAGAAATATATTTAAAATAAAATGAATGCAAATACCTTAATAAACACCTTATGGTGGTTGATCCCACCATTGAACCTTTTGGAAGTCAAATCCTCGTCTTGTCCTCCATGCCATGTCACCCACTGTAGGTTGTTGTCCCATAGGTCAGGTTCCCATTATCCACATAGGTGCTATCATCCTCGCATCACCATGTGTCATTGTTTAGCATTTCGATCTAGCGGTATGTTGATCATGCGGTCCAATAGCGATAGGTTAGTATAGGATCCACTATAGCAGTCAACAGTCTATAGACCATGTTAGTGTCACGTCTTCATCCACTAGGGTTTGAGTTGTCCACGTTAGATCTGCTCTTGTGTTGGAATTTATACCCAACACAGTCCAAATCATCGTGTCTTGAGCAACTTGATCCATAGATCATCCAAGTCTTATCACCATCAGATGTCCATCCCACTTATAGTGTTGTCAGTCTTCGATTTAGGTCCACAATCAATCACATCAGTTTCCTTTGTGTGAGTCCATCAATCACGTCTACCACATGGGGGGCTAGTTTAGATCATGTCCAATGTTATCGCTCCCATCCACCAGTATGGTTCCATATAGGTCTAGGTTGTAGGATCCACATCAGGTCCCACGGGCTACACTGGTCTAGGTATCAATTATCTTATGGCTAGTTTGTCCATCATCCCACCTACACCTGACTATTAGTGCCTAACATATTTGTATCTAGATGCACTGCAGTGCTCAACCAAACACGTCCAAACCAGTGGTCGTATCACAAATTGGAAATGACTAAAATTATAATTGCCATATCATCACCACATCACAAGTGGAGCTAGCGATAGTCCTACTCTGATACCATATTAGAGTTGGAAAAAAAACTACTTAGCATTGCTATATTAATGAAATATATAATACAATTCTAAGGTTAATAATAGCCTAGATAGGAAGGAATAATATCCCCCCTTAATCAATGCTAACTATAATGCGTTAAGCAAATAAAGTGTTAAACTAATAACAAATTACTAACAATATAATATTCATTAAATAGAAGATTTAATGAATATCTAACCTAGGAAAAACAAACTAATCTACCCAGGAGAAACTACATATTACCAAATAAGGTAATATTATTCTAACACTTGGAAACTTGAGTTCCAATCATCATGGCTAGGGGCATGACTTTGATCCATTTAGTGAGGTATTCTATCACTTTTATGATAAACTTATGACAATTATATGACACTAGTTTAATCTTTCCTGTCCAATCCCCACATAGAGAATAGCCAAGGGGAAGAAATAACTTGAAGGTTTTGAGAAGGAGCATGGACAATATTAACATGGTGTTGACACTTGTTACAACATCGAACATGGTCACATGCATATTTCTCCATGGAAGGCCAATAGTACCCTATCCAAAGAAACTTCTTGGCAATAGCATTGCTGGTAAAATGGCCTCCAGATGAACCTTCATGAGCCTAACTAGGAGTAATTTAGGCTTCATCAAAGTTAAGGCATCGCAAGAGGATACCTTCAAAAGAACATTGATATAAGGTATTGCCAATTATAATGAATTAACACACTCTTTTATGCAAAATATTACATTTATTGTGATATAAACCATTAGGTATTAAACCATCCTTAAGAAAATTAAATATGTAAGTATACCATGACTTAAATTGGGTAGCTTCGATGGTAAAAATATCTAACGGGACAAGATAAGAACCAAGCGATGCGGGCTCCCAAAGTTGTCTAATGATAATCGACTCTTGATCATCTTCCAACTCTAAAGGAAACAAGGATGCAAAAATATCCATGGCATTCACTTGGTGGTTTGAGGATCTAGATATAGACTCTATGGTAACCTTATCAAACAAAGATAGAAGCTTGATGACAATATTTTTGTAAGGCTTTAGTTTATCATCTCGAGTCTGATAAACATCGTTGATCTGATTGACCACAAGTTGAGAGTCACCAAAATATTGAAAGGACTCTAACCTACAAAGCTAAGGCTGCTCTAAGACCAAGGATCAAAGCTTCATATTATGCAGTATTGTTTGTGCAGGAGAAATTAAGTTTGAAGGAAAAAGGGATGAGTTGTTTTGTGGGGTAACTAGAATGACTCCAACTTCAACACCTTTTATGCAGTGGACTCCATCAAAAAACAAAGTCCAAGACTTTGAATCTTCAACTTAAATGCTAAAGCACTCATCGAAAAACTCAACAACCAAAGGATGAGTAGCTTCTAAGAGAGAGGAGGCTAACTTATCAATGATTACCTAACCCTTGATAGCCTTTTGACCTATGAATGTCAGGTCAAAATCACTAAGGGCTAAAACCCACTTAGAATCTCAACCTGAAAGGTGGGGCTTAGACATTAAGTAGTGCAAAGGATAAAAATTCACCACTACCAATGTATTATGGCTAAGCATGTAGTGTCTTAGCTTCTAGGAAGCAAAAACAATAGCAAGGCAAAACTTCTCTAAGGGAGTGTACCTAGTTTCATAGCTAACCAAAGTTCTACTAATATAGTAGATAGCACATTCCTTATTTTGATCATCATGTTGAGCCAATAAGATCCCCAAAGCATGAGCTATGGTTGCTATGTAAAGCATCAAATGCTTACCAGGCATGGGAGAAACTAAAATAGGTAAGGAAGTGAGATATCTTTTGAGGTCATCAAAAGCTTTTTGACACTCAAAATCCCACTAAAAGACAACATATTTCTTAAGAAGCTTAATAAATGGTTGACACTTATCAACTAATTGGGCTATGAACCGATGAATAGCCTAAAGCTTACCTTGCAGGCTATGCAACTCGGTTAGGGTACGGGGAGGAGGTATGTTAGTAATAGCCACTATCTTAGCGGGGTCTACTTCAATACCTCACCTAGAAATGATGAAACCTAACAACTTGCTAGATGTGACTCCAAACACACACTTAGTAGGCTTAAGGTAAAATTTGAAATGTCGAAGCCTTTCAAAAATCCACCTTAGATCATGAACATGATCTTGTCGATGTATGGAGTGACCTAAAAGATCATCCACATAGTCTTGGAGAATATCATGCATCATGTCATGAAAAATATAAGTCATAGCCCACTGATAGGTGGCACCAACATTTTTCAAGCCAAAAGGCATGACTTTCCAATAGAAGGTACCCCATGGAGTGATGAAAGTTGTCTTGGCCTGATCCTCAGGGGTAATCATAATTTGATTGTATCCTGAGAAGCCATCCATGAGAGATAACATCCCACATTTGGTAGTGAAATCTATGATCTGATCTATGTTGGGCAAGGGGAAAATCATCCTTGGGACATGCTAAGTTGATGTCCCTAAAGTCGGTACATATTTTGATTGTTCCTTCCTTCTTAGCTACAAGAATGATGTTGGAGATCCAATCAGAATAGTCGATGGCTTTTATAAAACCAACATCAAGGAGTTGTTGGAGCTCCTCCTTGATCAAAAGGGTGACCTTAGGATGCATCTTCCTAAGTTTTTTCTTAACATTATTAGCACTAGGATGAACTACCAAATGATGCATAACAAGGGAGGGATCAAGCCCTGGCATGTCGGCATATGACCAAGCAAAAACATCATGAAATTCTCTTAACAAATTGGTCAACTGCTCCTGCTCATCCATGGACAAGGCTTTACCTAACTTAAGGATTCTAGGGGTCTCCTCAGAACCTATGTTAACATCTATGGTCTCCTCAATGAGAATGGATGACTCATCCTCAAGAGGAGGTAGGGCAAGAATCACTCCTAGTTGCTCAAGGTCCTCGGGAGACATAGAACCAAAGTCCTCTTGAGAACTAGAAGACTCAACCTACGTAGCGCAAGGGACTGACCCATCAAAGGAGATGCCACCATGGAGGACATCCTCATGAACCGTATCATGAAGAGTGTCGCCTTCAGCATACTCCCTTGGGGTTACAACTAATAGAGAGGGAGAGGGTGGGCCCTCATCCTCAACACTCCACTCCAAACCTTGATGAGATGTCCTCAGAAGAGGCTCCTGATGAGAAGGATTGACTTGATCCTATGATGAGATATTAATTAATGATTCCTCTCTCACGTTTAGATTTTCAAATTGCTTAGTTGTGTGAGATGAGGGATCTTATGGATGAAAATCAGATTGAGCTTGTTCAACTAGTGAACAATATTCAAATGGGTGAGGATCACCCAAAATGGTGATAAATTGATTCTTAAATTCAAACTTCAAACATTGGTGAAAGGTAGAAGGGACAACCCACATCGCATGGATCCAAGGATGTCCGAGGAGCAGATTAAAATATGCAGGGCAAGATACCACATAGAACAAGGTATCTAAGATCTTGGGTCCAACCTTAAGGGGGAGAGATATAATACCACAAGCTTCTTGGGACTCGTTGTTGAAGGTTTTGATGATGTCATCAGATTTAGTTAAATCTTCCTCTTTTAATCCAAACTTTTGGAAAAATTGATAAGTGCATAAATTGAGGGAAGAACCATTATCAATCAGAACCCTCTTGATAAAATTTTCCCCAATAAATGCAGTGATGTAGAGAGAAGAATCCCCCTGTAAGTTTGAGGAAGAAATATCATCATCCGAGAATGTGATATGATGTATCCCAAGAGAGCTTACAACATTAGCCATAACACTAGGGGAAATATCTTGCAGGGATATATTGTTGTCTTAGAAGTTTCAACAAGGCTTCCCCATGAATAGGAGAAGTTTGCAAAAGTTCTAAGAGAGAAATATTGGCTGAAGAACTCATCTCCTATTGAGAGCGTTGGGTCTGATGATTCTGTGCTTGTTGCCTTGTAGTTGTTGCTATCATACCAACCATATTATCATAAGGAGGTGGCACATTCTGATATGACACTTGATTAGCTACCTGCTGCCCATGCTTAGGTAGGGGATCTTGGAAGATTCCCATGTCTTGATTAGTTGTGGGCACTTGTTGAGTAGGAGGTTGATTTTTTGGTGGGTGAGAACCTTCTATAACAAGGCGACCTTCATCAATCAGGTCCTGAACCACATGTTTCAACCTCTTACAAGAATTCATCCAGTGCCCCTCCACTCTATGATACTCATAGTGTTGACCAACCTTATACCAATTAGTTGTGGTATCAGGTTACCTTATGGGAGGTAACTCAATCATATTAGCTTCCAAAATCTACTTTAGGACCACTGTCATAGGCATGTTGAGCCTTGTGAAATTCCTTTGTGGAGGTTTTGGAGGTTGGCTAAGCACCATATTTTGTAGGTTGTTAACAATACTATTAACAAGCCTACTATCCATGACCCCATCACCTACCACATGCTTGTTCTTATACTGATTTTTAGTGGTCCTATCTTCTTTCACTTTAAGTTGTCCTCTTCTGATAAGAGCTTGCTCTACCTTTCTTGCTAGGTCAATTGCTTGATCAAAAGATGTGATAGTTGTAGTTTCCAATGCATAAGATAATTGCTCTTGCAAATTTCCAATAAATATCTCAAGCATGTCTCGAGGAGGTAAGGTATATCTCAAGCATCCAACTAGACTCCTCCAACGAGACAAAAATTCTGAAAACAATTTCCTCTTTACCTTGTTTTAACATGTAAACATATTTCATGGTCACATTCTTTTCAACATAAGCACCAAATTGTTGAACAAATAATTCAGTTGTCTCTTCAAAATTCCTCAAAGAATGGTTGGGCAACCGATAATACCACTCTAATGCCATACCACCAAGACTCTTAGGGAATGTCTTTAGCAACAACATGTCATCATATATGATATCATGGCAAGTTGTTCTAAACATTCTTAAATGCTCAATTGGATCTTCCATTCCCTTATATATAGGCAAAATCGACATGGGAAAATGCTTAGGATAGGGCCTAGCGGTAATGATAGGGTCTAAGGGCTGATTGCACATTTCTCTATAGTTGTAGGTGAAACTAGGGGGTTGAATCATATCCACTCTTGAAACCAATTGTTTCACCATATTAGTTAAAATTTGCACCTCAGGATTGTTGTTGTGCAATACCCCTAGATTCCCTAAGGGAGGGGTATAGGTAGGCTGTTGAAAGGGTACTTGGCCCATGTTGGAGGTATTGATACTATTGTGATATGTGGTATCTTGTTGGAGAGGATAACTAACAATTGGTGGAACAGAAGCAAAAATATTGAGATTAGTTGAATGAGGAGGAAATTGAACATAATCTTGAGATGCACTACTAGTTGGAGGAATTTGTAGAATCCTTCCAATGTTGGTGGTCATAGTAGTAGCATATGTTGGGTTATGAATAAGATTACCATGATGCAAAGATTCAGTCAAGGAGTTGTTATGAACATCTCGAGGGGAAATGGTTTGATGATGAGATGTTCCAACTTCCTTGAGTCGGGCTTCCTCTTCCATAGCTTTATCCAAGGTATCCTTATGATGCTTGTAGAAATTCCAAACATGTTCAAATGATTTAAAGATAAGGTTCCCATTGGGTCCCTTAGTAGGATCAAGGTTATTCTCAATCTCTTCATTTTCTT
The DNA here is from genome assembly GCA_028583015.1 of Wollemia nobilis. NCBI lineage: Eukaryota > Viridiplantae > Streptophyta > Pinopsida > Araucariales > Araucariaceae > Wollemia > Wollemia nobilis. The sequence continues at coordinate 5,949,575 of JAQPPZ010001031.1, read as the reverse complement.
CCTCTTCTAGATTATGATTTTCTCTATCAATTTGATCATCTTCTTGGAAAATCTCATCAGACTCTAAAAGCCTTCACCCACTCCTAAGGTTGGGAGCCATTAGGAGAGAGAGAAAGGATAGAGTAGAGAAGGAGAACTAAAAACTAGCAAAAGCACACAAAATATTTTTAAGATGTTTTTAAATATTTTCTGATCTAAACAAATAGAATTAGTGGTCTTGTTTAAGGTTTTCAAGAAGAGCAAAGGAAGAGGCTTCCTATTTTGGCCACTAAGATGCGCATTCACATCGGGTTCACCAAAGATGTAGAGGGGGAAAACTGCCCTACCATGTACGATTCTCGGTTGGATCCATTAGGAGCTGAGGTGACCATGGGGGTATGTTATAACTCTACACTCGATGGGCAAAGGGGAAGGGTTCACCAGGAATAGTTTTAGGACTCACTCCAAGTTTAGGGTGGAATGTGTTTGAATGTGTCAATTAAGCATGCACCTATGTTTGGCCTTTCTAAAACTACACTATGAAAATGGAAAGAACAATGCAAGATACAAGATGCAAGAAGACAAGAGCTAACCCTAGAATGATTCTTTGCTTGAATGATCACTAACCCTAGGATTGCAAAGCAAAGCCTTTAAGCAAGGGTCCAAGAGAAATGCACAAACAAGGTTAAAACCCTAAATGCACACTATATGCCTTTATTCTTTCAAATGCCTAGAAATTTGATCAAATGCTTTTCTTTACTTGTGATCTATATTTTGAATAGAAATGAATAAAAAGCAATCAACAAATAGCCTAGAGATATACTAGGGCACTTATCTGATTTGATGGTTGTTCCAAGCTTTATCTTGCATCCAACAATGTCCCACAACTTCAATCCTACAAAATAACTTCACAAAACCCTCAAAAAATATGATCAGCATTAGGGGGCCTACTTAGGCCACTATATGACTGTACTTGGAGGCGCAATATTCAAGCCCCCTAGGTCCTTTTAGCTGACCTTTAGAATGCAAAAGTGAAAGTTGACCTTTTTGGAAGATGAACAAATAGAATACAATGCAACAGAATAGTATGATGAACAAAGTATAAATTATGCAATTATGCTCTAAATGTAACATGAAATGTAGATCTAGGGTTTGGGGGTGAAATTCTACCCCCAAGCTTAACATAGGTGAAATCATGCCCTGTACAGGGTAGCCATGATTTTACTGTTGATAAAATTATACCTTGTAATTATGGGGCATGATTTTACAATAAAAGGAAAATACAATAGAACAATGCAAATAAACTAATAATAGATGTAAATTTAACAATGTATGAATGCAAATGAGTGAAAACAACTTGGTGGTAGCAAAAAATAGACAAAAGGATGAAGACCTCCAAGATAGTAGACTCCTCCTTAGGGCTCCAACACTTATCCACCAAGGGCAGCAACACATAATCAATGTAGTAGAAGAGATCTCCACAAATATCTAAAAGCTTTCATAAATCACTTGGCACTTAAAATAGGATCTTATTAGCACTTGTCTTAAAACTTTTTGGTAGCTTTTTAAGATCACTTAGTTTATTAGCTTGTTAACCTCTTAGGAAAAATAAAGCTTCAAACCCTCTATTTATAAGAGATTTGAAACAAGAATGGGTGGAAAACCAATGTCAAAAGAGGTTAATTTGAAAAGTTAGGGTTTTCTAAGAGAAAACCCTAGCTAGGAGAAATCGTGCCCCGTAAGGGCCGACCATGATTTCTCCAAAACTAGAAAAAAGAAGGAAAAGGAGGGGGAGAGAGGCCAAAATTTGCTTTGGGCAAGTTGGAGGGTCTCTCTAAGGATCTAGGGAAAATGACTCACTCAAGTGGGTCAATTTTTCATGTCTATAGGGTTCTTCCCCTACTCACATTAACTTTGTATATGGAAGACTTGATACTACCATTAATCAACTTCCTGATAGAAAAATTGAACCACCATTCTATGGAAATACAAATATTTTATAAAATCTATCCTTTTCCCTAAGATATCTTAACCATTTTAATTGGCATGGGTACAACCTTGGTCACTATGAGCAAGGAACTCATGGAATTATCGAGCCCCATTATCAACTTGCTACTGATAAATTTGATCTAGGGTATAATAGTTCCCCTTCACTTGACCTCCTCGCATATGAGCTTCAATGCATCACTCTTGGTATAAATGAGGATAGCAATGATGTTTACATCGATTCTAAATACACACATTTTTCCATACGATCCTCCCCAAGTAGCCACTATTGATGCTTCCTCACTTGAATCCTCTGACGATGAACTCGATAAACTATTTGAGCAACTTCTAGTTGCTTCTAATAGTTCTAAAGAGCATTTAGCACCTGCTGCTCCAATCATAGATCTAGTAGAGGATGGTAATTTTTACCTACATTTATTCCTTATCCCCCATCTGATTATTTTTGTTCTTCTCCCTTTGGAGCACACATACCCCCTATCCAACCACTACTAGAGCAACCTTATCCTCAACCCCCCATTATAGTCCAAATCCTACCTTGTGAGCATGGGAACCCAGATTCTAATCCTCCCCTTACATGCTCCATCAGGTTAATATGATTTTCATTGACCTTTTTGCTCCTCTCCATCATCCAAATCGCCCTTCTAATCCCATTTACATCCATTCTAGCCTCATTTACTTTGATCGTTGATGAGTGCCAAAGTGTTACATTATTTAAACTAGATTTACTTATATATTTTTTTATACATGAATGGATATGAATACTTTTTACTATTATTTTACCTTAATATTGTCATTTATGTGTTAATTAGATTAATTATTATAAATTTTATTTTATGTTTATTTTACATGGATTTTGTGTAAGTTTGTGTGTTATTAGGTAACTATGTATGAAGCTAGATGAATGACCGTGGATGCTGAAACAGAACACAGACATATGAATACTGGTTGGACACATGGCACACTCACAGACATTGTGGATGGAGTGTTACAAAGAAGTGTTACTAAAGTGCTACAAAGAGCTAAAGTTAAAAGTTGACCAAGCTTTTGTGCCACATCATATCCAACGTGCACACAACTTACACAGTCATTCATTTGGTTGTCAATGTGGGCAACCGAATATTTGGCATATTCTATTTATTTGATAAAGTTGTAAAGTTTTATTAAAATTTGGAAAGGATCCAAACTATTGATTTATTTCTGCCAACTAATATTCTCTTTCCTTGAGAATAGGGCACAAGATTATTTCCATTGTTTCTTATATTAAGAAAGTTGTTAAGTAAATGCCACTTGGCCTCATAATGATTTGTCCAAGTCATATTTGTTAGAAAGTCATGTTTGGTTAGAACAAGTCAGTTGCACATGTGTTAGCGCTGATTAGTCAAAGTTACGTCTTGTTACAAGATTATATTTGTTTTAGAAAATTGTTAGTACTTAGTTAGGATTTAGATTTTTATTAGCTAGAGAATACAAAGAAAGTTACGAAAAGACTTCTTTGAATATCATTGTATAAATTACAACATGAGGCCATTGAAAAGGTCCTGGCTCCTAGCTCCTAGTTTGTTCTAGCCTTGCCTTACCTTTTGTTTGCATTATTTTCTGTAATATGAGTTGAAGAAGTCAACTGTGGATGTAATATTCAGCAGCAATAAAATAGTATTACTTTTTCTTCCATGTCTTTCACAATAATTATTTTGTCTTCATAATGATTTACTTTAGTTTGTAATACTTTTATTTTCCTGCAATAAATGAATAATCAATAGTTAGAATAGGTAGATGAAATAGTAAAGTACTAAAGTAAAAATAGCATAGAAAAAGGGGAAGGGGTTAATACTAACCTTCCGGAGGCAGGGCCCACTCCGAAAGGTTAGTCCCTAAATATCTTCCCCCACTAACATAGTAGATAAAATTAGAACATAAACATTATTAAAATTGCATATCATAAAACTGTAGAATACATTAAATAAATAATGCATCAGTAAATAATTACGTGGATCCACATTAGACTAAGTCATAAATTGCATTTCTTTACGTTAAATTCATTCTTGCAAACCTTTATTTTCTGTAACCTGATCTTAAGAAATTGAATTAAGTAAGTTGGTTAATGTCATGGAATAATCTATACGAGATTGTCTGTTCTTTAAATTGATTAACCTAGATTGAAAAATTAAATGTAAGCTATTTTAACGTGATATTTTGGTACCATTACCGGGGAGAGCAGTGTCATTACATTAATTTGCAAGTTATTGGACCATGTAAGGAAGGAAGCTTACCTACATGTGGAGGGTGGCGCAAGTAGTGATCAACGCATGTGTAGGCCTATACGTGGAGGGTGGCGCAAGTAGTGATCAATGCACGTATAGAGTTGTGTGTGGAGGGTGGCAAAAGTAGTGATCAATGCACATGCACAACAAGCATCCTCCACCTTAGGTGGACCAGGTTCCAATTTTCTTAAAATCAATTTTTATTGTTTAGTCATTTATTTTCCAACATTTATTTTTAAAGCATTTACTTTTCAGCACTTTATTTTTTAGTAATTTATTTTCTTGCACAAGTGTCATTGTTCCTAGTTTAAAATCTAAGGTTTTGGCCTGTAGAAACATAGGGTAGTATAGGAAGTAGGTGTGACTGAGTGACACAACCACAATGAAAACATCCCTTAGAAGTAAAACAAATAACATCAACACTTGACTTTACTTTTTCAGCAAAAATTTTTTCAGTAATTTATTTTTCAAGCAATTTATTTTCCTGCACAGTGTCATTGTTTCTATTTTAAAATCTAAGGTTTTGGCCTGTAGAAACATAGGGTAGTACATAAAGTAGGTGTGACTGAGTGACACAACCATAGTGAAAACATCCCTTAGAAGTAAAACAAATAACAACAACACTTGAATTTACTTTTTTAGCAATTTTCTTTTTAGTAATTTATTTTTCAAGCAATTTATTTTCCTACATAGTGTGGTTGTTGCTAGTTTAAATCTAAGACTTTGGCCTATAGAAACACAGGGTAGTATAGGAAGTAGGTGTGATTGAGTGACACAGTCACAGAGAAAATATTTCTTAGAGGTAAAACAGTAACAACAAACACTTTACTTTTTCTTATTATGCTGAAATTAGCTGGCCAATCCATTTAGTTTTAGTACAATAGGAATTGTTTAGAAAAGAAAAAAAGAACCAAAAACAAAAACAAAAACATAACCAAATATATAATATAGAGAGAAGTAAAAAGTTGCTAGATGGTAGAAATTTGTCTTAGACAGTCTGCTACAATAAACCTCTAGAAATTATTACAAGAAAAATTATTATTATTAAAAATGATAATAAAAATAATAATAAATATATATAAAATAAAAATAAATGTATTATACAGGACTGAACTAATGAAGCTATAAAGTGGTAAGACAAACATATTGCATCATGAATATTTCAATTAAAAAAATATTTGGAAATGGTGCAATAAAATTCAAAGCCTATTGAGGACTCAACCAAAAAAAATTACTACTTAATGGACATAGGCTTAAATTATATAAAAAGCCACGTTCTAAAGAAGAGTTCAGCACCATCTTAAGCAACAAACTGATTTGCAATGTATATCTAAACTGCAAATCACTACTATTAAATAAATACTTCTCTTTAATATGCAACAAATACACTACCTATTAAATAAGTTATTGCTTTATATCTAAAACACACACACACACACACACGGATATATATATATATATATATATATATATATATATATATATATATATATATATATATATATATATATATATATATGTGAGGAATTATGCTTCTTTTTATTTCATTAAAGAGTTCCCATGTTTGCATCACTTTCACCTTATTCTCCACTAGAAATTTCAGTCTCAAAGTTGTTTCAAAAAGATCCTAAAAAGATATTTCTTTATTTTGCATCAGTTTGTGAGTTTTGTAGGAAAATTACTACCACATCTTGCATGATACTTTTATTTCATAAATAAATAAAACTATCTAGGTGTTTTCAATTACTCAGTCACCACTAGTGTTTTGAGTAAATTTTCATTGAAAATCAAACAATATTTAGATGTTATAAGTTGCTTCTAATCAATTTAGTTTCCTCTTGGACTACGCACTTTATAGTAAATAAAATATTGTAAAGTTTGGAAAGACTAACCTATGAGTTACTATTGCCATAAGAGTGAACGGTTTCCCCTGCTTATCCAAATTATGTGCATGGTCTAGAAAGCTAATGAATTGGCAAAAGGACAAGCTCTCCCTTCACCTTTAATATATATATCCCTTGCTCTCTCTCTAAACGAGCAAGTATCCCAAATAAAGTTAAATAAAAGAAGGGTGAAGAGCTTGAATCCTTGGAATTCTTAGTATTTCGAAAACCATGGGGTGATCCTCATTACAACAATGGGTTGAATGAAACCCGCCTGGCAATAAGGTATCCTTATGCAATAGCACTAAGTCTGGACAAGACCTATGGACTCTCATAGATAAGCTAGCTTGTTGGCATAAGTGACCTTTGGGTTACTTAATCCTTACTCATAATGAGGAATGAACATTCACTGCACACACAGTTGGTCCTCGAGATGCTTGAAAACATTAGGACACCCTTAACATCATAGTGATTCATGAAACAAATAGATGAATTTGTTTAAAATCTCTAGGATGTCTGAGTCTTTGTAAAACAACCCTAGAATTTTGTAAGCAAGCAAGAGTCATGAGCTAATTCCTAAGTACTATGGTTTATTCCATCCTACAAAAGTGTGGTTTGTATTTTTCAAGAACCCTAATATCTTGTTAAAATCATCCAAGCCTATGATAAAATATCCATTTTATATATTGATGATTGATATTCATCCCACATGGAACTCCTTATGAAATTAGAAGAAGAAAATCTTCCAAATAAAAAATAAATAATATATATAGGAGTTGGAGAGCAAGTGGGTAGTTAAAACTCTCCAGTTATCGAGAGGCCCAGGTTCAAATCTCTCCCCCTCACATGTTGCGGATATGTTGTATATAAAAGGTTCCTCATCAAAAAAAATAATAATAAATAAATATATATATATATATATATATATAATAAGTAAATAAAATATATCTATATAATGATAATTTATATCATATATATAATATCTATAATAATATCAATTTATATTTACCCTCATTCCATTTAAAATAATATATAAATTTCCTTGCATCTTTATATAAAAATATCTTCATTCTTTTTATTATTTTATTTTTTGGCTATATAGCCAAAATTACAGTTTAGGGGAGGTATAAAGCTAATACAAGAAAGTGTTTTTATCTCGGGAGAATTGGGGCAGAAATCAAGTCATAGATCCAACCTAAAGCACATTGGATCTAGATGCTAACTATTTGTTTCTTGGGGCATGTGTCAAATCATAAGATGTTTTAATGCATGGAACTATGGAAGATGGAAGATCGCTTACCTATTTGTGCATAGTGTCTGATGTAGATCCAAGCGAGCGTGCATGCGTTAACTTTGACTTCCAGTTCCTGTGTTGTACTAGCTATTTCAAAATTGGTTGTCATGGAGAAGTAACTTGGATAACTGGTCATCAGGGAGAGGTGACTGGTTGTTGGAAAGCATTGATGACATGCTATATTTAGCACAAAGGGAGATAAACACATAATATGATAAAGCATACATATTAACTCACGTGTCCATTTCATAATTGTTCATAATATTATTAGTTTATAATATTATTATATTATAATATTAATATTATTTTTAGTAGTTTATAGTATTATCACGATAGTATTTATGTTTTATAATAATTTATTTACTATAATTAATATAATAATATAATAGTGATTATTTATGTAATTATATTAATATTACTAATATGTGAAAAAAATATAATATAATATAATTATATTAGAAGTGATTATTAGCTATTATATTAGTTTATAATATTATTATTATTAATTTATAATACTATACTTATAATTATATTATTATTATAATAAGTTTATTATATTATAATATTATTAGTCTAATATTTTTAATAAATATTTTATTATTATTATAATAATAGTTATTTATTATGATAATAATCTTATTATATTTGTACTAGTTTATTATTATATTATTTATTGATTTTTATATTTATTTATTTAATATGCTCTTGGTGATAATACTTCAACTGCTAGCAATAGGGAGCAAATAGATAAAGATATAGAAACCATCGAACAAATCATGATCAAAGGCGCATGGAGAAACATAAAAGAAATCCCTAATTTTGAAACCCATATTTTCCATAAAACATCTAGGGCAATACCTTGGTTGTTCAACAATGATTTCACATGAAATTTAAATTAATTACACCTGAACATGCTATACAAGGGATAGAATCGAGTATGTTGATTTCATACATTTGCACTATTTTCTCCATAAACAATTACAATGTTTTATTTTATACATTTGCAGAGTTATTTCTATAAAACCACAATATTTCATTCATTATATCTACAATGTTTCAATTATAAAATTTGTTGTATCTCATCTATAATATTTGCAATGTTTTATGTTGTGGTATTTAAAACTTGTATGCATGAGGACATGCATTTCCTTCAGTTTGGGGGAATGATGAGTGCCAAAGTGTTACATTATTTACACTTGATTTACTTATATATTTATTTATACATGAATGGATATGAATACTTTTTATTGTTATTTTACCTTAATATTGTCATTTGTGTTAATTAGATTAATTATTATAAATGTTATTATATGTGTATTTTACATGGATTTTGTGTAAGTTTGTGTGTTATTAGGTAACTATGTATGAAGCTAGATGAATGATCGTGGATGTTGAACCAGAACATAGACATATGAATATTGGTTGGACACATGGCACACTCACAGGCATTGTGGATGGAGTGTTATGAAGAAGTGTTACTAAAGTGCTACAAAGAGCTAAAGTCAAAAGTTGACCAAGCTTTTGTGCCACATCATATCCAACGTGAGCACAACTTACACAGTCATTCATTTGGTTGTCAATGTGGGCAACCGAATATTTGACATATTCTATTTATTTGATAAAGTTGTAAATTTTTATTAAAAGTTGGAAAGGATCCAAACTATTGATTTATTTTCGCCAACTAATATTCTCTTTCCTTGAGAATAGGGCACAAGATTATTTTTGTTGTTTCTTATATTAAGAAAGTTGTTAAGTAGATGCCACTTGGCCTCATAATGATTTGTCCAAGTCATATTTGTTAGAAAGTCATGTTTGGTTAGAACAAGTCAGTTGCACATGTGTTAGCACTGATTAGTCAAAGTTACGTCTTGTTACAAGATTATATTTATTTTAGAAAATTGTTAGTACTTAGGATTTATATTTTGATTAGTTGGAGAATACAAAGAAAGTTACGAAAAGACTTCTTTGAATATTATTGTATAAATTACAGTAGGCAAACCATTGAAAAGATCCTGGCTCCTAGCTCCTAGTTTGTTCTAGCCTTGCCTTACCTTTTGTTCGCATTATTTTCTGTAATATGAGTTGAAGAAGTCGACTATGGATGTAATCTTCAACAACAATAAAATAGTATTACTTTTTCTTCCATGTCTTTCGCAATAATTATTTTATCTTCATAATGATTTACTTTAGTCTGTAATACTTTTATTTTCCTGCAATAAATGAATAATCAATAGTTAGAATAGGTAGATGAAATAGTAAATTACTGAAGTAAAAATAGCGTAGAAAAAGGGGAAGGGGTTAATACTAACCTTTCGGAGGCAGGGCCCACTCCGAAAGGTTAGTCCCTAAATCTCTTCCCCCACTAACACAATAGATAAAATTAGAACATAGAGTAAAACTAGAACATAAATGTTATTAAAATTGCATATCATAAAATTGTAGAATACATTAAATAAATAATGCATCAATAAATAATTACATGGATCCATATTAGACTATCATAAATTACATTTATTTATGTTAAATTCATTCTTGCAAACCTTTCTTTTTTGTAACCTGGTATTAAGAAATTAAATTAAGCTGGTTAATGTCATGGAATAATTTATACGGGATTGTCTATTCTTTAAATCGATTAACCTTGATTGAAAAATTAAATGTAAGCTATTTTAGCATTACAATCATCTTTCCTCTCCTCCTTCCCCTCTAATTTTCTTCATTCTAACCAACTTCTCCATCATACTAGCCAATACATTCATCCATCCTCTGTTTATTCATCTATTCATCAAGTTGACATCGTTGAGACTAAATCTTTGACCATCCTCATCAAACCTATTGATGATATCCATATTATTCCCACTCCTCATCAGTTAGAAGAAGGTTCCCATATGCTAATTGAGGATACCATTGATGTCAACCTTAGCACTAACCCCACAAAACCCTAGATCATCAAGCTTTGAAAAGGCCTTTCATTTGAAGAAAGGAAATAATTTACAACCTTGTTAACTGAATACAAGAAAGTCTTCACTTGGTCTAACAAGGAAATGCTTGGCCTAGAACCCAATCTAGTTGTTTACAATCTTACCTTCCATTCTGATGATAATCCAATTAAGTAAAAATTGTGAAAAATCCATCCTATTGTAGCCCTCTTGGTCAAGGAAGAACTGTAAAAGCTATTAGATGTGGATTTCATCCAACTCATTGACAGCCCAAAGTGGCTTTTGAACATGGTACCTATCATTAAACCCAATGGGGGAATTTGCATATGCACTAACTTTCGAAATTTGAATAAAGTGTGTCCTAAAGATAATTTTTCTTTACCTAATATCAACACATTTTTAGACTCTACCATCGACCATGAAATGCTCTTTCTCATGGATGGATTCTCAGGATATAACCAAAAATATGTCAGTCTTACAAACCAACACAAAACATCATTTACAATACCTTTAGTGACATTTTATTATAAATTTATGCCATTCGATCTTAAAAATATGGAATATACCTATCAATGCACCATGGCATACATATTTCATGATTAAATGCATAATATTATCGATGATATTTTGGTAAAGTCTAAAACTTGCCTAGGGCATTTGGATGTATTACACAAAGTTTTCAATCAACTTATAGAGCACATTGTGAGACTTAATCCTAAGAAGTGTGTTTTTTATGATACTTCTAGTAAACTCTTTGGATTTATAGTCTTTAAACAAGGTATTGAAGTCGACCCTAACAAGGTCAAAGCTATTATCGAAATGCCTCCCCCTATGAACCTTAAAGAATTGTGCAACTTGCCAGAAAAGATCCAAGTGATTCATCCCTTTATCACACAACTCTCAAACAAATGCAAGTCGTTAAATCATAATTTGCAAAAGGATATAGTATTTTCATAGACTCTAGAATTTCAATAAGCTTTTGATGCTATTAAACACTATCTAGCATCATCGTATGTATTGTCGCTGCCTTGTCTAGGCGTTCTATTCCACCTATATATTTTTGCCATTGATTTTGCTTTAGGAACCATATTGGCCCAAAATAATGAGAACAACTAAGAGTAGGCAATATATTATATTAGCCATACCTTGGCAAGCTTTGAAACTAGATATGCCTATGTGGAGAAGCTTTATCTTGCTATGGTTTTTGCCACTAAGATAATTTGCCACTACATGCTCAATCACACAATTTATATCATTGCTAAGGAAAATCCCGTGTTATATGATGAGCCGCACATACACCAATAGCCAAAATACTAAATGGATAATGCTCCTAATCAAGTTTGATCTTAAATTTATTATTTGAAATTCCATTAATATTTAGGTAATAACTGACTAGCTCGTTGAAACTCCTCTTCCAACTAACACACCTCTTATAGTTGAACTACTTGATGATGTTGTCTTCAACATTATTGACCAAGAAGAATATATCAAACCTAAGGAAAAAGTTGATATTACCCTTTCTTTGATGATTCCAAGTGCAAACAAGAGATTGGTGTTGGAGTAGTCTTTTTCACACCGTAAGGGGTTCCTATCCCCTTTTCATTAAAATTCAAATTCCCTTGCACAAACAACAATGTAGAGTACAAGTCCTTAATACTTGGACTTCAAAATACCATGGCTATGCACATTAAACCCATTCAAATCAGGTGACTCCCAAATTATTGTTAATCAAGTTAAAGTGACTTAAAAATGCAAATTCTTAGTTTTAAAATCTTATAAAGACGTAGTTGATAAGCTCCTCACAAAATTTTAGTGGTATGATATTGATGCTTTACCATGGTCAACCAATCATTTCGTAGACACTATGACCTCTCTAGGGTTACTCATTCCATAGAAACCCTTTGAATGTGTCACCACTATTTGCTTTCCTAGACTTTTTCAATTGACCATTTCCAATGATGTTTCTAAGGATGAACGAGGTATCCATTTTTTCAAGTAGAACCATACCACAATTGGTTCTCTCAGGTGTGATACTTTCTCAAATTTGATTGTATTTCTCCAAAAAATTTCTCAACTGCTAAATAAAAATTAAAAAAAAAAGCAACTCACTACACTCTCCTAGGGGACCTGCTTTATCATAGAGGCTATAATGATATTCTCCTTTGTTGTCTCAAACCACAAAAGGTAAGTTGGGAAATATCTTAGGCACATGATGGTACATGTGGTGGTCATTTCAGTGGGATGGCTATCACAAAGTGCCTCTTGTGCATGGGATATTTTTGGCCCATAATGGAGCATAACTATTGCACATACATACAGAAAAGTCTCAAATGTTAGCATCATGCCAACCTAATGTATAGACCATCATAGGCCTTGCAACCCATTTAGGTTATGTGGTCCTCTTCTCAATGGGGCCTTGACCTTATTGGCAAAACTTCCCCTCCTTCCTCAAGGTGCCACACATTCATCATTATTGCCACTAAGTATTTCACCAAATGGGTTGAAGCAATCCCTCTTGTCAGTACAATGGGACCTTGAGTCATGGAGTTTATACTCCATCACATTTTTTTTCACTTTAGCATCCCCTCAAAGATCATCTTTGATAATGGTCCCTCTTTTAAAAACAAGGATGTTCGAGCACTATGCAACAAATATCACATCCAACATAGTTTCTTGACACCTTATTACCCCCAAAGCAACATATGAGCTAAGGCTACCAATAAGAATATTATCACCATTCTAAAGATAAATATTGAATAAAATCACAAGGATTGATACATTCAAATCCCATGGCATTGTAGGCTTATCAAAATAGCATTCACATACCTACCAAGGTAACTTCTTTTTCATTAGTCTATGGAGTCAAGGCAATTGTGCCCCTTGATCTCAAAATACCATCCTTATGTTTTTGCTTGCAAGAATTTATGAATGATGACACCACATAATTGACACAACTCAATTAATTGAATATACTCAATTAATGATGAATCAATGCCTTAGATCATCTTTGTGTCTATCAATATTGGGTCCAATTTGTCTATAATTCTAGATTCCATCTACATGAGTTCTAAATAGGTGATCTTGTCCTCAATAAGAATCAACAAAACCTCCTCACCTTCGTGATAAATTTATCACCAATTGGCTTGGATAATTTATTGTTAAACAAAGGTTTGGAATAGGAGCCTAAAAACTTACTAACCTTGAGGGAATTGAAGATATGGATCCCATAACATCATTCATCTAAGAGCCATTTATGCCTAAAATTAAAAAAATAAAAATAAAAAATATAATAATCATCAAAATAAACAAATAAGACACCTTCCACTCGTGCATTCACCCATTTCCATTTCATTCACTTCTTAGTCATTTCATGTCAATTTCTCTTCTTTCCTCATCTCTTCTCATTCCTCGCATGTAACTCATTATTTTACGATCATGCTTCGAGTGACTACATATCCTAGACTGATGTGTTATTCTTCTTTTCCTCCTCTTTCTCTCTTTTGTCCTCTTTCTTCTCTTCCTTCATTCATTGTTTATTTTTTTGCTTACATTCATATCCATCATCCCCCCTTTGCACACATTCACTATCGCATGCATTAGTCCTCATTTCCTTCATTTTTGTTTGATTTTTTTGGCTTACCTTTTGTTGTCTTAATCAAGGGTATCACCCTAGTCGTAGTGGTCTTGACCTAGTATAGTTTTCTTATTGTAATACTTATTTTTCTCATAACCACTCACCATTTTTATCCCACATACCCCATCATACCATTCATATGATATCTTATCTTTTGTACAACCTCAGGTTCCAAGCATATCTAGGTTCTTTTAGTCACTCATCCATTCCTAGTGTCTCAATCAACCTTCATTGAACGTTAGTCAGTCCTTGAGTGCTATCGGTCATTCTTGGTTAACTCTAGTTTTATCTTAGACTATGCACACCATCACATTAATTAAATTTTGATTTTAGGAAAGACAAACTCATGAGTTGCTATTACCATATAGCGAACGGTTTCCTCTGATCACCCTATCATGCATAATTCGAGCCTATGGATCCATTGTAAAAAGAAAAGAAAAACATAAGCAAAAATTATAATACAAAATTAGTTTTATCATTTATCATGGATGCTAGGCCATTTTAGATGTCTCCATCAGAGCTATAGACATTTGGTTGGTAGTGGAACAATGTTGAAGAATTATAGTGTTACCTCTATTGGGGCTATAGACGCTTGACTAGTGGTGGAGTAAGCCTCTCACGTGGTGACATGTCTATCACATTAGCAAAATTCATTTGTACAAACTTATGTATACTCACGAGTGAGCTAGCTTATTGGTGTATGCTATAAATGATTCATCCAACCACACTCAAAATTGGAAAAGAATATTCACTACACACATAGTTGATCCTTGAGAAACTCAACTCCCTAAGGTGGTCTTAGTATCTTTTAGGGTCTATTTAATTACTAGACTAGTTTGATTGATGTCACTAGGGTGTTTGAGTCTCTATAAAGCACCTTTAGATTCTTCATCCCTAGGACATACCAATTGACAAGTGGTCATACACTCATCTTACCTGTCCATCATTCCATTCATATTTTGTGTCATATGTTACCACTTCTCTTGCACTTAGGACTAGCACATTCATGTTGACACCTTTGACTAAGCACTAAATACCAAATTTATTTGTCTATGTCTAAGTATCCCTTACATGATTATCAAGCACACATATACATCTCCATTTTTATTCCATGCTTGTAATTTTATCCATAACATACCTACCATCTAATCCATACACTATCATCCTACATCATGATTTATTATTAAATTATAGCCATAATATATTATCCATCCATTCACACACATCATCAATAAAAAGTCCTATATATATCTGTAAAATAACATTACATCATCATATCATTACCTGTAGGCTACATATAGTTGAGCCCTTAGGCTCATCATTAGAACACATAAAATACCATTGTCCCATTTGTCATGCTCCATATCATCCTCAACCATATTTCTCATCGTTCATATAATTGCTCCACTTCGTTCCATCACACTGCAACTACCCACTTGTGCTTTTCTCCCTTGATATCCTATATGAAGGTCCATCACCTAATATATGTGAAGTGGTGGGTTCCCTAACATGTAATACTAGCTACTGTACTGATGTCACTCTCAAATTGCCTCTCCATCGACTATACTTTGCTATGATGTAGAGGATTGCATAGGTATCATGAGGTTTTGTGTCAATAACTCATCTTCTAAGACCTTCATGTAGGACCTCTCTTGCTAGAATTAATGCTCTATCATGATAACCTGTTCCCATGCTACTACCACCTCTATCCATAGTGCCATTACCATTTCCTCATCCACCCTCTCTACTTTCTACTCTTGAATTTCCTTGAGTTACCCTCACAACTCCTCTACCTCCAACTATAGTTCATTCCTCTTTGCATATCCCACATCATACTTCCACTGCACATGGTCCCTCTCCATTATCATCACATCTATGCTCTATGGTAGCCCCTATTAATTAATAGCCCCAACCAAGTTCTCCTCATGCATTTTATCTAGTAGGAGCATCAACCACACCC
Source organism: Wollemia nobilis (assembly GCA_028583015.1). Lineage (NCBI taxonomy): Eukaryota > Viridiplantae > Streptophyta > Pinopsida > Araucariales > Araucariaceae > Wollemia > Wollemia nobilis. The sequence continues at coordinate 5,933,621 of JAQPPZ010001031.1, read as the reverse complement.
AATAAAAATCTAGGCTATCTCACTCTACCTAGAGCATCACCCAATCCTCGTTACCCTACCCTCACTACCTCTTAGACCCTCTCTCAAGCTCCTCAAGATCCTCAACCACTTCCATGATGTCAGCCTCTTCCAAGCTAACCTTGTCAACCTTAATTCCCATCCCATCCTCACACGACCTTGAGTTCCCTACTTCACTAATAATCCTATGACACATCATCGTAGTGGCTCCTTTGGATCCTTGAGCTCTACCTCTTCTCCCTCAGGATTTTCCCCATCCCCATATTTACCTATCACACCCTCCATCCCCTAGGTATCTTCCACTATTATATCACCCACTAGGCATCATACTTTGTAGTGGTTCCTACATCATCCATTTCTGGTATGTTCATCACCTCATTCACCTCCTCTACTAGCACTCCCTCCAACTCTTGTCGTTGAGATAACCCTTCTCATTTCACTCCTTCACTTTATTCTAGTTGCTATTATATTGTTTGCCAAGTCCAAATGACATTGATAGCCCCCTCATAACTATTTATAGCCTCCCATCTACCTGCACATCTCCAACCATTTGTGACAGTCATCAAGGTACCCCAACTATTTGTGACAATCACCAAGAGTACCCCTAACCATTAGTGTCAATCAAAAATCCATCACTGATAGTTTGTAAACCATTTATGATGGTCAACAGACTGACCAATACACCCAAACTTCTTTCCTACCTCTGTTTTATGGTCACATATTTAATGATTCATACCATTTCTCTTTTGAATCCACTTTTTGTCAATCAGCTCTCCATTGTCACCCATTCTATCCTCCACTTCCTCATTGATTGAGGGGGTAGGAAAACATAAACTTTAGAACAATAATTCAATTTTACTTTTCTAGGGAAACAAATAAAATAAATTCACCCATTGAATCAGGTGTCTCCTATTTTTGCACCGCATTGTGTTTCACACAACATGGTACAAAAAGGGTCATCTATAGACACAAAAATTTAGTCATTTGTAACATTTTTTTCACAAAACCACCAAAACATATCTCAAATTGTTGCAAATTCAAAAAAGCCCCCAAATCCTCACAAAACCACCATTAGGTGCCCAATTCTATCCAAATTTTTTTAAAGTCCCCTAAGTCTCCTTCGTTTCTATTTTTTCCTAAAATTCCTCTTAATTTTCCCATTTTCTCAAATTCCTCTAATTCCTCTTTTTCCTCTTCTAATTCCTCCCGATTACCTCTAATTTCCTCTCACTCCCCCTATTTTCCCTAATTTCTTCTAAATTTTTCCTAACCTACCTAATTCTATTTCATTTCCCTCTAATTTTCCCTAAATTCCTCCAAGGTTTCCCTAGGGTCTTTATTTTCCTCTAATTTACCCTTTTACCCTAAATTTTTAAATTCTTTAACTTCCTCTAATTTTATTCTAATTCTCTCCTACTCTACTTAATTCCTTTAATCCCCCTCTTAGATCCCCTAATTCCTTAATTTCTACCTAATCACCTTCATTTATTCGTCCCTTCCCCCTCAAATTTCTTATAATCCTTCTTAGGTATTTAATTCCCTCACTAAGCCTCTCATTAGTCTCTTAACCCTAGCTTGACCCTTCATTCAAATCCCAAGGGATATGCAAATCAAATTAAAAATCTCTTTCAAATCCAAAGGACTACCCAAGATCTTCACCTACAACCCTCATTCATTTTACTTTGCCCCCTACTCATGCTTCCCTCCAAATTAGAACAATTTAAAAATACAAGAAAAGGCTTCAAGTCAAAGGTATTAAATTGGTAAATTTAATGGGTTTGTCCTCCTCACCCTTCATGTCATATTTTTGGTACTTTAAAAATTGTGCACACATCATCTCATGCACACACCTCCCCACTCACTCTCTCATAGGCTAATTTATGATTTTTTTGTGGGTGAGAGTTCACTCCACCCAAAGCCATTAAATTTGGAGGGTGCACACTCCTCCAAGTGGAATCCCCTAGATTTTCCTTGGCCTTTGCACACCCACATGGCTGCCACATCCCCTCCACCTCACCTCCATGTCATATACCCCTCTCCCCCACCAAATCCTATAAATCCCCACCATTGCACTCATTTAAGAGGAACAAAAGTGTAGCCTATTGTTATGCTATAAAAATTTGGATAAATGCCCTTCTTGCTCTTAGATACTCATATGATATCATCACATGCCTTGAATAGCTCAACTATAGTGGTCATGAGTCTTGCTTTAAAGTTTCAACTTCACCTTTGATAGATAATAATGCTCACACAAGTTGACCTTCTACTATACAACCCACACCAAAGAGGTCTCAGACACCTCCAGGAAACCTTATCAAGATCTCCTTCCCTCACCTACAACTTGGTCCCAACCATCACACATAGCTACACAGTTCCAATCATCACTAATGGTTGCATAGAGTCAACTAGCACTGATGATTACTCAGAGATATACTAGACAAAGCACCCACTCAATGGATAGGTAGATGAAGGTACAAAGCATCTTTTTATTAGTTTTGTGAACTTTTGCTGAGGTTTTATAAGCATCTATATGGTTTTGTAATGGTTTATTATATTTATTTTGGCAAGGACCTCATGCATGGGAGGCCCTTTAGATGCTTCTAATCCAATCTAGTTTGCATGTGTACAAGTTCATAGTGGTTGATAAAACATTAGGGTGGTCAGAGCAGCCCAAATCCAAAATTCACCCACAACTAGATTGTAACATGAAAAGGGTTTTTCACCAAGGACTTTGTTTGTAAAGAGGGGTCAACCCCCATCTCATTCAAAAAAATTACACATGGTTTAAGCCCCCATTTTTGTAGGGCTATTGTATTCAAAATACACCATATTTACTATTGGAATATATTATATTATTTGGTTCTTTACTAATGTACCATCATGGGTACATATTTAGATTAGGATTTTATTTGGACTTAAGTACTTTATTAAAGCAATGTAATAAATGTACAAGTGTTAGAATGTGCAATGATGTAAATGTGCATGTAGTCCACATGTACATATGTCCTTAAAATAGAATAGTGAGGTGTCACAGGAATATTGAAGGCAAGGAGTTGCATCTCATTATAAATAGGCCTTCATAGAATAGAAAAGTGAGAGGATTTACAGTGCATAGGTTGAGTAGTAGTAGATAGGATGTAGATACATTTTGCAAAAATGGAGAGGCTGTAACCTCCATTGGAGAACATTGTATATTTTTGTGAGATTTCTTATATAAGCATTTATTTTGTGTTGTATCAAGTTTTCTATCATATTTTCATGCTTATTAGTTAGTCATTATCATAGTTATAACATTGCATGCTTATATACATACTTATGGTTGCATTTACTTTAAGTTTAGAGCTTCAAAAAATAAAAGTGGTATCAAAGCACTAGGTATATCAATAGGAAATAGTGATATCCACAAGTGCGATTGAGAGGAGATTGTAGAACTCATTTTCATATTTTTGAAATTTACTATTAGCTAGAGTTTTTCCACAGACTTGCAGAAAAACTTGTGAAGACTAGAACTCAACATTGAATCCACTAGATTGACAATCCAACTAGTGAAGATTTTTTGCTATATATTTATAGAACTTTCTATTTCTAATATTTTTTTGTAGAAAATTAACTCCTAGAAGTTGAGAAACTTCATACAATAGATAGAGAATAATTTCACCTTCGTTGCTTGAAATTCTATGTACTTTCCTCGAGCAGGAATTAGTTATTTTTTGCAAAAAAATTGAGATTGAATATTTGGAGGCCTAAGGATAAAGGTCCCATTGAAATATTTGTGGATTAAAGAATCCTAATTGAATATTGAGGAGAGATCTAGTAGCCAAGGAAGCAACATTAAATATTTTGAATAGGAAGGAGTTCCTAGCAAATTGAAGTAAGAAGAGACTCAAGGAGAAGATTCCTAGTGAAGATTGAAGATTGGTGATCTCCATTGAATATTGAAAACTTCACATTGAAGAAGAGGTCCATAGAAGGACCTATTGAAGAACTTCCATAGTAGAATATTGAGTATAGAGAAGGACTAACAAAAAGTCCTATTGTATATTTTAGTAGCAATAGATTTAGGAGATCCAAGGAGAAGATCTCATTGTAAAACTACCATAGTTGAAGATTGAAGAGATCAAGGAAGGTCTCATTGAAGTTTTTGAGAAACTACAAGATTGAAGACCCTAGGAGAGGTCTCAAGGAGAAACAAGGAAAAGTCTTGGTGAGCCTCATTGAAGGAGTTCCTAGAAGAACTCATTGGAGAAATTTACTACCAAGGAGAAGATCTTGATAGTAAAAGAGTTGGGACAATTATCGCCATCCAACAAGAAGCCCAAAGGAGAAAATTTTGGCAAGAAGTTTGTCAAATTTTAGAGTAGTTTGGAGAAGATCTCAAGAAATTCAAAATCTTGAGAAGAAGGCCATTAGATAGGCCAAAATTGAAGTCAAAATTAGACAAAGAATTTGACAAGAGAAAGTTGATAACAAAAGCCACCAAATATAAAAGATTTGGGGATTGCCATTGAAGGCTTGAAGGTCAATTAAGAGATAGAAGATTTACTAATTTCTACAGCATATTATTGGAGAGTTCTTGAGGAATATCTCAGCTATAATTTGGAGGAATTTTCCTACCAAATTTTTTAGATTCAAGAACAACATTTTTAGTGAGTTTTGTGTCTGCTTTACAATCTAATTTTTCTCATATTTGATGATAGAAAAAGGCAGCAATTTGGGCAGCATTGGTAGTTTCTAAAGTTGATTAGACCAAGGAGTATTGAAGCCACCAAGTTATAGTATTGAGCAGAAAATTAGTGGAGTGTTGAAGCTACAAAAAGGTGATCTATAGAGCTATTTTGGACAACCTAGAAGAGCTGCAATATCATCTACAAAAGGTAGCAATTTAGGTGACTTAAATCACCATCATCTTCATCTTCTACAAAGGTGAAAAGGTATGCAACAAAAGGTGCAAAAGGTTTATTAATTAAATTGTTATATTTTATTCCTTACTAAGTTTATTAAGCACCAGTTTCAAGGATTAAAGGTTGCATAAATAGTGTTTATTTAAGTCTTCAAGAGAGTGTAGAAGTTATTGTCTACAAGGTTCAAACCTGCACAGAAAAATAGAAGTTAGATATATTTTGAGAGAAATAAAAATATAAAAATTCTATTAAATATTCTAAGCAAGAGAAGACTCTAAAATTTGTATATAATTTAGTGCAAGAAGTTATTGAAAAGCTTGGATTATTGAGTGTAAAAGTAACCAAGCAAGAAAGATATTGTTAAGGGTTTGAAGGTAATATCAACTTCAGATTTATCTCAATATTTCAAGAGGAAAATAGAGTTGATTTAAGAGCACAGGGAGGCAAACGCCTATATCATCATACTCTATATTTGTATAGCACCTCATTAGAGCTATTAAAGGGAGATCTAAACAATAGAGTATCTCCAAGGAAAGGGAGATAGTATTAGTAGCATTAACCTGCATCAATCACCTAAGCATTAACAAACATTGGTCTCAAGCAAAGGATAACAAGAAAGGGTGAAGAAATAGGTATTACTACAGTAAGGATGCCAAGGTTGAATACATATAGCATCATAGTATCCTTTGGATAAGGCAAACAAAGGTCCATCCGATAGTTTTTGGTGAAGACATCACGGTCTAAACTTAGCTACAAATGGTGAAAGCAATGCAAGGTTTGTTCTACGTAAAAGAAACATTGACAGTAGCATCATCACTAGTGAGATTGAGCATTCTTCTTACCCATGTAACTTGTACCAAGGTAAGTATAACATTCTATTAAGATATACAATGAGGAAACCATTGTAGTTGGAAAAAGCAAACTTAAGGAGTTGCACCAACTTGATAGGGAGAAGATACATCAAAGTGATAGTGCACATCCTTCAAAGTTTGACTCAAATTCAAGGAGTTACCCATCGTTGAAGCCATCGTGTACACCTATTTGGAATTCTTGTAGAAGCGTTGGAAGATAACCATCTTTTCCAGAGAAGCATTGAGGGAATAAACATCATTTCCCCTCAAGTGAAGCATTGGAGAATATTGATTGTTGAAGCATTGGATTAGCATCATAGTCTATAGAGAACAAGTGTTAAGAGAGCAAGGAGAAAGTGTTTGTATAGCCCAAGGGAGTTAGGGTAAAGTAGTGAAGATATTGCACCATGTGGAAGATGACATCTCATGCACACCATGGATAGTCACCACTACATCGAAGGTAGCTCAAGCACGTAGTGTTAGAAGCATATCTACACAGGCATCATTATTATAACACCCTTGTAAGAAGCATTAGGTCAGAGGTATTGAAGGCAATATATAACCATTCAGTATCACTTGTTATTTGATTTTGGGAAGGTGCAATATAAGTGGTTCAAAGGAGTTAGGTGAACCAAGTGCCACTTGGCACAATCTTTCCTACATCGTGCTCTAGTATTGTAGAGATCACACTTCAAAAGAAAGTGTCAGAGAAGCGCTCAGAGAGGATGTAAAATTGAAGATAATTCGAAGTGAAATAAATGTAGCATAAAAGTATCTAGTGTACACAAGGTTCAAGGATTGATAAATCCATCTAATTCACCTGTTGGAGAGGAAAAGCATAGGTAGAAAGAATGACATTGAAGGACAAGCTAGCTAGTAGATTTGAAGAGGATAAATCAGCATTAAATATATCAAAGAGGAGTATGTACGCCAATTGAAGAAGAAAATAAAGAGCAACTAAGTGAACATTGGTAAAGGCACATGCAATTCAATGATAGAGAATGAAGGGAAAGTCTACATAGCATCTCAAAGTTGACAAGGATTCAACTATTATCAATTTGTAGAGTTCAAGTTGATCACAGATAAATTTCAAGATCGAGCTCAGTATTGGAAAGGTAAGAGTTATATTAAAAGGTTTATTAAAGTTGAAATCAGCTAAACCTTATAATCTAGAGAAATTGAATGGTAGGAGTAATAAGGAGTTAAATCTCTAGAAAAGCATTTTGATTACCTTGAGAAGGAAGTAGAAAATAGAAGCATTAAAATCTTTATTATTATTGCTTCCAATATTTGCAAACCTTAATTCAAGGAGTTATAAGGATAGTAGAACATAATTTGTAAATATATAATCTTTCTAAAACTTCTAACTTGGGAGACACAAGGAATCCTACATCAAACTAATATCATAGAAGTACAAAATTTTATCATAGCATTGATTCATAGTTGAATATTATTGCTTACATTAATACTAGTTGGAAAAGTGAACTTACTAGTCTCATACTTAAGGAAAAGAGACATAAACAATCCAACTAAAGACATTGAAATTTTACTCTCTGAAATTGCATTTATAAGCTTTCTACAAGAAGATCTAAATAGTTGATTGCAAGTGATAGAAGTTAAACATTATTTTTCCTATCAATTACTAGGGAGCCATAAGGAATTCAACTCAAATCTAGAAAGCTAAGCATATTAACAAGATTCATTATTCACTCAAAGTAGTTGCAAATTTAATCATCTTACTAGGGAGATATAAGGAAGACTACTACAAAGGTTCTATCAAATACATTCTCAAGATTGACTCTACAAATTGAAAGATATTAATTAGTCATATTATCAAACACTAGGGAGTCATAAGGTTGGCAACTTCCAAGGTTATAAACCTGAATATTCTTTAGAGACAAAAGAGATACTAATTAAAGTTTGGTCATATTGATAAAAGAAATACTACAATTTTTTAGAATATGGATAGATTGGAAAAAGGGATATTTCATCACAATACTCACTACAAAAGGACTCAAGATCATAATCCATCCAATATACCATATCAAAAATGCAAAATCACTTCAAACCAAAATAATTTCACAAGTCAAAATGAAAAGAATATTTGGTATATTGATTCTGGTGCAAGTCATCATATGACATGAAATTTATAATGGGTTCATTGCCTTGAAGTCATTAACAATTACAAACTAAAAATTGTAGATGGAAAATTCTATTATATACATGGATATGGATGTGCAAATCCTAGTAAATCATTTCCAAAATTTTTGCTACATAATGTAATGTATGTTCCTGGATTATCAACTCATCTTATTTTAGTAGCCAAGCTAGTAGAGAGCAAAATGATAATTGATTTTAGACACACAAATGGAATACATAGGTATTTCATCATGAATCAAGATGGGATAGAAGTCATTGGATCAATCCATAGAAATATATATGCACTAGATACAATTGGAACCTCACAAGAAGTTGTTGTATTCCAAAATAATGCTAATATATTTTTTGAGAAACAGATTGCAGAAAATGAAGATCCAACATATCATAAAGATAGACAAAGAACTAGAAGATTCAAAATCAGGAGGATGAGAGGTCAACAAAACTATGCATTACTTGGCCATCTACAAACTAAAGAAGAAGAAGAAGGACCTGATCAAGATAAAGAATATCCAAAAGATGAAGATCCATATTGAAGACTAAAGTCTTCAAAAACCAAATAATGTAATATAGGGGGTGTTGGAATATATTATATTATTTGGTTCTTTAATAATGTACCATCATGGGTACATATTTAGATTATGAGTTTATTAGTGTTAGATTTTGAAGCTTTAAACTTAAAGGAAATGCAACCACAAGTATAGAAATAAGCATGCAATGTTATAGCTATGATAATGGCTAACTAATATGCATAAAAATATGATAGAAAACTTGTTAAAAATATTCACATAAGAAAGCTCACGAAAATACACAATGCTCTCCAATAAATGTCACAACCTCTCCATTCTTACAAAATGGATCTACATTGTATCTACTACTACTCAACCTACACACTCCAAAATCCTCTCTCAAAACACTCACAATGAGGCCTTTATATAGGAAGATAGATTCCTTACCCCTTACTCAACCTAAGACTCATGTACATGTGGACTACATGCACATTTACATCATTGCACATTCTAAAACTTGTGCATTTATTAAATTGCTTTAATAAACTATTTAATTCCTAATATAATCCTAATCTAAATGTTTACTTATGATGGTACTGTTGGTCCAAAATCTGCCACAGGAAAGGATTTTACAAGTGCACCCTAGACCTGGCCAACATTGAAAGGCTGGAAGCAAGAAATGGCTCCCAGACCAATCTCCAGAGTGGGCTGGTTCCCTTCACTATTCTAAAATTGGTTTAAGATAAGGGTTGCGGAAAGAGATTTAAAAAGCGTGAAAAGAAATGGGAAATATGGCCACAGGCCGAAGTTATAAGACCGGGAAAATAGCAGCAGGAAACTTAAAAATGCAACAACAGCAAGTAATAAAAATTATTAACTTAAACCTTCGCACGATGTATGCAGGAAAACCCTCCAAGACTACATTCCAGAAATCATACTCTCACGACGGTACATAAATCCAATATGCAAAATTTTAATGCAACAGCCATGAAGAAATACAAAGCTATTAGAAATGCAATAGAACAGAAAGGAAATCACCCATACAACCGCTTGACAAATTAGAAGCCAACTCTGTTATTCCTGCAAATGCATCTCCAGTCTCTAGTAGAGAATTTTTCCCAACCTTTTGAAATGAGAATTACATTGGTTTTTATAGAGGTCCGTCCTCTCTACAACATTAAATGTTTGCCACCATCCTCCTCGTGATCTACAATTGTGCATTGGAAATTACATACACGATCCCTTGATTACAGCCTCGAAGAAACAAAAATTAAATGCAATGAAACGTTCGCGGTCCTTCATTAAATTTGATTCTTTGAACATGTGCATGAAACCGTTACGACAATCCACGAACAGCAGCCTTGAATGCATTAAATCTTCAATCTTGGTGGCCTGGGCACGTCTTTTACTTTGAATGCCTTGGAAATCCGCAAATCATTAAATTCGGGTCAACATTAAATCATCGGAAATTAAAAAATCTCCTCGGGCGTTCATACTATGTTCTGGCGGGAAACTGTAGCAGGTCGCGAAAATGTAATGGGTCGCGAAATCGCGACGTATTTTCATGTCGTACACTTTTGTCACTTACACCCGCGAAAATGCTCCCTGTCGCGCTTTTGCTGCATCTTCGACTTTGTCTTCTCTATCGCTAGCTTAATCCCGTGAAAATGGCACATGTAGCAATATCGCTATGCATTGCGGCCTCTGGCTATTCCTTCCTTCTTGCACCGCGAAAACGGAACATGCAGCGCATCGCTGCACTTTTTGGCACTTTGTACGGTCTTCTGGATGGGTCGCGAAAATGCGACGCCTTTTGCTTTTTGCGTGATTCTCTTCGCACTCCGCCTTGTCGCCCAGAACTTGCAGCAAATCGCTACATTTTCTATACCGTTTGTGAAAACAGTCAGTGCATCGCTACACCACACTCGCCTTGTCGCCCAGAACTTGCAGCGAATCGCTGCATTTTCTATGCCTTTTGCGAAAACAGTCAGCGCATCGCTGCACTTTTGAACACTGAAACCTTTGAAGGCAAACACCACAAAAATGGAACATGTAGCGATATCGCTACATGTTTCAGGCACCATGTACGGCCTTGAAGACGGTCCGCGAAACATAACACCTTTTGCACTTGAATGTCTTCAATTCTTCCTTGTCTCCATTTCGCTACCAATTTGAGCACTTAACCATTTTCATGCTTTTTGATCAATTTTCATCCCTTGCATGATTTCGCTGCATATTCATGTCAGTTGGCCTTATTGTTAATATTGCAGCGAATCGCTACAACTTACTGCTCCTTTGCTTCTTAGACCAAAATGGCCACGATTTTGAAGCATGTAGCGATATCGCTACGTTTTGCTCCTTCGTACCAATTGCCACTTTGCCATCGCAAAAATGCTATAGGTAGCGCGTCGCTGCAACTTTCCCATGGCTTCCTCTTCTTAACAATCATGCAGCGAATCGCTGCAGCTTTTAACCTTGGGTCTTCGAAGCCAAACACCGCGCGAAAATGAGACGTCGACGCTGCGCTGCAACTTTTGCTTTGTGTCTTTGGTTGGACTTTTTGTCGCGATTTCGCGACATTTTGTCGCTGTTCCTCCTTTGCCTTCCAAAAGTCACGAAAATGGAACACGTCGCGATATCGCGACGGTTCCGCCCAACCTGCCTGCGTTGACTGCGTTGACCGCGATTTCGTGACATGTCAGCGAATCGCTGCAGTTTTTAGACTTAGCCATTTTTCGCTCCTTTTTTGCTCAAAACCGCATCAAAACTGAAAATAGAGGTTAGATCTGCAACAATATAAGCATTAATATTTCAATCAAGATCAATGTGGAAAAAATGCCAACAGTACATTAGGAAAGAACCAAATAATGTAATATATTCCAACACCTCCTCGTATTACATTATTTGGTTTTTGAAGACTTTAGTCTTCAATATGGATCTTGATTTTGGTTTTGGATTTTGAATTCTTCTTCTCTACTATCTGAGTCTTGTTCAGACAAAAAATTAGTTTCTTCATGATATATTATTCTTTCTGAAAGAGATTTGACTTCATGTTAATTTATAGATTCTTCTAGTTATATTTATTGAATCCTTTGTACTAAGTGTCCTTTTTTATTCCCTCCATGATATTCCAATTGAGGATATTGATTTTGGGAAGTATGTGGATGCTGAAATTGTTGCTTTTGTGGTTGATACTGCCTTGGTTGGAATACCCTATTTTGTTGGTTTCCATAGTTCGTCTGACTCCCTTGATTTTGATTTCTAGGGTTAAATCTACAGTAGTTAGTGTTGTGTCCTTTCCTTCTACATACATGGCAATATCAATTATTCCAATGTCTTCATACTTTTGAGGATGATGCAATATTTCCCTATGGGTTGTACTTTGAGATAAATGCATTGCTAGTCATTTCATCTTTAACTATATTTTCCACATCATATTCTTGAAAAATATTGACTAACTCATCAAATGAAGTATCTTTACTTAGGACTTATAAGGATGTAACTAGATGCTTATAGCTATCAGGAAGTCCTCTCATGGTTACTTGAACAAGAAATGCATCTTTTACTTCTTCTCCTAAGGTTAACAAATTCCCTTAAATATATGCTACCTTCCTTAGGAATAGTTCTATACTTTCTCCATTGCTCATTTTCAAGGAATGTAATTGAGTTTGAAGATTTAAGATAGTAGCTTTATTTTTCCCTTCAAATATATTCTCTAATATTTTCTAAACTTCTAAGGATGTTCCTTTTGAGCTAATGTAGGCTTGCATTTCATCTATGATTACCATTAAATCTATTGCATTGGTTTCTTCAAACTTCTAAATTTTTGCATCACATGTATTAGGTTTAGTGGTTATTCCTTTAACAATTTTCCATAGTTTCTAAAATATCAAGATTGCTCTTACTTTGTTCTTCCATGAAAAGTAGTTTGGACCTTTAAGTAGTTGATACTCTGTAAGGATGATTTTATTTGTTGACATGATGGTCCTAGTATATGATGAGTGGCTATTTGACACATATTTTTGTACTAGAATTGTTTCATTATTACAATTATATGATGATTATGATATGTTTTCTATAATTATTATTGAATAAAATGTGATTTACTAGGAAAACTAATTAATTACCATAATATAACAATTTTTTTTTATTTATATCAAATTTTTTCTATGAATTATTATTGAATAAAATGTGATTTACTAGGAAAACTAATTAATTACCATAATATAACAAATGTTTTTTATTTATATCAAATTTGTTCGAGTTTTAAGAAAATGCAAGAAAAAGGTATGGATGATCGATGAAGAGATTGCAGAGCTTTGGAGTGCACCTCGGAGGAGAAGAAGAACCAACAGATTTTGGTGACAACAGTAATTGATCTTGTTACAGATGTTGATTACTGAAGTATATTATTGAAGGTAACTACTGAAGGTAATTACTGAAGGTAACTACTGAGGGTAACCACTGAAGATAGTTACTAAAGAATGTTTTACCAACAGTTACTAAAGGATAATAAAGACTGTTGACTTCAGCATGCCACATCAAGATTGGACGACACATCAAGATGGATGGCATATCAATTTGGACAGCAACAAATATTTTTACTTAGCAAAATATTTCATTTCTCACATACTATCAATAGGAATATTTCAAGTTGACAAAGTTATTATTTTCTTTATAAAGCTTGTAATCAGTTTATTTTGGTAAGTTTAAGATATAAATGCAAAGACTGTTAGACTTTCCTGGAATATAGGACATGAGGTCCTAATGTATATCTTGTGATTTAGTAAAAATAACATTGTATTTTTAGGATTATTTATAGGATGCCACTTGGACCAATCAAAGTATTTATAAGTCCAAGTAGGAGTACGTATTATGTTAGGTTTTAGATTATTTTGATTAATGTATAGTCATCAGTCCACAAAATCAGCATGTCAAATACGTGGAGAATACTGTTTAGAATTGTATTAGTTACAGTATAAATTACATAGGAGAGACCTTGAAAGAGGTCTACTCTCTGTTGCATTTATTGTTACATTACAATCTGTTCTAAGTTTACAATTTTGAAGAAAGGCGTCAGCATGTACAACTAAATCTCCAGTAATAAAAGTAGCATTTTGTTCTTCACAAATGGTAATTTGTATCAATTTCATGTGTTGTTTGATTTTTGCTATGTAAATTGTGTTTATTTGTTACCTGCATTCACATAATAGACATAATATTAGTATTAGTTATAAAATCTAGTTATTGAGATAAAGTAAACTAGGGGAGAAAGACTTACACTGCCCTCTAGGAGGCATGGCCCACTCCTATAGACAGTCCCTAAGCTCTCGCCCCTGCAATAGGTTAGGATTAGTTAGCCTTAAAATTAAATTGCATTTCAAATTACATAAAATAAGATATATTGCATGAGGATCCTCACAAATAAATTAAATCATGTTATAAAAAAAATAGTTTACAAACAATTAAACGCATCAGTAAATCAATTCATCAGTAATTAGGTGCATCAGTAAATCAATTCATTAGTAAAAGTAAATTATCATTGCATCATTTTATCATACCCTGCACCATTTATTTCTGCACCAAATTTAATTTTGTTTATTACTTTCCTGTACATGTGAAACCTGAAAAAGAAACTTGAGCTAAGCTTAGTATTAATCCCCATGGTATAATCTATATAGGATTCCTACTCTTTAAATCTAACCTTGATTTCCCTCGGATTGATAAAATTAAATGTAAGCTCTACAACCGATCATTTTGGCATCGTTGCCAGGGAGAGTAGCGTCATAGTGGTTAGTCAGAAAAGTTGTTTGGCAGTGCAAATAGAGAGGACTTACTTGTATGTGAAAAGGGGTACGTACGAGACCTTGGTGTGCATAAGAGTTAGAGTGGCCTGAATATGGTTCCAACAAGCCCCTCCGTTCGACGTTGCCAGGTTCATTTTTCTTAAAGGATTCATTTTTACTACTTTCTTAGATTAAAAATTTATTTCCTGCAAATTTCAATTTTTGCAAATTTCATTTTTAGTAAATTTTATTTTTTGCAATTTCCTTGCTTTGGGTAATTACTATTGTTAATTTGATTTAGGACCTATGAAAAAGAATAAGAAGTAGGTGAATGCTGAAAACAACCTAAAATTATTTTAGGACCCTATTTTTTTAATAGGAAGTAGTTACGTTGAGTGACACAACTGTAATGAAATCCCTCCTAATAGTCAAAAAATAGTAGTAATTTACCTTTTACTTCAACAATTTTACTTCCAGTAAAAATTTACTTTCCAGGCATTTTTAATTTTTCCTAAATATGCTGAAATTATTTGTATAAACACATCTAATTTTAGTAACATTAGGACTGTTTAGTAATTTTAAATTTATTTCTTTTTTGTTGCATTAAGAGTATTTATAAGTTTTGAAATTTATATTTAAACTTGGCAGACAGTAGGATTGAAACAAAAAAAAATCAAAACCCAAATAGAAAATAGAAATCAAAGAGAGAAAATAAAACAAATGGTGGAAAGCAGTCAAACTAAATTTATAGACCTTAGAAAATTATTAATACAATAGGAGGTTAATCTTATTTTTGAACAAGGGAACAAAAAAAACCAAACTAGAGTGGGAAGAATTGTGTGAACGCATTGACACTATCAATAATAGATCATATGAATTAAAGAAAATCAAGAGGATAAATATAGCAAAAACTCTAAGGGTAAACCATTATTCACCTTATCAAGATCTTGGAAGAAGTTGTGAGAAGTGGCTTTGGGATAGGAGAACAATAGTAAATCCAGTAATTTATCCTTGGAATCAATACCTTGAGGATTCCCTCAACATTCACAACTTCCTCGCAGAAATAGAAAGGAAAGAATTAGCCCTACAATAAAATAAGAGATATTGCGATATTCCTAGAGTTGTACATTTTAGAGAATTGTGCCAAGAGTTGCGTTACGAGCTACAATTTGGAATTCCTGATCCTATTGCAACCAAATATTTCCTTGTTCAGTTGATTCAATTATTGGTAGACTACTTCAACTTTGAAGAGGAACATTTTATGACACCAAAACAACTTGATCTAGTCAACGATATTCATAAATTATTCAAATAAGATTAGATATATTATAAAAATAAGAAGTTTAGAACATTCATGAGTAGACCTAGAGACTCTAAAGGAGGATTCATAAAAATTAACAGAACAGAATGAAATGTTAGTCTTACAATGACACTGAGAGGGGGGGTGAATCAGTGTAGCTCTTTAAACTTGAATTTACAGCTCTTAATACCGCAACAATTAAAACTAATTACTAGATATAGCAAGTATAACAACAGAGCATCACACAACACAAGATTTAACGAGGTTCACCAATGTGGCTACTCCTCAAAAATTGACTGCTTGGACTACCATCCAAATCCAGCCTTTGCAAAGCACCAACTTTACAATCAATTTACCAGCACCAACTGGAAGGAGCACCAACCCCTGATTTACCAGCACCAACTGGAAGGAGCACCAACCCCTGATGCCAAGCACCAACTTGGACTTCAATTCTGAATCTATAAGTTTGATAGTAAGATACCTTTGCTTTTGCAAGACCCTGACTGGTCTTCTTCACCTTTGCGTTCTCTACGCACTCTGCTTTCTCTGCGCAATCACTTCGCACACTCTGCTTCGTTACAGTCGAACTTCACGATCGTCTTCTCCCTTTTGCGCACTCTGCTCTCTTTGCAAAATTTGCACTTAGCACGATTCGACACGACTTGCTCTCTACGCACAACGACCGTATTGCTCACACATTTCACACTCCTCAATTCTCCAAACAACCCTCCTTTTATAACAACATTTTCATGATGAAAACCCTAATCTTAGTCGGTTGTAAACCCTAATCTTAGTCGGCTTTCATAACAACTGTAAACCCTAATTTTAGTCGGCTGTCATCGGACTTCATCGGCTTCAACTCAACCACGAAAATACATGTCGCGATATCGTGACACTTTTTCTTTCTCTCTCTTTCTCCTTGCTTTGGCCCCCGAAAATACATGTCGCGATATCGCGACACTTTTCTTTCTCTCTCTTTCTCTTTGCATCGGACCGCAAAAATGCTACATGTCGCGATATCGTGACACTTTTTCTCCTTACGCTTTCTCTTTGCTTCGACCCCGAAAATACATGTCGCGATATCGCGACACTTTCTCCTTGCTCTTTCTCTTTACTTTTGTCGATATCGCAACTTCTCCTTGTTACTTTCTCTCTTCCTTTGTCGTGAAAATGGACAAATGTCACGATATCGTGACACTTTTCTCCTTTGGCTCCTTCTCTGCCATCTTGTCACGAAAATGCGACATGTCGCGATATCATGACACTTTTCTCCTTGCTCTCTCTCTTCAATATGTCGGAATCTGCACTTTTCTTTTTTTTAATATGTCGACGATATCGTGACACTTTTCTTTCTCTCTCTCTTCAATATGTCAAGAAATCGATGACACTTTTCTTAATCTCTCTTGCAATATGTCATGAAATCATGACACTTTTCTACTTACTTTTCTCTTCAACATGTCACGAAATCGTGACACTTTTCATTACTACTCTCTCTCTTGCAATAATGTCACGAAATCGCGACACTTTTCTACTTACTTTTCTCTTCCAACATGTCACGAAATCATGACACTTTTCTTACTTTCTCTCTTGCAATATGTCATGAAATCGTGACACTTTTTCTACTTGCCTTTTTCTCTTCCAACATGTCGCGAAATCATGACACTTTTTCTACTTGCCTTTTTCTCTTCCAACATGTCACGAAATCGTGACAGTTTTTCTAGCTTTCTTTCTCTTCCAACATGTCACGAAATCGTGACAGTTTTTCTTCTTTGCTTTGCATGTCATGAAATCGTGATAGTTTTTCTTCTTTTTCTCTTCCAACATGTCACGAAATCGTGACAGTTTTTCTTTCTTCTCAACATGTGTGTTTTCTTTCTTCTCAACATGTCAGATAATCGTGACAGTTTTTCTTCCTCTATATGTCGCGATATCGCGACACTTTTCTTACTTGTCTTTTTCTTTGATCTTTTGCATATGGGCCACTTCGGTCTTCTTGGAAAATCACTGTACATACTCTGAATAACCTTTGAACTCCTATCCACTACATCAACCGATCTATCTGACTGTGTTGACAACAATGACAATACTATTGTTGCACCTTGCTCAACAATCTCCCCCTTTGGAATTGTTGGCAACACATGTGCAATTTCCTGTAACTCTTCTCCCCCTTTGACAATAATACCAAAGGGCTACTGCAGACTCCCCATGAGTCCATGCACAACATTCTCGAGGCAAAATTTATTACACTTAGCAAAAATCATGAACATGAGCAAAAAGATAATCAAATACTTAAATGCTCCCCCTGAGAATGTGATCCCTGTAGCTAGTCAATTCTTGGGAAGTGTGACCACTCCCAATTTATTGTGAAGGTACTCAAAAACTTCCTTGGGCAATGGTTTTGTGAAGATATCTGCTACTTGCTCTGTAGTTGGAACAAAATCCAACTTAACCTCACCTTCCGCAACTTTCTCCTTCAAAAAGTGATACCCGATAGCAATGTGTTTTGTGCGTGAATGCATAACCGGATTCTTGGAGATGTTAATGGCACTGGTGTTATCACACTTAACTGATATTGGCTCACTGAAGCTAATACCAAGATCTTTCAGGGTTTGTTTCATCCACAATACCTGCGTACAACATGTTGTCGCTGCAATATACTCTGCCTCTACTGTCGATAAAGAAACTGACTCTTGTTTCTTATTGTGCCACGCGACCAATCTGTCTCCAAGATAGAATGCACCTCCACTGGTACTCTTTCTGTCATCGACACATCCTGCCCAATCTGCATCTGAATACGAAATAAGGGTGAAGTCTTTACCTTTCGGATACCATAACCCATACTCCATAGTACCCTTGAGGTACCGAAGAATCCTCTTCACTACTGTCACATGAGTCTCCTTGGGATTAGCCTGAAATCGTGCTACCATGCATACTGCCTGCAAAATATCTGGTCTGGTAGTTGTCAGGTACGATAAGCTCCCAATCATAGATCTGTACATGGTTTGATCAACAGGTGGAGATTTGTCATCCTTGCTCAACTTGCAACTTTGTCATCATGGGAGTGCTAAGCTGGCTTACAATCCTCCATTGTGAACTTTTTTAACATCTCTTTCACATATTTAACTTGAGAAATAAATATGCCCTTCTTATTTTGATTAACTTGCAACCCGAGGAAATACGAAAGTTCACCAATCATTGACATTTCAAATTCTTTCTGCATCTTATTTGCTAAATCTTTACACGACTCATCTTTGCTGCTTGCCAAATATGATATCATCTACGTATACAACAAGAACAATAAGATGCCCATTTTCTGTTTTGATATACAAATTACTATCCACCATACCTTTCTTAAACCCTTGTTGAGTGAGATAGTTGTCTAGCCTTGCATACCATGCTCGGGGTGCCTATTTTAAGCCATATAATGCTTTCTTCAACTTGCAAACCAAGTTGGGATCATCACCAAGTTCGAAACCATCTGGTTGCTCAATATAAACCTCTTCTTCAAGTTTCCCATTCAAAAATGCTGATTTCACATCCATTTGATAAACTTTGAAATTCTTGTAGACTGCTAAAGCCAGAAACATTCTAATTGCCTCTAGTCTAGCTACTGGTGCAAAAGTTTCCTCAAATTCAATGCCTTCAACTTGTGCATAACCCTTACATACCAATCTTGCTTTATTTCTGACTACCTGTCCGTCTTCATTCAATTTGTTTCGAAAAATCCATTTAGTCCCGATTATATTTTTATTTGCAGGTCTAGGTACTAACTCCCAAGTTTCGTTTTTCTCGATCTGATCTAATTCTTCATTTATTGCCTTCATCCAACTTTCATCTTTACTTGCGTCAACAACATTTTTGGGCTCAATGCTGGATAATAGAGAGTAGTTACTTACTACTCTTCTTCTTGTCTGAACACCAACTTTGGGGTCTCCAATTATTTGCTCTCTAGGATGATTTTTCTATCAGTTGCCTATTTTGAATTTCTTATTTTCTTCCACTTCTGAATCACAACTTAAATCATCCGAGTCAATTTTTTGTATCTTTTCCGTTTCGTTTTCCTCATCTCCTTCAATAACCTCTTCATAAATTGGGTAGTTCATTTCATAGCTAATTACTCGTTCTCTACCTTCATCAAATTTAACATCGGCACTTGTCCACAATTTTCTTTAGCCTCTTGTTGTAGCATTTGTAAGCTTTGCTTCTTGATGAATAACCAACAAAAATACCTTCATCCGCTCTATCTTCAAACTTACCAAGATTATCTTCAGTTCTTTTGATGTAGCACTTGCTGCCAAAAATTTTGAGGTATTTTGTTGTTGCCCTTTTACCGAACCACAACTCATAAGGAGTTTTGCTTTCATGTGTTCTCAGCATGTACCTATTTTGGATATACACCGCAGTATGGACTGCTTCTTTCCAAAATCTGTCTGCTACTCTACTTTCAGCCAACATAGTCCGTGCCATTTCCTGCACTGTCCTGTTCTTTCTTTCTACCACTCCATTCTGCTGAGGTGTCCTGGCTGCTGAAAACTGTCTCCTAATACCGTATTTTTCACAGTACTCTGTAAACTCCTCTGAAATGAATTCTCCTCCTCTGTCTGATCTTAAACATTTGATCCTCTTTCCTGTTTCATTCTCAACATGGTTTTTGAAAATCTTGAACATGTTAAGAGCTTCTGATTTATGCTTCAAGAAAAATATCCATGTCATTCTGGAATAGTCATCAATGCACAACATAAAATATTTGTCACCATTTATGCTTTGTGTTCTCATGGGTCCACATAAATCAGTGTGTATTAGTTCCAACGGTTTGCTTGTGTAGTACTCTTTTGTTTTGAATGTGACTCTAGTTTGCTTCCCCTTTTGGCATGAAGCACAAATGTTGTTTGCAGGTTTGTTGATGGTGGGAATATCTCTCACTGCCCTTTTTGAGTTGATTTTTACTAGATTATCAAAACTGATATGACCGAGTCTCTTGTGCCACAACCAATTTTCTTCTTCCTGTCCAATAAAACAAGCTCCTTTTGAAGTCTCTGAGAGCATGTACGAGGTTGCCAGATGTCCTTGATCCAGTTGCTATCAATTTTCCACTATTTGTTTTTCTGACTTCACAACCCTGCTTCTTAAAAACTACTTCATGACCTTTATCACAAATCTGACTTACGCTCAACAAGTTATGTTTCAAACCATCTACAAACAAGACTTCTTCTGACTTAATCTTTCCATCACTAAATTTAATTGAACCTTTGCCAACTATCTTAGCTCCATCATTATTTCCAAACTTTACTGAACCACCTTCATATTTCTGTAACTTCTCAAATTTTTGTTTGTCACCTGTCATATGATTGGAGCATCCACTATCAAGTATCCATGGTACATATTTATTCTGTGCTTTAAATGTTGTTTGTACGATTAAGGATTCCTTTTCTTCCTTAAGTCGCTCTTTTTCTTTCCACTCCGATTTTGATAGTAGTTTTGGGCTCTTGTTTTGCCTTTCCCTTATCAATAGCTTGTGCATGTTTTTCGAGAAGTTTTCTATTTTGTCTCATCCTATTTGGTTGAAATTTTCTTCCCTGAAACTGATTTGATGCAAATGTACTTCTACAGTTTCTTGCAATGTGCCCAAAATTATGACAGTTATAACATTCTCTTGTATAATTCATCAAAGGAGAAAAAGCATTTCTACTAGGTGAAATTCCTTGGTCTTACATTATATTTGCAGTCTGAGATTTTATGTCCATAGCCATTGCATTTAAAACAAAAACCAGAAAAGGGATAATTGAACCTAGGGGATGGTCTTTGCCATGTTGTCGTAGGAGCCATAGGTCTTCTTCTTCTTTGATGTGTGACATTGGTGAATCCATCATTGTCAATTCTCCTTTCGTGCC
The DNA here is from genome assembly GCA_028583015.1 of Wollemia nobilis. Lineage (NCBI taxonomy): Eukaryota > Viridiplantae > Streptophyta > Pinopsida > Araucariales > Araucariaceae > Wollemia > Wollemia nobilis. Next base: position 5,912,208 of record JAQPPZ010001031.1, on the reverse strand, counting down.
TGGCATTATTGCTTTCTTTTGCATGAGACATTTTTCCTTGATCAACTTGTTTCTTATTTTCATTCTTTATGGATTCTACATTTCTGGCCTTTGATCCATTTGATGATTCTCCTTCGATGAAACCCAGACCAAATTTGATGCCTGCAGGCCTTTGGTCATTTATAATCTTATCCAACTTCATAGAACTTTCTTCGCGTTTGTGATAGCAACTAATTTTGTGATTCATCTCTTCTATCTGCATCCGTAAACCAACATTCTCTTCTTCTAGTTTGCAGCAATAATCTATTTTCATGGTAATTTGTACTTCAAGATCTTCAGATATTTTCTTGTATTCTTCTGTCTGTACTTTCAGACTGGTTATGATTTCGTTTGCATCCTCAAGCCTTTTTGAAATTTTCTTATTCTTTTTCTTCTCTATTTTCCACTCTTCAAGTGCAGAGATCAACTCACCTTCTAGATCTACTTCAGCCTCAGGGTTTTCACCACATACTTCAGAGTTCACTCCTTCTTCCTTTTCTTCTTCAAATGCCATGAAAAGAGCTTCACCTGTTTCCTCTTCGGAATCCTCACCGGAGTTGTCTTCTGATGAACTGGCATTCCTGGAGATGAAACTTTTCTTCTTGAAGTTGCCTTTTCTGAAATTCATTTTCTTCTTCCAGTCACTTCTTTCTTGGTGCGATCCTTCATCATTTTTGTTCTTCTCATTAAGTGGACATTTAGTCGCAAGATGCCCAATGCCTCCACAGTTGAAACATTTAAGCGGTAGCTTTCCTCTGTATTTTCCTTTTCCCCTTTTTAGTTTTCTAACAAAGTTTGCTTCCATTTCATCTGATGTCTCTTCTTCCTCGGACTCTTGTTTTGCATTTTTATTTTTAAGGGCTTTAAAAGCCGCTTCTCTGTCTATGGGTTTAGATCTTCCTATCCTCATCTCATATGCAGTCAAAGAACCATACATCTCATCTATACTAAAATAATTTAGATTTTTAGCTTCTTCTATCGTTGAGACTTTAGAATCAAACCTTTGAGGAAGAGATCTTAATACCTTTTTCATGATGGCAGAGTCTTCGATATCCTCGTCGAGTCCTCCGATTGCATTAATGATTCCATTAACTCTCAGCATATATGCCTCAATGTTTTCATCGTCATTCATCTTTAATGCTTCGAACTGAGCTCGATGTATCTGTAACTTGGCCTCCTTGATCTTATCATCTCCTTCATGAATACTCCTCAGTTTGTCCCATATTTCTTTTGCCATTTTACAGCTCATGATCTTTACTAGTTCACTGTCTGCTAATGCGCACATGAGAGCATTCTTTGCTTTTGAGTTATTGTCAAACAGTTTCTTTTCGTCAGCCTCTTCTGGAGGAGTGATGGGTATTGTGTATCCACTAACTACTGAATCCCAGATGTCGTATCCCAAAGCATAGAGATATGTCTGCATCCTGATTCTCTAGAATGCGTAATTAGATCCATCAAACAATGGTGCTTTGTTTGATGAGAAGCCTTCACCACCTGCCATTGTGTTACTTCCAAGATCACCCTAGCCGGTTAAGCTTGTACAGGAACTTAGCTCTGATACCAATTGTTAGTCTTACAATGACACTGAGAGGGGGGGTGAATCAGTGTAGCTCTTTAAACTTGAATTTATAGCTCTTAATACCATAACAATTAAAACTAATTACTAGATACAACAAGTATAACAATAGAGCATCACACAACACAAGATTTAACGAGGTTCACCAATGTGGCTACTCCTCAAAAATTGACTGCTTGGACTACCATCCAAATCCAGCCTTTGCAAAGCACCAACTTTACAATCAATTTACCAGCACCAACTAGAAGGAGCACCAACCCTTGATTTACTAGCACCAACTGGAAGGAGCACCAACCCCTGATGCCAAGCACCAACTTGGACTTCAATTCTGAATCTATAAGTTTGACAGTAAGATACCTTTGCTTTTGCAAGACCCTAACTGGTCTTCTTCACCTTTGCATTCTCTACGCACTCTACTTTCTCTGCACAATCACTTCGCACACTCTGCTTCGTTACAGTCGAACTTCATGATCGTCTTCTCCCTTTTGCGCACTCTGCTCTCTTTGCAAATTTCACACTTAGCACGATTCGACATGACTTGCTCTCTGCGCACAATGACCGTATTGCTCACACATTTCACACTCCTCAATTCTCCAAATAACCCTCCTTTTATAACAACATTTTCATGATGAAAACCCTAATCTTAGTCGGTTGTAAACCCTAATCTTAGTCGGCTTTCATAACAACTGTAAACCCTAATTTTAGTCGGTTGTCATCGGACTTCGTCGACTTCAACTCAACCATAAAAATACATGTCACGATATCGTGACACTTTTTCTTTCTCTCTCTTTCTCCTTGCTTTGGCCCCTAAAATACATGTCGTGATATCGTGACACTTTTTCTTTCTCTCTCTTTCTCTTTGCATCGGACCGTAAAAATGCTACATGTCACGATATCATGACACTTTTTCTCCTTACGCTTTCTCTTTGCTTTGGCCCATGAAAATACAACATGTCGCGATATCGTGACACTTTTTCTCCTTGCTTTCTCTTTAGCTGCCCGAAAATACATGTCACGATATCGTGACACTTTTTCTCTTGCTCTCTCTCTTAGCTGCCCGAAAATAAATGTCGCGATATCGCGACACTTTTTCTCCTTGACTCTCTCTTAGTGGAAATGATGTCATGAAATCGTGACACTTTTTCTTCTTACTCTCTCTTGCAATATGTCACGAAATCGTGACACTCTTTCTACTTGCATTTTTCTCTTCCAACATGTCACGAAATCGTGACACTTTTTCTTTCTTACTATCTCTCTTGCAATATGTCATGAAATCGTGACACTTTTTCTACTTGCCTTTTTCTCTTCTAACATGTCACGAAATCGTGACACTTTTTCTTCTGTACTCTCTCTCTTCCAATATGTCATGAAATCGTGACACTTTTTCTACTTGCCTTTTTCTCTTCCAACATGTCAGAAATCATGACACTTTTCTACTTCCTTTCTCTTCCAACATGTCACGAAATCACGATAGTTTTTCTTCTTGCCTTTCTCTTCCAACATGTCACGAAATCATGACAGTTTTTCTTCTTGCTTTCTCTTCCAACATGTCAAATTTTCTTTTCTTTTTCTTCTTTTTTCTTCTTTCTTGTTTTCTTTCTTTCAACATGTCGGATATCGATTTTTCTTTCTTCTCAACATGTCGCGATATCGTGACGTTTTTCTTTCTCTCTCAACATGTCGCGATATCGGTTTTTTTCTTGCTCTACATGTCGCGATATCGTGACACTTTTATTTCTTGCTTCAACTTTGATTTTCTTTGATTTTTAGCATATGGGCCACTTCGATCTTCTTGGAAAATCACTTGTACATACTCTGAAGAACCTCTTAACTCGTGTCCACTGCATCAACCGATCTATCTGACTGTGTTGACAACAATGAAAATACTGTTGTTGCACCTTGCTCAACATGAAATTCCTGAAAAGACTTTTAGAGAGCCTGGAATTTATAAATTAGTAGACACCAAGGCTACAACATCAACCAATCAAGTTGAAATCCTAGATCAAGATCCCAATTCATATTTATTGTCCGATCCAGAATTTGACAACTACATAGATCCTTCTTCTATCTTTTTCAAACCTATACCTGATTCAATTCTTGAAATTTTATATTCAGGTATGGCTGATGAACAAAGTGGTTTAGAAGGAGAAAACCATGGAGATGGGAGACAAAGGCAAGAGAGAGATCAGGGAGAGAACAGACAAAGAAAAACATTCCCTTTCCCAATATTACATACAGAAGGGACAACAAGAGAACCTAAATCAATCTCTGTTTCTATATTGCCTACCTTTCATGGAAAACCCCATGAAGATCCTGATGCTTTTCTTTTCAAATTTGAAGTAGTATGTCAAGCCTACTTTTACACCACCAATGAGAAAAATCTAAGGTTGTTTCCGTCTACTCTTAAAGATGCAGCTTTAAGATGGTTTATGGGTCTAGGAGAAGGAGTTTGTAATCGTTGGGATGGAGAAAATGGATTAAAAGAGCTATTCCTTGAAAGATATCAAGATTATTGTAGAGTTAGGGATAAGAAAGCTGAGATTTTTCGTATGAATCAAAGAGAAGAAGAATCTTTGGAGGATTATCTAGAAAGATTTCAATTTGTAGGGTCTAGAGTAAATATAGACCTTGATGAAGAAATTCTAAAAGAACTTTTCCTGAAAGGGTTGAAAGAAGATGTTCTTGACATTTTAAATCTTATGGCAAAAGGAGACATTCATCTTATATCATTTGAGGAGATTATCAATCTTTGCAGAAATTATTCATGAAACAAACCTCTAAGAAGCAATAAATATACATCTACAGGAGGAGGAGTGACAAGAGTAGAAATTGGAAATATGTTGGAAGGCTTAAAAACTAATTTGTTGAGTACTTTGACCTCATCCTTGGACTTAATGGATAAAAAATCAAAGGACACTGAAGAGATTTATTGCCATAGGTGTAGGAAAAAGCACAATTTGAGAGAATATCCTCTAAACGTAACAAATATATCCAATATTTCCGCTTGTTGTCAAATTTGTGATAAGAATCATAAAACTAAAAACTGCAAGTATATCTCCATTGTTAAAGCTGCCATAAAAGAACCTAAAGTGGAACAAGCAGAAGATGTTTATTTTTTTGCTCAAATATGAAATGGTCCATTTAATGGCCCACAAAATTGGTCAAACCCTAGTTATTCTAACCAGAAAAGGCCTAATCAATGGTCTAATGCACCAAATTGGACAAATTGGAACTCTTACAATCAAGACTGGAACATACCCCCATGGGCTCAATTTATGGCTAATTCTTATGGAGGACAACCCCCATGGAATCAAGGGACACAAAGTCAGAACATGCCTAGTTGGAATAATAGTGGCCAATATAATCAAGGTGGAACCAATTGGTCCCCAAATACAACACCACAACAAAACCTTCAAAATCAATTTAGGGGACAAAACACTCAAAACCCACCTCAAAATAGACTTCTACCACCTCCGACCAATAATAATACTCCTCCTAAGAAACCACCTCTTCCAGCTCAACCAGTTCCTAACCCTAACAACAATAAGAATGTCCAACAAGTTTATGACACTAGTGAGACATGTTCTATATCCGTAGCACCATGTCAACAGATTCAATTAATATCAGGAAAGGTGTTAGAAAATAATGTCACTCTCACAGAACTTGAAGATCCTATCAAAACTTTGTTTGAAAAAGAGGATAACAACAAAAAGGAAACAAAAAATCCACCAGAAAATATTCCAACAAAGCAACAAGAAATCCAAATAAGGAAGGAAGTAGAAGTACCATTCCCTCAAATACTGGCAATACCAAAAGAACCATCTAAGCCAACCTTTAACTTCCTTCAAGAAATAGAAGGCATTATTATTAAAATTCCTTTATTACAAGCTATCAAGGATATACCCATCTATTCCAAGCTTATTAAAAATATATGTTCAAATTCAGGGAAGAAGAAGAAGAATGAATTCCAAACTATTCAAGTCATTGGACAATTATATGAGATAATGATAAGAGATAGGTTATTACCAAAATACACAGATCCTGGAATACCTATACTCACAGTACATATTGGAGACATAACCTTACAAAATATTTTGATTGATTTAGGAGCCGTTATTAATGTCATGACCAAAGAAACAGCAGAATCCTTAGGGATGCATAAACTACAATCAACTTCTATTGTGCTTCAACTCGTCGATAGGTCTACTATTAAGCTAGAAGGAAAATTAGAAGACATTATGGTCTCTATGAGTTCATGGGAATACCCTGTAGACTTTATAGTTTTACAACCCAAAAAGAAGTTAGGGGGACATCCCTTAATCCTAGGACGCCCATGGCTTGCAATAGTTGATGCTTACATTAGTTGTAGATCAGGAAATATGACTATTTCTAATGGCAAGAATACTAAAGACCTTAGTTTATTCCCTAGATCAACAATAGAAGAAGAATTTCCAATGCAATTATGGTATGATTTCCCTCAAGAATATGATGATATTCAAACCTTATCAATTAATGTTCTACACGAACAAGTTCAACAAGAAGTCGAGGGGCCCCTACCATTATTGTTAGGAAATCAACAAGAGAATCAAGGTCAAGATAGTAGTTGTTCATCTCATTTTTCCATTAATGAGGCAAGCACAAGTCAATCTCAAATAGAACCATATGGCTATGATTTAACCATTCTTGGATATGAGGTAAATGGGATAGATGCAAATACAGAAAAGTGTAAACAAGTAGATATTATACCAGGAAAAACTCTTAACATTAATAATGAATTCACAAGCATGCAAGAATCACAGTTAGTAGATGTGCTTAGAAAGCATCAATCAACATTCGCATGGAACTATGAGGATATGATGGGTATCCACCCAAATGTTTGTACCCATCGCATATTTATTCAAGAAGGTTGTAATCCAGTAAGACAACCCCAAAGACGATTGAATCCAGCTATGAAAGAAGTAGTTCAAGAGGAAATCATTAAACTCTTAAAGGCAGGATTTATATACCCAATTTTTGATAGCCAATGGGTGTCACCTTTGGTGATAGTCCCTAAAAAAATGGTAAATGGAGAATTTGTGTTGATTATAGAGAATTAAACAAAGTAACCAAGAAATATTATTTTCCCTTGCCATTCATTGATCAAGTCTTAGATACATTGGTTGGAAAGAAATATTTCTGCTTTTTAGATGGTTTTAGTGGATATAATCAAATCTCCATAGTTGAGGAAGATCAGGAAAAAACAACTTTTACATGTCCTGTAGGAACCTATGCTTATAATGTTCTACCTTTTGGACTATGCAATGCACCTACAACTTTTCAAAGAGTTGTATTGGCTATCTTTGCTGACTTAACTAATGAATGTGTGGAAATTTATATGGATGACTTCACAGTATACGGTACTACCTTTGAAGAAACTTTATCAAGCTTGCAAAAAGTTTTGGTAAGATGCCAAGAGCAAAACCTCTCTCTAAGTCATGAAAAGTGCTTTATGATGATGAAAGGAGGTATTGTTCTAGGACATTATATATCATAAGAAGGTGTTAAAGTAGACCCTACAAAGATACAAATTATTCAAACCCTTCAACCTCCAAAAACACAAACAGAGGTGAGAAGTTTCTTAGGACACGCAGGATACTACCGTAGGTTCATTAAAGACTTCAGTAAAGTTGCTACTCCCATGTTTAAGCTCTTAACTAAAGATAATGAATTCAATTGGACAAACGAATGTCAAGAAGCCTTTGAAGAAATAAAAGAAAATTTGACTATTGCTCCAATATTGAGAGGACCAAATTGGGAATTACCATTCCACATTCATTGTGATGCTTCAGGTTATGCAATAGGAGCAATATTGCAACAAATAGAAAACAAAATACCTTATGCTATCTATTATGTAAGTAAAAACTTGCATGGAGCTGAGCTTAACTACACTGTTACAAAAAAATAATTTTTAGCTGTAATTCATGCTCTCAATAAATTTAAACATTACATAACAGGGTATGAAGTATTTGTTCACATTGATCACTCTGCCATTAGATACTTAACAAACAAAGAAACAATGGGTGGTAGAGTGATTAGATGGCTTCTTTTACTCCAAGAGTTCAATGTCACAATTATAGATAAGGTAGGAAAAGATAATGTTATTGCAGATCACTTATCTCGCATGCAGATCTTTGATGATAACGAGTTAATTCCTGATAATTTTCCAGATGAACATTTGTTTGCTCTTTCTATTTTTACCCCTTGGTATGCTGATATTGTAAATTATTTAGTAATAGGAAAAATACCTCAAAATTATACACCACATGAGCATAGGAAATTAATATATCAAAGTATTCCTTTTATGTGGATTCATGGAAATTTGTTTAAAAAATGTCCTGATCAAATCATTAGGAGATGTGTGCAAGAAAATGATGTATATGACATTATTAGGGCAGCACATGAAGAACCTTGTGGAGGTCATTATGCCACCCAAAGAACGGTTATGAAAATACTTCAAACTGGGTACTTTTGGCCTACTATGACTAAATATGTTCATCAATTTATTGATAGATGTGATGCTTGTCAAAGAGCTAGCAAGCCTACACCATCTATGGAAATGCCTTTGGTTCCACAGATAGTACTTGAACCATTTGAAAAATGGGGAATTGACTTTGTTGGACCAATAGACCCTCCAAGTGATGGTAATAAACACATACTTGTATGTACAGATTACGTTACCAAGTGGGCTGAAGTTAAAGCTCTCCCACGAGCTCAAGCTGAACCAGTGGCCAATTTTCTTTATGAAAACATAATGCAACGCTTTGGAGCACCAAGAGAATTAGTTTCAGATCATGGACCTCAATTCACCTCCAATGTGATTGATCATTTTGTTAACATCTATCAAATAAAACACAAAAAAACCTCACCATATCACCCTCAAGCTAATGGACAAGTAGAAGTTACAAATAGAGAACTTGAAAAGATTATTACAAAAACTATAACTGTTAATAGGGGTGATTGGTCTGAGAGATTAAAAGAAGTTGTATGGGCATATAATACAACTTGGAAAACTACCACAATATTATCACCGTATGAAATGGTCTATGGAAAACAAGCCATCATGCCCATTGAATTCGAGATAGAAACCCTTCGCACAACGGTAAAACTTGACATGAATTTGGATAACGCACAAAAAGAAAGGTTGGACAAGTTAAATATTCTGGATGAGAGAAGATTAGAAGCATTGCATAGAACTGAAATAACCCAACAACAATGAAATAAATGGCATGATAAACACATTGTACCACGTACATTTCAATCAGGAGATTGGGCCTTGTTATTTGACTCTCGTTATCAAGATTTTCAAGGTAAATTAAGAACAAGATGGCTAGGACCCTATGAAATTGAGGAAATATTTGGAAATGGTACAGTCAAACTTAAGCCTATAGATGATTCAACAAGAAAACTATTAGTAAATGGACATAGGCTTAAACTTTATAAGAAGCCATTATCTAAGGAAGAATTCATACACCAGTTTAGACAACAAACTGATTTGCAGTATATTTCTGAACTGCAATCAACCACTATTCAATAAACTCTCTCTTTGAAAAGAAAAAAATTATTATAATAATATAATTATATATATCTATATATATATAAATTGAAAAAAAATATATATATAAATATATATATATATATAAAATGATTATGCTTCCTTTATTTCATCATGAAGTATCTGTATTCCCTTTTGTTTTCAAGTCTTAAATGTTTTTAAAGATAGCTCAAGGAAAAAGTTTTTCTCAAAACCTTGTAGGAAAATGATTACCATATGATACATAGTACCTTGTTGCTAGATGACATCTAGGTATTTTTCAAATACTCAAACTCTATCTAGTATTTTGAGCAAAATTTTCATTGGAAATGAAGCAAATATTTTAAATGTTGTAAGTTACTCCTAGTTGATCAAGTTTCTCTATTGACCACGCACAATTGCACATCTAAAAACATTGTGAAGTTTTGGAAAAATTAACTCATGTGTTATTTTTTCCATAAGTGAATAATTTTCTTTGCTTATCTATTTATACGCATGGTCTAGAATACTAACGAATTGGCAAAAGGACAAGCTCGCCCTTCACCCTTAAAAAAAAAAATCCCTTGCTCCTCATCTAATCGAGCAAGTATCCCAATAAAAATCTTCTTGCTTCTCCTCAAAATAAGCAAGAACCCCAAAACGTCATAAAATCTTCTTGCTTTTCTTCAAAATAAGCAAGAAGCCTCAAAAAGCAATAAAATCCCTTGCTCCCCACAAAATGAGCAAGTATTCCATAAAAAAAAAGTAAATAAAGGGCAAAAAGAGCTTGAATCCCTGGAATTCTTAGTATTTCAAACACCATGGGGTACTCTTTATTGAGGTATCCTTACGTATTGACACTACGTCTGGATAAGACCTCTAGATGCTTCTAAGATCAGCTAGCTTTTTGGCATATATAACCCTTGTTGTTTTTCAATCCTTACTCATAATGAGAAATGAATTCTCACTGCACACATAGTTGGTCTTGAAAGAGGCTTGCAAATACTAGGAAAATTTTGACATTTAATTGGTTTGTGAAAAAAGTAAATGAAGTTGTTTCAGAATTGCTAGAATGTTGTTTGAAGTCCTTGAAGACTACCCTAGAAACATCACATGCAAAAGTCCAAAGTAAATCTTCATGAAAGTCCTATGATTTCAATTTTTTCTACAATAACATGGCTTGTGTCCATCATGTTTCATCTTTTAGAACAAAGCCATTTTAATATTTACTTCACTTTTTCCTATGATTGAAGATATCCTAGAAGGCTACAATCAGATTTTATATAAATTATTTTTCTATCTTAGAAACTTCTTCATGAAATACAGGAAGCATCCTCAACAAAATTATAATAAACCCCCATATATAAAATCATTATTATATTATCTATAAAAATAAATAAGCACCCTTCCTTTTGTTTTGGCTATATAGCCAAAATTACAGTTTGGGGGGAGGATAAATAAAGGCATAGACAACTCATAATACAGTTTGGGGGAAGAAAACAGGTAAAGTATTTTCTTAACTCTAATTAGTGGTTTTGGTAGATGTCTTTCGTAAGTATCTTCCGTAGGTATCTTTTGTAGATATATTCCATAGATACCTTCTGTAAAAAAAATTCGTAATTATTGTCAGTAAAACTATTCCGTAATACCATCCTCAGTAACACTATTCCGTAACACCCTTCTGTAGTTGTCATCCGTAAAAATTGTAAGTCTAAAAATAAAAAGAAATATATAATAATAAAAATAAAATATATATATTTAAACTTAGAACACGTGCCAACCTAATAAATAATAGGGCAAATAAAGGAAGATTAGCACAATAACTATAATAATAATATACAACTTTAAAAATAATATTATAATACGTAAACTATATACAACTAACTTTACCATATATACCGACGAGCCTTATAAAATAAAAAGAATAATATAAAAATAATAATAAATTATTAATAATAAAATAAAACTATAATAAAATTAAAACTATATAATAAAATATATATGATTATAACTTATTGTTGTGGGCCCTTTTATTATAAGCCACATGTACAACCTTTTTCAACATGCCATGTGGCAAGGTAAGAAACCCGTCACGTGAAGTGGCAAACAACTCACCTGTCCATCACCACGAGGAGCACACAAATAACACGTGGCATTAATCAACCCAATCATAAGCTTGTACATGGATCATGTTGTTTACCATTGATTTCAAACAAGATCGACGGATATAAACGGCCCATGTGAGATGTTAAGGCAGCTTTGGTAAACCGTAGGCGAAGGCTACGGGACACGCGACTATGTCCAGCCAATCAGATGCGATGACGCAGATTGAAATTGTTCATCGTCGATTTACATAAGATCAAGGGCTGAGAAGGAAAGGAGAAAACACAGCTAAAACGATTCATACCTCCTGCTGCGATCATCGACATGTGTCTTTTATTGCCCAATCAAGCGATAAAAAGAGAAATAAAATGATAGTCGTCGATTGAATAATATCAATGACCTATGTTTGCATTAGGGATTAAAATTATTTATTGTCATAGATATTAGGGTAAATACCATCATCGTAGATGGATTCTCAAAGCTTATCTATCGTCGATGATGTTAGGGTAAATTATCTCCATCGTAGATGGGTTTCTAAAGAACATCCACCGTCGATATAAGGTAAAAGACTTATCTGCCACCAGGTAAAACCTTACAATGCTGCATGCGGCCATGCAGAAGAAAATACCAACCCCGAATCGAATCCCGTTGCGAATTGCAGATGAATTGTGAGGGTTTGTTTGAGTGAAAGGTTGAATTTTTGTAATTTCGTGTGTACTCGTATAGAATTCAGACGATTTATGGGGGCAGAAGGCGGAGGTTGTCGAAGACGTCGAAAGGTGGCCAAATCACAGTGATAGCGACAGGTAAGAATTTTCTTTTTCTTTTTTCTTCTTTACTGTTCCTTTTTCTCTATACATACGACAAAATAAAATACTTTAAATTTTTGAATTAGGCAGAGATTTGGATAAACTATGGAATTTGGTTTTAGGGTAACATTAGGGAAATATACGAAATTTCGTTTTAAGATAAAATTAGGGAAACATTTGAAACTTTATTTTAGGGTAAAATTAGGGAAAAAGATGCAAATTTATTTTAGGGTAAAATTACGTTAAAATTGCAGCGATTCTTGTTACAGAGATTGTTTTTCTTTTTAGGAAATCTCTTATTTGGTAAAATTATAGAAATTATCTGGTGAAATTATAGAGATTATTTGGTAAAATTGCAGAGATTGTTTTTCTTTTTAAGAAACCTCTTATTTGGTAACATTACAGAAATTGTTTTTTTTAGAAAATCTCTTATTTGGTAGAATTACAGAGATTGCCTGGTAAATTACACAGATTAAAATATATATATATATATATATATATATATATATATATATATATATATATATATATATATATATATATATATATATATATATAATTCGTGTAAATTAGGGATTTTTGCAAATAAAAAAAAACAACAAAGGAAACTTTTTTATATATATATGGTGGAGAAGAGATCTTGCATAATACAGAAAAACCAGAGAAGCAAGAAAGAAACCAGAAAAACAAGAGCCCAAGATTTTGTATTCAATACTTTGGAAGAATTTACAAGGATATACAGCATAACAGCCGTTTGCCAACCCCTATCTCATTACAATCCATGGGTTTTTATCGAGGTCCCGATCCTCTGTGCTTTCCCCCACTTTCCACGATCTACAATCGCCACTTGGAGCAACTTTCCCAATTTGCATTGATCAGACTCGAGTTGAGGTGCGCGACTGGCTGCCATACCTCAATGGAATCTTCTTCTCGATCTGCTGCTTATTGTTTGTTGTTGTAAATGCATCTCCAGATCTCATGCGAGAGTGGCCAACATGCCCGTTGAAATCCTTCTTTGAAACTGCTGTTTCACTGCCTCTGACTTGCCGCGCACTAAGGGACGTCTTTATGAAACTGGAAGTGCGTGTCTTTCTGTTTGGTCGCGATATCGCGACATGTCGCGATATCGTGACCATTTTCCTTCGGCACCTTCTCTCTCCGTTTTGGCCGCGATATCGCGACATGTCGCGATATCGCGCCATTTTTCCCATCGGCCTCTGTTCTCCCGTTCTGGTCGCGAAATCGTGACATGTCACGATTTCGCGACCATTGCTTCCCCGCGCCTTGGTTCTGCTGCAGTGGCCGCGATTTCGTGACATGTCATGAAATCGTGACATGTCACGATTTCGTGACCTTTGTGTCCCTCGGCCTCGCCTTCTCCGTTTGGGTCACGATTTCGTGACCCCTTTGGCTTTCGACTTTGCTTTCTCCGACTTGGGTCACGATTTCGTGACCCTTTGGCTCCCGACTTAGCTTCTCTGACTTGGGTCACGATTTCGCGACCCTTTGGCTCCCGACTTAGCTTTCTCCGACTTGGGTCACGATTTCGTGACATGTCGCGATTTCGTGACCCTGTGAAGCACTTGAAAAAAACAACAGCAAAAATAACTTTGTTACTTAGAAAGAAATAACAACAAAAGTTTGGTTGATGCTCGATTGCTTTGTTGCCCTCGGATGCTCCTGCATCAGACACCCAGGGTGGATTGAGAAGTGATCCTCACTTCTGATCTTTGGGAGGAAGACCCAGGTGGTCAACCTCTGTTTTCGACAACCAAGTTGCATCTTCTACAGGTCTGCCCTTCCACTTGATTAAATACTCAGAATACTGCTTGTTCCTTGTGCTTCTGCCTTCGCGAGTATCTAATATTTCTTCTATCTCTTCTTTGTTTGGGCTAGATGCTGGAATGTTCCACAATTCTGTGCTTGGTGCCTCTGTACTATCTCCTTCATGGTATTCTACTAAATCGGATATGTTAAAAATAGGTGAAATGTCAAGTCCACTTGGCAATTCCACTTCATATGCATTGCCTGAATCCCGTTTTTGCAGTATTCTGCATGGCCCAAACTTCTTCATTTTCAACTTGTTATAAGTTTTGGCTGGGAATATTTCTTTTCTGAGATGCACCATGACTTCATCTCCCACTTTGAACTCCTTGAACCGCTTCTTTTGGTCCGCTCTTGCTTTATATTGAGTATTCATTCTTGTAATCTGTTTCTTCACTTCTTCATGCAGGCTTTTCATCTGTTTTGCAAATTCCTCTGCCTCCGCACTGCACTTTTCTCCTTTATCCAATTTCCTCAGCTCAGAAACGTTTCTTGGACTGTTTCCATATATTATTTGGAATGGAGATTTATTTGTACTCTTGTTGACAGAATTGTTGTATGCAAATTCTGCTTGTGGCAAAACCAAATCCCATCCCTTGGGTTTATCTGCTATCAAGCATCTTAGCAAATTTTCCAGACTTCTATTTACCACCTCTGTCTATCCATCAGTTTGCGGGTGGTATGCAGAACTGAACTTCAGATCTATCTTCAGCTTCTTCCACAATGTTCTCCAGAAATACCCAACAAATTTAGTATCTCTGTCAGAAACTATGCTTCTTGGTAGGCCGTGCAGTCTTACTACTTCCTTGAAAAATAACCCTGCAATGTGAACTGCATCACTTGTTTTCTGGCAGGGAATGAAGTGTGCCATCTTGGAGAACCTGTCAACTACCACAAACACAGAGTCATTTCCCCTCTGGGTTCTTGGCAATCCAAGAATAAAATCCATGCTTATGTCCTCCCACGGCCTCTCAGGTACAGGTAACGCTGGTATAATCCTGTGTTTTGCCTTACGCCTTTTGCCATCTGGCATATTCTGCAACTTTGCACAAACTTTCTCACATCTTGCTGAAGTTGCGGCCAGTAGTAATTTTCATTTACCAGGGCAATGGTCTTATCCCGACCAAAATGCCCAGCCAGTCCTCCGTTGTGCTTTTCCTTGATTAAGTTCTCCCGCATGGAACTCCTTGGAATGCATAATTTACTTCCTTTGAACAACATTCCATCTTGGATTAGGAAATCCAACCATTTTGTCCTGTCCATAGTAATAGGTGCCAAGCAAGCCGTCCAGGCTGCTGCAAAATCAGGATCTTCAGGATAAAGACCCTTCAGCTCTTCGAATCCAACTACTTCCACTGTCATTTCAATCAGTAGATTCTGCCTTCTGCTTAAAGCATCTGCAACTCTGTTTGATTTCCCGCTCCTGTGCTTTAATACAAAGGTATAGCTTTGGAGAAACTCAACCCATTTCATGTGCCGCTGATTCAGTTTTGTCTGGCTGTTGATGTACTGCAATGCCTGATGGTCAGTAAATAGAACAAACTCTTTTGGCAACAAATAATGCCTCCACTTCTTCAGAGCTTGAACTATGGCATAAAATTCCTGGTCATAAACTGAATACTTTTTCCGAGCATCATTGAGCTTTTCACTGAAATAAGCTACAGGTCTGCCTTCTTGGCTCAGTACAGCCCCTATTGCACTGCCACTGGCATCACAGTCTACCTGAAATACTTTGTTAAAGTCTGGAAGTGCCAAAATAGGCTGTTCTGTGACCTTTTTCTTTAATGCATCGAAGCTCCTTTCAGCACCTAAGGTCCACTTGAACTCTTTCTTATCCCCTCTCATTGTTTCTGTGAGGGGTGCACAAATGCTGCTGAAGTTTCTTATAAACTTCTTGTAAAAGCTGGCTAGACCATGAAATGATCTTACCTCTGTTGTGCTTCTTGGGGTAGGCCATTCTATGATAGCCCTCACCTTCTCTGGGTCCATTTTTAGACCTTCTGCTGAGATTACAAATCCTAGGTATACTAACTCTTTCTTGACAAAATTACACTTTTTCAGATTTATTAATAACTGCTCCTCCCGTAGCTTTTCAAAAACCCTCCTGATATGCATCAGGTGTTCCTCCAGGGTTCTGTTGAATATTAATATATCATCTAAATAAACAATGACAAACTTCCCCAGAAACTCTTTCAGTACCTCATTCATCAGCCGCATGAAGGTACTTGGTGCATTGGACAGCCCAAATGGCATGACCAACCACTCATACAGGCCCTCTCTTGTCTTGAAGGCTGTCTTCCACTCATCTCCTTCTCGGATACGGATCTGATGATAACCACTTTTTAGGTCAATCTTCATGAAGTACTCAGCTCCACTCAAACAGTCCATGATATCATCCATTCTTGGCAATGGAAATCTATATTTTATTGTTATCTTGTTGATGGCTCGAGAGTCTGTGCACATTCTCCACTCTCCATCCTTCTTGGGTGCTAGTACTGTAGGTACTGCACACGGGCTAAGACTCTCCCTAATCAACCCTTTCTCCAGCAACTCCTGGACCTGCCTGTTTAGTTCTTCAGTTTCTACAGGTGTCATTCTATGTGCAGCCTTATTTGGCAAGCTTGACCCTGGCACCAAATCAATATGGTGACTGATTTTTCTTATTGGGGTAAACCCTCAGGCACATTATCAGATATGATATCTGGAAATTCCTTTAATAGCTCTTGGACTTCTGCTGGTGCATCTTTGCATTCTGTATCCCTGACTCTAGGGACTAATGCATAACACATATGCTCATGCTTCAAATCATCTAAAAACTTTCTTCCATCAACCAAGAAAATTCTTGCACTGCCACATACCTTTTCTTCCACCTCCTTCAGGGGCTTCAACTTATGACGCATTCCATTCTTGGTCACGGAATAGGTGTTGGCTCGGCCATCATGAACCGCACACCTGTCAAACTGCCACGGCCTTCCCAGCAGCAAATGGCATGCATCCATGGGCAGAATGTCGCACAGAACCTCATCACGGTAATTTCCAATACTGAACTTTACCAGGCACTATTCATTGACCAAAACTTTGTGGTCTTTCTGCAACCACGCGATCCGATATGGATGCGGGTGTTTCTTTCTCTCCAGTTGTAGCTTTGTAACCATTCCCTCTGAAACTAGGTTATCTGTGCTACCGTTGTCAATGATAATGTTGCAAATCTTACCAGCGCACTTGCACCTTGTGCAAAATAAACTTTTCCTCTGATCTGTAGCTCCCTCTTCATTCAGTAGGACTCTCCTTGCAATCATTACTTCTCCTCTCTCAGCTTCTTCTGAATGCTCAGACCCAACATCTTCATCCACGACTGCTACTCTGGCATTTCCTTTCGGCCTGCGATTATTTCTTTCTCGCTGTTGTGGGCACTCATACTGGTGATGTCCCTCTTCACCACACTGGAAGCAAGTCCCTCGAAATCTCCCTCTTCCTTGACCTCGTCCAGCTCGGCCTCTTCCCCCTCGGTAACCATTATTCTGATTACGGGGGCGGTCTGCATTTTCCCTCCTTTGTTCTTGATTGCTGCTACTTTCTCCATTTTTTTGAGATTCTTCATTTCTTCTTCCACTGTTCCTTCCGTCGGTCCTTCCGCCTCGACCTCTTCCTCTTTGCTTGTTTTCAAACCTCCTATTGAGCTTCTCTTCAACCTTTAAAGCAAATTGGTAGGCATCCTCTATGGTGGTCATCCGGACTAGACTTAGTTCCTCCTGAATGTTGGCTCGTAACCCATTAATGTAACGGGCTACCTTCTCCTTGTTGGCCTCTGAGTGGCCTATTCTAATCATTATTTTATGAAACTCTTCTGTGTATTCTTTCACAGACTTGCTTGATTGCCTCAATCCTTGCATTTTCTTTAGCAGATCCAGCTCATAATCACTAGGAATGAACTGCCTCTTTAGCTTTTCTGCCATCCTTTCCCACTTTGTTATTCTTTCCTTTCCTCTCTTATTTCACTCCAGCTGCACTCCCTTCCACCAAATGCTGGCATGACCCTTCAGTTTGGTCTTTGCGAATCTGACCCTATCAGGATCCTCAACCTCCTCGTACTCGAAGTACTCTTCCAGGTCGTTGATCCAGTCGATCAATTCTTCTGGATCAAGGTTCCCAAAATATGTGGAAACCTCCATTTTTGGCCTCTTCCCAATCTGGGATATGGCCTTGTAAAGTCTGGCCTGAGCAGGATCTACTGCTTCTTCTTCTTCCTCAGGTTGGTCTTCTTCTTCATCATCTTCCTCTTCACTGCCTTCATCTCTTCTTGGCTCCAATATTCTACGCATTTCTTCTTGCAGAGCTTGCATTTGCCGCTGCAAAGCTCGAACATCTTCTACTGCTGCCATGCCTCTCCCACCAATAGGATTTCTCCTTGGAGGCATTCTGTTCACCCGATCTCAAGCCCTCCCATAGGTCCTGGTACAACTGCCTCTCCTTCGACGATCTGCTGCACGCTCAGGAACTACTGGCTCTGATACCACTTGGTGGAGAAGAGATCTTGCATAATACAGAAAAACCAGAGAAGCAAGAAAGAAACCAGAAAAACAAGAGCCCAAGATTTTGTATTCAATACTTTGGAAGAATTTACAAGGATATACAGCATAACAGCCATTTGCCAACCCCTATCTCATTACAATCCATGGGTTTTTATCGAGGTCCCGATCCTCTGTGCTTTCCCCCACTTTCCACGATCTACAATCGCCACTTGGAGCAATTTTCCCAATTTGCATTGATGAGACTCGAGTTGAGGTGCGCGACTGGCTGCCATACCTCAATGGAATCTTCTTCTCGATCTGCTGCTTACTGTTTGTTGCTGTAAATGCGTCTCCAGATCTCATGCGAGAGTGGCCAACATGCCCGTTGAAATCCTTCTTTGAAACTGCTGTTTCACTGCCTCTGACTTGCCGCGCACTAAGGGACGTCTTTATGAAACTGGAAGTGCGTGTCTTTCTGTTTGGTCGCGATATCGCGACATGTCGCGATATCGCGACCATTTTCCTTCGGCACCTTCTCTCTCCGTTTTGGCCGCGATATCGCGACATGTCGCGATATCGCGCCATTTTTCCCATCGGCCTCTGTTCTCCCGTTTCGGTCGTGAAATCGCGACATGTCACGATTTCGCGACCATTGCTTCCCCGCGCCTTGGTTCCGCTGTAGTGGCCGCGATTTCGTGACATGTCGCGAAATCGTGACATGTCGTGATTTCGTGACCTTTGTGTCCCTCGGCCTCGCCTTCTCCATTTGGGTCACGATTTCGTGACATGTGTCATGATTTCGCGACCCCTTTGGCTTTCGACTTTGCTTTCTCCGACTTGGGTCGCGATTTCGTGACATGTCACGAAATCGTGACATGTCGATTTCGCGACCCTTTGGCTCCCGACTTAGCTTTCTCCGACTTGGGTCACGATTTCGTGACCCTTTGGCTCCCGACTTAGCTTTCTCCGACTTGGGTCACGATTTCGCGACCCTGTGAAGCACTTGGAAAAACAACAGCAAAAATAACTTTGTTACTTAGAAAGAAATAACAACAAAAGTTTGGTTGATGCTCGATTGCTTTGCTGCCCTCGGATGCTCCTGCATCAATATATATATATATATATATATTACAAATTTTTACATTTTTGATTGTTACACAGATTAGGTATGATAACAGTATGATTTTTCGAACAACTATTTTAGGATATTGCATTTTATTTTTTTTAAACATGAAATAAAATAAAATTCTAAATAATAAAAAAAGGAAATAATAATAAAAAACAATAAATTTTTAAGGGTTTTGCCGACCTCTAAACAAAACTTTTGTTTATATATAACTTGCAGGGTTCTTGGTGAAAAATCATCTCCTCTCAACTCTCATCCGTCACCATGCCTAAACCCGTGTTTCAAAAATGAAGTGAGTCATCGTCTATTGAAACTCAAAACCCGAGTGACTCTATCGTTGAGCTTTTCTAGAATGCCCAATGGTGGGAGGCATTGACTAAGTTTAAAGGTCATGACTTAGGGGTGGCTAGGCAATTCATAATGAACTGTAACCCCGACATAATGTCTACCCGTGTTGGAGGACTTCAGCTAGACCTAAACCCTAGCCTGATCTCTGAAGTGTTGGGATTACCTGAGGTTGGTCTACCTTATTATAAAAATCTATCGAAAAGCGTCACCCAATTGGTGATAAAATTTGGTGAGAAATGTACAATTCTTAGAGATAAGGAGGGAGCAATCAAAGGGGTTTCAACTTCTACACTTCCCCTCCTATGGCAAGAAGCAACTATCATTATTATTAAGTTCTTCACTGTTGAAGGATGAATGTCTATCTTGTTAGCTTACCACATTCGTATGCTAATGAATTTGAAATTTCCAAACAAAAATGACTGTGTTATCAACCTCCCTTATTTTCTGTTCCAATCTTTGAAGTCAACTGTTTTAAGAGTGAAACCCAAAAATTCTCGAGAAAAACCTAAGTTGCACTTGATTGCACACCATGGCTTGATTAAGTTAATTATTCTGAAAAAGGCTCATGAAATGAAAGTGTCCTGGAATTGTATCGTAGAATAATCCAATGGACCTGAGTGCTCAAAATTCACTAATTTTGAGGGAGAACAATCAACAGAGGAAGAACATGACTCTGATAGCCAGGATGAAGAACCTGAGAGCCCAAAACAAAAACGTAAATCTATGAAATTTCAACCAGATAACAAAAGGTAAAATAAAATCATAGAAAATTTTGAACAAGAGGATGAACAAGGGCAAGAACTACCTATAAATGAGTCTACTATAGAGACCTTGTCCTACATTTGTGCACAAAATACAGTACTACAAATGAAAATTGATAGGCTAAGAGAAGACTTTACAGAATAGTCTAAAATTATCCAGTGAGCCCTTTCTGTTCAGATTGAATTAATTAAATAGCTTTTTACAGATAATCCACCGGGACCTATGGACTTTGTCAACCGACTGCCATTTGTCAAAGTCTCCCCACATAAAAGTTCTACTTTTGGTAAATAGCCTAAAAAATCTATTAAATTCAACAAACAGGTGTACACTAATAAACCAATTGACTTTTCAAATATCCTCTAGGAGGACAGTTCCCAACAAATTCTTAGTATTACATAAAAAAATCAACCTACAAAACTAGATTTGCCTGCCAAGGAAGGAAATGCATTAAAAAGTCTTGTCTTGGATGTAGGGATGCCTTTGGATCCTGATATGATGATTAACAATGAGGAACTTCATCCTTCGCAGACAAAGGATACAAAGTAGAAAGAAAGTGCTCAGGAGGTTGAGCACATCAAAACAGTTACGGTGGAAACACCAGTTGCAGTAGTTGTAGCAGCTGTAGATTAGTAGGCTAAGGAACAAGTACAACGAATAAAATGAGAGCATAAATTACTAGAACCAAGACCATGATCATCCTGTATTTCTTCTCAACACGCACCAATTGGATGAACAATTGAAAAACTATTATTTTATTAATTTTTAAGACATATTTTTATGTATTGATCATATTTGTAGTATATTATCCATGGTATTTTATCTATAGACTTTTATATGATGACATACGTAATATGTACAGTTAATATTTGAAATGTTTTTGTTGAATTATAGTTGCTAATAGAAATTGTTTATTTCTCAGTTTTGTGAAATTTATAATCTTTTGATAAATGAATTGATTGATATTTTATGTATTCTATATAACTGATTATTTTCTTATTTCCTTATTTTATTTTAAAGATACAACATAGTTCTGTTAAAAATAGTTGTATTCAAGCTGTTTTGAAAAAAATTCTGGCAAAAACATGTGCATGTTTTAAAATCATTGTAGATTTTCTAAACAATATTCACTGAGATTCGGACAATGATTATGATAACTTATGTTAATGTTTTTCTATAACTTAGAATTTTAATTTTTAATATTTGATACATGCATAAGACTGTTATATTATGTTCATCTTATCTTTCTGCATGCATGAGGACATGCATGGACTTCAGTTTGGGGGAATGATGAGTGGCTATTTGACACATATTTTTGTACTAGAATTGTTTCATTATTACAATTATATGATGATTATGATATATTTTCTATGAATTATTATTGAATAAAATATGATTTATTAGGAAAACTGATTAATTACCATAATCTAACAAATGTGTTTGATTTATATTAAATTTGTTCGAGTTTTTAGAAAAATGCAAGAAAAAGGTATGGATGATCGATGAAGAGATTGCAAGCTTTGGAGTGCACCTCGGATGATAATAAGAACCAACAGAGTTTGGTGACAATAGTAATTGATCTTGTTACAGATTCTGATTACTGAAGTATGTTACTAAAGGTAACTACTGAAGGTAATTACTGAAGGTAACTATTGAGGGTAACTATTGAAGATAGTTACTAAAGAATATTTTACCAACAATTACTGAAGGATAATAAATATTGTTGACTTCAGCATGCCACATCAGGATTAGACGACACATCAAGATGGATGGCATATCAAGTTGGACAACAACAAATATTTTTACTTAGCAAAATATTTCATTTCTCGCATACTATCCGCAGGAATATTTCAAGTTGACAAAGTTATTATTTGCTTTATAAAGCTTGTAATCAGTTTATTTTGGTAAGTTTGAGATATAAACGCAAATACTGTTAGACTTTCTTGGAATATAGGACATGAGGTCTTAATGTATATCTTGTGAGTCAGTTAAAATAGCATTGTCTTGTTAGGATTATTTGTAGGATGCCACTTGGACCAGTCAAAGTATTTATAAGTCCAAGTAGGAGTATGTATTATGTTAGGTTTTAGATTATTTTTATTAATGTATAGTCATCAGTCCATAAAATCCGAATGTCAAATACATGGAGAATACTGTTTAGAATTGTATTAGTTACAGTATAAATTACATAGGAGAGACCTTGAAAGAGGTCTACTCTCTGTTGCATTTATTGTTACATTATAGTTTGTTCTAAGTTTACAATTCTGAAGAAACACGCCAACATGTACAACTAAATCTCCAATAATAAAAGTAGCATTTTTTTCTTCACAAATGGTAATTTGTATCAATTTGATGTGTTGTTTGATTTATGCTATGTAAATTGTGTTTATTTGTTACCTGCATTCATAGAATAGACATAATGTTAGTATTAGTTATAAAATCTATTTACTGAGATAAAGTAAACTAGGGGAGAAAGACTTACACTACCCTCTAGGAGGTAGGGCCCACTCCTATAAACAGTCCCTGAGCTCTCACCCTTGTAATAGGTTAAGATTAGTTAGCCTTAAAATTAAACTGTATTTCAAATTACATAAAATAAGATAGATTGCACGAGGATCCTCACAAATAAATTAAATCATGTTATAAACAAATTAGTTTACAAAAAATTAAACGCATCAGTAAATCAATTCATCAGTAATTAGGTGCATCAGTAAATCAATTCATCAGTAAAAGTAAATTATCATTGCATCATTTTATCATACCCTGCACCATTTATTTCTGCACCAAATTTAATTATGTTTATTACTTTCCTATACACGTGAAACCTAAAAAATAAACTTGAGCTAATATTAGTATTAATCCCCATGGTATAATCTATACAGGATTCCTACTCTTTAAATCTAACCTTTATTTCCCTCATATTGATAAAATTAAATGTAAGCTCTACAACCGATCAGTATATTTTCTTGTAACTCCCTAATTTAGAGAATGTGAACTATCTTGATAAAATTTTCAAGACTTAGGTTTTGTGGAACTCCTTATGTCTCCCTAGTGATAGGATAACAAACTTTAGAATATTATTCAACTTCTATCACTTGTAATCAACTATTTAGATCTCCTTGTAGAAAGCTTATAAATGCAATTTCAAAGAATAAGCTTTCAATATCTTTAGTTGGATTGTTTATGTCTCTTTTATTTAAGTATGAGACTAATAAGTTTACTTTTCCAACTAGTATTTGATGCAAGCAATAGTCTTCAACTGAATCAATGCTATGGATTTTTTTTTGTACTTCTATGATATTAGTTTGATGTAGTATTTCTTGTATTTTCCAAGTTAGAATTTTTAGAAAGAATATATATGTACAAATTAAGCTCTACTATCCTTATAACTCCTTGTGTTAAGGTTTGTAAATATTGGAAGCAATAATAATAAAAATTTTAATGCTTCTAATTTTTTTTTTTTAAAGTAAGCAATGTGCTTTCTAGGGTACCTTTTACTACCTTATAACTCCTACTAAATATCCCTAGATTATGAAGTCTTAATTAATATGAAATTTAATATGTATATCCTTATAACTCCTCAAAATTTTTGCAAAAGTAATAAGACTTTAATATTACCTTTATAATGTGCATTGTTCATTGTGTTATGCACTCAACTGAACCTATGATCAACTTGTGCTCTTCTCCAACAATAGTATGCTGACCGATGCTCTTTTTTTATGATGGCCTCACTAATTTGTGTTCTTATGTCAATAATGTTCTTCACTGTTGAGATTTTTTGTGTGCTTCCCTATGACTACCTTAGATCCTTTAATGTTGCTTGACTTTTCTATGCTTCTTACTTTTGCTTTTGCTCAGTTATGTTCTCTTGTAAGTGCCTTTTAATATGGTATTCTCCTGTGTAATATGTGATAAATGTCATGATTCTCTAAGGCAATATATGTTCCTTCCTATTGAGCATTACTATATGATAATGGATCAATAGAACTAGCTCCAATATTAATTTGAATGTGAATCTAAAGTGTTACAATATTATGACAAAATAATACAAGTGGCATTGGTCTTATGTGCACGGTATTCTCCATTTGAAGTGTTACTGTACTACGTTGGTTTCCTTCAAGTGTTACTTTGAATGGATGCCCTTATTCTTGTTTGTGGGTGTTATGAGATAATTCCTTGTACCAATTGGCACTCTCCTAATTTCAAAATCTTGGTAAGTGTTCAATCTCATTTTGCATGTGATTTTACTTCGACGTATCAAATAAGGTTATAACTTCAATTCTTGCCTTTGGCCAACTATTCCAAGTTATTTCACTCTTCTATGATAGTGAACTCTATGATGACTTTCTCCTCCAACATGGATGATTCTTTTAATGTGGATGGCATGATGCATAATGGATTTCTCTGCTACTTCAATAATGATTAATCCTTTCTTTATGTTGTGTTCTTGCCAACTAACTATGATATATTACCTTGGTTTATCAACTAAAACTCTATTTGCACTTAATTCACCTTGTTATCTTTGTGTTGACATAGGTTTTAGATGTAGCTGCTGACTCTCACTAAGATACTACTTTTGCATCACTTATTGCACCTAACTATGGTGATTTTAGTACATTGAGATGATGGACGTTGAACTCTTGAATATATCCTCTTTGTGGTAGTGTATGTCCACTATGATTTTCTTTTAATCTGTAAGGTTTTCCAACTCTATTTATGCAATCGAAATGATGTTGCTTTCCTTCATGTAAGTCAATGTTATGATGCCAATGATGCTTCTTTCTAATGTATCAATGCTAGGATGTGGGTAGAATAGAACTTAAGACCAATTATGCTCATTTTTGTGTGCGTTGCTTGAGTTAGACTTTGTTGTACCTCTTTGATTTGTGTTCACCATAGAATTGTAGACAAACCTTACCTTACCTTCACCAAAGGCTATTTGATGCACCTTCTTATGTCTTCTCCAAAGACTATTTTGATGCTAGGCATCTTCAATCGAATTTACTTTTTCCTTGTATTGCTATCACCTTCTTGCTGACTACAACTCTTAAGTAATAGTTGCTTTGTTTGGGTGATGAATGCAGGTGTATGCTACTAACCCAAAACTATCTTTCTTTCCTTAAGAAAGCTTCACTTTTAGAACCCTTTTGAATGGTTCTATTTGGATGCTATACAAATGTAGATTATGATGATATACGTTTGACCACCTATGCTCCTATACCGAGCCTCTTGACTCCACAAAATTTTATCTTCAACTTATTTTGCTGGCTGATTTAAGTTGAAGTAACTATTACCTTCACACTCTTGGTAATACCTTCCTTGCTTGGCTATTCTTTCACATACTAATCCAAGATTTTCAATGAAGTATTTTTGCACTATAGAATATGCAAATATGTAGAGTCTTCTTTCTTAAAATAAGTAATATAATGTTGATATGTTTATTTCTATTGAAATATACCTAACTTCTATTTTCTTCTATGTGTAGGTTTGAGCCTTGTAGTATAAATTTTGCACTTACCTTGAAGACTTAAATGAATACTATCTATGCAACCTTTAATCCTTGAAACTGGTGCTTAATAACCTTAATAAGAATTCAAATATAAAATCTCAACTAATGAACTTTTACATATTTTTTTGCATACCTTTCTATCTTTGTAGATTATTATGATGATGATTTAAGTCATCTCAATTTTTGTCTTTTGTAAATGATATTGCAACTCTTCTAGGTTGTCCAACAATAGCTCTTTGGTTCACCTTTTTTTAGCTTTAACATTTCACTAATATGCTTCCCAATACTATAACTTGGTGGCTTCAATACTTCCTCAAGATGTACCTATGAAATTTGAACCTTAGTAGCTTCTAACGTTGCACAAATTGCCACCTTTTTTTATCCCTAAATTTGAAAAATTTTAGATTGTAAAGCAGTCACAAACTCACTGAAATCGCTATCCTTGAATATCAAAATTTGGTAGAACACTCCAAATTGTAGCTAATATATTTCTTAAGAGTTATTTAGTAATGTGCTATAGAAATCAACAAATATTCTACCTCTAAAGTGAACTTCAATCCTTCAGTGTTAATACCAAAATATCTTAGATTTGGTGGCTTCTCTATCTCTTTTATTTTAAAAAAAATTGACTTCAATATTGACCTATCTATTGGCCTTATTCTCAAGATTTTGAATGTCTTGAGATATCTTGCTATTATTCTCTGGAATTTGGTAGGCTTATTTCCAAATCCTTCTCTCTTGTGCTTGTTGTCAAATGGCGATAATTGTCCCAAGTTCTTTATCATAAACTTCTTCTTCAATGAGTTCTTCTAAGAACTCTTCCAATAAGGATCATCAAGCCTTCTCCTTGTTTCTCCTTGAGACCTCTTCAAGGTCTTCAATATTGTAGCTTCTAAAAATTCAATGAGACCTTCCTTGATCTCTTCAATCTTCAACTATGGAAGTTTTGCAATGATATCTCCTCCTTGGATCTCCTAAATCTACTGCTACTAAAATATTACAATATGCCTTTGTTAATCCTTCTCTATTCTCAATATTCCAACTATGAAAGTTCTTCAATAGGGTCTTCTATGGACCTCTTATTCAATGTGAATTTTTCAATCTTTAATGGAGATCACCAATTTACAATCTTCATTAGGACTCTTCTCCTTGAGTCTCTTCTTCCTTCAATAGGGTCTTCTTTCTAAGACCTCCTGCTTGATTTGCAGTCTTCAATGTAGATTACTTTGCCACTAGATATCTTCTCAATCTCCAACTTGGATTCTTCAATCTGCAAATATTTGAATGGGACCTTTCTCCTTAGGCCTCCAAATATTCAATCTCAAAATTATTGCTTTAGGTACCCGAATGATTCAAAGAATCTATTCTTACTAGATATTTTAGGAAGATTCCCAACTCTATTTGAATCTTCTTTATTTTGCAACAAAGAATAAGGTAATGATAATAAAATTTCTATAAATCTATAGAAAATAAACTTCACTAGTTGGATTGCCAATCTAGTGGATCCAATGCTGAGTTCTAGTATTCACAAGTTGTTTCGTCAACTCTATGGAAAAACTCTAGCCAACAATAATTTTTAGAAATATGAAAATGAGATTTACAATCTCCTCTCAATCACTCTTGTGGATCTCACTATTTCCTATTGATCTATTGTGTGCTCTAATACCACTATTAGCTTTTGAAGCTTTAAAATTAAAGGAAATGCAACCACAAGTATAGAAATAAGCATGCAATGTTATAGCTATAATAATGGCTAACTAATATGCATGAAAATATGATAGAAAACTTTTTACAATGCTTAAGAAATACTCATATAAGAAATCTCACCTGAAATACTGACCAAGGAACCACAACCACCCACGATTTCCTATGATGTATCAGCAAACCTTTCTTAAAGAAAATATACATTTAATGAAATGACACGAAACTTATTTATTAGAAAGGTTGAAAGTGATATACTCCCTTGAAATCTAGGGGCTGGGTCAATTCCACCTCTACCTTAGGAAAAATATACAATGCTCTCCAATGGAGGTCACAACCTCTTCATTCTTACAAAATGGATCTACATTGTATATACTACTACTCAACCTACACACTACAAAATAATCTTAAAAAACACTTACAATGAGGCATTTATATAGGAATATAGATTCCTTTCCCCTTACTCAACCTAAGACTCATGTACATGTGGACTACATGCACATTTACATCATTGCACATTCTAACACTTGTGCATTTATTACATTTCTTTAATAAACTATTTAACTCCTAATATAATCCT
Organism: Wollemia nobilis; assembly: GCA_028583015.1. Lineage (NCBI taxonomy): Eukaryota > Viridiplantae > Streptophyta > Pinopsida > Araucariales > Araucariaceae > Wollemia > Wollemia nobilis. Next base: position 5,883,795 of record JAQPPZ010001031.1, on the reverse strand, counting down.
AATATAAATATGTACCCATGATGGTAAATTAGTAAAGAACCAAATAATGTAATATATTCCAACAATTAGGACTTAAGTACTTTATTAAAGCAATGTAATAAATGCACGTGTTAGAATGTGCAATGATGTAAATGTGCATGTAGTCCAGATGTACATAAGTACTTAGAATAGAATAGTGAGGTATCATATAAATATTGAAGGCAAAGAGTTTCATCTCATTATACATAGGCCTTCATGAATGTAAAAGTGAGAGGATTTTGGAGTGCATAGGTTGAGTAGTAGTAGATACAATGTAGATCCATTTTACAAAAATGGAGAGGTTGTAACCTCCATCGGAGAACATTGTATATTTTTATGAGATTTATTATATGAGCATTTATTGAGTTTTGTATCAAGTTTTCTATCATATTTTCATGCTTACTAGTTAGTCATTATCATAGTTATAACATTGTATGCTTATTTCCATAGTTGTGGTTGCATTTCCTTTAATTTTAAAGCTTCAGAAGCTAACATTTAACACTACATATTTTCTTGTCTTATTTGCTTTTGCTTGCATGGTGCATTTTCATGTTTATAGAGGGGTGTTACATACTCCCCCCTTGGACTACACATAGTCCTCTATGCTTTTCCTACAAGTGATTAACAATAGTTTATTCAAATAAATATGGAAATTGCTACCTCATTTCTTCAACATTTTTCCATGTAGCACAATTCTCTGAATATTGATCCCACTGGACCTTACATCGATCTAGGGTTTATTTCCTCAATATATTGAAAGGAAACCCTAGAATATTAAATGGTTTTACCTCAATGGTTGAGGGATCTTCCATCTACAATTTAGAAACAATCCACACATGAGTAATATCAATAATATATTTCCTAAGTATGGATATGTGTAAAGTGTCATTTAATAGGTTGGGTGTCAAGGCAAGCCTAAAGGCTACTAGATTGATCTTGTCTATGGTATCAAAGACCCAAAAAAGCAAGGATCCAACTTAGTTGTCTTGATGGAAATTTTAATGGGTCTTACTATTTAGACTACTTTATCTCCCATAGAATTCTCTTGGGGATATTTTCATATCAGCATAGATCTTCTAGAGATCAGTCGCTTTCTTGATCCTAAGCCAAATCGCTTTGAGCTACTCCATATATTGGATAGTGTCTAGTCTAATCATCACCTTATCCTTTGGATTGTCCCATGATGGAGGTGTTTTGCATATTTTTCCATACAAGGCTTCAAATAGGGCCATCTCCAATGATGCATGACACCCATTGTTATATGTAAATTCCACAAGATGTAAAAAGTCCTCCCATTTGGAATTTTGGTCCATGTAATACATGCATAGCATATATTTTAAAAATTGGTCTACTCCTTGGTCTGACCATCTATTTTTAGGATGATATGCAAAACTAATTTTTAGCTTAGTACCCACTGCACGGTGTAGAGCTTGCCAAAATTTTGATGTGAACCTAGAATCCCTGTCTGGTATGATCACCTTAGGAAACCCATGTAACCTAAAAATTTCTTTGGAAAATTTATTTTCCACCACTGGTTCATCATCCTTGATGTTCCTTGATATGAAATGTACTACCATAGTCAACTTGTCAACCACCACAAATATTGCATCATGCTGGTGCCTAGTCTTAGGTAAACCCACAATAAAATCCATAGATATTACCTATCAGTTTTCATAGGTACATCTTTTGGGTACAATTTCCTTGTTGGGTGTTGATGTTATACCTTCACCTTCTAGTATTCTAAACATCTTGAAATAAAACTAATGATATCTTGCTTCATTCTGGCCGAAAAGATATTTTTCATTTTTTCCCTCCTTTTTTGCCCCTCTCGAGTAAGAAGAATAGGGATAATTATGTGCCTCTTACATGCCAATTATCCTTAGATAACATATTTGGGTATAATTAAAGCATAAAAATTCATACTTTATGCTAAAATTCTTATTTACTTTAGACTTCTCTTGATTTTATCCTAGATTTCTATGCAAAATGGGTCTTGTAGTTGCATTTCCTTGACTCTATGATTTTGAGTCAATGTGGCTATGTGCATTCTTCTACTCAAGGTATCCTCAACCTTATTTTCCTTAGCTTTGATATATTCGATACCATAGTTGTATTATGCTAAGAACTCTATCCATATCCTTTGTCTTGCATTCAACATAGGTTGGGTAAATATGTGCCTCAAACTTTGATGAACTATTCTTAGCTCAAAAGGTTTTCCCAAGAAAAAATATCTCTAGACCTTTAAAGCTTGTACCACTACTACCAAATCTAAGTCATGGGTAACATAATTGACCTCATGCTTCTTGAGCTTTCAAGACTCATATGCTATGGTGGCCTCCTCTTGGGTTAGCACTTCACCTAAGCCTTCCAGGGAAGCATTTGTACACACTGTAAAACTCCCAAAATAATATGATATCTTGAGGAATCGTGTCATAGTAAAATTTTTCTTTAAAGTTTAGAGCTTCAAAGGCAGCCTCAAAATTATTTGTCCATTTGAACTCTTTACATTTCCTCTTAATATTATTGATTAAACAACAACCTTAGAGTAATCTCTCACAAAATGTCTATAATAACTAGTGAGTCCCATGAAACTCTCAGTTTTTATCACATTTTTGGCGAAGGCCAAATTAATATAGCCTCAATTTTCTTTGGGTCCATAATAATTCCTTCTGTTGATATGATGTGCCCCAAATACTACACCTATGGGGTATAAACTCACACTTAGTTTTCCATATAGTCATTTCTTCCTCAAAACTTCCAACACTAACCAAATATGGTGGTCATGTTCCTCTTTAGTATGAGGATGATTAGATTATCATCAAAAAATACCAAGATGAACTAATCTAGATAGTTTCTAAACACATCATTCATCATATTCATAAAATTTGTAGGCACATTTGTTAGCCCAAATGGTAGCACAGTTAACTCATAATACCCATACATGGTCTTAAAAGTTGTCTTAGGGGTATCCTCTTCCCAAATACTTAACTGATGATTGATCTTAGATCTATCTCTAAGAATATGGTAGCATCTATTAACTAATTAAAGAGATCATCAATTCATGGTAAATGATACATTCTATAATCTATGACAATATTTAAAGAACAATATTTCTTTTTCACAAATATCACTAGAGCACCCCAAGATGATAAACTTGGTTTGATAAGACCCTTTTCCAACAATAATTGGAGCTACACCTTTAGTTCTTGCAACTCATTTGGGATCATTTTGCATGGTGTCCTTGCAATAGGTTCATCCCTTGACATTAAATTAATGGTGAAGTAGAATTCTTGATATTGGCTTCCTTATCCACATCTTCCATTGTTTCTTCATATGCTCTTGAAGTAAATTAACTATGTAAGAAAGGTTTTCTACCCTCTCACTTGAACCTATTGTTCCTTTGGTTTTCCTTTTGGAGTTTGTTGTACTTCTAGACTTCCTACCTATTCTATTGTTCTCTTAGTTCTCTTTTGGGATCATACTACAACTTCCTCATATGTAGCTGACCCTACCTTCTTGGAAGATCCTTCTTCCAACAAAGTTCTATCTTCTATCCGCAAAATGAGATGGATAAGTCACAATTTATATCGAATTATACTTATAATAATTTAGTTTCATTTTCCCATGAACTAATTTAGACCATTATCACTCTCCTAATAAGGTCATGGTCATACTTTTCTAGCCATAATATGCCATATCTGATAAGACCATCATTATTCATAGGATAATTATTATGGTCATACTTGCCTACCCTTAATATGCCATCTCTGATAAGACTATTATCACTCATTTGATAATGATCATGATCATTATCACCTCTCTACAAGGTGTCATTCACTTTGGCCACAAAGAGAGCTAATTTAAGTTATAATTTTTCCTAGAAATTATACTTTTAACATTATTTAGTTGTATTTCCCTCATGAACTAATTGAAATTATTATCAATCACCCGATAATGATTAGGATCACACTTGCCCTATGCAAGGTGCAAAACCCAAAGTCACACATCAATCCAAGGCTTTCCCTAAGTGCACTCACTAGAAGCCTTAAGCCCTACGACCTAGAGCTATGATACCAACTGTAACAACCCAAAAATACCAACCCATTTTTTTAAAGAATGAACACAAGCAAAGGTTTGTAAGGGAGACACCCTTATTTTATTTATCTCAGCATACAAGGATTCACCACATTTGAGTTCCAAGTCACTACAAATGACACTCAATGGACAAGAGTGGCCAACTCTCATGTTTTTTGGGGTTCGTCTTATTAAAACAACACATTTAGAAGGATGAAAAAAGTATTCCCACCATATTTACCATACCCTCATTGATATAGGACCATGTGACCATGACATAGGGATTATCATTTAATACCCATAATACTTAAAGGGAGATGTTGATTACCTAATCCGACTCAGTCCATATAGGCAAGTTAATCAAGCGTAGAGCCTTTGTTGCTTAGTTACCACATCTTCATGGGCTAACTAAGGTCATTACCACATTATTGGTAGCTAACATGATCCTACTCTTAGTTACCAGACCTATGTGGGTTAACTAAGGGATCACTATTGCTATCTTGTGAATGGTTTCACAACTCTTAGTTGGAGTACACCCGAGCCTTCTCATTCAAGGTGCATTGATTTGCAAGAAGACCTAATTATTGTATTCATACAACTCCTTATAGGTGTATGAGTCCCTAGCTATTGCATTATCGCAACTCCTTCTAGGCTCATGGCTATCTGGGTAATGCAACTCCTCCTAGGATTGGGCTTTTAAATTATTAACTTGGGTCCACACGAGAATCTAACCACCCTAAGACAAAATTCTCATAAAAATTTCTTGCACTTTAACACATAATTCTAAAGAAAAGCAATATGCATCATGTCATATCAAAAACACTTTAAATCAAGACAATCTATTTAATCCAAAATGCTATAATAGATAAACAAGAATACCTCTTAAATAAAGCCCATATTTGCTTAATCCAAATGCTTGACATAAGCTTCAAAGTACTCATTCCTATAACATAAATGCTATAACATAAATAACCAAATATTTAACATAAATATGCATTCCTACAATTGATATAACTCAATACTAACTATCCAAATATCATTAAAGAAACATAATCTTTCATCTTGAACAATAATAAAATTTACAAAAATCATTGAACAAAACATTCTTTTACATAGACTTTATTTTTCCACATCATCTATATGTTCAAAGCACTATGAAGACATTCGTCAAAGATCTTCAAATCATCTAAGTATCTACAAATCTCTTCTTGATGGAGAATCCCCCATAGCTTATGAGGAATACTTAGGGATCATGATAACTCTAAATGCAATGCAATTTAATCATGTCTTTTTCTACTATGCAAGCCACCATGCATAAAAATCAAATAAAAAGCAAGCTAAAAGAAGAGAATCCCATACTTCTCTTTATAATGATCCCTTAACTCACAAAAGTCTCAGGAATCATTATATTAATTTCTCTTTCAAAACCAACACACAATAATCCATCTATAAAAGAGAATCCCATACTTCTCTTTATAATGATCCCTTAACTCACAAAAGTCTCAAGAATCATTATATTAGTTTCTATTTCAAAACCAACATACAATAATTCACGTATAAAAGAGAATTCCATACTTCTCTTTATAATGATTGCTTAACTCACAAAAGTCTTAGGAATCATTATATTAGTTTGTCTTTCAAAACCTTTACACAATAATTCATTTATAAAAGAGAATACCTTACTTCTCTTTACAAACATTATATTAGTTTCTCAACCAACATAAAACAAATCAACTTAAATAAGATAATCACATAGTTCTCTTCATAATTATCCCTTAACTCACAAAAGTCTTAGGAACCATTATAAATTTTATCTTTCAAAACCATATAAATAATTTATAAAATAACTTAAGGTTCTTCCAAATAAATAACTATTAATACCAAATATAATCTCATACAAACTCTTCATAATGATCTTCTAACCCACAAGAGTCTCAAAAATCATTGCTATAGTTTTTATTTCAAAACAATTAATACCAAAGAGAATACCATACTTATATTCATAATGATCTCCTAACCCACAAGAGTCTCAGAAATCATTATTATAGTTTCTAATTTCAAAATCATTTGTTCCAAAACTTAAAAAAAATTCTCCGTAAACAAGATCATACATAAATTCATACCAAAATCATATTACAAAATTGTCATAACCATATTCTAGTAAAAGGGGTCATACTAAAACTTAACTCATCTTAACAAGCTATCATGGATAAGAAGTATTTTTATTAAAACCCATAATTACAATACAATAAAGACACACTTTTACTTAATTAAATAATATCTTTCTAACATTATCTAAAAAACTTTGCATTCTTTCACATTTCCACTAAGCAATCCTAAAAGATTCACTTTTTCCATAACCATAGCCTAATTAAAGAAAATTAGGGACCAATATACATTATTTAAAAAGGGTTCTCAAAACAAAGCAATACCCTTAAGCTCAAATAATTAAGAAGATGGAAAAAATAAACTAAACCTTAACAAGTGGTAAGACTTAGCAATATCATCTGAGATACTCTATGCACAGGCCAACGTAGAGACAAAAAACATACACAGGTAGGTTCACAAGAAGTTACCCCAATACAGGAATGGTGATCTCGCTTGGCTCTCAAAAAATAAGGTGACCCAAGCAATATAACTAAATCAAATCCAATGATCGTGATGCCCTCTATGGCCTATGAGGCACAAACACATAGGTGTAGTTGGCTTATGAGATAGGTGGAAAGGAAGTCATAGTCCCAACCAACAAGCATCTACAATGAAGCACAACTACAAAGCATATTGAGAAATAAAAAACCAAGAGATAGACTACTACATGAGAGCACAATACAAATAGGTGTATGTATAAACTCACATGATTCACTAGTTTGAGGTAAAATACAAGCAAAGCAATATATTACAAATATTGAGTAACAACCAGAGAAGCTAAACAAAGAAAAAAAATTAAAACAACAAGGAGGCAATCTATTTCAATATCTCCTTACATCTCTTGTTCTCTGATGACACACTATCTTCAATTTTTCACTCCACAAGCTATCCACCCTAAGCTATATTTTCCTCCATTCTATTTCACCACTATTTCCTTCAAATCTCATCCTCCCCCTTGCTTGCCTCCCACCAGATTTAAGCAAAGGGCATAGCCTTGCATGGAGGTGAATGTGAATGAAATACCCAAGAGAGCGTTACTCACCACATTTATACGAGCTCTCATATAAATAAATTACCCTAATATTTATTGAAATCAAAGCTAATTTAATCCACCAAAGGATGACATTTATTAATATTTTGGTATTTGATATTAATTAATTTCCTTTAAAGCTTAAATATAAAAAATCTATTTAATACTCTATTTAACTAAAGTATTTAAGTTATCATTTAAGGAAATTTAAAAGTATTACCACTCAATACTTATCAACTTTTTTCATCAAACTATGCATAACAAAGACAAACATAAATTTACATCAACAATATCTGATACCATTATTTTAAGGAGACTCATTGTAAAAGCAACATCCAAGTCCAATGGTGTGAAGATGGAAAAAAACAAAATGCAATGCATCTACATGAAGGGTTTTTGTTACCCTAAGCTATCGATGAGTGAGTCATCATAATTCCTTAATTATCTTTCTTTGTAGGTGGTTCACCCTTATGATCCCACCAGCAAGAGAGAGAGAACCTGGTCATGCATCCATAATTACGTCAGCAATACCATAATCCAAGTTCAAAATAATACAATCATTCCATCATATACAATTCATTAAAGCAACTATACCTTTAACTATTCTCATCAAACATAGTTCATAGTCCAAAGTAAAGTCTACCAAGGAGGGGTGTTACTTTTATCTTGGAACATGGTAGGGAATTGTTAAATATTGGTATCACCATATGAGACATCACTTTGAAGGGTTCCTATGGTTCTTTTAGAGACACTGCATCTATTATTGGTATCCTTGCACCTTCTTCTACCTATGCATTGCTTGGTTATGTAGCTTCTTTGGATACATCCATTATTTTATATGCACCCAAAACCTATTCATCCACTCTTATGTCATTTTCAATATTTTGGTGTCTATTGAGTAGCAAGATAATAAAGTTTTCAAGCTTATGGAGGTCTAATATTTTATCCCAATCTAAAAATTCCATTTGAGAAACAAACCTCACTTGGTTCTCATCCTAGCCCTTATTTAGTTTCCATGCAATAAATCTACAAGGATAACGTAAACATATTTTTTGGTATCCTTCTCCATGTAGGTGAATTTTGTTATTCTTGAGAAGGTTGTACTAAAATCAACATTTAGAGGGTCAAACACCTTAGATGTTCACAACTCAGCATTTCTCTACTACAATAGACATGGCACTTTTGTATCATCCACCATCTGTTGCTTTCCTTTATCCTTTACTTTACTAGTTACCACCATAACTTCTTCTATACTAATTTTATTCGTCTTTGCACTTTCTCTCTTGTCTCTATTCATAAATAACTTCTTAATTATTATGCCTTAGTATGCATGTAAAGGTACTTCTTCAATACTCATTAAATTTTAAATATGTCAATCATGCTTTCCCTCTCTAATGAGGGCCACTTTTGAAAGTTGTAATAGACTAGGTTTTTCTTAGTTTATTAGTTTTAATTATTTCCTAAAGTCTAAGTTAGAAATAATTTCCAAAAAGGCTAAGTTGTAAACTTACTGTAGTGGCAAGGGCTTTGGCCTCTCTTTTAGATATCCAACGTTGAAACCCCACTCAGTATGAGGGGATTGGGACCCCTCATACAAACCCTGTGTAAACTCATTCAGAAAAATAATTTCCAAAAAGGCTATTCAATATTGTAATGTCGACATATTTTTGACCACAAGGAGCTTGTTAGCAATTTGGATTTGATTATCTTATTCATAGCTTATTTTGTTACCATCTTAAAAATTTGGAAGATTATGGTTGTACAAATGCTTATTTAAGCATATTTCTTATTGTAAAAATCTAGCTTCTTTTTTATCCACATCAGTGGTATCAAAGAAAGAGATCATCCATGCATTGGATTAGGTTTATCTAGTTTAATATTTGCTCATTTGATTGTATTTTCATATGCATATCTTAGAAGAAGCTCTTATTTTCTAAGTTTGGGTTGCATTAAGTTTAGAAAAATAATTTAATTCCAATTTTAGGTTGCTAATTAGTCTTATAACCAATTTAATTCCAATTAGTCTTAAAACCAGAGTTGGTTGAGTTTGAAGCAATAGTTCATGTAAGAATTTATTGATTTTTAATTGCTTCTTTGAAAGATTAAGCAATAGTTCATATAAGAATTTATTGATTTTTAATTGCTTATTTGAAATATTAAGAAATACTTTTAGTTAACCTAGAGTTTATTTTTATTTTGAAATATTTTTCTAAAAACTTTATTTTTATAAAGTTAACACTTAAAATACTCTTTGATCTATTAAAATGTTATTCTAACAGTTTTCAATTTTAATATTTGACTTTTTATCTTGTTGTTTGGATTAATTTCATATTGAAGTACTAATAAGATCATTTGTTAGACTTTCAATTAGGTAAAGGTCATTTTTCAGCCTTACTTTATTAGTATCAACTTTTGACATCATCCTGCCAATTAATCTCAATGCCCTCCTCCTCGACAATGTCCATTTCTAGCTTGTTGATGTTGGAATCAGCCATTGAATATTTGGTAAAGCTTTTGATTTAGTTATAGCCTTTGAATATCTTTAATGTGCATAGAATATCATGTGTAAACCTTCTAATCATTGGTGATTGGCCATTTTTTCTCCCTTACCTTCTTCTCAACATTGAACCTAACCTCACCTTTTACTTGCTTCACAATTCCAAATGTGACCACCCTTTCTTGTTCTTAGTGCTGACCTTGACTCCTAGTGTTGGCCACTAATGTCAACCCTTAGAATTACTATGGATGAGCCTTTGTCAAGCTCTATATTTCCTCCTCAATGACAGGCCCTCTAATGGACTCTAATAGGCCTCCATATATCCTCTACTCTGTTTGATGACCAGTTCATCCTAACAAAACCTACTTTGACAAACTTGAAAAAATCTTGATGCAATTATATTTGTTGACCTCCTAAATTTTCCATGAATACTTTATTTTAGGAAAAATGATCCATGTGGTGGAATTTTGATAATCTCTCCTTATATCATGTGTAATCTTGTGCACGGAAATATTTTATCGGCTAAGGAAAACCCATGTGCAATAAATAGTTTTTATGGGATTTATCCCACATGCAAGGGATGGTAGATGGTAAAAGGTTTTAAAATTATTTAAAAACTGAAGTTTAAATAGATAGCCTAACAAATTGGCCATTTAGACCTTAGTGGCTTTAGACTAGCCACATGGTGTGAGGCATTGCCATGCTTGATTGACTTCAAAGGTGGGCTAACTTGCTAATCGGTTTATTTTATTGTGATTTATGGTTTGCTTAATTGTCTATTTTTGCCTATCAAGGTGGACATTGCTTGACTTGGAAAAATATTTTTTTAAGAAAATCATTAAATAATTAAATAATTTTTTTAATTATTTTTTTTCAATTTTACATTTTTACGTTGTAAAATTCCCAAGCTAGTGTCATTTTGAGAAGAAAAATTATTTTTGTAAAATTTATTGGGGTATAAGTACAAAATTAGATAAGAAGACTATATTTTTGTAGATTGCTTGAACACATAGCAAAAATTGTAAGTCCCTCATTGTAAAGAGTTTTTAATCTTTAGGAGTCCAATTGTAAAATATTGGCTTATACTCGGTCACAAATGGCTTCCTATTTGATGGAGCAAGTTACCACTTTAGCTACTATAGTTAGTCTTTTGGATTACAAGGTTAATGAAATGATAATTCCAAGTGGATCTCGTGATGTCAAAAATAATGATATGTTCAAAAACATAAAATGCAATGTCAAAACTTATGATGGTTTACAGGATCATGAAGTCTTAAATAGTTGGATCTTAGACTTAGACACTTGGTTTTCTTACAATAAAATTACTGAAGATGATAGAGTCCCCTTTACTAAATTGAAGCTTTCAAGTGTAGCCAAGGTCTTGACAATTGATCATCAATGCAATTAAAATCTCATCACAAATTGGGATGAACTTGTAAAAGCTTTGAAGGATACATTCTATATTTCAAATTATGGAAAAAACCTTATCTACAGATAAATTCACTTTAATAAAGGATACAACATGAGTGTCTAAGACAATATTTTTAGTTTAACAAGTTGAGGATCTTAATTGGTGTAGAGGATTCAACTAACGGACTCATCATTAAGTTTAAAAGTGGTTTGCAAGACTCAATATTTATGGAGTTGAAATATACCCCTATCACCACTTTGGATGCTTTGTTCAATCAAGCACAATTTCCAAAGGAGAAATTTGCTAGCCAATCGAAATAAGCTCAACCTACAGGCACTACTAAGGTGTCAAGTCAGCAACAACAAGTGAATAAAATACCTTCTTTCTTTTCTTCTCCTTCTCCTCCTCCTCCTTCTTCCTTTAAATTGCCTTCTAATCCTTCTTATTCTAAAAAAATGGTAGTTTTTGTAAAAATAAATGGCATTTTAGGTCTCAATATTTTCAATTACAAAATATGAAGAAGAAATTTTTGGGTGTAAATTCTACAAATAAGGACCCAAAATATGGTCTTGTTGATACTATTAGGGAGGATAGAATATATCAAGAGTTAAAGGGTAAGTTGAATAATTTAACTCTTATGCATCACAACTCTTCTTTAAGTGATCATGATAAATTATTTGTCATAAGGGCTCACTTAACCCATGAATATTCTATTGATTGTATACTCGACAATGACTTGTAGAAAAATATAATTGTGAGTTTCATCGTCGATAAGTTGAATCTTCCTTTGTGCCCTCATCCTTATCCCTATTATTTAGGGTGGAAGGATATTGGAATCACTTCTGACATCACACACACTTGCACCCTTTCATTTGCAATTGGTCCTAAATTTTTGGATAAGGTAACATGTGATGTCACTCCAATGGACTATTGTGGATTGTTGCTTGGAAAACCCTATCAATATGATAGGAAATCCACTTATGATGCATTCAAGAACACTTATACTTTGTAGTTAGATAACAAGGAATATCTAATTAAGTGCACTCAACAAACAAACAACTTGGTTATAAGTTGTAGGCAAGCACACAAAGCTATAAATCAAGCATAGGATTTGGCACTCATATTCATAAGGCCACAAAATGAAGATATACAAGCACCACTTCACATATCTTAAAGGTGTGCTTCACTTAACAATATTTTGCAATCATATTCACATGTGTTCAAGGAACCTTCTATCCTTCCTCTCATTAGAGAAATAAATCATAACATAGAACTTATTCCTGGTGTTTCTCTTCCTAATACACCCATGTATAGATAGTTAGTTCTTCAAATGGAAGAAGTCAAAAAACAAATTCATGAACTATTGTCTAAGGGATTTATTAAACCAAGTACCTCTCCTTGTGCTTCACCAATCTTGCTTATACTCAATAAATATGGTACTTGGTGTCTATGCATTGATTTTAGGGCCTTGAATAAAATCACTATCAAGAATAGGTATCGGTTTCCCAAAATAGATGATATTTTGTATTAGCTACAAGGGGCTAAGTTATTTTTAAAAATAGATCTAAAAAGTGGGTATCATTAGGTTCGAGGATAGGTAGAAGATGCATGGAAGACAAAATTTAATATAAATTTTATTTGAGTGGCTTGTTATACCCTTTGGTCCTACAAATACACTAGCCACATTCTTGAGGCTAATGAATGAGGTGTTTAGGATCAACCTGGATAAATATATGATAACTTACCTTGATGACATTCTTGTTTTCTCCTCCACTTGTAAGGATCATCTAGATCACTTAGAACAAGTTTTAAAAACTCTTCAAGAGAATAGATTTTATGTCAACCTTCCAAAGTGTTCATTTGCTCAATCCTCCATCTCCTACCTTGGTTTTATCATTAATGATGAAGGCATTCAAGTGGATCCTACCAAAGTTGAAATCCTTCTCCATTGGCCAAATCCTTCTAACATCATAGAGTTAAGGAGTTTCCTTGGACTACAAATTTTTATTTCAAGTTCATCCATAGTTTTTCCACTATTGCAGCCCCATTATATCATTTAACTAAAGCCAAAGTTGCATTTCAATGGACAAAGGATCATGCTTCCTTTGATACATTGAAATCCAAATTATGTAAAGCTCTTATCCTTGTTCTTCTTGACCTTTATTATCCCTTTAAGATATAGATAGATGATTAAAATTTTACCCTTCGAGTTTTATTGAAAAAAAATGGTCATCCTGTATCGCTCCAAATTTTTCGCATCCTTACCCTCAGGCTATAGGATCCGCGTCCGGAAGGGGGATGCGAGAAGGATGGGACAATACCTCGGACTGAGAGGCCCTTTGAAGGTCCCTCCTCTCGGGGGAGGGGTATAAAGGTGAATTTTTGACGGATGGTGGGTTCACCAGGAAACTTTTGAGTGGCAGTTTCCACACCTAGGTTGATAGTGAGTTTGATGTGTTCATTTTGTACTTTAATCATTCAACTCCTAGGTTTGGCCAAGATGAATCTAAACTATTCTATATGCCAATGCTGATTTTATGGATACAAAAAATATGAATAAATGCTAAACACGGAAAATGTGTCGAATGGGATAGAACATACCTGATTCTAGATGTTTGATGAAGGTTCTGAGTTTTGTAGCAGTCCAAATCGTCTCAACTTGTATGTAATCGTCTGATATTTCACATAATCGTCTCAAATCATAGTCGGTCATCTGAGATCAGATGAAATCATCTGAGATCTGACGAATTTGTCAAACAAATTCATCAAAAACCTGCAATCACAAAAATAGACACAAAATACCAAATATGCAACTGTAAGCAAAGGAGAATGATAGCAATAACAACAAACGTGCCTAAATAATGGATTCAAATAACAAACAAGAGAAATGCAGTAGATTTAATGATTGATTTTAACTTTATCATGTGGTTATGCTAAATGAGGTGAACTCCAAGATGCATAAACATAATAACTAAGATAATGTATAAAGAAATGCAACAAACAATAAAGAGATGCAAACTTTGGACTCTGATTGCCCCCAATATGGACTACAGTCGGGATCGCCTCCAATCGTACGAGATCATCTGCGCTCCTCGACAAGATCATCCGAAATCATCTGGAATCTCTTGCGACGATCCGAGCTAGCTTCGACTGAAAAACAGTAAAGTTCCTGCAAGAAAACATGAAATGTCGAATGCAAATGATGGTGTGAGGATGCTCTGAGGTGCATGGAAGTTCAGGGAAGTTTAAGCAGAGTTTCAGGCAGAAATTTAGGGGGAATCAGGGGGATAAACTAAGAAAATCTTAGTTTATATAGGATTAGGGAGAGGTTAGGAGGTTGGGGATCATCCCAATTTGGGAGATCTCCAACGGGGGAGACTCCAACTACGCAGACATGCTTTACGCCCAAGTTGGAGAAGATGTTGAAACAGAAGCTAATTATGAAAATTTGGTTTTGGGAAAAAATCGTCTGGACGTTCTGCCATGACGAATTCATCAGATCTGGGATGATTTCATCTAATCTATGATGATATCATCCAACGGTAAAAAAAATCCTAAAAATGGCATGAAAAATGAGGAAAGCGGGTAACAGGCGGTTAACGGGAGGTTTGAGGTTAAAATTTGAATTTTTATCTTTTTACTAAGGTTTAACTATGCCAATTTTAGGGTGCTACATTTTTCCCCCTCTTTAGCAAATTTTCTGAAGAAAATGCGTTAAAGACGAGTTCTTCCCGTTTTATGAGAAAGCAAAAATGTACTCAATTTTTTTAGACGACGATTCTTGGTCGAATCGTACGACTACTAACTATGGTGCCCCCTCCGTGTTTTTACCCAAATCGAACGTTTGAGGTAAAAACATGAAAAAGCAAAAATTAAAAAATGTTGTTTTTTGAATAAAATTAAGAAAAATAGGGTAAAACCCTAATTCATTTTTTTTTACTATTCATTTTTACTGGTTTTAGAGCTCTGCAGAGAGAAACAATGGTGGAGATAGCGCATAGAGCGACAGAGGTCCAACACGGGCTACGGGTAAGGATCTAATCCTAGTAGATTAGGTTTAATTTTACTTTGTGCAATTTTGTTCTACATGGCGATGTCTGGGGCATGGAGGGGGAGAGGTAGGCTCCACCACTACGACCGGGTTACGATTTGGTCTACAAGGGGATCCCTTCTCTAGGGGATTACGAGTACTCCCGACTATTGGGATAGTACTAAAGTGGGGCTCGAATTGTTGGTGGGACAGGATGATGCCCCATCCAGCGGTGGATGGTGACGAGGGGGTTATGAGATACGATGTGTAGCATCCACCCTCCTCGAATGATGAGGGTGTAGGGTCTAGTGCATGTCATGGTGGTAGGATGGGGAGGGGGACTATTGAGGCGGGGTCAGGGGAGAGAGAAGGTGATCCGAAGGAGAGATCCAGAGGATGGCACGGGCTCCCTAGAGACCATAATAGCTAGGGAGGAGGGAGGAGGGACTTCCTTCTCAAGGGGAGAGACCACCATCGCCTGATAAGGGCAAGGGTGTCAAGGTAGGGGAGAGCAACGAGACAATGGCTCTTCGGGTTGAGGTTGCCCACCTTCGGGCTCAGGTGCAGACACTGTAGGATGAGGCTACATGGCTCAGAGCTCGAGGTGGAGGAGCGAGCATGCAGGAGTTGGTGTGGTCTATGGCTCAGACTACGTTCTACCGGGGAGCATACTACCAGATGGTTCTAGAGAGCTAGAGGTTATAGCTGCCAGCTGACATTGCGGGGCCGATCAGGATGGGGTCATCGAGGACATCGTCATGATCGACGTCGAGGACCCACGACACAGGGCGGACTCCGATGGGGCCTCCTCCTCCACCTCAGGGTGAGAGAGGAGACGAGGTTGAGAGCTCGAGGGCTCCGTAAGACTAGACACTCACGGCACAGAGATTGCATTTATTATTATATATTTTTGTTTTTGAGAGGATGGAGTACGCCAGGCTATTGATTGTGGCATACCAGTCCAGTTTTGATATGATGTACATATGTTGATATATATATATATGGTCTTTTGATGATATGACTTGTTGAATTTGTTGTATGATGCTTTAATGTTGAATTTCGATTGATTATTGATGATTCATGTGATTATGTCATTTTTAGAAATATTATAATTTTATGTCATGTTGTAACATTTAAATGAAATAATCTGATGTAAACAATTGGTTGTTTTGGTGTGATTTGATGAGAATAAAAGGGACTTCTAACAATAATTTCAAAGGACATTGTCGTTGTTATAGACCATTTCATGGAGTCGCCGCTCGCTCGGTCGTCAAGCTAATCCCAATATAGAAATATTGCTAAAAGTAAAAGAATGCTTAAGAGACTTGTCTTAAGACTTTGTGTTGTGATGGTGATGATGATGGTTTGTGATTTGTTTTCAGATTTTCATAAAAATAATATGCATGAGATACTAAAAGAAATATGATTTTGCTAGGCATAAATTCCTAAGTGTGATAAAATTTTGAACAATTCCTTAGAAATTATACCATGGTTGCAAAATTGAATGTTGACATAATGACATGAAATAGAATAAGTGTTCGTTCGTTTTTAAAGCACAATTGTGTAACATAATGATGTAAGTCATATGTTTGGATGAATTTGTTTAAAATAAATGGAAAATAAGATTAGAACAATGGTTTGCGCTAGGCATAGAATTATAGATATAGACTTATACCATCATCGTGAAATCCAAAGAAGAAATTGATATTTTAGTTTTATTGCATGATTGATTTTTGATTTGGAGATAAACAGAAAATAATAATATATAACTTGACTTTGCTTACTAGATTTTGTAATATGTTGTTTTAAAAGAATTTTGGATTTTTTGAAAACAATGTATGTAATTGCTTTTATACTAAACAGATGTTCTGAAATAAGAATAAAATTTATTCCAAAAGAGTTGCAGAAATATTTTAAATTATCTCAAAGACAAATGTAGATTTGTAAGGAACCCTTATGTGCATATGTGAGTTCATTGCCGATCTTGATTTATCATAATGATAGAGAATCTCTCAAATACAAATGTGTGTGCAATTGTATTGTTCATTCACCAATTTTGAGCAAGATAATTTGATACAAGTAATTTGACTTTAACCAAATGAATGTTCGTTAACCATGATTTGTATGCATGTAACCGTACTAGACTACTGTGTAAGTTAGGTTATCAAGAGCTAGCTAATCCATAAGCCGACATAGGTCTATACAAAATAAGGTCGCTAATGTGACAGACATATCACCATGCTAGGGATTACCCAAGGCCAAGCGGGTTGGGCACAAACCACCTGTTATGGGGCTTACCTCAGAGTTTTCGAATAATTGAGAATTCCAGGGATTCAAGCTCATTCACCCTTCTTTTCTTTTCAAGGGGTAGGGAAGGATTTATTGCATTTTGCTTTTGCTTTTTCTCTTTTCTCTCTTTTTTTTTTTTTTTTTGTATTTTTTCTTGATATTTGAGATAATGCTGAAACATTGTTGTGATGATACAAAATAACATTTTTCTTTTTCTCTTTTTCTTGAACTTTTCTTTTCTTCCTATGCTAGGGATACTTGCTCGGATTAGCTATGTAGAGCAAGGGATTTTTATTCTGGTAGGGGTGAGCTTGTCCTTTTGTCAATTCTCAAAGATTCTAGACCATGTGCATGATAGGATAGCAGGGGAAACTTTTCGCTCAAGAAACCATTTCTACTATGTAGCATCATATCGAATTTGCAATGAAATCATTTTAATGTGAAAAGATATACTTGGTTCAAGTAAATAACAAGATCAATTCTCTATGCTCAAAACTTTATTTAATTCAAGCTATGGACTTTGATATAAGAGAGATTAATAATCATACAAAATAAAATCAAGATATTTATTCATGTGAATGTGAAAGTGCGGGATTCCAAATAAATGCTAATTTATCCAAAATAATTGAAAATATAACTGCAACACTTCAAGAATTGACAGGTATGAAAATAAAATATGTTTTTGAAGATTTTGACGATTTTGATGTTTTTATATTTTTATATTTTGATTTTGATTGATGAATTGCAAGAAGAAATACTATTACTGTTCTTGAAAAATATTTTGATAGAAATGGCTAAAATGAAACAATATGCAAAATACAATATATACAAATGATGAAATGACCCAATGTTATGCATAATAACGCTTAAGATGCATAATGTTCATAGGTTCTTTAAGATCTTTACCGTCTAAGGTAGCTAATCGATATGCTCCCGATCCAAATTTAGCAGTGATGACATATGGTCCGAGCCAATTGGGCTCAAATTTACCTTTAAGATCTTTAGTTGCATTAGTATTTTTCTGATTTTCTTTTAAGACAAGGTCACCGATCTCAAAGGATCGCTGATGAACTTTCTTGAGGTATGCTCGTTTAAGCTTGTTTTGGTAGGCACGAAGATGCTCCAAAGCATTGATGCACTTTTCATCTAGGAGTTCCAGTTGACTAAGTCTGCGCGACACGATATTCATCTCCTACTTCAGTATCTTGAAGTAGCAGAGCCAAAGAAGGAACTTCTAATTCAAAGGGAAAAATGGCTTCAACACCATAAACCAAAACAAAGGGGGAAGTGCCTGTGGGAGTACGAACGCTAGTTCGATAAGCCCACAAAGCAGGATATAATTGGATGTGCCAATCTCGACCGGATTTATTGACCAATATTTTGAGGATTTTGATTAATGTTTTATTAGATGCTTCTGCTTGGCCATTACCCTGAGGATAATAGGGAGTGGACCAACGATGTTGAATTTTATACTTTTGACATAATTTTTTGACATCTTTATTTTTGAAACAAGTTCCATTATCTGAAATGAGATTTGCAAGGATTCCGAACCTACAAATAATTTGATTAAAAATAAACTTGGAAACTTGGGTTCCAGTACAAGAAGCTAATGGCATAGCTTCAACCCACTTCGTGAAATACTCGATGGCGGTTATGATAAATTTGTGTCCATCAGATGACACAGGGTTGATTTTTCCAATGATGTCTAAGCCCCATTTTGAAAAGGGCCAAGGAGATGAAATGGCCTGCAGCTCTTGTGCAGGTGCATGGACAAGGTCAGCATGTTTCTGGCACTTGTCACAATGGCGCACATAAGCATGTGCATCATTCTCCATGGTAGGCCAAAAATATCCTATCCTGAGGAGTTTTTTAGCAATGGCGCTACCACTAAAATGCCCCCCACAAGATCCATTGTGGGCTTCACTCAAAGCTGATTTAGATTCTGCTAGATTCAAACATCTCAGTAAGATGCCTTCAAAAGATCTCCTATACAAGGTATTACCAATAATCACGAAGCGACTTGCTCGTCTACGTAATAACCTACGCTGGTTACTATGACAACCTTCAGGGAAGGTTCCATTTTGCAGAAAATTAAATATATCAGTGTACCATGGTTCAGGAGTAGTTTCGTTGATTAGAAACACATCCAAAGGTTCTAAGCATGATTTTCTTGAAGCGGGCTCCTGGAGTCGATGAATAATGATGGTAGCATATTCATCATCTAACTCCAAGGGCAAAAGAGATGCAGCTGCAGCCATAGCGTCGGCCGCACGATTGCTAGTTCGAGGAATAGCTTCCAAGGTAACTTGATCAAATAAAGATAATAATTGTAAGACATATGCTTTGTATGGATGCAATTTGTCATCTCGGGTTTGATAAACATCATTGATTTGATTTATGACAAGTTGAGAATCACCGAAAACCAATAAATTTTTAATTTTCAGTGCTAAAGCAGCTCGTAATCCAAGGATAAGAGCTTCATATTCAGCAGTGTTATTAGTACAAGCAAATGTTAATTTGAAGGACAGAGGTATAAGATGTTTTTGTGGAGATATTAAAATAATACCTGCACCAGCCCCACTCATACATCGGGCTCCGTCAAAGTATAGGGACCATTGCTCTGGATGGTCTGCCTCTAGTTTAAGGCATTCATCGGGAAACTCAATGATGAGGGGATGGGTAGACTCTAAGGGTGCAACAGCTAATTGATCTGCTATGATTTGACCCTTAACAGACTTCTGTCCTATAAACGTGAGTTCAAACTCGCTTAGCGCAAGAACCCACTTGGTTGTGCGACCGGATAAGTACGGTCGACTCATGAGATATCGCAAAGGGTCGAATTTGGCAATAACATACGTTTTTTGACTGAGCATATAATGTCGTAGTTTCTGTGTAGAAAATACGACTGCTAGACATAACTTCTCTAATATGGTATAGCGAGTTTCATAACTGATTAAGGTCCTGCTAATGTAATAATTAGCACGTTCTTTCTTCTCATCGTCAAGCTGAGCTAACATAGCTCCTAAGGCAAAATCGAAAGCAAAAATGTACAAAATAAATGGACGATCAGATCTAGGTGGTGAAAGCACCGGTGGTTTAAGGAGATATTGTTTGAGGAGTTCAAATGCTTCTTGACATTCGTCGTCCCAATGAAAAGAGACATCTTTCTTAAGAAGCTTAAGAAAAGGTCCGGTTTTGTCTGCCAACTTATCAATAAAGCGGCGAATAGCTTGAAGCTTACCTTGTAGACTTCGTAATTCTGATATATTTGTGGGTGCGGGCATATCAGTGATAGCCACGATCTTGAGAGGGTCAATTTCAATGCCACGTAAAGAAACTATAACCCCTAATAATTTACCGGACTTAACTCCGAATATACATTTAGCTGGATTCAATCGGATAAGATACTCCCTTAACCGATCAAATACTTTTCTCAAGTCATCTAAATGATCATCTTCTTTGATGGAACGAGCTATAATATCGTCTACATAATCATGTAAAATATCATGCATCATATCATGAAAGATATAAGTCATGGCTCGTTGATATGTTGCACCTGCATTCTTTAAACCGAATGGCATCACTTTCCAACAAAAGGTCCCCCAAGGGGTAATAAAGGTTGTTTTAGCCTGATCTTCAGGAGCTATCCTGATCTGATTATAACCAGAAAATCCATCCATTAGGGATATCATTCCACTCCCAACGGTAAAATCAATGATCTGATCCATGTTGGGAAGAGGAAAATCATCTTTAGGGCATGCAACATTAATATCTCTGAAGTCTGTGCAAACCCTAACTTTAGTGGCTTCTTTCTTAGTTACTTGGAACTACATTTGAGATCCATTCAACATAATCAATGGCTTGTATAAAAATAACATTTAAGAGTTTTTCTAATTCTCCTTTGACTAGTAAGGCCACTTTGGGATGCATTTTTCTAAGTTTTTGTTTAACAGGTTTAGCATCCGGATGGACTACTAGGTGATGCATAACTACAGAAGGGTCTAATCCTGGCATATCTTCATATGTCCAAGCAAAGACGTCTTCATATTGTTTAAGGAATGCAATGTATTTATCTTGTTTTTCTTGACTCAATTCTGATCCAATGTTGATTATGTGAGGGTTATCTTTGGTTCCAATGTTAATTTTTATGATGTTTTCTACTTCCATATGTAGATCTCTCTCAAAATTAGGTGGGGCGGGTGAAACGCCTAATTCTTGTAATTCTTCCAAGGTTAGCTTGGATAATTCGTCTTGAGGAGTCGTGGCCTCAAGCTGGGCTATACTAGGTATAGAGCCATCGAAATAAAATCCGTTATGTAACAATTCCTCAATGGAGACATCATGAAAGATATCCCCCTCCAACTCGTCGTCGGATTCGGCAATCATCTCAGGGTAAGCTATGGATAGCATATTGCATGTAAGAGGCTTATTCATTAAATGCAAGACATCCCGTTTATCCAAATAATCTTGGTAACATATAAGATGGTCATCATCCTCAAATGGGAAGGGCTGACCTTTACTAGGAAATAGGCCCACACCACATCGGGCGAGGCCACGGTTCTACCTCAATAGGTTCTTTCATACCATTCTGGAAAGGTCCCAAACCTTTCCCTTTATATCCCAATTTAAGCATTATGGGTTTAGCTTTAATATACTCATTAGCAAAATAGCATCTGGCATATCCATCACAATGTGTCTTGATGTTTCTAGGTATTCTTCCCAGTCATATCCCTTATAAATAAAAGCACAACTCCCAACTTGGTAGATACTTCCCATAGGTTGTGGGAGGCCCAAGGTACGAGGAGAGGGTGGGAGTTTATTTAAAATAAGGGAATCTTGCATGGCAGTGTTGGTTTCTTCTGATATAAGAATTTTAGATAAATCGGGTAAGAGCTCATCGGTAAGAGCATAAGAGGTAGAAGGAACATTTCCTACATCGTCGGATGTGGAAAGGATGCCTGTAGTGGATGTAGATGTTATAGAGATATCGATGGGTGAGTCTATAGGTATGGAAGTTATAGGAGTAAAACAAGAAGCATTGGTTGTAGTTTTAGGATCTTTTCGAGGTCCTAATGTGGTTTGTTCGGAAGATGGTTGAGCTATATGTAGAGGTGTAGTTGATGGGGAAAAAGTAGATGATGTTATGGGTGTGTGTTTCACACGTTTAGATGGTTGATGAGAATTAGGATGTGTGGATGACAGAGCAGGGCAAAATTGAACTCCAACCGGTTCTGCCAAAGCACACATATCAAAGGGTCTAGGATCACCATGAATGGTAACCAACTGATTTTTAAATTCGAATTTAACACACTGATGTAAAGTTGAGGGAACAGCTCGCATTGCGTTGATCCAAGGGCGACCCAAAAGTATATTGTATGATGCAGGGCAATGTACAATAAACACGGTCATGTCTAAGGTTCTCGGACCAACTTGCAAGGGGATAGTAATAACTCCACATGTTTCTTGTGTTTCGTCATTGAAGGCTTTTATGATCATATCAGTTCTTTTCATTTCATCACTTCTAAAGCCAAATATTTGGTAGAAGTCAAAAGTGCATATGTTTAAAGATGAACCATTATCAATCAAGACTCGTTTAATGGCTACATCCCCAATTAGGGTAGTAATATATAAGGGGTTATCCTTATGTAAACTATGTTGTGGTATATCTCTATCCCGAAAGTCAATACAATCGACTTCTCGAGTTATGATAGTATTGGACATGGCTTCAGGTTGAATATTTTGTGGTACCATCATTTGGCTTAATGTGAGCATTAATTCATCCCTATGGGTAGGAGAAGATCTTAAAAGGTCCAAAAGGGAAATTCTAGCTGTAGTATTTGATAATTGTTCATTAATATTATAAGGAGGCTTAGGTTGAACATTAGGCGCATGATTCCCTTTATTGGGATTTTTCAAAACAAATGGAGCTGATCCATCGTTCTGAGTTTGATCCTGTTGAGAGTTTTGAGCCTTTTGTCGAGTAACGGCTCCGATGGTACCTACAATATTATTTTGAGGATGATGAATGGGCCTTGGTCTAGCGTTTATGGCTTGTTCATTAGAAAGTAATTGGTGAGAAGATGGTCTAGTAGTGACTCTTCTAGGAAATGGTTCTTCTGGAACCATAAAACTTGTGATAGGTTGAATAGGATCTGATTCATCTTCAGAGCTATTCGATTGATTTGAGGTGATTTCCATGTCACTTTCAGTCTCATATTCTACATCACTAAGATCAGGTGTCTGAGTATTATATAGAGGTCTGGTCGTAACCATGGATAAAGTTGTGTCAAATACTTCCACATCATGAGTAGGTGAATGTCCACTAATAGTTCCTACATATCGGGTAGGAGGGGGAACATTATGATGCTCAATTTGATTAGCCACCTCTTTACCATGCTTTGGTAAAGGATGTTGAAATATGTCCAGTGATTGATTGGCATTCTGATTCTGATTTTGGGGGATGTTATTTTGAGCATTATTAGAAGGATTTTGTTTAGGTTGAAAGGCTTGCACCTCCATCTCATTGTTATCAATCAGGTCTTGTATTTTATGTTTTAATATTTTACAAGAGTTGGTAGCGTGTCCGAGGCCCTCTATGGAAATCACAATGTAAATCAGCTCTGTATCCGGGTATAGTTGGATCAGGTTCCCGGATATTTGGTAATTGAATCAAACCTCGTGCTAATAATTGTGGGAGAATGGTTGATAAAGGTTGATTTAACCTAGTAAATTCTTGGGGTGGTTTATCAGGAGGTTTCAATATGAACTTCTCTATTGTTTTCGTAGTATTAACATTGGCAATGTTTCTGCTATCAGTGACTCCATCACCCACAACTTGTTTATTTTTATATTGATTTCTGGATGTTTTCTCATCATCTTTCTTTTTGAGCTGACCTCTTCTAATGAGAGCATCTTCCACCCTTCGAGCTAAATCTATAGCTTGATCGAAGGTGGTCAAGGTAGCGGTTGATAATTCATAGGATAGTTGTTCTTGTAAATTATTGATAAAAATATCCAACATTTCCCGATAAGGTAACACAAAGTGTAATTTTCCTATCAACTGCCTCCATCGAGCTAAGAAGTCAGCAAAACACTCATCTTTGTCTTGTTTTAGGTTGTACAAATCTTTAATGGTTACATGCCTTTCAATATAGGCACTAAATTGATGCACAAAAGACTCAACGGTCTCTTCGAAATTTCTCAAAGAATGAGTGGGCAATTGATAATACCACTCCAATGCCATCCCCCCTAAACTTTTTGGGAACATTTTTAGTAATAACAAATCATCATGGGATATATCATGGCATGCTATCCTAAACATTCGAAGATGCTCTATGGGATCTTCAGTTCCTTTATATATAGGTAGGACAGGCATAGGAAAGTGTTTAGGATATGGTTGTGCTACAACTATAGGATCTAGAGGTTGACTACACATCTCTCGATAATTGTACGAGGGATGGTAGGGATCTATTTGGTCCATGCGGGAGACTAACTGTTTCACCATGGCTTCCAGATTACCAGTTTGTCCACCATATTGGTTTGGTGGTACATGAGTATGGGATTTGTGAGCGTAGGAAGGCGTGACATAAGGATTAGATGCTATATTGTTGTTATGCAAATGGTTGGTAGGAAGAGTATTATGAAGAAGATTTGTTGTAGCATTATGTTGTATCCCAGATTGTTGGAAATTGGTATTTGGTTTTGTTTTAGGCTTTTGTTGATTTGAGGTATATTGATCAATAGCTTGGCAAAATAGAGCAGTGAATGAAGGTTTCTTTTGTGTGGGAATAACCCTAGGCTTGATAACAGGCACTCTAGGTGGTTGGGTAACCTGTTGTTGTTGCGTGTTCTGGATTATAGCGGCCATATCCAAATTGGATGGTCCAGCTTGATCACTTTCTTGATCAACGAAGGACAAAGGATTAGTGCGTGTGTGATATATGTCTTCTAGGGTTGCTTGAGTGTCACTAATTTGATCTTTGTCCATATGGACTGCTCTATTAAGAGTGCCAATATTAGTATTGAGGAACTTCCAGAAATGTTCCATGTTCTCAAAAGTAATAACTCCTTCTGGAGATATTTTAGGGGATGAGGATCCTTCCTCTCTATCATTTTCTTTTTGTTCATTTCCTACAACAAATTCTTCTTCTTGTTGGTCGAAGGTTCCTTCTTCCTGAATTGGGTCTTCAGGAAGGACATCTGGGTTATTTTATGGTTTTCTTAACCAATCTTCTTCTACTTCCGTTTGTTTTCCATTCCTGAGTCTAGTCATTATGTCTAAATTTAGATTTTAGCAAATATATATTAATATATTTGCAACAAATTTGGGAGGTATATATTTTAACTATATACCTACTATAATGCTTAAAAGAAAATGTTTTGATTTTTGTTATGATTTTGTTTTGTTTTTATTTTTATTTATTTATTTATTTATATATATATTTTTGTTTTTATGTTTACAAAGACAACAAACAACACACTGAATGCAAGAAATAACAATAATAAAAGAATAGCTTAGTTTTCTATAAATAGTTTATAGATGTCATTGATAGGATCAAGTTCATCGGGAGTCATGAAATGCTCCTCTTCAAATTGGAAATGGTTTTTCAAGAACTTGATAAAATGTGCTATAGTGATATTATCTGTTTCATACCCTGATTGGTAGAAATAAAGTTCATGGCAATACTCTCGATATAACACAGCTCTAGGAACTCTATTCCATATTTTTCTATCCGTAAAAACAACCTCTTGATCCTCTATATGAGATAGAAATTTATGTACTACAACTGCATTCTCAAGATATTCCTCAAAGGTGTACAACTCTGAAGACACATGGGCTCTTTTATCTGCTAACCACCTATGGCAAGCTCTCTGAAGTTCATGATATAAGGTCACTTGATCAGGATCCAGGATTCTATCTAGGACAAACCTCTTAATTTGCCTAAGTTCTATTGCCCTAGATCCAATGATACCCAATCTCCTATCAAGTTCGTCCCACAAAGGTTGAACCCTATTTGTTTGAGGTACTCTAAGCACAAAAGTAACCTCTATAGCTGCTAATTGATTCTCAACATTAATGGTGACAACTCGTCTTTTATTATAATCTACCATCTAAATATGATATGCAATCTTTGGTTCTAAATGCATTTATGTTTTGTTTTTTTGGATTGTTTTCAAAAGGTTTTTAGTTTTCACGTCGGGTTCACCAAAATGTATCGCTCCAAATTTTTTGCATCCTTACCCTCAGGCTATAGGATCCACGCCCGAAAGGGGGATGCGAGAAGGATGGGACAATACCTCGGACTGAGAGGCCCTTTGAAGGTCCCGCCTCTCGGGGGAGGGGTATAAAGGTGAATTTTTGATGGATGGTGGGTTCACCAGGAAACTTTTGAGTGGCAGTTTCCACACCTAGGTTGATAGTGAGTTTGATGTGTTCATTTTGTACTTTAATCATTCAACTCCTAGGTTTGGCCAAGATGAATCTAAACTATTCTATATGCCAATGCTGATTTTATGGATACAAAAAATATGAATAAATGCTAAACACAGAAAATGTGCCGAATGGGACAGAACATACCTGATTCCGGATGTTTGATGAAGGTTCTAAGTTTTGTAGCAGTCCAAATCATCTCAACTTGTACGTAATCATCTGATATTTCACATAATCATCTCAAATCATAATCGATCATCTGAGATCAGACGGAATCATCTGATATCGATGAATTCATAAAAAACCTGCAATCACAAAAATAGATACAAAATACCAAATATGCAACTGCAGAAGCAAAGGAGAATGATAGCAATAACAGCAAACGTGCCTAAATAATGGATTCAAATAACAAACAAGAGAAATGCAGTAGATTTAATGATTGATTTTAACTTTATCATGCGGTTATGCTAAATGAGGTGAACTCCAAGATGCATAAACATAATAACTAAGATAATGTATAAAGAAATGCAGCAAACAATAAAGAGATGCAAACTCTGGACTCTGATTGCCCCCAATCTGGACTACAGTCGGGATCGCCTCCAATCGTACGAGATCATCTACGCTCCTCGACAAGATCGTCCGAAATCATCCAGAATCGCTTGCGACGATCCGAGCTAGCTTCGACTAAAAAATAGTAAAGTTCCTGCAAGAAAACATGAAATACCGAATGCAAATGATGGTGTGAGGATGCTCTGAGGTGCGTGGAAGTTCAGGGAAGTTTAAGCAGAGTTTCAGGCAGAAATTCAGGGGGAATCAGGGGGATAAACTGAGAAAATCTCAGTTTATATAGGATTAGGGAGAGGTTAGGAGGTTGGGGATCATCCCAATCTGGGAGATCTCCAACGGGGGAATCTCCAACTGCACAGACATGCTTCTGCCCAAGTTGGAGAGGCTGTTGAAACAGAAGCTAATTATGAAAATTTGGTTTTGGGACAAAATCGTCTGGACGTTCTGTCCATGACGAATTCGTCAAATCTGGGATGATTTCGTCTAATCTGCGACGATATCGTCCAACGGTCAAAACAAATCCTAAAAATGGCATGAAAAATGAGGAAAGCGGGTAACGAGCGGTTAACGGGCGGTTTGAGGTTAAAATTTGAATTTTTATCTTTTTACTAAGGTTTAACTGTGCCAATTTTAGGGTGCTACACATCCTATGGCCTACCATTCCAAGACATTCTTGGTTGCCAAAAAGAACTACTCCATCTATGACAAAGTTGTATACCTTATTGTAAGCCATTAAGTATTGGAGACATTATCTTCTTGGAAAGGGGACTATTGTACATATAGATCATATACCCCTTAATTTTATCCAATCACAAAACAAGATTGAAAAAACACTCCACATGAAGTGGGCAACTTGTTTACAACAATTTCATTTAGTAATCAAATACAAGAAAGGAACTAGTAACACTATAGCAAATTGTTTAAGTTTCCCTCCAAAAAATTATGCATTGACAATTGTGACTACTTACCATATTGATTTCCAGACTTGGCCTGCATAGTATGCTCTTGATTCAGATTTTGGCAAAGTTTACCAACACCTTTTACATCCTTCTTCCAATATAAGTCCTTTTCAAGATTTTCATATGAAGGACAGGTTATTGTATAAATTGGATAAACTTTGTGTGCCTTAAGAGCAACAATTTTATCTTCTTAATGAAGCCCACTCTTTCCTCTATGGTGGAAAATTTGGAAAACATAAGACTCTTCATCACTTGTAGTGGGTTTTTGGTAGGAACCTAGGGTTCCTAGCACATAAAATGATAAATAAATAATAAATAACCTAAATCTAAAAGAATCGCCTTTTGATATTGTCGGGAAGTCCCTTCAATAAATTATATTATATTTTATATTCATGGATATTTCGAATGATAGAATTGTATAGTGTTTTATACCCATTCTAGGGTTATAGGTGAAAGGTTGCAATGCTTCCTAACCCTAATCTTATAATAATATAATAATTAATATAATTAATTATTATATTATTTTATTATTATAACCTTAGGATAAAATATATTACTATTATTATTATTATTATTAAATTAATTTTAGGATAGGATCCTAACATGCCACCCCTCCTTGGAACAGCTTTGTCCTCAAAGCTTGGAAATTTTGAAAATAGTCTTTGTTACGCTTCGATCATATTTTTCGAAGAAGGCCGATTGGATAGGGTAGATAGTATTATTTTGGACTTCATGATGATCAAATATCAAGCAATGTTATAATTTCTTCCATTGTTACTAAAATTACCTTGTTATGAGAATAATTATCTTCTAATGTTGCAACATCTTATAGCTCCTATATTGACGGTATTGACGTAGATGGTTATGGTCATGTGCTCATTAAGCATTACATCTGTAGACCGTGCTCAAAGTAGCCATTTCACCACAAGTGAAAGGTTCAAGGTAGATGAGCACAAGCCCAGCTAAAACCCTTTGATTAATAATAAATATTGGCTTGTGTTTTGTGATTCTTATTTTCTAGAGGAGATAGTTGTCTTGTAGTGGTGTCATCACAGTTATATGGATGTTAATAAATCCCAATATTTGAGATTACTCCCAGCGTATCTGATGGAAATAAGTTAAACAAATGAGTTTTTTTTTTTTTTTAATGAGGATGTTTTGCCTCTTATGTTTACACTAATCGACATCACTCGTATTGTGGGCAACCGCTTGCTACATATTGAAGTCATTTTGGCAAGCCCAACATCACAAATTTGGGCGTACTCCAATATATTCATGTGGAAATCCAGCTAGAAAATGTGAGGACCGCTTCGTCAACAACAACCAACATCGTGTTCCACAATGGGAAACCTATAAACCCCGGTTGTATCGAGCATCAATGTTGTTCAAGGTACTGGATCTGTTTCGGTGATTAAGGATACAATCCTATCTGTTGGTTGAAACCTTGTAGGAGCGTTGAATGGCCCGTTCCCTCTGAGTCGGCTCTCCTAACAGTTTGAAGCTTCAAACCAAAGAATGAAACAGCAACCATGAGGTTTTGTCAATTCTAAGAACCATGTTGGATGTGGGCTCGAATCCACATCAGTCCCTCTATCGTCTGTCTCAGCGCCACGGTGATCTCATGCACCTCAAGTTAGGGGCCAGTGACATGGTCGTAGCATCCTCAATAAGGACTATTTTTGGAGAAAACTATTTAGGTAATCATGGGCCACACCATACAGCTCCTATTTCCATGCAAGAGTCATAATCGTTTTCTTCACCAACACATGCAGAATTGTAGGTGACAGTCGTAGATAGCAGTTAGGGTAAAAGGAAAATACCATAGCATAAAAATAGTTCTCACTATCGGTGACATTTGCAATGTAATTCACTTCAACTGTATCGTATTTACTTATATCCATTATTGTTGTCATGTAGTGACGAGCGAAGACGTCCATGAATTCGATATTAATGTGATAACATACAATTACGAAAGGTTGCACTATTTGTGTTCACATTCTGGTCAGGGAGAGACCACGGAGGAGTTTTGGTCAGCCTTGTTTTGTGCGGAATAGTGAAGTCCCTCGTCCAAACTGCAGCAGATCTAATGCACGATTTCAAAACCGGCCACCTTACACTTTCTTCACCGAGGTCCATGTTTATAAGCCAACTCATTGGTAATACCATGGGATGCATCATTGCACCGCTCACTTTCGATGTGGGAAATCCACATGGACAGTACACAACACCTTTTGCTATTATTTACAGAAACATGGCCATTCTGGGCGTGGAGGGGTTCTCGGCATAATACTTCATTTGATATATGGATTGAGCGGATGGAAAGGTACTGTGTTATCTGCACTTGTAGATTTGTTATTCTTTTTTTTTTTGTGCATTTGGATTGCAAATGCTTCAATTAGGAGGTTTTATTTTTGTATACAAGATCTTTCACACCTCCCTGTAGTTAGAAAAGCTTTATTTAAAATCGGCATAAGCAAAGAAACAAGACAAGAGTAGATAGTATTGATGTTCCGTGCTTGCCTAAAATTTTGCCATAAAGCTTCAGGCTCAGTAAATATTCATACGAAAATTTAAATTGAATCTTGTACCGTGGGTTTGATTTTCACAGCAAAGTCATTTCGACTTGTATATGTTAAAATAGGTTATAGTCACAGTATGTGATTCAGCCAAATACGTGAAATGCCTCTGGCCATAGGATGAAACGTTCTCAGTATACGATCTCTCTCAAGAGAGAAAGAGAAACATAGTCTATAAACCAAATGATAGCAAGAATGGATACACACCGCAAGACATATGAGGCCAAGTCCGTTCTGTAATTTGGAAAATTGATGGTTTATTAAGTGATGATTGGTTGCGGAAGCATGTATCAAGAGTTCAACAATATCACAAAAACTACTGAAGGATTGCATGGGGTAAAGTCCTATCTTGTTTAAAAATGATGGCATGTAAATGATGGGATACATGCCAGTGGAAATTTATTCGGTAGCGTTTCTAGGGGAGTGCTTAAAGAAAGGTTCAAGAATTTCAACAACTTATTTGAAGAAATCCACAAAGCACAGTCTGCTTGGACTGTTGTTGATGATCAACTTAGGACTGAGTTGCGCATTTCCAATTGCCGAGATGGTAATTCCAGCTTATCGCTTCTTTCTAGGTAGATTTGGTCACTATTTGGAAAATGGCAAGCATCCAAAAAAGTACATAAAATACAACTTGTTGGGTTTACAGGAAACATATAACTGAATCTTGTTGTTCATTTTTATATTCGTGTTCTGTAATTATGCATTTATTATTTTTGTTATTGATAATGTCAATGCCTCTACTTTCAAAACACTGCACACTCTAACCATTTGAAACTGGATTGCTATTTGCTAGCAATTTCCATAGTTTCATCCAGCGGAGTTCATATAGGTGGAGGTGGCCATGGAGGTGGCCTCAAGGGAGATAGAAAATAATATGGGGCAACGCCCTTTTTATCTCTCATATGGGGTAATCTAAAATCATTGTTTTCATGTAACCCTTTGCAGTGTTGTTGTCCAGTTTCGAAAGAGAAATTACTTAAGTGATTTTTTGAATTTGATTTGGATTTATTTGCAGATTTTGAAAATGTTTTTGGAGCAGCACAATAATTCCATGCAAAATGTATATTGTTGTTGGAAAAAATATTTACATTTCTGGAAATATTTTCTGTGGGAAAGCTATCGTTCTCTTCTTCATGTATTTCTTTTAAAAATATATTTTTAATGTTTGAAATATTTTTCTCTGTATTGGGGAGTGCAATGGGTACCACCTGAGATTCCCTAGCTGTGGGCTTCTCCTCCACCTGGGATTCCATGGCTATGGGATCCTCCTCTACTTGAGATTCCATGGCTAGGGTCTCCTCTTGCATTTCCATTAAATATTGTATAATACGATCAGAACGTTCCATTTGTTTTTTTTGTTTTTGTTCAATCATTCTTCTAATTTTTGCAATGTCATTTTTCATTTCCTTGACCAATATGGTTGTATCCATAAGTAGGAACCTAGGGTTCCTAGCACATAAAATGATAAATAAATAATAAATAACCTAAATCTAAAAGAATCGCCTTTTGATATTGTCGGGAAGTCCCTTCAATAAATTATATTATATTTTATATTCATGGATATTTCCGAATGATAGAATTGTATAGTGTTTTATACCCATTCTAGGGTTATAGGTGAAAGGTTGCAATGCTTCCTAACCCTAATCTTATAATAATATAATAATTAATATAATTAATTATTATATTATTTATTATTATATTATTTTATTATTATAACCTTAGGATAAAATATATTACTATTATTATTATTAATAATTAATTTTAGGATAGGATCCTAACAGTTTTCTACTGGCCTCATATGTAGTGTGATATTTTTTGGTTTTTGAGGCATTATGCTATCTATTTCTGATATAAGCTAGGCAACAGGAAATTGGGTCTTAGTCTTCCTTTTCCCATTTCTTCTAATCCTTGGAAAAGCCTTTCCATGGAATTTTTAGTGGTTTTCCATAGACAATTTGGCATCATGGTTGTGTGTTTGTGGTTGTGGATTGATTCAGTAAAATGGCTAAATTTATTCTGTGTTGAAAGATGAGTTCTACACCTGACTTAGCACAACTTTTATTTGAGATAGTATGGTGTTCCTTTGGCCTACCTACTAATATTGTATTTGAAAAGATCCATGTTTTATGGGTCATTTTTGGAGATTGTTGTGGAAATTTTAGGAGTTTCTCTTAACTTCTCAATGGCCTTTCATCCATAATTACATGGGTAGATTGAAGCAGTTAAGCATACTCTTATGTCGATTTTGAGGATTTTTCAACACACTTCTCCAACTAAGTGGGATTTGAGCCTCACTCACATAGAGCACACATACAATAGAGCAATTCACGCATCCATTAGAGCAATAATTAAATACAAAAATAAAATACAGAAGAATAATGCAATACACAAGAGACACAAATTTAATGTGGTTCACCCAATATGGGCTACGTCCATAGAGAAAATAACTAGGCTTTTTTATTTCATTAAAAAAACCCTTATTTACACAACCATGCACCGAACATTACACATTGTGTTCCTCCTCCCTTTGGGGGGGTGTCCGAACATTCACTATATAGTCTCTCACATACACAAACCCTCATGCAAGTGTTGCTTTATATATACCAACAACACAACAAGGGGTTTTACAATATCATGGCCACAAAACCTAGGTTTAAATATATTAACCCAAATAACATAATCCATGGGTTCAAATATATTAACCCAAATATAATAATCCATAGGTTCAAATATATTAACCCAAATATAATAATCAATGGGTTCAAATATATTAACCCAAATATAATAATCCATGGGTTCAAATATATTAACCCAAATATATTAACATGGAAAATATTCAACACATTTCCAATAATATCCCACTTGTTGAATACTTTCCATAGGGTCTAAAAACTACCATTGTCAACTATCAATTGGACATATATCTACTAACTACTCCCACTGCATGTGCAATATCTAAACATATTAGCTTCACATGTTACCCTCAGCCATATACTGACAAGGTAACAAAATAGTCCAAAAAACCACTTTAAAAAAACATTACAAATATTGTTGGAGCTAACTCTAAGAACATTACACCAGGAAACCACCACTAGCATCCACACTAGTCTCTTTTGGGCACAACTACACCAGTTACAAGCTACACTAGTTATAGTAGTTAATAGTTGCCCAAAAACTTGTGGTACAACCAATAAACCATCTCATACATTTTTAAAAACTTTGTAATAAAACCAATAGAACAAGCATTTCTAGATTTAAACGCTCCTAGAGCTCTTCGGATCCATCGTTGTTGAAGCTCACCAAATCCATCATTATAAAATCTCACTAGATCCACCATTGTTGGAGCTCATCGAATCCACTACTACCAAAGCTCAACGGATCCACCACTATCAGAGCTCACTGGATCCACTGCTACTAGAGCACACTAGCTCCACTGCTACTGCAACACACCAGCTCCACTGTTGTTGGAGCACACCAACTCCACCACTACCAGAGCACACCAGCTCCACCACTGCCATAGCTCACCAACTCCACCACTACTATAGCTCACTAGCTCCACCACTACTAGAGCACACCAAATCCACCGCTATCGAAGCACACCATCTCCAACACTACCAGAGCACACCAGCTCCACTACTATCAGAGTACACCAGATCCACCACTATCGAAGCACACCAGCTCCACCACTGCCAAAGCACACCAACTCCACACTATCAGATCATACCAGCTCCATCGCTATTAGAGCACACCATTTCCACCACTACCAAAGCACACCAACTCCTCAACTATCAAATCTCACCAGCTCCACCACTATCAGAGCACATCAAATCCATTGCTACCAGAGCTCACCAGCTCCACCACTTCCAGAGTAAACCAGCTCCACTACTACTGTAGCACACAAGCTCCACCACTTTCAAAGCACACCAACTCCACCACTCTTGTAGCTCACCAACTCCACCACTACCGAAGCACACTAGCTCCACCACTTCTAGAGCACACTAGCTCCACCGCTGCCAAAGCACACCAAATCCACCACTCAAACCAGGAAACCCTCCTTTCAAGTAAATAAAACCCTAACCTCAATATAATACCAATTGTTGGAATTAAATAATAAAACACAAGCAATAATTAAATATGGAAATAAAATACAGAAGAATAACAAAATACAAGAGAGACACAAATTAAGTGCTACATCCATGAAGAAATTAACCATACCTTTTATTTCATCTAGAAAATATTTACATACATAGTCGGGTACCTCACTACACATTGTGTTCCCCTCCCTTTGGGGGTGTCCAAACATTCACAATACAATCTCTCACATCCCCACCAAACCCTCATACAAGTGTTGCTTTATATACCAAAACACAACAAGGGGTTTTACAATGTCATGGCCACATAACCTGAGTTTAAATATTTGAACCCATGGATTATTTTATTTGGGTTAATATATTTAAACCTAGGTTTTGTGGCCATGATATTGTAAAACCCCTTGTTGTTTTGTTGGTATATAAAGCAACACTTGTATGAGGGTTTGGTGGGGATGTGAGAGACTATATGGTGAATGTCTGGACACCCCTCCAAAGAGGGGGGAAACAATGTGTAGTGAGGTGCACGGTTATGTATGTAAATATTTTTTGGATAGAATAAAAGGCCTTGTTAATTTCTCCGTGGATGTAGCCCATATTGGGTGAACCACATAAATCTATGTCTCTCTTGTATTGTGTTATTCTAGTTAATTATTGCTCGTGTTTTATTATTTAATCCTAACAAATAGAGAAATTCACACATCCATTAGACATTCTCCTTTTTAAGTCTATCTTGGTTTTTAGCCCTTGGCACCTTATGAGTTGTCTTTATCTTTACCCTCACTAGCTACTATGCATATTCATAAAAAGAAATATAAGGCAACCTCATTCATTAGAGTCTTCAATTGAAGGTGCTTCAAATTCTATAGAAGAATCAAAAGAAAAATTAATGAGCAATGGATAAGCATTGTGTTCCTCATCCTTTTTAGGTTGGAGATAGAGTTTGGTTGTACTTAGATAAATATTTTTTTATAGAAAAGGTACATAGTAAGATCAAACCACTTTGCTATGGGCCTTAAACCATTCTTTAATAGATTTCCTAGAATGCCTTTCACCTTGATCTTTCAACTCATCTTGGCATTCATGATGTCATTAATGTGGATCTTTTGAAGCCATATTATGATTCCACTTTGGAATTGATTATGTCATCAACCATCCTATATATGTGGCACTTAACTTTCACATTCCACTTGCTATAGATTGAGTGTTTGATACAAATACTCATCAAACTCAAAAATGTTCTTCTACTTGATACCTTATTGCCTATCGAGGTCAACTTCCACACTAGGCTTATTGGATATCACACCATTAGATATCCCATGATTTTCCATCCCTTTTACAAATATTGGAGTCCAATATTTCTATGGTAGGGAGGGATGATGAGGACCACTTTTGAAAGTTGTAATAGACTAGGTTTTTCTTAGTTTATTAGTTTGAATTATTTCCTAAAGTCTAAGTTAGAAATAATTTCCAAAAAGGCTATTCAAGATTGTAATGTCGACATATTTTTTATGGCAAGGAGCTTGTTAGCAATTTGGATTTTATTAGCTTAGTCATTGCTTATTTTTTTAGCATCTTCCAAGTTTGGAATATGACGGTTGTACAAATGCTTATTTAAGCATATTTCTTAATGCAAAACTCTAGCTTCTTTTTTATCCACATAACTTGCATAACTATATTAGCCCTTTTCTAATATGGAGGGCTGCTTAGGTGCCATCCTTCTATGTTACCTTTGGTGGGTGCTTTAGCTCATACAATTGGCATCTCCTCATTTCTTGGCTTGTCTTTTGATAAAAATATCAAATCCTCCATTTAATTCCCTCCTTATCTACTCAAACATAGATCTGATCCACCAATCACTTTTGAATTAATTCTTGCATATTTTCATTAATTTCCTTTATAAGTCATGATTAGAACTATTCAACCCCTTCACTTCATGCTCTGGCATCAATTTCCCTTGACTTTTCCTTTTTGGAAATAATTATCATTTGCCCTCTAGTACTAAAATTATTAGCACTAACATACCATCAACTTTTGACTTGGTTCTAGAAACTAACTTCTCTTCCTTCTTACTCAATGTCATATTTAGCACCACTATTCAATTCCTCCCTTGTGATAAACTTTTACCCCTTATTTTTGCCTAACTCCATTCCATTTTTTGGGGATGTTGTAAATCACAAAAACAACCATGTCCAAAGTACTCTATAATTTAACTCACTCTATTATGTCTTTTAT
This sequence comes from Wollemia nobilis, assembly GCA_028583015.1. Classification (NCBI taxonomy): domain Eukaryota; kingdom Viridiplantae; phylum Streptophyta; class Pinopsida; order Araucariales; family Araucariaceae; genus Wollemia; species Wollemia nobilis. Next base: position 5,846,440 of record JAQPPZ010001031.1, on the reverse strand, counting down.
TTCCATGGATTCATAGTCATGATCTATCTTAGAGTCCCCATGACCATTTTAAAACATTTATTATAGTCTCCTAGGAGTTATATTATACTCTAAATGCTTAGGTGATCAAAAAAATTTCTCCAAATTATTATGTGAATTTTAAAATTTATCTCCAATTTATCACATTCAAATTATATTCCTTTCCTTTAAATATTCTTCCATTCCTTTCTATCCATATAGTCCAAAGTATTGTATCTTTTGATATATCCTAAATTATTTGTAAATATTCAATTTTTAAAGTTCTCTTCCATTGCCTAACCATTTTTCAATTCTTCCATTCATCACCATGCATTTACCAAGAATATTAAGAATCCATTGCCATAGTTTCCATACTATTGAGTAGTGTCCCAAGAGATGGTCTATACTCTCCTCATTTTTACATAAAACACATTGTGAGGGGCCATGAAAATCCCTTTTTATAAGGTTATCCTAGGATAAAATTCTTCTATGACCTACAATCCAAATAAAATTTTTGACTTTAGGAATGCTCATGGTATCCCAAATATCTCTCCTTGTTCTTGCAGAATTTCTATTTTTTTGGTGCTTACATTACCTTCATGTTGTATACTCTCCTGAGCTATTTAACTCCCAAATCACTATTGTTATTTTTTTGGTAAATTGCTTCCTAGCATCGATATCTTGTATACTTGTAATAAGATCTTCTTTTCATTTGTATCTTTCTTCTTGATTCTTGTAAAATATGTCTTATATATATATATATATATATATATATATATATATATATATATATATATATATATTAATAAAGGGGTAAAAATTTATTGATAAAAAGTTCTGGATTATAGAGTACAACTGAGCTTCCAACCAGGACTCAAATAAATAACCAAACAAGCTAAAACCACTAGACTAGAATGACACCCAGAAAAGACAACAAGAACAAACCACATTAAGTCTGTACATCCTTGTGGATCAACTCCCATAGGCATTGAGAGTCCCCAGATGGGAGACTCTCCCAATTATCGATACTCCAAGGATCCAGCAGCTAGAAGCCCTTTTGGCTAGGTAATCAACAACCACATTCCATTCCCTTGGAATGTGCACAAAGGATATAAATTCGAACTCTTCACTCATTCTAAGAATCTGAATGGCTATAGAGGCCAACTACCAATTAACTTCCTCCACCCTTTTACTGTTTAAAATATTAACCACAATTTGAGAGTCAGACTCGCAGATAATCCTATGCCATCCAAGAGAAAACCCCCTCCGCAAGGCCTCAAGAATTGCAAGAGCTTCCATAAAATTGTTGGAGTGAACACCTTTATAAATGGAAAAGAAAAAACTGACACCACCAATAGAATCTCTCCCAACACCGCCAATGCCAACATGTCCAGGATTACCCCTGGATGATCCATCAGTATTAATTTTTAAAACTCCTCTAGGGGGTGGCCTCCACCTACCATCTCTCCTAACCTTCTTGCTGAGCTGAGGAACCCTACTAGGGCTAGAAGAGTTCACACCATCCCCAAAGAGACCAAGGGCTTGTTGTACCTTCTCCTCCCTAGAATCCAAAAGAGGGTCCACATCACATTTGCTATGGATGGTTTCCTGAACCATATACAGGATCCTTTGCCAGATCTGTTGAATAGCCAAATAACTACCCTAAAATATGCGCTGGTTTTGTTCGAGCCAAATTTTCCAGATGATGCAAGAAGGGCCCAAATTCCAAGCCACCCGAAGGAAGGGGGCCTTGGCCGGAGGTCTACCCAGACTACTCCAAAACTCCACCAGGGATAGCACATGAAAACATGGATGGTTCCAAGTGCTCCACCAATGGTGCCAAATGTCTCTGGCAAAGGAGCATTGGAAAAATAAATGAGAAGAGTCATCCTCATTCTTACCGCAAAGGACACAAAAAGAGGGACCCTGAAATCCCCTCTTCCTCACATTATCCCAAGTGAGGCATTTATTACGAGCTACCAACCAGAGAAAGAAGTTACATTTTGGCCAGGAAAATTTGTTCCACACCTTTTTCCACCAAGTGACAGGAAGACTCCCATACTTTTGCTTATCAAGAACCTGATAACCATAGGCTACCGAGTAGGTTCCCTTAGGATCAGGGTTCCAAGCCAAAATATCTTTACCCCTCAATGAAGAACAAGGCCTCCCCATAAGAATAAGAGCAAGCACCTCTCTGTCCTTGGCCAGTCCCCCTAGGGCCATTCTTGTGGATCTTTCCACCTGTACATCTCCATATTTCCAAAATACTAGATTTTTTTAAAGTCCTCCACACGAGACCAACCTGCTTCCAAGAAAAAAATGCTTAGGGAACGTAACCTAGGATATTGATTCAAGATAGGAGGGTGGCCATCCCAAGAATCCTCCCAAAAAAGAGCATTTGATCCCTGATTGCAAATCCAGAACAAACCCTCCTTGATTAAATTAGCTCCTCTTTTCGAGTGTCCCAGATAACTGAACCTTTCCCAACCAAGCCGACTCTAGGGATCTCAGCCTCAGAAATACCTCTCAAGTATTTACAAGATAATATTTTAGCCCAAATATGATCTTGAGAGGTACACCATCTCCAATAAAGTTTTGCAGCCAAAGCCTACCCAAAAAGAGTTGTCTGTCGCAACCCAAGGCCTCCCTCTTGCACCGGCCTACATATAGAATCCCACCTAACCAAACTCCATTTAGATTGATCAAGTTTTCTAGACCATAAAAATTGTCTTGACAAAGCATCCATGTCCTTGATGAAGTGAGAGGGAGCTATTTGTACAAAACATCTATAAATGGGTAAAGCTTGAACAACAGATTTTAAAAGCAACACTCTACCTACAGTGGATAGCCATCTGAAAGTCCAGTGATTCACCTTCCTTCTAAACTTATCAAGCATAGACTGCCAAGAAGATCTAGGTAGAGGATGAGATGAAATTGGAATACCAAGATAAATGAAGGGGGAGTCCCAACCTGGAATCTTAGAATGCGAGCAATCCTGGCTTGAATAAGAGGAGGGGTATTGAAGAAGAAAATAGAAGACTTGTCCTCATTAATCAACTATCCAGAAGCACCAAGATATATGTCAAGAGACTGTCTAATATTGCCAGCTTCCCTAATAGTGGCAACTCCCAACAAAGCAATATCATCAACAAATTGAAGGTGGGAAAGAGGTGGCAAACTACTATCCCACTTCCACCCCTGAATGAGACCCTGCATGACTTGAGACTTGAGCAATATTCCCAACCCTTCCGCCATAATGATAAACAAATAAGGAGATAAAGGATCTCCTTGCCTCAATCCCCTTGAGGCCTCAAATAGCTCTGATGGCTCATTATTAACAAGAACAGAGAATGAGGAAGAAGAAACACAACTCATCACCCATCTAATCCATTCCTCCTCAAATCCAAAAGCAACAAGAACTTTCTGAAGAAAGGACCATCTGACCCGATCATAGGCTTTGGCCATGTCCAACTTAATGAACATAGTTTTCTCCTTAGAAGTTTCCATCGAGTGAATAGCTTCTATAGCAATAACAACCCCATCCAAGATTTTTCGGCCAACAACAAACCCTCCTTGCTCCTCAGAGATGATTTTGCTCAACCATATCTTCAACCTCTCAGCAATAATTTTTGTGATGATCTTATACACAACATTGCAGAGAGCAATAGGCTTGAACATATCCAAGGAATTTGCTCCCTCTTTTTTGGGTATAAGCACCACAAAGGTAGCATTTAGGGCCCTTAGCATCTATTTGTTCTTTTGGGACTCATGGACCACCTCCAAAAGATCAAATTTGATTAAATCCCAAAACTCCTGATAAAACTCAATCGAGAATCCATCTGGGCCTGGGGATTTTCCTTTTTTCATCTTGAATACAACATTTTCCAACTCCTCAAGGGAAATTGGACCCATCAAGTGCTCATTCATCTCTCTAGAAACAATCACTGGAATACAGTTTAGAATAAGCTTTTCATTCTCATCATCTGATAGGGAGTCCTCCTTGAAGAGAGAGGAAAAATACCTCTTAGTCTCTTCTAAAATATCCCTGAAAGAAGAGAGTAGGGCACCCTGAGAATTCACAAGAGAGGTAATCAGGTTACCATTACGGTGAGCCTTAACTGAGTTATAAAAGAAGGTTGTGTTCCTATCCCCTTCCTGAAGCCAATCTACTCGAGCTTTTTGTTTCCAAAAAATTTCTTCCCTCCGTCCCATTCAACAAGGTCTTTCATAGCCTCAGATTCCTCAACAAGAAGCTCCTTCGTGAATCCCTGATCTCTAATCTTCCTTGAAGCTTCTTCCATCCTCCTAAGAGCTGCCAACTTAGCCAAGGAAAGGTTCCCAAAATTTAGTCTATTCCATCTCTTCAATTTATGTTTTACAAATTGTAGTCGCTTCATAAAGGAATACATAGCGGTGCCATGAGGAGGTTTGCTAGTGGTCCACCAGCCTCACATGAAATCATGAAGCTTAGGATCATGAAGCCACATAAGTTGAAACTTAAAGGAGGGATTATTTTTTAGCCCTAACTCCAAAGCAGAGAGTTTGATAGGCCAATGATCAGATCCCCTACCCTCCAGAATCATAGAACTAGCACTTATGTTATTACCCATCCAATAACTAGATATCAAAAACCTATCTAGTCTCTCTGAGATGGAAGCTTCCCCACACCTTCTATTGTGCCAAGTAAAGATCCCATTATATGGCTTGATGTCAACCAAGTTTAGGGCCTGGATATGAGCACTGAAGACAGAAGAAAAAGGCTCGAGATGGTCCACCCCACCACGTTTCTCCTCTAGACAAGTGATAGAGTTGAAGTCTCCAGCCAAAATCCATGGGTACAGGGGAACCAAACTTCTCACAAAGCAAATGTGCTCCCACAAATTCACTTTACCATTGTAATCAACATGAGCATACACATTTGTAAGTAGGATGGTTTCACCAGATTCATTATCATGCCCGACCATTGAAATAGACCATCTACTAGAAATCCAAGTAAGAGGGGATATCTTAACCGGATCCCATAAACAAGCGATGCCACCAGCATATCCACATGCACCAATACACTGGCATTGCCCCCTTCTCCACAACTTGGGAGCAATATTGAACATACTATCAATAGCCAATTTAGTCTCCTGAATAAACACCACATCTGGAGAATGCACATGAACCAAATCATGAACAACTTTTTGTCTGGGGATGCTATTCAACCCCCTTACATTCCATGAGAGGATAATCATTTTTGGGGGTTATAAAAATGGGAGTCCAATGTTCTCACCAAGCTTGACTCCACCAAAGTCTCCCCCATTAACTTAATTTTATCCTGGTCCTTCTTTCGACCCACCTTCATATTCTTATCCGAAAAACTTTTTTTAATTATTTTTTGCTGCAATCCCAACACCGTAGGAGTTTTGCAGTCCAAGGATGATTGCATCAGTGCTTGAGTAGGAGAGGGCATAACTAAATTTGTACCACTTTTCAAAATAGTTTCCCTTATAGGGCTAGACCCAACCATGTCCCCTATACTCAGATCCAAAGCCCTTTGTTCTTCATTTAAACCCCCTAGATCTGATTCCTTAAGTTCCCCCTCAAGAAGAGACATCTGATTTGGCCTTGTTATATTTGCATCAAGTAGCGACATTTTAGGTATCTCCATGCACTGATCAAGATCATCTAATATTTCAAAATGGTTGAGTAGAGCATCTGGTTGGCTATCCTTAAGGTCTTTGTTTGCCCTTCGTCCTCTGTTTCGGGCTTTTACCGAAATAAAACCTTCCTTATCTCATTCCCCTTCCTTTATCGGGGCTTTTCCTTTATCCAAACTTTTTCCAGACCGAGAGGGCCCAGGATTTGAAGCCACAGGTGGGACAAACTTAGGGCATTTTCTTTGCAGGTGGCCATATTCATGGCAAATCCGACAACGAAATAGAAGAGCTTTATATCGCTCCAAATTTTTCACACCCTTACCTTCAGGCTATAGGATCCGTGCCCGAAAGGGGGATGTGAAAAGGATGGCGCGGTACCTCGGACTGAGAGGCCTTGCGAAGGTCCCGCCTCTCGGGGGAGGTGTATTATGGTGATTTTTTGATGGATGGTGGGTTCACCAGGAAACGTTTGAATGGCAGTTTCCACGCCTAGGTTGGGAATGTGTTTGATGTGTTCAGTTTTAGCTTTAATCATCCAAGTCCTAGGTTTGGCCAAAATGCGTCTAAGCTATTCTATATGAAATGCAGATTTAAATGAAGACAAAAATAGATTTGGACAGAAAAATAGAAAGAACAAGATGGATTAAAGACCCATACCTGATCCGGATGTCTGATGAAGGTTCTGATTTTTGAAGTAGTCAGGATCGTCTGGAATTCGACAGATCGTCTCCTATCTGACAAGATCGTCTGAGATCTGACGAATTCGTCAGACGAATTCATCAGAGACCTGCAAACAGAAAAATAGATGCAAAATACAGAGAATGCAACTATGATAACAGAGGGTAATGATGTAAAATGACAGTAAGAACATTAAAATGATGATAATAAGCAAAAACACGAATGCATTATACCGATCTAATGACAATTTATGCTTTTATTATGCATTAAAGCTACATGGGTGAACTCCAAGATGCAGAATAATAAAGAATAACCATAGAATTAACTAAATGCAGAATAATACAATAGAAAAAGGATGAAGAAATGCAAACTCTGGGCATTGATTGCCCCCAATGTGAACTGCAGTCGAAATCGTCTCGAATTGGGTCGAGATCGTCCGAGATTGTACGAGATCGTCTGAGACGAACTGAGCTTGCTCCGACTGAAAAACAATGAAGTTCCTGCAAACAAACTTGAAAAAATGCGAATGCAAACAATGTTTTAAGATGGTCTAGTGCGTGTAGAATTCGAGTTACAGGGAATTTCAGCCAGGGGGATGCTAAGGGGGAGGGCCTAGGATTAAATAGGCTTAGGAGGGAGGTTAGGAGGTTGGAGATCATCCCTATTTGGGAGATCTCCAATGGGGAGGGTCTCTAACGGCGCAGACACGCTTTTGCCTGGATTAGAGACGCCGTTGGAACAGAGACTAATTGTGAAAAATTAGTTTTGGGACAAGATCGTCTGGACGTCCTAGCCTAGACGAAATCGTCCGATCTGAGGCGATATCGTCTGATCGGCGACGATATCGTCAAACGGTCAAAACAAACTCTAAAAATGGCATGGGAAAGGAGGAAACGGATTAAGCGATGGTTTGGGAGCGGTTTTGGAGGTTAAAATTTGAATTTGAATTATTTACTAGAGTAAGTGTAATTATTAAGGTTTTACTGCACCAATTTTAGGGTGCTACATTTTGCCCCCTCTTTAGCAAATTTTTTGAAGAAAATGCGTTAAAGATGAGTTCTTCTCGATCTACGAGAAAGCAAAAATTATTCCCATTTTTAGGCGACGATTCTTGGTCGAATCGTACGACAACTTACTATGGTGCCCCCTCCGTGTTTTTACCCAAATCGAACGTTTGAGGTAAAAATGCGAAAAAGCAAAATTTTAAAAATGTTTTTAATTATGTTTTGAATAAAATTAAGAAAAATAGGGTAAAACCCTAATTCATTGTTACTTTTCATTTTTCTGGGTTTTTAGAGCTCTAGAGAAAAAATGGTCGAGACAGTGCATAGATCGACAGAGGTCCGACGCGGGCTACGGGTAAGAGTCTAAACTTAGTTTAGAATGCTTTAAGTTGAATTTACATGCTTTTTAGATTGATTTTAAATAAATTTTGAGCATCACGGCCATTTTTGGGCCGTCGACGTCGTCGGGACGAAATCGTCCCGATTTTGAAATTGTCCCGATTTCGACGAAATCGTCTCAAGTTCGCCGATTTCGTCTAAGGGCAAAATCGACGAAAGGGGGACGATTTCATCAAATAAGGGACGATTTCGGCTTGCGAAATCGGAGACGATTTTGCTCAAATTTGGGACGATATCGTCCAATAGTGGACGATATCATCATTTGTATAAAATTGAACTGATTTTACTTGCATTATTAATCACTTGAGTTTTTATTAATGATTTTTTATTGTGTTGTTGTTTATGTTGTAGAGAGGTTTACTAAAGAGCAGAGAATGGAAATACGATGGGTTGAGAGATGACTTGGCCACTCTATCACAGGCAGAGCGAGATCAGCTGGCTCAGGTCGGCTTACAGCATGTGGCAAGAGATGCCACAAGTTTCTATAGACATGGGGCTACTGACAGCCCTAGCAGAGAGGTGGTATCCGGGTTCTTCCTATTTTTGGTTATCGATAGGGGAGATGACTCCCACATTGGAGGATGTATGGAGGATTTTGAGGATCCCCATACAAGGACGGTTGATCACTCCTACGGCCAATCAGGGCCACGCTATGATGCGGTTGTGTGGCGATCCGAGCTTCACCCTGGAGAAGGGCGGAGTGAACATCGAGGCGTTGCGTCAGATGCCTGGGGCATCCAGACTCACACAGGTTTTGGCCGGAGTGGTAGGTGGACTTCTGCTGTGCCACCAGAGCGGATGCAGGGTACCATGGGTGCTAGCAGATGTGATCTGTGACATGCGTGACCATGGTTATAGGTTCTCTTGGGGCAGCTTTGTTCTATGCCGATTGTACAGGATCCTGCATGGGGTCGTGTACAAGGGCGGCCGATGTCTGGTTATGACATCGCTACTACAGGTTTGGTGCTGGGAGCACATTGCAGTGCGGAGGCCGGTAGGGCTTCCTTTGATAGGGATTGATGGGGAGAGGCCCCGAGTTTTCTACTGGTGGCTCCGGAGAGGGGCACAATGATGGATTGATCTACCGATGTCCCGGAGACTACTGGATGACCTTGTCTCAGACCAGATCACCTGGAGGCCTTGGAGGGATCATCCAGGGTGGGCCGAGGATGGACAGGAGCTGGCTCACATCAGGCGAGTCTGCTGGCTGAGGATGGAGAGGGGAGAGGTGGAGCTCCACCGCTACGACCGAGTTTTGCGATAGTTCGGTCTACAGCAGGGGATCCCATCTCTCAGGGATTACGAGTTTTCTCGGACTGTCCGGGATAACACTACAGTTAGCGGGGCTCCAGATATGCAGCGCTTCTAGAGTCAGGATGCAGATGATGCCCCCATTCAGCCAGTGGATGGGGATGACGCTAGGGGTAGTCGACGGCTATGATGCCTAGTACACAGGCATCCGCCCTCCTCGGATGACGAGGGCTCAGGGTCCGATTCATGTAGTTGTGCATCGGATGGGGAGGCGATGCCGGGCGGCCATTGAGGCGAGCCCAGGGTCACGGAGGGAGAGAGCAGAGGAGACCACAGGCACAGCAGAGGCCACGACAGCGGGAGAGGAGGGAGGAGAGACCCCCTTCTCCATAGAGAGAGAGGCCACCATCGCTCGATAAGGGCAAGGGTGTTGACACTAGGGAGAGCAACGAGATAGCGACTCTCCGAGCGGAGACAGTCCATCTCCAAGCATAGGTGCAGACCCTGTAGGAGGAGGCTGCACGACATCGAGCTGAGGTTACACAGCTCAGAGATGAGATTGCACGCCTCAGAGCATGGAGCGGAGGGGCGAGCACTCGGGAGCTAGCATGGGCTATTGCCCAGATCACTTTTTATCAGACACTATACCACCAGATGGTGCCAGAGGAGGAGAGATTACCACTACCGGCTACCATCACGGATCCGATCAGGATTGGGTCATCAAGGACTTCATCTCGATCCATGACTAGGACTCGCAGTACCACACATACTGTGATGGGGCCACCTCGTCCACCTCAGGGCGGGGGAGGAGATGAGGCTGAGAGCTCGAGGGGTTCTCGAGGCTAGCTACTACAGATTGCACTGCACAGATTGATATATAGTATTTATTATTTTTGATAGAGGATTGAGTATGCCGAGGTATAGATTGTGGCATACCGATCCGGTTTTGATATGATGTATATATATTGGTGATATATATAGATGAGATATTTTTGATCATATGACTTGTGTCTTATGTATTTTTATGATGCTTTTAATGTTTTGATTGATTGATTTGATGATTCATGTAATTACGTCGTTGGAAATATTATGGTTGAAATGTCATGCTTGAAAAATTTAAATGAAATAATCTGATAGAACAAATTGGTTGTTTGTGATGTGATGATTTGATAAAAAAATAAAAAATAAAAGGGACTTTTAACAATAATTTCAAAGGACATTGTCGCTATTATAGACCATTTCATGGAGTCGCCGCTCACTCGGTCGTCAAGCTAATCCCAGTATAGAAATATTGTTAAAAAGTAAAAGAGTGCTTAAGAGACTTGCCTTAAGACTTTGGTGCAATGGTGCAAATGATGATGATGATGGTTTGTTTTCAGAGTTTCATAAAAATAGTATGCATGAAATAATGTTAAAATGATTTTTGCTAGGCATAAATTCCTAAGTGTGATAAAATTTTTGGATAATTCCCTAGGAATTATACCATCATTGCAAAATTGAAGGTTGACATAATGACATGAAATAGTGATAATGTGCATTCTTTTTGTTAAAAGCATAATTGTGTAACATAATGATTTAAGTCATATGGTTTTCATGATTTTTAAATAAATGGGGAATAAAAATTGGTACAATGGTTTGCGCTAGGCATAGAATATGTAGGTATAGACTTATACCATCATCGCGAAAATCAAAGAAGAAAATAGATTGTTTTATTGCATGGTTGATTTTTAATAAACAGAAAATATGAAGATGAGGACTTGCGCTAGGCATAAAATTCCAATTTTGGTTTTGGAACTATACCATCGTCGCGAAAGTCGACAATATATATATATGTGTGTGTGTGTGTGTTTTGATTGTATGGTTTTGAAAGAAATTTTGATTTTTTCTATTATGCATGTAGTTGTCTTTATACTAAACAACTGTACTTTAAAGAAGAAAATGAATTATTCCAAACAATTTGCAAAAAAATATTTCAAAGTATCTTAAAGACAAAAGTTAGATTTATAAGGAATCCCATGTGCATATGTGAGTTCATTTCCAATCTTGATTTATCATAATGATACACAAAATCTCTCAAATACAAAATGTGTGTGCAATTGCTATGTTCATTTACCAGTTTTGAGCAAGATAATATGATACAAGTGATTTGAATGAACCAAATAAGTGTTCATTAACCATGATGTAGATGCATATAACCATACTAGACTACTATGTAAGTCGGATTATCAAGAGCTAGCTAATCCATAAGCAGACATAGGTCTGTACAAAAGAAGGTCGCTAATGTGACGGACATATCGCCACGCTAGGAGTTACCCAAGGCCAAGCAGGTTGGGCACAAACCACCTGTTATGGGGCTTACCTCACAGTTTTCGAATAATTGAGAATTCCAAGGATTCAAGCTCATCAACCCTTCTTTTCTTTTCAAAGGGTAGGGAAAGGGATTTTATTGCTTTTGCTTTTGCTTTCTTTTCTTTTCTTTTTGTATTTTTGCTTGATAATGCTTGGAATATTTGTAATGATATAAAATAACATTTTTCTTTTTCTCTTTTTCTTGAACTTTGCTTTTTCTTTTTGTTCTATGCTAGGGATACTTGCTCGGATTAGCTGTAGAGCAAGGGATTTTTATTCGGGTAGGGGTGAGCTTGTCCTTTTGCCAATTCTCAAAGATTCTAGACCATGTGCATGATAGGATAGCAGGGGAAACTTTTCGCTCAAGAAACCACTTCTACTATGTAGCATAGCATGGACATTACAAATATAATCATTTTATTGTGAAAGGATGTGCTTGGTTTAAGTAAATAACAAGATCAATTCTCCGTGCTCAAACTTTATTTAATTGAATTTTGTGGACTTTGATATAAGAGAGATTAGTAATCATGCCAGATAAAATCAAGATATTTATTTTGTGTGTGTGAAAGTGAGGGATTCCAAATAAATGCTAATTTATCCAAAATAATTTGAAACATATAACCGCAACATTTGTAAGAAGATATATATAAATACTTTTTGAGAAGTTTTGAGAATGTTGACTCTCTCTTTCTTCTTTATGTTGTTTTGGTTTCGAAAGAGTCAAGAATATTGTTGTTTTTTATTTTTATTATTATTTTTTTGTTTTTGAAAGAATTAACAAGTGCCATAAATAAATACAACAAATAGTTTTGAAGATTTTGATGATTATGAATGTTTTTGGTGTTTTTGAATTTATAAATTGAAAGAAATACAAGATAGTGATTTGTGAAATATTTTAAACAAATATATACAAGGATGAAATGACCAAATTTATACATAGTAACGTTTAAGATGCAAAATGTTCATGGGTTCTTTAAGTTCTTTACCATCTAAGGTAGATAATTTGTATGCTCCCGATTCAAATTTAGCAGTGATAATGTATGGTCCAAGCCAGTTGGGCTCAAATTTACCTTTAAGGTCCTTAGTTGCATTAGTATTTTTTTGATTTTCTTTTAAAACAAGGTCGCCGATCTCAAAGGATCGATGACGAACTTTTTTAGCATATGATCTTTTAAGCTTGTTTTGGTAGGCACGGAGATGCTCCAAAGCATTGATGCATTTTTCATCTAGGAGTTCCAATTGACTGAGTCTTCCAACTCGATATTCATCTCCTACTTCGGTATCTTGAAGTAGTAGAGCCAAAGAAGGAACTTCTAATTCAAAGGGAAAAATGGCTTCAGCACCATAAACCAAAACAAAAGGTGAAGTTCCAGTGGGGGTTCGAACACTAGTTCGATAGGCCCACAAGGCTAGATATAACTGAATGTGCCAATCACGGCCAGATTTATTGACCAATATTTTGAGAATTTTGATTAAGGTTTTGTTAGATGCTTCCGCTTGACCATTACCCCGAGGATAATAGGGAGTGGACCAACGATGTTGAATCTTATATTTTTGGCATAATTTTTTAACATCTTTATTTTTGAAACAAGTTCCATTATCAGAGATGAGATTTGCAGGAATTCCGAACCTACAAATGATTTGATTAAAAATAAATTTAGAGACTTGTGTGCCAGTGCAGGAAGCTAAAGGCATAGCTTCAACCCACTTCGTGAAATACTCAGTGGCGGTTATGATGAATTTGTGTCCATCAGATGACACAGGATTGATTTTGCCAATAATATCTAAACCCCATTTTGAAAAGGGCCAAGGAGATGAAATAGCCTGTAGTTCTTGTGCAGGCGCATGGACAAGGTCAGCATGTTTCTGGCACTTGTCGCAATGGCACACATAATCATGTGCATCATTCTCCATGGTAGGCCAAAAGTATCCTATCCTAAGGAGCTTTTTAGCAATGACACTACCACTGAAGTGTCCTCCACAAGATCCATCGTGGGCTTCACTCAAGGCTGATTTGGATTCTTCTAAATTCAAACATCTTAATAGGATACCTTCAAAAGATCTCCTATATAAAGTATTGCCAATTATTACAAATCGACTTGCTCGTCTACGTAATAACCGACGCTTGGTTTCTATTAGAATTGGCAGGGAAAGTCCCATTTTGGAGAAAATCAAATATATCCGTATACCAAGGTTCAGGAGTAGTTTCATTGATTAGAAACACATCCAAAGGTTCTAAGCATGACTTATTTGAAGCGGGTTCCTGGAGTCGACGAATAATGATAGTGGCATATTCGTCATCTAACTCCAAGGGCAGGAGAGATGCAGCTGCGGCCATAGCATCAACTGCACGGTTGCAAGTTCGAGGAATAGCTTCCAAGGTAACTTGATCAAATAGAGACATTAATTGTAAAACATAGGCTTTATATGGGCACAGTTTATCATCTCTGGTCTGATAAACTTCATTAATTTGGTTTATAACAAGTTGAGAATCACCAAAAACTAACAGATGTTTAATTTTTAGCGCCAAGGCAGCTCGTAATCCAAGGATTAGAGCTTCATATTCAGCAATATTGTTGGTGCAAGCAAATGTTAATTTGAAGGACAGAGGAATAAGATGTTTTTGCGGGGATATTAAAATAATACCCGCACCAGCCCCACTCATGCATCGGGCTCCATCAAAGTATAAGGACCATTGTTCAATATGGTCTGCCTCTAATTGAAGGCATTCATCAGGAAACTCAATGATGAGGGGATGGGTAGACTCTAAGGGTGCAGCAGCTAATTGATCTGCTATGATTTGACCCTTAACAGACTTCTGTCCTATGAACGTGAGGTCAAACTCGCTTAGAGCAAGAACCCACTTGGCTGTGCGACCCGATAAATAAGGTCGACTCATGAGATACCTCAAGGGATCATATTTAGCAATGACATAAGTTTTCTGACTAAGCATATAATGGCATAATTTTTGCATAGCAAACACGACTGCTAGACATAGTTTTTCTAATGTTGTGTAGCGGGTTTCATAACTGATGAAGGTTCGGCTAATATAATAATTAGCACGTTCTCTCTTCGCATCATCAAGCTGAGCTAACATAGCTCCTAAGGCAAGAATCTGAAGCTGAAATATACAGGAGAAATGGGCGATCAGGTCTAGGCGGTGAAAGCACAGGTGGGTTAAGGAGGTATTGTTTGAGAAGTTCAAAAGCTTCTTTACATTCGTCGTCCCAATTAAAAGGGACATCCTTCTTAAGAAGTTTAAGAAAGGGACCGGTTTTGTCCGCCGACTTATCGATGAAGCGACGGATGGCTTGAAGCTTACCTTGTAAACTTCGTAACTCAGATATATTAGTAGGTGCGGGCATATCAGTGATAGCCGCAATCTTGAGAGGGTCAATTTTGATACCACGTAAAGAAACTAAAACCCCTAATAGTTTACCGGACTTAACTCCGAATATGCATTTGGTTGGATTTAATCGAATAAGATATTCTCGTAATCGATTAAAAACTTTTCTCAAATCATCTAAATGATTATCTTCATTAATAGAGCGAGCTATAATATCATCTACATAATCATGTAGGATATCATGCATCATATCATGAAAAATATAAGTCATAGCTCGTTGATAGGTTGCACCTGCGTTCTTTAAGCCAAATGGCATCACTTTCCAACAAAAGGTACCCCAAGGGGTAATAAAGGCTGTTTTAGCCTGATCTTCAGGAGCTATCCTGATCTGATTATAACCAGAGAATCCATCCATTAAGGACATCATCCCACTCCCGACAATAAATTCAATGATTTGATCCATGTTTGGAAGAGGAAAATCATCTTTAGGGCATGCAACGTTAATATCTCTAAAATCTGTGCAAACCCTAACTTTGGTGGCTTCTTTCTTGGTGACTGGAACTACATTTGAGATCCATTCAGCATAATCAATAGCTTGTATAAAAACAACATTCAGGAGTTTTTCTAACTCCCCTTTGACTAGCAAAGCCACTTTGGGATGCATTTTTCTAAGTTTTTGTTTAACAGGTTTAGCATCCGGATGGACCACTAGGTGATGCATGACTACAGAAGGGTCTAGACCCGGCATATCTTCATATGTCCAAGCGAAGACATCTTCATATTCTTTAAGGAATGCAATGTATTGCTCTTGTTTTTCTTGACTTAATTCTGATCCAATATTGATTATGTGAGGATTATCCTCAGTTCCAATATTAATTTTAATGACATTTTCTACCTCCATGTGTAGATCTCTTTCAAAATTAGGTGGGGCGGGTGAAACGCCCAATTCTTGTAATTCTTGTAAGGTTAAGTTGGATAATTCATCTTGAGGATTAGTGGTCTCAAGTTGGGCTATAGTTGGTATAGAACCATCAAAATAAAATCCATTGTGTAACATCTCTTCAATGGAGACATCGTGGAAGATATCTCCTTCCAACTCCTCATCGGAGTCAACAATCATTTCAGGGTAAGCTATGGATAGCATGTTACATGTAAATGGCTGATTTTTTAGAGGCAAATCATCATGCCTATCCAAATAATCTTGATAACATATGAGTTGATCATCATCTTCAAAAGGAAAGGGTTGACCCTTACTAGGAAATAGGCCCACACCACAGCGGGAAGGCCACGGTTCTACCTCGAAAGGTTCTTTCATGCCATTTTGGAAAGGTCCCAAGCCTTTCCCTTTATATCCCATTTTAAGCATTATGGGTTTAGCTTTAATATATTCATTGGTAAAATAACATCGAGCATATCCCTCATGATGAGTTTTGATATTCCGAGGGATTCTTCCTGACTCATATCCTTTATAAATGAAGGCACAACTCCCGACTTGGTAAGTACTTCCCATAGGTTGTGGGAGGCCCAAAGTACGAGGAGATGGCGGCAAGTTATTTAAAAGAATTGAATCTTGCATGAAAGCATTTGTTTTTTTTGATATTAAGATTGTGGATAAATCCGGTAAAAGTTCATCAGAAAGAGCATAAGATGTAGAAGGATCATTCCCTATATCTTTAGATGTGGAAGGTATGATAGATGTTGATAATGTGGAAGTGTTAATAGATGGGTCTATAGGTTTTGAAATTATAGGGATGGAACATGAAGGATTGGTTGTAGATTGAAGATCTTTTTGAGGTTCTAGAGTGGTTTGTTTAGAAGATTGTTGATCTATATATGAGGATGAAATTAATGGAGGGGAAATAGGTGAAGCTATGGGTGTGTGTTTCACAGTTTTAGATGAAAAATAAGAATTAGGATGTGTGGATGACAGAGCGAGGCAAAATTGCACTCCAACAGGTTCTGCCAAAGCACACATATCAAAGGGTCTAGGATCACCGTGGATAGTGACCAACTGATTTTTAAATTCGAATTTAACACATTGGTGTAAAGTTGATGGGACAGCCCGCATTGCATTGATCCAAGGATGACCCAAGAGTATATTGTACGATGCGGGGCAATGTACAATAAACATGGTGGTATCTAGAGTTCGAGGACCAACTTGCAATGGGATGGTAATAACTCCACACGTTTCTTGTGTTTCGTCATTGAAAGCTTTGATAATCATGTCAGTTTTCTTCATTTCATCACTTCTAAAGCCAAATCGTTGGTAGAAGTCAAAAGTGCAAATGTTTAGAGATGAACCATTATCAATCAGGACTCTTTTAATAGCTACATCTCCAATTAGAGCAGTAATATATAAGGGATTATCCTTATGTAAACTGTGTTGTGGGATATCTTTATCCCAGAAGTCAATACAATCAACTTCTCGAGTGATGATAGTATTGGCCATGGCTTCAGGTTGAATATTTTGAGGTACCATCATTTGGCTTAATGTAAGCATCAACTCATCCCTATGGGTAGGAGAAGATCTTAATAAATCCAAAAGGGAAATTCTGGTTGTAGTATTAGATAATTGCTCATTAATATTGTAAGGGGGTTTAAGTTGAACATTGGAAGCATGATTCCCTTTATTGGGATTTTTCAAAACAAATGGAGCTGATCCATCATTCTGGTTTGGTTCTTGTTGAGAATTTTGAGCCTGTTGTCGGGTAACGACTCCAATGGTACCTACAATGTTATATTGAAGATGCTGAACTGGTCTCGGTTGAGCGTTTATGGCTTGTTCATTTGGGAGGAATTGATTAGAAGAGGGTCGAGTAGTAACTCTTCTAGGAAATGGTTCTTCTGGAACCATAGCATCTGTGATGGGTTGAATAGGATCTGATTCATTTTCAGAACTATTCGATTGGTTTGAAGTGATGTCTATTTCACTTTCAGTATCTGATTCTATATCACTAGGATCTGGAGTTTGAATATTATGTAGGGGCCTGGTTGTGACCATGGATAAAGTTGTGTCAAATATTTGAGGATCATGATTAAGTAAATGTCCGCTAATAGTTCCTACATATCGGGTAGGAGGAGGAACATTATGATGTTCGATTTGATTGGCCACCTCTTTACCATGTCTTGGTAAAGGGTGTTGAAATATGTCTAATGATTGATTAGCATTTTGATTTTGATTTTGGGGAATGTTCTTTTGAGGATTATTAGGAGCATTTTGTTTAGGTTGGAAGGCTTGCACCTCCATTTCATTATTATCAATCAGATCCTGTATTTTATGTTTCAACCTTTTACAAGCGTTGGTAGAGTGTCCAGGCCCTCTATGGAAATCACGAGTGTAAGTCGACTCTGTATCCGGGTATAGTTGGATCAGGTTCCCGGATAGCTGGTAATTGGATCAAACCTCTTTCGAGTAATTGAGGTAAAATAGTTGATAATGGTTGATTCAATCTAGTAAATTCTCGAGGAGGCTTATCAGGCGGTTTCAATATAAAATTTTCTGTTGTTTTCGTTGCATTGATATTAGCAACATTTCTATTGTCAGTGACTCCGTCACCTACAACTTGTTTGTTTTTATATTGATTTTTGGATGTTTTCTCATCATCCTTCTTCCTAAGTTGGCCTCTCCTAATGAGGGCATCTTCTACTCTTCGAGCTAAATCTATAGCCTGATCGAAGGTAGTTAAAGTAGCAGTTGATAGCTCATAAGATATTTGTTCTTGTAAATTATTAATAAAAATGTCCAACATTTCCCTATAAGGTAGCACAAAGTGCAGTTTTCCCGTCAACTGCCTCCATCTAGCTAAGAAATCGGCAAAACATTCATCCTTGTCTTGTTTTAAGTTGTATAAATCTTTAATGGTTACATGCCTCTCGATGTAGGCACTAAATTGATGGACAAAAGATTCAGCTGTTTCTTCAAAGTTTCTCAAAGAATGAGTGGGCAATTGATAGTACCACTCTAATGCCATTCCACCTAAACTTTTTGGGAACATTTTTAGTAATAGCAAGTCATCATGTGATATATCATGACATGCTATCCTAAACATGCGAAGATGCTCTATGGGATCTTCGGTTCCTTTATATATAGGCAGGATGGGCATGGGAAAATGCTTAGGGTACGGTTGTGCTACAACTATGGGATCCAAAGGTTGACTACATATCTCTCGATAATTGTACGAGGGACGGTAAGGATCTATCTCGGTCCATACGCGAAGCTAACTGTTTCACCATGGCTTCCAGATTACTAGTTTGCCCACCATATTGGTTCGGTAGGGCATTGATATGGGATTTGTGAGCATATGATGGAGGGACATGAAGATTAGATGCTATGTTGCTATTGTGTAAATTGTTGGTAGGAAAGGTGTTATGAAGGAATTTTGAAGTTGTATTATGTTGTATTCCAGATTGTTGAAAATTGGTGTTTGGCTTCATTTTAGGTTTTTGTTTACTTGAAGCATATTGATCAATAGTTTGGCGAAGTAAAGCAGTGAAGGAAGTTTTCTTTTGTGTGGGAATGATTTTAGGCTCAATAACGGGTTCCTTAGGAGGTTGGGTAACCTGTTGTTTTGGCATGTTCTGAATCATAGTGACCATATCTCTATTGGATGGTCCAGCCTTATCACTTTCTTGATCAATGAAAGACAAGGGATTAGTGTGCACATCAAACATATGTTCCATGGCTGCTTGAGTGTCACTAATTTGCCCTTTATCAATACGAACTGCCATATTAAGAGCGCCAATGTTATTATTGAAAAATTTCCAGAAATGATCTAAGTTGTCAAAAGCAATAGTTCCATCTGGAGCTACTCTAGGGGATGAGGATCCATCCTCTTTAACATTTTCTTCTTGTTCATTGTCTTCACCTAGGTCATCTTCTGGTTGATCTAGAGTTTCTCCTTCCGGAATTGGATCTTCAGGAAGGACATTTGGGTTTCTAGTTTTATCTTCTAACCAATCTTCTTCTTCTCCTTCAGTTTGTTTACCATTCCTAAGTTTAGGCATTGTACTTAATTTAGATTTCAGCAAAAAATATATATATATATATATATATATATATATATATATATATGCAACAAGCTTAAGAGGTATATATTAATTATATACCTACTACAATATTTAAAATGAAATGTTTTGGTTTTTGTTATGTTTTTTTTAGTTTTTCTTGTTTTTGTAATAATATTGTAAAGATAACAAACAACACAATAAATGCAAGAACTAATACTGAAAGTAATGATCTAGTTTTCTATAAACAATTTATAAATATCATTAATGGGCTCGAGTTCTTCAGGAGTCATGAAGTGTTCTTCTTCAAATTGAAAATTTTCTTTCAAAAATTTAATGAAAAGAGCTATAGTGATATTATCTGTCTCAGATTCTGGTTGATAGAAGTAAAGCTCGTGGCAATACTCTCGATATAACACAGCTCGAGGAACTCTATTCCATATTTCCCTATCCGTAAGAACAACCTCTTGGTCTTCTACACGACCTAGGAACTGGTGTATAATGGCTGCGTTCTCGAGGTATTCCTCGAAGGTGAACAATTTTGAAGACACAAGAGCTCTCCTATAAGCTAACCATCTATGGCAGGCTCTCTGAAGTTCATGATAAAAGACGAGTTGATGAGGATCCAGGATTCTATCTAGGACAAGCCTCTTGATTTGTTTAAGTTTTGTTGACCTAGATGAAATGACACTTAGTCTTCTATCAAGTTCGTCCCACAAAAGTTGATTTCTATCTGTTTCAGGCACACTAAGCATAGAATTGATTTCTATGGCTGCTAATTGGTTTTCAACATTTATAGTAACTGCTAATATTTTCTTAGGAGCTACCATCTAAACATGATATGCAACTTATTAATTTTAAATGATTTGAAATGCATCTATGTTTTGGTTGTTTTATTTTTTTTGTTTTTTGTTTTCAAAAGGTTTTAAATGCATTCACGTCGGGTTCACCAAAATGTATCGCTCCAAATTTTTCACACCCTTACCTTCAGGCTATAGGATCCATGCCCGGAAGGGGGATGTGAAAAGGATGGCATGGTACCTCGGACTGAGAGGCCTTGCGAAGGTCCCGCCTCTCAGGGGAGGTGTATTATGGTGATTTTTTGATGGATGGTGGGTTCACCAGGAAACGTTTGAATGGCAGTTTCCACGCCTAGGTTGGGAATGTGTTTGATGTGTTCAATTTTAGCTTTAATCATCCAAGTCCTAGGTTTGGCCAAAATGTATCTAAGCTATTCTATATGAAATGCAGATTTAAATGAAGACAAAAACAGATTTGGATAGAAAAATAGAAAGAACAAGATGGATTAAAGACCCATACCTGATCCGGATGTCTGATGAAGGTTCTGATTTTTGAAGTAGTCAGGATCATCTGGAATTCGACAGGATCATCTCCTATCTAACAGGATCATCTGAGATCTGACGAATTTGTTAGACGAATTCGTCAGAGACCTACAAACAAAAAAATAGATGCAAAATACAGAGAATGCAACTATGATAATAGAGGGTAATGATATAAAATGATAGTAAGAACATTAAAATGATGATAATAAGCAAAAACATGAATGCATTATACTGATCTAATGACAATTTATGCTTTTATTATGCATTAAAGCTACATGGGTGAACTCCAAGATGTAGAATAATAAAGAATAACCATAGAATTAACTAAATGTAGAATAATACAGTAGAAAAAGGATGAAGAAATGCAAACTCTGGGCACTGATTGCCCCCAATGTGAACTGCAGTCGAAATCATCTCGAATTGGGTCGAGATCATCCGAGATTGTACGAGATCGTCTGAGACGAACTGAGCTTGCTCCGACTGAAAAACAATGAAGTTCCTGCAAACAAACTTGAAAAAATGCGAATGCAAACAGTGTTTTAAGATGGTCTAGTGCATGTAGAATTCGAGTTACAGGGAATTTCAGCCAGGGGAATGCCAAGGGGGAGGGCCTAGGATTAAATAGGCTTAGGAGGGAGGTTAGGAGGTTGGAGATCATCCCTATTTGGGAGATCTCCAATGGGGAGGGTCTCTAACGGCGCAGACACGCTTCTGCCCGGATTAGAGACGCCGTTGGAACAGAGACTAATTGTGAAAAATTAGTTTTGGGACAAGATCGTCTGGACGTCCTAGCCCAGACGAAATCGTCCGATCTGAGGCGATATCGTCTGATCGACGACGATATCGTCAAACGGTCAAAACAAACTCTAAAAATGGCACGGGAAATGAGGAAACGGATTAAGCGATGGTTTGGGAGCGGTTTTGGAGGTTAAAATTTGAATTTGAATTATTTACTAGAGTAAGTGTAATTATTAAGGTTTTACTGCGCCAATTTTAGGGTGCTACAAGAGCTTCATAGTCAAGTTTTTGAACCCATGTAGTTGATCCAAATTGTATTTCAATAGAATCTAGAATAGGATTATTTAAGTCAATTTCAACACAAATACGAGCAACAGAGATTACCTTTTTATCCATTGTCTATTGTGATGGTCCAACCGACTTCCCAAGCAAAAGGGCAATCTTATGCAAGATATCAGTTCTCTAGAATTCCAACGGGAGCCATGGAAGCCGCACCCATACTAGAACCTGCGATGGCTTCTCCTCTGATGGGTTGAAAACCACATGCCAAGGTTTAAGAAAGAGTCCCACTTGGTTATAGAAATAAGGACCCCCTTCAAATGCTTTGTTACGATCTACAATACAAGAGAAAACCACCATAAAATAGTTGTTCACACTCAGCATCACCTCCAAATCGCCTTTAAGATTCCAAGTCTTCCTGACCCAAGCCTCCACAAAGGGGAGAGAAATTCGAATGCCCAAAAATTTGCCAATAAGGGCATGTTTGGTTAGATACTCCACATCTTCCGCCACCGAGTCTGGTTGAACCACTAGAATTGGCCTGGCTTCACATCATTCCAAACATCCATTATTCTTTAACAAGCGGTTCCCGACATGCACTGGAAAATCCTGTTCCTTCCAGTCATTTTTAGATGAAAAAACATCACGAGCATGCACTCTTTGTGCCGGACCCGATGCCATCATGACATTCCTCCAATTTTTAGACCTCCTCCGGAAGTTGTTGCCATCCCCGCAGAGCAGTTTTTCTTCATCAAACCCTAGCAGAGTAGTTTTTCCTCATCCTATATATATATATATATATATGTATGTATGTATATACACATATACATATATGTATATATATGTATAAACATATGTATATATGCATATACACATATACATATATACATATGTATATATATGTATATGTATATGTGTATATGCATATATACATATGTTTATACATATACATATATGTATATATATAAACATATGTATATATGCATATACACATATACATAAACATATATATACATATGTATATACACACATATCCATACATATGTATATATATATATATATATATATATATATACATATACATATATACATATACATATTTATAGATATGTGTGTATATACATATATACATATACATATATATATATATATATATATATATATATATGTATGTATATACACATGTATATATATTTATATGTATATATGTATATACACACATATATATATATACACATATGTATATATATACATGTTTTTCAAGTTAGGCTTGCTATTCAAAATTTAGTTTGATATGGAAAGTGACCCATTCAAATTTATGAGTATTACTTTCCAAAGCTTCTATCTTGATCAATTGTATAGTTCATAAGTGAACAATGATAGTTATATATATATATATATATATATACATATTGTAGCCACAAAATTTGGACACACCTCCAAATTACTAATGCTATTAAAACATCATAATTTTCCTAATAACATGTACATCACCCTCAAAAACCCCTACCTTGATATTCGTGCCAAAACAATATACAAAATAGCTTAATTACATCTTCTCCGAAAAAATGGATGATCTCGACAAAACCAGACGTATCCGACAAAATTGAATGCATCCTATTTCATTCAAATCACACGTGCACCTAATTTAGGTGCCCAAATTGGATTTTGAACCTAATTTGGGCATCGCCAGCCGCCCGACGAAATCGGATGATCCGATAAATCTGGATATAGTTGTTTTTATCCAAATCAAGCCAAAGGCCTAATTTTGCCCAAGAAGCTATTTTTTTTCACCACTCACCTGATCCCTCGAAAAGAAACAATCATTTTAATCCCTCATATCTACTGTAATCAGCTCGGTTGATGAATTTTGCTGAAGAGCTTGGAAAATAGGAGTTTTGGAGATTTTTTGCAGGTTGCAGCAGGAGATATCACTGTCAAATCATCACCTAAGGAGCATTCAGCCATGAAATCAATTTCAGTATACTCAAATATTGATTTTACTTAATATTTATTACATTTTCTCACTAGTTGTATGAAATCGAATGCGTCCGATTTCGTCCTTATTACGTCCGTTTTTGTCTTCTGCTTTACAAAACTATCATTGAATTAAATCAAATGCGTACGATTTCATTCTTAGAGTATGTTTTCATATCTACACCCCACTGGGGGTAGAATTCTACATTTCTAAATATTTTATTTTGCATTATTAGCATCATAGCACTTTAATTTTTTGCAATTTCATATTATAAACTTCTGTCATTACTAGATCTAGAATCCTTTTTCATTTATGATTATAATAATCAACTTTTTACTTTCTTTACGGTTTGATAAAAGAACCGAGGGGATTTGACTATCACAGACCATGATCTACTGTGGCCTATGCAGATCCCTCTTCCCTAAATCCAAAATCTAGTGTTACTATGAAATTGCAGGTTTTGAACGTACGTCCGGTTTCATCTTATCTGCGTCTATTTTCGTATAGTGTATCCGATTTCATCAAAAATTAGACTTTCGGGTCAGGTAAGTGATCCAAATCCATTATTTCACTATTAGATTTACATTGTCTGTTCTATAAGCATCTATATTAG
Organism: Wollemia nobilis; assembly: GCA_028583015.1. Taxonomy (NCBI): domain Eukaryota; kingdom Viridiplantae; phylum Streptophyta; class Pinopsida; order Araucariales; family Araucariaceae; genus Wollemia; species Wollemia nobilis. The sequence continues at coordinate 5,821,819 of JAQPPZ010001031.1, read as the reverse complement.
ATCAAAAAATAGAAAAACCCAAAAAACATAGATTTATTACATCCTTTTACAAAACACAAAATACAAAAAGAAAGCATGTTAACTTAGAAATCTTGCATCTTAGTTAAATTTTATAAATGCTTTTAGATAGACTTGTGTGCCTTTTTTTAAAATAAAGTTGAATTGCATATAGCTAGATAGAAACTGCATCCTGGCCAAACCTAGGTTGTATGTGAAACAAAATAATCAAATCAAAAAACTACCTGACCTAGGAGTGGAAATTGCCATAGCAAGTATTTCTTGGTGAACCGCACCCCATTCATCGACAAACACCAAAGAGAGTGCAATAGAAGCACTTTTTGTCTGAGATGCAGAGTCATCTTTTTTCCTCCCCCTTTCAGGCGTGGATCCATTAGCCTGGGAGAAAGGGGCATGAAAATTTTGGGTCTACATTCTTTGGTGAACCCTATGTGAACCACACCTTAATTATCAACTTTATTTTCTTTTACTTTTCAAAAATAAACCAAACAAAATAAAATAAAAAAATCTCATTTAATGGTAGAAAATAGACTAAGTGTATCCTTCTATATAGATCTTAGGAGGACACTTATTGAACAAGAGGTTAATATCTCCTATGAATATGGTGGAACTAAATGCCAAGTAGATTTGTGGAAATACTTTGGTATCCTTGAAAAAAAATCCCAAGAAATTAGAGAAATTAAGATAATTAACATTACTGGAGCATTAGGACCTAGTTATTATTCTTCATACTTTGAAATCAAAAGAGGGTGTGAGTGTTGGCTTGCAAAAAAACGAGTTGGTGTCCACACAGACATTTATCCTTGGGATAATTACTTGGAAGAAGCCTTAGACGTCCACAAATTATTGGCATATCTAGAAAACAATGAAGTGACCCTAGAACAAAAAAGAAGATTTCAAAAGGCACCTAGGATGGTCTTTTTTCAAGAATATTGTTACGAGTTACAAGTTCAACTTGTTAACTTAGAAACCAAAGGATTTAGACGTCTGTTTCATTCAACTTCTAATAGAGGATTTCTCTTTTGAGGAAGAACATGGCATGAGCCTAGAATATTTGGAACCTATCAATGATATCCATAGGCTCTTTGAGGAATATTGAAACCATTTAATGTCATTCTCCAAAATCTTGTAAAAATTTGAATCAAAGCACAGTAAATTGTTTGCTCAAAAACAACAAAAACAACAAAAAAAAATTCTTTTTAGCATCACTAGGAAAGATGCCTAAAAACCTAAGAAGTGGTAAACAAGTGGAAACTCGCTCCAAATATGGGCTATAAATTGACCCTTATTCAAAAGTAGAAATGGAAGAAGTCCTAGTACAAAGTGAATAAGATGAAACCACTAATGATATAGATCTAGAAGTAGTACCTCAAGGAAGTGTTCATTTTCAATCCATGCAACATTTATGTGACTTTTAAAGTCAAAATTGAGCAGCCATCACTAATGTGTTGTAAATAGAATATCAACTCAAAAAGGATGATTTTTCAATGGAGGCAGCCTTAGAAGAAGCCTTTCGACTTCGCCCATAACCTGAAACATATATGAACACTTCATTACAACATGTCATTGATAAGGATCCTCCTTTAGATAATGCTGAGGATATGCCTCCTCCAAAGGATAACTCCCAAGAACAGGTGCCTGAACCACCACCAGGACAATCCATTGGTGCAAATTTTGCAACTACCTCCAATAAAAAACAACCATCTAAAAACCCTACTTTACTTTCTCAATATTTTGAACATGTATTTGCCCTAAATTCTTCTTCTCAAAAAAATAATAAAAATACACAAGTTCCAAGTTTGCCTCAACCAAATATTCAAAAAAATATGAATACTTATAAACTCCAATATCCTCCTCATACTTTGAACTCTATGTGTTAGTCTCACAATGACACTGAGAGGGGGGGGTGAATCAGTGTAGCTCTTTAAAACTTAAATCTTCAACTCTTAAAGCCGAAACAATGAAAACTTAAAATCAAATAAAGCAAACATAACAAGAGAGCATCACACAACACAAGATGTAATGAGGTTCACCGATTTGGCTACTCCTCAAAAATTGATTGTTTGGACTCCCATCCAAATCTAGCCTTTGCAAAGTAACAACTTTACAATCAATTTACCAGCACCCACTAGAAGGAGCACCAACCCCTAATTTATTTGCACCAACAAAAAGGAGCACCAACCCCTAATTTATCTGCACCAACAGAAAGGAGCACCAACCCCTGATTTATCTACACCAATAGAAAGGAGCACCAACCCCTGATTTACCAACACCAACTGGAAGGAGCACCAACCCCTAATGCCAAGCACCAACTTGGACTTCGATTCTGAACTAGAAGATTGACATAAAAATGCCTTCACTTTTACAAGACCCTGACTGGTCTATTGCTTACTCAACATTGCTCACGCAACACACACCCTTCTCACTCGCCTCTCGCTCCTCTCGCGCACTTTGCAAGATCAAATCCGCACTCTCTTTCGATGCTATTCACAGAATAATCCACTTATTAATTCTCCAAGCAACACTCCTTTTATAACATTCCTTTCTCTTTGTAACTCCAGTCATAACTCCTTCTTTCATTTCTCATACGCCACTTGTCAATTGTAACGCCTTCTTTATATAACTCCTTTTGTATATATAGAGTAGGCATTTCGTCAAACACGTTACATGCAATGAATTGACACCATATTCTCCTACCATGACTGTTCGTCTTCTCCTTGCGACTGTTAGTTTTCTCTTTGCATGTCTGTTCTTTTTCTCTTTGCATGTATGTTCGTTTTCTCCCTGCATGACTGTTCGTTTTCTATTTTAACGACTGTTCATTTTCTCCTTCCATGACTATTTGTTTTCTCCACATGGGCATGCGTCCGTTTCTTTCCATGACTGTTCATTTTCTCCACATGGGCATGCGTCCGCTTCTTTCCATGTGTACCGACCATCTTAAATGATTTCAAAACATTAAAGATTCCTTATGGGTCCACGTCACTATGCAGTCTTCAGTTTCACCATCCTGGTGTTCATGTCGCGATATCGCGACACTTTTGTTTCTCTGCCTGCCTGCCCTTTTTGAGTCGCGATTATGCGACATGTCGCGATATCGCGACACTTTTGTTACTCTGCCTGCCTGCCCTTCTTGAGTCATGAAAATGCGACATGTCGTGATATCATGACACTTTTGTTACTCTACCTGCCTACCCTTCTTGAGTCACAAAAATGCGACATGTCGCGATATCGTGACACTTTTGTTTCTCTACCTGCCTGGCCTTTTTGAGTCGTGAAAATGCGACATGTCGCGATATCGTGACACTTTTGTTTCTCTGCCTTCCTGGCCTTTTCGAGTCGTGAAAATGCGACATGTCACGATATCGCGACACTTTTGTTTCTTTTTCCTCTTCTCGGATTTCTCTCGTGAAAACACATGTCGCGATATCGTGACACTTTTGCCTCCTTGCTTCTTTTCTTGGATTGTACCCACGAAAACATGTCGCGATATCGTGACACTTTCGCCTCCTTGCTTCTTTTCTTGGCTTGTATTCGCGAAAACACAACATGTAACGATATCATGACACTTTCGCCTCCTTGCTTCTTTTCTTGGCTTGTACCCGCGAAAACACAACATGTCGCGATATCGTGACACTTTCGCCTCCTTGCTTCTTTTCTTGTCTTGTACCCGTGAAAACACAACATGTCGCGATATCGTGACACTTTCGCCTCCGTACTCTTCCTCTTTACTTTTGTCACGATATCACGACACTTCTGCCTTCTTACTTTCTCTCTCCTCCTTTAGTCGCGAAAATGTGACATGTCGCGATATCGCGACACTTTTTCTCCTTTGCTCTTTCTCTTGCCTTCGGGTCGCGAAAACGTGACATGTCGCGATATCGCGACACTTTTTCTCTCGGACTCTCTCTCTTGCAATATGTCGCGAAATCGTGACACTTTTTCTTCCGTACAATCTCTCTTGCAATATGTCGTGAAATCACGACACTTTTTCTACTTTGCTCTTTCTCTTGCCTTCGGGTCGCGAAAACGTGACATGTCATGATATCATGACACTTTTTCTCTCGGACTCTCTCTCTTGCAATATGTCATGAAATCGCGACACTTTTTCTTCCGTACAATCTCTCTTGCAATATGTCACGAAATCGCGACACTTTTTCTACTTGCCTTTTTCTCTTCCAACATGTCGCGAAATCATGACACTTTTTCTTCCGTACTATCTCTCTTGCAATATGTCACGAAATCGTGACACTTTTTCTACTTGCCCTTTCTCTTCCAACATGTCGCGAAATCGCGACAGTTTTTCTTGCTTGCGCTTTCTCTTCGAACATGTCACGAAATCGCGACAGTTTTTTCTGCTTGCGCTTTCTTTTCGAACATGTCACGAAATCGCGACAATTTTTCTTTCTTCTCAACATGTCGCGATATCACGATAGTTTTTCTTTCTTGCTCAACATGTCGCGATATCGCGACAGTTTTCTTCCTTGTGATTTTCTTTTGATTTTTAGCATATGGGCCACTTCGATCTTTTGGAAAATCATTGTACATACTTTGAAGAACCTCTTAACTCCTGTCCACTGCATCAACCGATCTGTCTGATTGTGTTGACAACAATGACAATACTGTTGCTGCACCTTGCTCAACAATCTCCCCCTTTGGAATTGTTGGCAACACACGTGCAATTTCCTGTAATTCTTCTCCCCCTTTGACAATAATACCAAAGGGTTGCTCTGCAGACTCCCCCTGAGTCCATGCACAACATTCTCAGGCACAAATTATTACAGTTAGCAAAAATTACAAACATGAGCAAAAAGATAATCAAATATATAAATGCTCCCCCTAAGAATGTGGTCTCGATAGCTAGTCAGTTCTTGGGAAGCGTGACCACTCCCAATTTATTGTGAAGGTACTCAAAAACTTCCTTGGGCAACGGTTTTGTGAAGATATCCGCTACTTGCTCTGTAGTTGGGACAAAATCCAATTTAACCTCACCTTCCACAACTTTCTCCTTCAAAGCCTTTGGTGTCTCCATAATACCTGTGTACAACACGTTGTCGCTGCAATATATTCTGCCTCTGCTATGGATAAGGAGACTGACTCTTGTTCCTTACTGTGCCACGCGACCAACCTATCTCCAAGATAGAATGCACCTCCATTGGTACTCTTTCTATCATAAAGTCTTCTTGGATAAGCACTCTAATCTCTGCTCATCATATTATAATTCTTGTTGTACCTTGCTTTTACTTATTTAGTATAGTTTGATCAACACACAACTCTCAGCTATGCAAAAGTTACTCCCAAATCAAAAGTGATCGACTCTCCAGGCAGCCTGCACATAATTTCTTCAGCCTTTTGACTACCACCTCCTCCGTGATTGATGACTTTGCCTCGCATCCATTGTGCAGCTCAATGTCTCTGGTTTCTAACGGCTGCCATGAATGTTTTCATCGCCTACATAGGTATTGACAGTGGACCATTACATCTAGCGTTGGAGCCTCAATCTATGCACAGTCATCAACACTCAATATTCTACTTCTTGCTAGGGCATATGTCAGGGCTACTCAATGTCTTAGGTGAACGTTCTTCACGTGATTCCAGGGAGCATTTCTCCTCTCTACGATCAAGGGATTCCTCGAGCAATATCTCACATTTCTCAAATAATGCAAGACTTTCTTAGGTGCATGGGCATCTTGTCCTCCTTGGTGCTTCACCACCTGGGTGCTATTCTCTCAACATCTCTACCTTGCATGTGCCACTTGGCACTCTTGATGAACTGGGTGCTAGTGCCACTGTTTGCTTTGACTCTGGCATCTCTTTGATAATGACTACTTCTTTAGAGAAAATTAATGCTCTCTTATACCAAACGATGTGTTGTATTTTTGGTTAAGAAACTCACGCCTTCCTCTTTTTCTTCACTTTCCTAGTCCCCCCTGGTTTGGTAGATGAATTGTACTCACAACATGGATTCTATTTTATCTACAGATTGGGAATGTTACAGGCTTCAAAACCAGCACCTGCCAGCTTATGCTTCCATGACACGTCGACCTGTGCTGCATGTTCTATCTCAGATAATGCCTATTAGTAGTTGCATTGAAAACCTAGCTGTTCACCATGTTGTTCTATTGAAACACATCAGTTTGACACTATCTCCACAAACATCTACATGAACTAAAAACACACTTTGACAACTATACGACAACTTCCCCTGACTACTTGCCTTTCATCCTCAGATAACCAAACAACATAGGAGCATTAAAATAAAACTTTAAGATTTCTCCCCCTGAGGATGTGCTACCTGGAGTTGCTTAGTGCAATAAAGGAGTAGTCTCCTTTAGTCCAAGGAGACACGATTTCCTCTCTTCTTTCTTTCTCCAACCTTTCTTGAACTTGGGCTTGAGTTTTTCAATTGCATCCCTATTTTGAACCTTTTCGTGAACTTGAACATTTCTCTTGGGTGGTTGTCTCTTGTGCATCCTTGATGGATGATTATTTTCCTTTCTTTGATGCACATGCTTTCTTCCCTGTCTATGTTGCATTCTTTGCGTCTGATGAAATCTACTGTCTTGCCTTAGATTAGATACAAAATTTCTTGGACAAAACCTTGCTATGTGCCCATGACCATTACATTTAAAACATTGCACATGGTGTTCAACTAGAATAACAGATGTATTTCTACCAGCATAACTCTTTGATCTATTATTCAATCCACAATAAATTGCCTTGTGACCATAATGGTTGCATCTAAAACAATAGCCATTAAAAGCATTATTATGAATAAAGTGAGAGTGATAGAACCTCTTTTGTTGTGGTTGCTTTGCTGTAGATCTCCTTTGAGATTTTCTTCCTTTTGAAGATTCAGCTTCAAGCTTTTCTTGCTTTGATCCTTCAGCAGTGGACTTCTTCTTCTCTGTAGATTTAGAAGATGAAGGTTGTTCAGCTTCACATCCAAGACCAAGCTTACACATGGGGCTTCTTTGTTGCCTTATCATTTTATCTAGCAACTCTGTGCTCTTCTCAAATTTGAGATTTGTATTGGCCTCTTCTAGTTGTTTCCTCAATAAAACAATCTCCTCTTCTTGTTTGCAACAAACAATCTCTTTCTCATTGATCTGTGACCTGAGAGTTTCTTCAATCCTTTTGGACTCTTCTACTTGCAACTTTAGATCACTAAAAACTTTGTTAGATTCCTCTTCACGTTTGCTACATACATCGACTTTATCATCCAGGTGTGACTTCAAGGCTTCTTCTATTTTCTTGGCTTTATGAATTTGTAAGAAGAGATCTTCAATCTTATCCCCATATTCTTCCAACTTCTTGGACAGTCTTCTATTCTTTTTCCTTTCTATATTCAACTCTTCAAGTGCAGCGATCAACTCACCTTCTAGATATACTTCACCCTCAAGGTTTTCATCACATACTTCAGAATTCACTCCTATATTTTCTAGTTCAATTTTCTCTTCCACAAGAATTGAAACTGACTGAGATGCCTTATTGGATGAGGATCTATTCTTCTTACCCATTGCATACTAATCCAAGATCAACCCTAGCTGATTTAGCCTAAAAAGGGAAACTGGCTCTGATACCAATTGTTAGTCTCACAATGACACTGAGAGGGGGGGTGAATCAGTGTAGCTCTTTAAAACTTAAATCTTCAACTCTTAAAGCCAAAACAATGAAAAATTAAAATCAAATAAAGCAAACATAACAAGAGAGCATCACACAACACAAGATGTACCGAGGTTCACCGATTTGGCTACTCCTCAAAAATTTACTATTTGGACTCCCATCCAAATCTAGCATTTGCAAAGTAACAACTTTACAATCAATTTACCAGCACCCACTAGAAGGAGCACCAACCCCTGATTTATCTGCACCAACAGAAAGGAGCACCAACCCCTAATTTATCTGCACTAACAGAAAGGAGCACCAACCCTTGATTTATCTACACCAACAGAAAGGAGCACCAACCCCTAATTTACCAGCACCAACTGGAAGGAGCACCAACCCCTAATGCCAAGCACCAACTTGGACTTCGATTCTAAAACTAGAAGATTGACATAAAAATGCCTTCACTTTTACAAGACCCTAACTGGTCTATTGCTTACTCAACATTGCTCATGCAACCACAGCTCGCCTCTCGCTCGCCTCTCGCGCTCCTCTCGCGCACTTCGCAAGATAAAATCCGCACTCTCTTTCGATGCTATTCACAGAATAATCCACACTTTAATTCTCCAAGCAGCACTCCTTTTATAACATTCCTTTCTCTTTGTAACTCCAGTCGTAACTCCTTTCATTTCTCATATGCCACTTGTCAATTGTAATGCCTTCTTTATGTAACTCCTTTTGTATATATAGAGTAGGCATTTCGTCAAACACGTTACATGCAAAGAATTGACACCATATTCTCCTACCATGACTGTTCGTCTTCTCGGTCATGAATGTTTGTCTTCTCCTTGCAACCTGTTCATTTTCTCTTTGCATGTTTGTTCTTTTTCTCTTTGCATGTCTGTTCGTTTTCTCCCTGCATGACTGTTCATTTTCTATTTTAACGACTGTTCATTTTCTCCTTCCACGACTGTTCATTTTCTCCACATGGGCATGCATCCGTTTCTTTCCACGACTGTTCATTTTCTCCACATGGGCATGCATCCGCTTCTTTCCACGTGTACCGACCATATTAAATGATTTCAAAACATTAAAGATTCCTTATGGGTCCACGTCACTATGCAGTCTTCAGTTTCACCATCCTGGTGTTCATGTCGCGATATCGTGACACTTTTGTTTCTCTACCTGCCTGCCCTTTATGAGTCGTGATTATGCGACATGTCGTGATATTGTGACACTTTTGTTACTCTACCTACCTGCCCTTCTTGAGTCGCGAAAATGCGACATGTCGCGATATCATGACACTTTTGTTACTCTGCCTTCCTGCCTTTCTTGAGTCATGAAAATGCGACATGTCGCGATATCGCGACACTTTTGTTTCTCTGCCTGCCTTGCCTTTTTGAGTCACAAAAATGCGACATGTCACGATATCGTGACACTTTTGTTTCTCTGACTGCCTGGAATTTTTGAGTCGCAAAAATGCGACATGTCGTGATATCGCGACACTTTTGTTTCTTTGTCCTCTTCTCGAATTTCACCCACGAAAACACATGTCACGATATCGCGACACTTTCGCCTCCTTGCTTCTTTTCTTGGCTTGTACCCATGAAAACACATGTCGTGATATCACGACACTTTTGCCTCCTTGCTTCTTTTCTTGGCTTGTACCCGCGAAAACACAACATGTCGCGATATCGTGACACTTTTGCCTCCTTGCTTCTTTTCTTGGCTTGTACCTGCAAAAACATAACATGTCGCGATATCGCGACACTTTCACCTCCTTGCTTCTTTTCTTGGCTTGTACCCATGAAAACACAACATGTCACGATATCGCGACACTTTCACCTCCGTACTCTTCCTCTTTACTTTTGTCGCGATATCGTGACACTTTTGCCTTCTTACTTTCTCTCTCCTCCTTTAGTCACGAAAATGTGACATGTCGCGATATCGTGACACTTTTTCTCCTTTGCTCTTTCTCTTGCCTTCGGGTCGTGAAAACGCGACATGTCACGATATCACGACACTTTTTCTCTCGGACTCTCTCTCTTGCAATATGTCGTGAAATCGTGACACTTTTTCTTTCGTACAATCTCTCTTGCAATATGTCATGAAATCGTGACACTTTTTCTACTTTGCTCTTTCTCTTGCCTTCGGTTCACGAAAACGTGACATGTCACGATATCGTGACACTTTTTCTCTTGGACTCTCTCTCTTGCAATATGTCGCAAAATCGTGACACTTTTTCTTCCGTACAATCTCTCTTGCAATATGTCGCGAAATCGTGACACTTTTTCTACTTGCCTTTTTCTCTTCCAACATGTCGTGAAATCGTGACACTTTTTCTTCTGTACTATCTCTCTTGCAATATGTCACGAAATCGTGACACTTTTTCTACTTGCCTTTTTCTCTTCCAACATGTCATGAAATCGCAACAATTTTTCCTGCTTGCGCTTTCTCTTCGAAAATGTCGCGAAATCGTGATAGTTTTTCCTGCTTGCGCTTTCTTTTCGAACATGTCACGAAATCGCGACAGTTTTTCTTTCTTCTCAACATGTCACGATATCGCGACAGTTTTTCTTTCTTGCTCAACATGTCGTGATATCGCGACAGTTTTCTTCCTTGTGATTTTCTTTTGATTTTTAGCATATGGACCACTTCAATCTTTTGGAAAATCATTGTACATACTCTGAAGAACCTCTTAACTCCTGTCCACTGCATCAACTAATCTGTCTGATTGTGTTGACAACAATGACAATACTGTTGCTGCACCTTGCTCAACCCTATGCATAATAGTGTTCCCACCATAACTCCTTATACGACAACACAACAAACTTATTACCTGCCACATGGCAACATCATAAACCAAAATAAAAGCAATGATCCATCACATCATCTCGAAGCTATAGTGAAGCAGTTAGCTTCACGCTTAGATCAAATTGACCCATATCATCCTACATATAGCTATAAAGAGATGTGTAATCAACCATTAGATCCTATGGTCGCTTCTAAGCCATACCCTAAATGGTTCCCTATGCCTATTCTTCTGATCTACAAGGGAACAAAAGATCCCATAGAACATATTCGTATGTTTAGGATAACATGTCATGACATCACTTATGATGATACGCTATTGCTAAAAATATTCCCAAAGAGTTTAGGAGGAATGGCATTAGAATGGTATTATCAGCTGCAAACACATTCTCTAAGAAATTTTGAAGAAACCGTAGAAATGTTTGTACATCAATTTGGTGCTTACATAGAAAGGCACGTTACAATAAAATATTTATACAACCTTAAACAAGGAAAAGAAGAAATTTTTGGAGAATTCTTAGCCCGATGGAGGAAATTTTTGGGAAAATTACATTTTGCTTTACCTCCAAGAGAAATGTTAGATATATTTATTGGAAATTTGCAAGAACAATTGTCTTACGAGTTAGCCATGACTACCATGACTTCCTTTGACCAAGCTATAGATTTAGCCAGAAGGGTAGAGGAAGCCCTAATCATAAGGGGACAAATTAAAAATAAATATGAAGATAAATCTTCTAAAAATCAATACAAAAATAAACATGTGGTAGGATATGGGGTCACGGATAATAGACCCCCTCAAAATGTTAATACCATAGATACTACAAAAAAGTTTGTGTTGAAAGCACCCCAAAAACCTCCATTGCAGAATTTTACAAGATTAAATCAATCCTTGACAATGGTTTTACCACAACTAGTAGAAAGAGGTCTAATAAAATTACCGGAGATACGACAACCTGATCCTTCTCAACCATGGTATAGACCTGACCAACATTGTGACTATCACAAAGTTGATGGACATCCAAAAAATACCTGCAGAAGATTAAAACATATAGTACAAGACCTAATTGATGAAGGAAAATTAGAAGTGGAAAGCCCACCACCAAATAAAAATCCTCAAGAAAATACTCAACCACAACAGGCACAAAATGTAAACCAAAATTTGGATATCTTTCAAAACCCATTGCCAAATCATGGCAAGGAAGTTGTGAATCAGCTAGACTATAAAAATACACCTCATCCAACAAGATATGTGGGAACAATTGGAAATTATTTACCATATCAACCTCCACCAAACATTGTTGTGCCTACTCAATCCAACATGACAATTAAATAGCTTCAAGGAAGAAGACCACAACCATCATCCTTGGATGAAACAGAAAGTGAATCAAAATCTAAAATAGACATTAGTTCACAACATGATAATACTTCAGAAGATGATTCAAGGCCAATATTACCCATTACTGATTCACTAACCCCAGAAGAACCATTTCCAAGAATCATAACCACTCGTCCTTCATCACAACAAATTCTTCCTCTCAAACAAAGTTCAACTACAAGACTACAAGTTGTTCGACCAAACAATATTGTAGGTACAATTGGGGTTGTTACTCGACAACAAGCCCAAACCCAAAATTCTCAACCTCCCACTCAAACAAATGATGTTGATCAATCACCTATTGTTCTAAAATTACCTCATAAGGAAAATAACATAATTAGATCCCAACAAAAGACTCCATTTGATATCAATGATCAACTGGCTAATACAACAACTAGGATCTCTCTTTTAGACCTTCTTAGAACTTCAACCATCCATAGAGAGGAATTAATGAACACATTAAGCCAAATGATGGTACCTCAAGATATAGAGCCAACTATTGTAGTTGACATTGTAGCTTCTCATGAAACCGACTACATTGATTTCCATGATAAAGACATTCCTCCCCAAAGTATGTTTAGAGATAATCCTCTTTATATAACAACTTTAATTGGGGATGTTTGCATCAAAAGAGTGTTAATTGATAATGGCTCATCCCTAAACATATGTACTTATGACTTCTTCCAAAGATTTGGATTTAAGAAAGAAGATTTAAGATAAACTAAAATGATCATTAAAGCTTTCAATGATGAAACACAAGAGGCTTGTGGTGTAATATCCATTCCACTACAAGTTGGTCCTAGGATTTTAGACACATCCATATTTGTTGTACCATGCCCAACATCGTATAACATCCTTTTGGGATGTCCTTGGATCAATGCCATGAGGGCAGTCCCCTCTACTTTGCATCAGTGTGTTAAATTCGAATTTAAGAATCAATTGGTCACTATTCATGGTGATCCTAGGCCATTTGAAATGTGTGCAATAGCGGAACCTGTTAATATTCCCTTTTGTCCTGCTCTTTCATCATTAGAACCTAAACCTTCAAAAACTTCTTTAACTAAATCAGAACCATCACCCTCTTCTGAATCATCAAAACCTTCTGATAAAGATAATCCCTCTACATCATATCCTTTGATAGATGAAGTTTTACAAGATTTATCTACTGTATTAGAGCCCACAAAACAAGATGACTATAATGTACAAGATTCCATTATTTTGTCTCAGTTACCACCATCCTCGCGTACAATTGGGTTACCACAAAAACAAAGGAGCATCTATCATGTTGGAAGTTGTACTTTCATTGGTGTTGGATGTGCTTTAGACAAAATTAATATTAGGTAAATGAGATTTACCTATGATGAATATGGTTTTGCTTGATGCTTCTTTTCTAATAAATATATAAAATCTAAACAAATGATGTGTGATATGGGATACAAAGGTAAAGGTTTAGGTCCCCTAGAAAATGGGATACTTGAACCAATCAAAGTAGAGGAATGGCATGCCCGATGCGGCATAGGCTATATCCCCACAAAAACTCAACCTTTTCCTTTTGATGAAGATGATCATCTTATAACATATGAGGAATACTTAGAAAAACAAGAACAATTAAAGAAACGTAAGAGAGCTTGTCAGTTTTCTTGCAACATGTTATCAGTGGTACATCCAGAGATGATAGCTAATTCAGATGAATGTGTAGAAGGGGATGTATTTTATGACATTCCTCATGAAGAAATTATGAGAAATAGGTTCTTCTTTGATGGATCTATCCCATGTATAGCTCACGTTCAAACAACTACACAAGATGAATTAGCTAACTTATCTCTAGAAGAACTTCAAGAAATGGGTGTTTCACCCGCTCCTAATTTTGAAAGAGATCTAAGCATCGAAGTAGAAGCCATCCTAAAAATTAATATTGGTACAAAAAGCAATCCTTGAATAGTTAAAATCGGGACTGATTTAAATAAATAAGAACAAACCAAATATATAGAACTTCTCATAGAATACCCTGACATCTTCGCTTGGACATACGTTGATATGCCAGGCCTAGACCCTTCTGTGGTTATGCACCACTTAGTGGTTCACCCTGATGCTAAACCCATCAAACAAAAACTTAGGAAAATGCATCCTAAAGTAGCCTTGTTGGTTAAAAATTAATTACAAAAACTCTTGGATGTAACTTTCATTCAAGCCATAGACTATTCCGATTGGATATCCAATGTTGTACCCGTAACCAAAAAAGAGGCTACTAAAATCAGAGTTTGTACTGATTTTAGGGACATCAATGTTGCATGCCCCAAAGATGACTTTCCCCTTCCTAATATGGATCAAATTATTGATTTCACAGCCGGATGTGGAATGTTATCACTTATGGATGGATTTTTAGGATATAATCAAATTCGTATAGCACCAAAAGATCAACCTAAAACTGCATTTATAACACCCTAGGGAACTTTTTGTTGGAAAGTGATGCCCTTCGGTCTAAAGAATGCAGGGGCAACTTACCAACGAGCTATGACATACATATTTCATGATATGATGTATGATATCCTACATGATTATGTGGATGACATCATAGCTCGGTCTATAAAATGAGAAGATCATATCCCTGATTTATGATGAGTCTTTGATAGACTTCGAGAATATAAAGTCCGATTGAATCCAGATAAATGTGTGTTTGGAGTAAAATCAAGAAATTTGTTAGGGTTTATAGTGTCCATGCGTGGCATAGAAATAGACCCTACCAAGATTAAGGCTATCATTGATATGCCACCACCTAAAAATTTAATAGAACTAAGGAGCCTACAAGGTAAGCTCCAGTCCATCCGATGCTTTATTGATAAATTGGAAGATAAATGTAAACCCTTTCTTAGATTGCTTAAGAAAGATACACCTTTTTATGGGATAAGGAGTGTGAAGAAGCTTTCAAAACCCTTAAGACATATTTACTTACCCCACCGATGCTTGTTCCACCTAGACTAGAGCACCCATTCATCTTATATATCTTGGCTTCAAAACTTGCGTTAGGTGCAATGTTAGCACAACATGATGAGGAAAAGAAAGAATGAGCTATTTACTACATAAGAAGAACTTTAATAAGTTATGAAACTCGGTACACTCCTTTAGAAAAGCTTTGTTTAGTTGTTGTATTCTCTACACAAAAATTGCGCCACTACATGCTTAGTCAAAAGACTTATGTTATTGCTAAATTCGATCCATTATGATATTTAATGAGTAGACCTTATTTATCAGGATGAGCAGCAAAATGGGTTCTTGCTTTGAGTGAGTTTGACCTAACCTTTATTGGGTAGAAATCCATTAAAGGGTAAGTCATAGCAGATCAACTTGCCGTTGCTCCTCTTGAATCTACTCACCCTTTGATGATAGAATTCCTCGATGAATGTCTTAATCTAGATATTGATTCTTCAGAATCATGGTCTCTATTTTTTTATGGAGCCCATTGTATGAGTGGTATAGGTGCAGGTATCATATTGGTATCCCCACAAAAATAACTTATCCCATTATATTTTAAACTCCAATTTACTTGCACAAATAATACAACAAAATATGAAGCTTTAATCCTTGGATTACGAGCAACCTTAACTCTTAATATCAAAGTACTTTCAATTTTTGGAGACTCACAACTCATGGTAAATCAAGTTAATGACATTTACCAAACCCGAGATGAGAAACTCCATCCCTATAAAGAATACATTTTAAAACTTATTTCTTTATTTGAAAAGGTTACTATAGAAGCCATCCCACGTACCAGTAATCGTTCTATGAATGCTATGGCAGCAACTGCTTCTCTTATCCCTTTGGAGTTGAATGATGATCATGCTACTATCATTATTCATCAACTCCGAGAACCCACATCATTAGAGTCATGCTTGGAACCTTTAGAAATATTTACAATTGAAGAAGCAGTTTTAGAACCATGGTATGGGGATATTTTAAAATTTCTCCAAGATGGATCATTTCCAGATGGCTTCGATAGAAACCAATGATGAGCATTACACAAGCGTGTTGTTCACTTTATAATTATCGGAGGCACTTTATATAAGAGATATTTCGAAGGCATCCTTTTACGATACCTCAATCTTACTGAATCTAAGAGAGCTCTAAGCGAGGTTCATGATGGATCTTGTGGAGGTCATTTTAGTGGCGATGCCATAGCCAAAAATCTCCTAAGAATGGGATACTTTTGGCCCTCCATGGAAAAATATGCTCATGAATATGTACATAAATGTGACAAATGTTAGAAGCATGCAAACCTTGTTCATGCTCCTGCCCAAGAACTTCAAGCTAGTTCTTCTCCTTGGCCTTTTTCAAAATGGGGTCTAGACATTATTGGAAAAATCAATCTGATTTCTTCATATGGCCATAAATTCATTATTACCACAATAAAATATTTTACAAAATGGGTAGAAGCTATACCATTAGCTTCTTGTATAGGAACCCAAGTCTCAAAATTTATCTTTAATCAAATCATCTGCAGATTTGGGATTCCATCCACACTTGTTTCAGATAATGGAACATGTTTTAAAAATAAATATATCAAGAAACTTTGTGCCAAATATAAAATTCAACATAGATGGTCTACTCCATATTATCCACAAGGTAATGGTCAAGCTGAAGCATCTAATAAAACTTTAATTAAAATCTTAAAAATATTGGTTAATAAATCAGGCCGATATTGGCATACCCAACTTTATCCAGCACTATGGGCTTATCGAACTAGTGTTCGAACCCCTACTAGTGCTTCACCCTTTGTCTTAGTATATTGCAAGCCTTAAAGTTTTTTTGTTTTTTTTTTTAATGGGGGGGAGTGAGTTTAAAAAAAATTAGACTTTTTTAAGAAAAAAAAAAAAATATATTATAAAAAAAACCCCCGAATTTTTTGAGAGGGGGGTTTGTTTTTAAAGAAAAAAAAAAAAATAAAATTTCAAAATGATTTAAAAGGAAAATTCCAACCAAATTGGTTGGGACCATTTATTATTACTGCAAAATTTGGATCTGGTGCATATCGATTGGCAACTTTAGATGGAAAATATCTTAAGGAACCCATGAATATAATGCACCTAAAATGATATTACGCATAATAGCAAATGATCTCATCACTGTACATATTTGTAAATATCTTTGCATTTACTTTAAAATTATCATATTTCAAATCATATATCAATTAGTTATATTTATCATATCTACTCATCCAAATTAAAAATAAAAATTCTGGGAACTCAATTTCATATGCCATATGGTCACATCCATTTATTATTATTTGATCGATGTTGTCAAAATTCATAGTTAATTTTGGTTTACTTTAGAAGAATTCAAAGATTATCTTGAACCACTCACAAAATATACATTTTAAATAAAATCTTGATTCTTAATATTGATTATAAATCTCTCTTGAACCAAAAACACTATTTGCTTCACTAAATAAATTTTGAAGTTTTGGGAACTGATCTTGCCACTTTTTGAACCAAGAAACACTTACACATATTAAAAATGATTTTGCACAAGGGAAGATAACACTACATAGTAGTCCTAGCTCCTTAAGTGAAAGGTTTCCCTTGCTATCCTATTATGCACATGGTTTAGAATATTGAGAATTGGCAAAAGGACAAGCTCCTCCCTACCCGAATAAAATCCCTTGCTCTTTGTCTAATCTGAGCAAGTATCCCTTGAAAAAAAAAAAAAAAAAAAGAGAAAAAAGAGCAAAATACTTTTTACTACAAAGCAATAAAATCCCCTTGTTCAAAAACAAAAAGTGAACAAGAATCCCTACTCAAAGAAATCAAAAGAAAATAAGGGGGTAATGAACTTGAATCCCTGGAATTCCTCAGTTATTTGAACACCATGGGGTGATCCTCATTACAGGTTAGGTGGCATCAAGCCGGCTTGGCAATGGTGGTATCCTTATGCATGGTGACATGTCTGTCACATTAGCGACCTTATTTTGTATAGACCAATGTCATCTTGTGGATTAGCTAGCTTTTGGTAGCTTGTATTACATAGTAGTTAAGTCCAACTGAGTGTATACAATCATGGTAAATGAACTCATCATTTGCACACACATTGGTTCTTAAAATTGGCTTGCATCATTACCTTACTCAAAATTGGTAAATGAACTTCATAAGCACACACATTTGATCCTTGAGAGATTTTGTATCATAATTAAGGTCAAGATGGAAAATGAATGCACAAATCACACACTAGTTCTTGATAAATTTGACTTCATCTTAGAAATGACCAAAATTCTCCTTGAATATTGATTAGCAGATGTCATCATCCCATCATGGATTGGTATGACTATTGGCCTATGGAATTGATCCTAAAAAATAATTACCCTTACATTTTATCTATTACTTAACAATAATACATCAAATTTCATTTCATCAACACTCATCATTCATCAAAAACATGCATTTGATCATACATAATCTATTATAACAATTACAAATTGACTTCATGATGATGGCATGAAAACAACCCTAATAAAAATCTCTTTAGGAATTTTTATGCCTAGCGCAAGTCTTTTATCCAAATTTATCATGCTTGATTATTATTATCATTGTTTAAACAACTACTTTAAGATTAAAAATAAAATTAATCTTCAAAGTCACACACATTACTTATCATCAACTACATTACTTTCAATCAACTACATTCCAAACTACTTTTGGATCATAACCCTTCGAGGTTAGCAATATAACAAAACCTCACACAAGATCCACTTCATGACTAAAGCGAGCAAACAACCTCCATAAACAATCATAAACAAGCACACATCTTTGAGGTATTATTGCTAATTGATCAAGATCGTAAGGGTATATTTCCACACACAATTACCCTTCTTTTTCAAACAATTCAATCATACTACATCACAAACATAAATTACTTCAAATTCTACTTTACTACACTACAATGATATTTTGATTAAAGCATGAGAAAATGAACATCAAAAACCATACAAACAAGAATTAAAAGCATGATTATGTAGATTACCAAAAACAAATTAACAATACATCACACATCATCAAACACATCAATAGACCATAAGCATATGTATATATATGTCATCAAAATATACAATCAATCGCTCGATTGGTATACCACAATCATGAACATCGATATACTCAATCACTAGGGGGTACACTACAAAAACTAGCTCAGTGTATCATCCCCTAGAACCTCTAGAACTTTGGGCCTCATCACCAGAAGGTGGTCTAGGCTCACGAAATGGAGTAGCCCTAGATGTTGTCCTAGACTCTGACCTCGTAGGCCTCAAAGGCATCAACTCCGAGGGTAAAGCAACCCTCTGACCCTCAGGAACAAGCTAAAAATATAGATGCTGATAGAATGAGGCCCGTTGTGTGGCCGTAACCAACTCTACCACTACTGACCTACTCCCTAAAGAATAGCCTAAAGTCACACTCTATGAATATTGAGACTATGATTGTGATGGACGTGATGGCCCATGTCCCTGCATCTGTGCTATCTGATCCTGAGCCTAGCTCACAAGGCTCTATGCCTATGAAAGTTGCACCTCCAACTATTGGATGCACATCACTTGAATGGTGATCTAACTCCTCAGACCATCATTCTCTGCCCGTAGAGCAACTATCTCTCCAACACTGCTTGACTCTCCTCTCTCTATCATAATGCCCTTCCTAGGTGAATCTGTATGAGGGGTTGTAGGCATCCCTCATTGAGGAGAGGGTATTGTCTACTCTGGTGGAGGGACATCCTGTTGTGACCCCCTCTCCTACTGGTGTTTGTCTCCTCTCCCCCTCAACCCTAAGAGGCTATTGATGCAATCTTGATGGCCATAGTCCTCCTCTCATTCGAACCCCATGGGATCAGAAACCTCCCCATGTACGAGGCCCCTCCCTCTATGATGGCCTCTATCCCTATCCTGCTCCACCTAACCTGGTAGAGCAATGTCTATGTACCTCCTAAAATACCTCCTGTAACTACCCAACAATACCCCATGCCTGAGTGAGTCTCATGGGGCAAATAGTAGCATACCACATGGTATATCCATCTATGACCCCTACATCATCACCCTCTACTAGGGCTACATCAGCATCATCCTCATATATCTCAAGAAAATGAGTGAGATCTGGTCTCCCACTCATGGTGGTAGAATCTCGTACTACTTAAGAATAAGTAAAATCTTGAACCTCTAGAATCCCTTGTACCACACCAAACTGATGTAGTACTCGATCAACATGATGAAGCTCTATCTCTCCTCACTCCATCTAGAGCCATCGCACTCACCTTATATGAGCTAACTCCTCTCGATCATCCTCCCAACCATGGTGTCCCCTCTAGGATCTCTAATAAATATGTGTCATGGTCAACTCATCTAATACCCTCCGGGCCTCCTCTAGGCCACCTCTCCTCCGTAGTCGACCCACCAAAGGACCCCATCGAAATACTATGGGTCACCCATCCTCAATGTCCTATAGAGGAAACCCCTTGGGTCTCCTCACCATGATGTGCTCCCAACACCACACCTGTAGGAATGAAGTCATAACCAAACTCTTACCCTTCTTGTACACGACCTTGAATAGGGTACGGTACAAGCGACATAAAATATAGGGACCCCATGCAAACCACATCTAGGTGTCCCACATGTCAGCCACAACCTCAGCTAATCCCCATGGCAAATACACTCCACTCTGGTGGCATACTAGCAATCCACCCACAATATTTGATAGTACCACCATTAGCCCAAAAATCCCCTCTTTCATTATTAAGCGATCAATGCTCACCCCGCTTTGCTCAATCACAAAGGACGGGTCTCCAGTCAACTTATGCATGGCCTGATCCTGGGCCAAAGACTTATATACATATTGCCCCCTAATGAGTAATCTCAAGATCCTCCATACATCCTCTAAGGTAGGAGCCATCTCCCCTATCAGCAATCAAAATGTCGATGATGCGGGATACCAATGCTCTACCAATGCTGTAAGTAGACTATAATCCACCTCAATACATGGCATCTCCACCATGTGATTGAGCCCCACTATGGTGAGAGTACTCCTCTCATCCACACTGAGAGCTCCTACCCAACTCTCAAAGCTGGTATGGTGCCACTCGCGACCCTTAAGGGTCCCTCCCTACAAAAGAAACCAAAATAATACACAAATCAGTCATAAAATTACATAAACAAAATAATAAAAATGATAAAAAAATTTCAAATTTGACTTACTATCCAAAAATGGACCTAAAGTACAAAATCGGATGTACGAAGACAAAATCGTACATCCAAATTTGCAAAATCGGATGTACGAAAACAAAATTGTACATCCGAAATTGCCAAAATGAACCTAAAATGGATGAAATTGTATGTACGATTTCATCGCTACATCTAATTTTGTCAAAATCGAATGTAGTTTCAGATGAAATCGGATGTCCGATTTTGTCGATGATCTGATTTTATCGTTGTGACTACGCGATGGCAGGCCATGATAAAAATTCCAAAAATCTTAAAAATTTGACTAAAAACTTCAAATCAGAATGGATAGAATTACTTACCCGTATGGCACCACCACTACCATCACTTCTGACATGAACCAAGTCTACCCGATGCTCCATGGTGGACATTTTGCTCATTTTCTCCAGAGCAAAATCAGCTAAAACAAGAAAGAAAAATGAATTAGGGTTTTGCCCTAATTTCCAATTTATACCCTATTTTCACCTCAAATTTTGAGTTTTGCAATAAATCATGGATTTCTTCCAAAACTCGAAGGGGGTATCCCTGATAATAACTATAAAATGAAAAATTAATTTTTTTACAAAATATCATACTTTTTCACTACTTTTTCTTTAACGCATTTATTGCTCATAAATGCGCTAAAGAGGGGGTAAAATGTAGCCACCAAATTTGGACACACCTCCAAATTACTAATGCTATTAAAACATCATAATTTTCCTAATAACATGTACATCACCCTAAAAAACCCTTGCCTCGATATTCATGCCAAAAAAATATAAAAAATAGCTTAATTACACCTTCTCCGACAAAAATGGATGATCTCGACAAAATCGGATGTATCCAATAAAATCGGATGCATCCTATTTCATTCAAATCACATGTGCACCTAATTTAGGTGCCCAGACTAGATTTTGAACCTAATCTGGGCATCACCAACCGCTCAATAAAATCGGATGATCCGATAAAATCGAATACAATCGTTTTCATCCAAATCAAGCCAAAGGCCTAATTTGGCCCAAGAACCTAATTTTTTCCACCACTCACCTGATCCCTCGAATAGAAACAACCATTTTAATCCCTCAGATCCACTGTAATCAGTCTGGTTGATGATTTTTGTAGAAGAGCTTGGAAAAGAGGAGTTTTGGAGCTTTTTTGCAGGTTGCAGCAGGAGATATCACTGTCAAATCATCACCCAAGGAGCATTCAACCATGGCATCACTTTCAGTATACTCAGATCTCGCTTTCACTTAATTTTTATTGCATTTTCTCACTAGTTGTACAAAATCGGATGCATCCGATTTCATCACTATTACATCCATTTTTGTTCTCTACTTTACAAAACTAGTCGTTGCATTAAATCAACTGCGTACGATTTCGTGCTTTGTGTACGGTTTCATGCTTAGCGTACGATTTCATACCTGTGTCCCTCTAGGGGTAAAATTCTGCATCCTAGATCTTTTATTTTACATTACTAGCATCATAGCACTGTTAATTTCTGCAATTTCATATTATAAACTTCTATCATTACTAGATCTAGCATTCTTTTTCATTTATGATTAGAATAATCAACTTTTTACTTTCTTTACGGTTTGCTAAAATAACCGAGGGGATTTGACTACCACAGACCATGATCTACTGTGGCCTATGCAGATCCCCCTTCCCTAAATCCAAAATCTAGTGTGTTGCTGTGAAATTGCAGGTTTTGAATGAAAACGTATGCATCCGATTTTTGTCGGACAAAATCGTACATCCGTTTCATCTGTTCCTATCTACGTCTCCATTTCATCTTGTTTGCATGTTGTAGGTGCAATCTAATTTCATCCAAAATCAAACTTTTGGGTCAGGTAAGTGCTCAAAATTCATTCTTTCACTATCAAATTTATATTTTCTATTCTGTAAGCATCTGTAGTTAGATCAAAAAATAGAAAAACCCCAAAAACATAGATTTATTACATCCTTTTACAAAACACAAAAATACAAAAAGAAAGCATGTCAACTTAGAAACCTTGCATCATAGTTAAATTTTATAAATGCTTTTTAGATAGACTTGTGT
This sequence comes from Wollemia nobilis, assembly GCA_028583015.1. NCBI lineage: Eukaryota > Viridiplantae > Streptophyta > Pinopsida > Araucariales > Araucariaceae > Wollemia > Wollemia nobilis. The sequence goes on along the minus strand of JAQPPZ010001031.1, from coordinate 5,798,728 downwards.
GCCTTGTCTTCATCTGAAGTTGAATTGCATCTAGCTAGATAGAAACTGCATTCTGGCCAAACCTAGGTTGTATGTGAGACAAAACAATCAAATCAAAACACTACCTCACCTAGGCATGGAAACCGCCATAGCAAGTATTTCCTGGTGAACCCCACCCCATTCATCGACAAACACCAAAGAGAGTGCAACAAAAGCACTTCTCATCCGAGATGTAGAGTCATCATTTTCCCTCCCCCTTTCAGGCACGGATCCATTAGCCTGGGAGAAAGGGGCACAAAAATTTTGGGTCTACACATATGTATATATATGTATGTATATGTATATATATACATATATATACATGTTGTTCAGGTTAGGCTTGCTATTCAAAATTTAGTTTGATATGGAAAGTGACCCATTCAACTTTATAAGTATTCAAAAAAATTATAAAACATTCAATTTTATGAGTATTACTTCCCAAAGCTTCTATCTCGATCAATTGTATAGTTCATAAGTGAACAATGATAGTTTCAAAGTTTTAAACATATAGTTCATGTTATATAAGTAAAACATTCAATATTTGACTCAAGGGAAAAACTATTTATATATCCTTAGTAAGGTATATCCCATTCATTTTTAATTCACTACAATATCATTAAGTTAAACAACTTAACATAAAAACAATAATCTTACATCAATACTTTTTAAAAATACTCCACCGATATACATATTTTCATGTTTTGCACATTGTAAAATATCAAAGTACAAATTACATTTTAGAGAATAAATTATCACATCAAAGTGTTTCTGTAACAACCCCATTTTTTACCACAATTTTTTTTATTTATATAAACATATTCAGCTTTCATGAGGTAAGGTTTATAATCATGAACTAATATAAAACCATTCTATTTGGATTGTAAGCTATCAAGGTAATATCATCAAGAGATATTAAGACTTGATCAGAGTCACTCTTGAGTAGAAATGATCAGCTTCTACAAAACCCTCATACCACTCGAATCCTAATTCTTTTTCCATACTTTCCAAATTCTATCAATTATTTTTCCAATTGTACGCTAAATATGCATCAAATATCCTATACATTTTTTATATTTCAATCCAATGTTAGTTCTCAAATCAATTCATTTCCGTAACTGGATCCCAATATGCATTCAGTTATTTCATTATCTATCATAAAGTTTTCACAAATGCATTTGTAATTTGTTATTAATTTTTTTCAAAAATTTGATCCAACATAATCTCTAATTATCTTGCTAATTTGGTTATCAAAATTCAATCCAAAGGATATTTCTCTTATCTCCAAACGATACCAAATATGCCTCCAATATTTTCTTTAACACTATTCAATTAATATCTCAAAAGAGGAAATCCCCATAAATTCCTATAAATCATCTAGCTTTAAGGTCCATATCTAAATAATTTACTTTTCTAATAAGAATCATAAATTCCATTCCTTTGATTGTCGGAGATGTTTGTAAGAGTCCCATACCTCTTCCTTGATGGACCCCAAGATCATTTATTCTTCTAGTGGATTCCATTCATTAAAAAATCCCATAATAAATCATAGTATGTATTTTATATACAAAATCTATAATTTCACTAAAATCATTACTTCCATTTACTTCCCACATAGAAAATCACCAAGCATGAATCATCAATTCATTCATCATAACAAGGATTAATTCTTAATCCCATTCATCATTTATATGCAATCATGCATCACATCTTTGCCAAATGTATATCACATACAAAGAAATCACCAATCATGAATAGATGATTCATCCATCCTTAATATTTTCATAAATAAGGATTGATATTTAATTCCAACCATCATTTATTTGGTTTATCACCAAACATCAGGAAGAGTCCCATACCTCTTCTCAAGGAATGGACACCAATCCAATCCTTCCAACACTAGAAGATATACCATTCTTCTAGTGGACTTTATATATTTACAAAATTTATCATAAATCATAATATAGTTTATTTTATTTTTCTAATTACTTTCACAATAATATACAAAGTCTATTTTTCCACTTGTTCATAAAATTTATCATTCAATTAGATATAAAATCTCTAATCAAAATGTCACTGCGAATCATCTTCTGCCCCATGCGGTCCTTCCTATTGCTACCCAAGCCCCAGGTAGTCCTGGTTTTGTCCAAGAGGATGGGACTTCCAGCCCTATCTGTAACAACCCCATTGAAATGGCCAATCCTGCGTCCCTCCAAAAATTTTCCTGTATCAAGCCAGCCAAGAGAGGGCAGACTAACGTCCCAAACCCATCTCAATCATCTCTACAGCTTAAGAAGGTGAAGAAGGAGAAAGGGACCCTGCCGCAACAAATCAACTCTGACACTGAGAGCGAAGTCAAGGGCTTGTCTCCCTAGTTTCTATTAGACATGATGGCGAACATCCTCTCCTCTACAAATGCAATGGTGAGGATCCTCAAGCACTTCAAGGGGCGTGAGACCCAGGAGGATCCGAATGTGTAAGGAATTTTCCTAGGACGGTTTCCTTTTTGTCGTCTAGTGGAAGCGATCTATATAATGGATGGTTATGTGTTTTTTATGGTTTTTCAGCTATTTTTTGACCTCCGTTGGGAGGGGTTGATGTAGCCCTCACGGGCATCACTGTTTTTTTTTATTTTTTTGGGAAATCTTCATATGGTACCTAATGTATTAGCCCAAAGGGCTCTATCTAATGGTAAAGGCTACGACCTCTCTTGTTATAAGGTTTTGGTATCCTCTTAAAAAATCCGTTTTGTATATAAATTGATCTACTTACCAAAAAAAAATATATCTAATAAAAATATCCAAAAATACTTGGTTTTTCTATTATACAAAATCATTTTTCGAATTTATATTATTTACCAAAAATAAGAGATACTTTAAATCACTCCCAAGAAATCCAAAATCATCCCTTTTTCCTAATTACCTCAAACCCATTTGAAGCAATCTTTCATATCCATTGGCTAAAGTGTCTATTTTATAACACCCATCTCACTGACATCTATTTACTCAAGTAAATTAGAGCTATAAGTCATACTTTAATCCTTCGATAAAATCCAAAAGTACCAATAAGCCATTTCTAAAGGCTTTTAAGGTTTTATAACCATACGATTCATCTATATTACTCTATGAACACAACATAATCTCATATGTAGATATAGTCCATATGTGTCAAAAGTTGAGTGATAATTTGGTCATCAACGTTTACACGGCTGAACCTTGATTCGGTAGTATGGATTGACATAAATGGACACCATCATCGGTGGATTCTGTTGAGCAAGGTGCAGAAATAGTATTGTCATTGTTGTCAACACAGTCAGACAGATCGGTTGATGCAATGGACAGGAGTTAAGAGGTTCTTCAGAGTATGTACAGTGGTTTTCCAAAATATAGAAGTGGCCCATTTGCTAAAAATCACAAGGAAGAAAACTGCCATGATATCACGACATGTTGGCAAGAAAGAAAAACTGTCACGATATCGTGACATGTTGAGAAGAAAGAAAATTGTCGCGATATCGCGACATGTTGGCAAGAAAGAAAAATTGTCGCGATATCGCGACATGTTGAGAAGAAAGAAAACTATCACGATATCGCGACATGTTGGCAAGAAAGAAAAACTGTCGTGATTTCGTGACATGTTGAGAAGAAAGCAAAACTGTCGCGATATCGTGACATGTTTGGAGAGAAAGCGCAAGCAAGCAAAACTATCACGATTTCATGACATGTTCGGAGAGAAAGCACAAGCAAGAAAAACTATCATGATTTCGTGACATGTTCGGAGAGAAAGCACAAGCAAGCAAAACTGTCATGATTTCACGACATGTTGGAAGAGAGAAAGGCAAGTAGAAAAAGTGTCACGATTTCATGACATATTGCAAGGAAGGTTGTATGGACGAAAAAGTGTCACGATTTTGCGACATATTGCAAGGAAGGTTGTATGGACGAAAAAGTGTCACGATTTCGTGACATATTGCAAGGAAGGTTGTACGGATGAAAAAGTGTCACGATTTCGTGACATATTGCAAGGAAGGTTGTACGGACGAAAAAGTGTCACGATTTCGTGACATATTGCAAGGAAGGTTGTACGAGACGAAAAAGTGTCACGATTTCGCGACATATTGCAAGGAGAGAGAGTACGGAAGAAAAAGTGTCACGATTTCATGACATATTGCAAGAGAGAGAGTACGAAAAAAAAAGTGTCGCGATTTCGTGACATGTTGTAGGAGAGAGAGTCCGAAAGAAAAAGTGTCACGATTTCGTGACATGTTGCAGGAGAGAGAGTCCGAGAGAAAAAGTGTCACGATTTCGCGACATGTTGCAGGAGAGAGAGTTCGAGAGAAAAAGTGTCGTGATATCGCGACATGTCAGGTTTTCACGACCCGAAGGCAAGAGAAAGAGCTAAGGAGAAAAAGTGTCGCGATATCGTGACATGTCGGGTTTTCGTGACCCGAAGGCAAGAGAGAGAGTCAAGGAGAAAAAGTGTCGCGATATCATGACATGTCGGGTTTTCGCGACCCGAAGGCAAGAGAAAGAGCAAAGGAGAGAAAGTGTCATGATTTCATGACATGTCGCATTTTCGCGACTAAAGGAGGAGAGAGAAAGTAAGAAGGCGAAAGTGTCGCGATATCGCGACATGTTGTGTTTTCGCTGGTTGAAGCCAAGAAGAGTAGCAAGGAGGTGAAAGTGTCGCGATATCGCGACATGTTGTGTTTTTTTGGTTGAAGCCAAGAAGAGTAGCAAGGAGGCAAAAGTGTCATGATATCGTGACATGTGTTTTTGCGGGTTGAAGCCAAGAAGAGTAGCAAGGAGGTGAAAGTGTCACGATATCGCGACATGTTGTGTTTTCATGGGCGAAACTCATGAAGAGGACAAAGAGGCAGAAGTGTCACGATTTCGTGACAGGTCGCTTTGGCACGAGCGAAGAAGAGAACCCAGCCAAAATAAGATATGTGATAGTTAACTGAAGTTATACGGTAGTTACAGGTGCAGTTGTAGAAGAAATTCATGCAGATAAAATAAGAAGAGTTAACTAAAGTCAGTACGTCAGTTATAGGTGCAGTTACAGTGAAAACGCATGCATGCACAAAAAATAAAGCGAACAGTCACTAAGGAGAATACGAACAATCATGACCAAGAAGATGAATAGTCATGGTAAAGGTATATGTGTCAATTCATTGCATGTAACGTGTTTAACGAAATGCCTACTCTATATATACAAAAGGAGTTACATATAAAAGGCATTACAATTGACAAGTGGCATATGAGAAATGAAAGGAGTTACAACTGGAGTTACAAAGAGACAATTTTGCTATAAAAGGAGGTCTGCATGGAGAATTAAAGTGCTGCTGAATAGAGTGAAAGTGCTACGAAAAGAGGGTTGGAAGAGGGCCGTAAGAGAGTGTTAAGCAGAGCCGAGAGAGCCGTAAAAGTGCAGTAAGCAGAGCCTTCAGTGTGTGTGGTATTTTGTTGAAGAGTGAGAGAGGTTGGGTTAGCAATAGACCAGTCAGGGTCTTGAATAAGCGAAGGCATTTTTATGTCAAACTTATAGTTTCAAAATTGTAGTCCAAGTTGGTGCTTGGAATTAGGGGTTGGTGCTCCTTTCTATTGGTGTAGATAAATTAGGGGTTGGTGCTCCTTTCCGTGGGTGCAAATAAATTAGGGGTTGGTGCTCCTTTTTGTGGGTGTACATAAATCAGGGGTTGGTGCTCCTTCCAGTTGGTGCTGGTAAATTGATTGTAAAATTGGTATTTTGCAAAGGCTAGATTTGGAGGGTAATCCAAGCAGTCATTTTTGAGGAGTAGCCAAATTGGTGAACCTCGTTACATCGTGTGTTGTGGAATGCTCTCTTGTGATACTTGCATTATCTGATTTAAATCTTCATTGTTTCAGTATTAAGAGTTGTAGATTTGAATTTAAATAGCTACACTGATTCACCCCCCCCTCTTAGTGTCATTGTGAGACTAACAATTGGTATCAGAGCCAAGTTCCTAAACAAGCTTAATCGGCTAAGGTGATCTTGGAAGTGAGACAATGGCAGGTGGTGAAGGATTCTCTTCAAACAAAGCACCATTGTTTGATGGAACAAATTACTCATTTTGGAGACTCAGGATACAGACATATCTATGTGCCTTGGGATTCGATATTTGGGAGTCAGTAGACAGTGGATACACAATACCCACCACTCCTCCAACTGATGCTGTCGGTAAGAAATTGTTTGAGAATAACTCTAAAGCCAAAAATGCTATCATGTGCGGTTTAGTGGACAGCGAACTGATAAATATAATGAGTTGTAAAATGGCAAAGGACATGTGGGACAAACTAAAGAGCATTCATGAAGGAGACGACAAGATCAAGGAGGCCAAGTTACAAACGCATCGAGCTCAGTTCGAAGCATTAAAAATGAATGACGATGAGAACATAGAGGCATACATGCTGAGAGTCAATGGAATCATTAATGCGATTAGAGGACTAGGCGAGGAAATGGAAGATGCAGTCATCGTGAAAAAGGTACTAAGATCTCTTCCCCAAAGATTTGATTCTAAAGTTTCTGCAATAGAAGAAGCCAAAGATCTAAATACTTTTAGTATGGATGAGATGCATGGTTCTTTGACTGCATATGAGATGAGAATAGGAAAAACTAAACCCACAGACAGGGAAGCTGCTTTTAAAGCACATAAAAATATAAAAGCAAAGCAAGAATCCGAGGAAGAAGAGACATCAGATGAAACGGAAGCAAACTTTGTTCAAAAACTAATAAGGGGAAAAGGAAAATATAGAGGAAAGCTACCATTCAAGTGTTTCAACTGTGGAGGCATTGGACACTTTGCAGCTAAATGTCCACTTAATGAGAAAAGCAAAAGTGATGAAGGTTCACATCAAGAAAGAAGTGAGCTGGAAGAAGAAACCAAATTTTAGAAAAGGCAACTACAAGAAGAAAAGTTTCATATCCAAGAATGTCAGTCCTTCAGAAGATAGCTCTGATGAGGATTCTAAAGAAGAAATAGGTGAAGCTCTTTTCATGGCATTCGAAGAAGAAAGAATAGAAGAAAAATAGGAAGGTGATAAAAAATTTGAGACTGAGGTTGAAGTAGATTTGGAAGGTGAGTTGGTCACTGCACTTCAAGAGCTGAGTATAGAAAGGAAAAAGAATAAGAAAACTTCAAGAAAGCTTGAGGATGCCAATGAAATCATAATCAGCTTAAAAGTACAGATAGACAAATTTAAGAAAATATCTGAAGATATCAAAGTACAATTAACCATGAAAATAGATGAGTGCAGCAAGCTAGAAGAAGAGATTGTTGATTTAAAGATACATCTAGAAGAGATGAATCAAAAAATGACTTGCTATCACAAACTTGAAGGAAGTTCTATGAAGCTGGATAAGATTATAAATAACCAAAGGTCTACAAGCATCAAATTTGGGTTAGGCTTCATCGAAGGAGAATCATCAAATGGATCAAAGGCCATAACTGTAGAACCCATAAAGAATGAAGACAAGATCAAGGTTGATCAAGAAAAAATGAATCATTCTAAAGAAAGCAATAATGCCAGGCAAGAGAGGAGTATTGACAATGATGGATTCACCAAAGTCAATCATCAAAGGAGAAGAAGATTTATGGCTCCCACTACAAAATGGCAAAGACCATCACCCAGGTTCACTCATTCCTTTTCTGGTTATTGTTTTAAATGCAATAGTTATGGACATAAGATTTATGATTGCAAGTACAAAGTAGGACAAAGGAATTTTTCCAATAGAAATGTTTTTTCACCATTGATGGATTATGTAGTTGAATGTTATAACTGTCATAATTATGGGCACATTGCAAGAAATTGTCGAAGTACATTTGCAGCAAATAAACATCAGGGAAGAAAATTTCAACCAAATGGTTGGAAACAAAATAGAAAATTTCTTGAAAAACAGGCATAGGCTACTGACAAAGAAAAGTCAAAACAAGTGACCAAAACTGCAATCAAACCAGAGTGGAAACAAAAGGAGCAACTCAAGGAAGAAAAGGAATCCTTGATTGTACAGACAACATTTAAAGCACAGAACAAATCTGCACCATGGATACTTGATAGTGGATGCTCAAGTCATATGACAGGGGACAAACAAAAATTTGAAAAGTTACAGAATTATGAAGGTGGTTCTGTAAAATTTGGAAATAATGATGGAGCTAAGATCGTTGGCAAAGGATCAGTTAAGATCAGTGATGGAAAAATCAAGTCGAAAGAAGTCATGTTTGTGATTGGTCTGAAGCATAACTTACTAAGCGTAAGTCAGATTTGTGACAGAGGTCATGAAGTAATTTTCAAGAAGTAGGGTTGTGAAGTTAGAACAACAAACTATGGAAAGTTGATAGCAACTGGATCAAGAACATCTGGAAACCTGTATACTCTCTCAGAGACTTCAGAAAGAGCATGCTTGATTGGACAAGAAGAAGAAAATTGGTTGTGGCACAAGAGGCTCGGTCATATTAGCTTTGACAATCTAGTAAGAATCAGTTCAAAAAGGCAAGTGAGAGATATTCCCACCATTGGTAAACCTTTAAATAGCATTTGTGCTTCATGCCAAAAGGGGAAGCAAACTAGAGCCACATTTAAAGCAAAAGAATACTTCACAAGCAAACCTTTAGAACTAATACATACTGATTTATGTGGACCCATGAGAACGCAAAGCATAAATGGTGACAAATACTTTATGTTGTGCATAGATGACTATTCCAGGATGACATGGGTACTATTTTTGAAGCTTAAATCGGATGCCTTTGAAATGTTCAAGATTTTCAAAAAACAAGTTGAGAATCAAACAGGAAAAAGGATTAAATGCTTAAGATCAGACAGAGGAGGAGAGTTCATTTCAGAAGAGTTTGTAGAGTACTATGAAAAATATGGGATTAGGAGACAGTTTTCAGCAGCAAGGACACCTCAACAGAATGGAGTGGTAGAAAGAAAGAACAGGTCAGTGCAGGAAATGGCATGAACTATGCTGACTGAGAGCAAAATAGTAGATAGATTCTGGAAAGAGGTAGTCCATACTGCAGTTTACATCCAAAATAGGTGCATGTTGAGGACGCATGAAAGCAAAACTCCGTATGAACTGTGGTTCGGTAAAAAGGCAACAACAAGATACTTTAAAGTTTTTGGAAGCAAGTGTTATATCAAAAGAACTGAAGATAATCTTGGAAAATTTGAAGATAGAGCTGATGAAGGTATTTTCCTAGGCTATTCGACAAAAAGCAAAGCCTACACTTGCTACAACAAGAGGCTAAAGAAAATTGTGGAGAGTGCCGATGTTAAAGTTGATGAAGGTAGGGAACAAGAAAGAAGCTATAAAGAAAACTACCCAATATATGAAGAAGTTATTGAAGGAGATGATGAAAAGGAAACCGAAAAGAAACAGAAAATTGACTCAGATGAGTTAAGTATTGATTCAGAAGAGGAAGAAAACAAGAAATTCAAAATAGGCAGCTGGCAGAAAAATCATCCTAGAGATCAAATAATTGGAGATCCCACAGTTGGTGTTCAGACAAGAAGAAGAGTAGTAAGTAACTACTCTCTATTATCCAGCATTGAGCCCAAAAATGTTGTTGAAGCAAGCAAAGATGAAAGTTGGATGACAACTATAAATGAAGAATTAGATCAGATAGAGAAAAAAAAAACTTGGGAGTTAGTACCAAGACCTGCAAATAAAAATATAATCGGTACTAAATGGATTTTTCGAAACAAATTGAATGAAGATGGACAGGTAGTAAGGAATAAAGCAAGATTGGTCCTGTAAAGGCTATGCACAAGTTGAAGGTATTGACTTTGAGGAAACCTTTGCACCAGTGGCCAGACTAGAGGCAATAAGAATGTTTCTGGCTTTAGCAGTTCACAAGAATTTCAAAGTTTATCAAATGGACGTGAAATCAGCATTTCTGAATGGAAAACTTGAAGAAGAGGTCTATATTGAACAGCCAGATGGTTTCCAACTCGGTAATAATCCCAATTTCATATGCAAGTTGAAGAAAGCACTGTATGGCTTGAAACAGGCACCCAGAGCATGGTATGCAAGACTAGACAACTATCTTACTCAACAAGGGTTTTAAAAGGGTATGGTGGATAGCAATTTGTATGTCAAAATAGCAAATGGCCATCTCATTGTCCTTGTTGTATATGTAGATGATATCATCTTTGGCAGCAGCAATGATGATTCGTGTAAAGATTTAGCAATTAAGATGCAGAAAGAATTTGAAATGTCGATGATTGGTGAACTTTCGTATTTTCTCGGTCTGCAAGTTAATCAAAATGAGAAGGGCATATTCATTTCTCAAGTCAAATATGTGAAAGAGATGCTAAAAAATTTCACAATGGAGGATTGTAAGCCTGTTAGCACTCCCATGATGACAGGTTGCAAGTTGAGCAAGGATGAAAAATCTCCTGATGTTGATCAAACCATGTACAGATCTATGATTAGGAGCCTCATCGTATTTGACAACTACCAGACCGAGATATCTTGTAGGCAATTTGCATGGTAGCACGATTTCAAGCGAGTCCCAAGGAGACTCATGTGACAGCAGTCAAGAGGATTCTTCGATATCTTAAGGGTACTATGGAGTATGGGTTATGGTATCCGAAAGGTAAGGACTTCACCCTTATTGCGTATTCAGATGCAGATTGGGCAGGATGTGTCGATGACAGAAAGAGTACCAGTGGAGGGGCATTTTATCTTGGAGACAGGTTGGTTGCATGGCACAGTAAGAAACAAGAGTCAGTTTCTTTATCCACAACAGAGGCAGAGTATATTGCAGCAACTACGAGTTGTACGTAGGTCTTATGGATGAAACAAACCCTGAAATATCTTGGCATTAACTTTAGTGAGCCAATTTTAGTTAAGTGTGATAACACCAGTGCCATTAACATCTCAAAGAATCCGGTTATGCATTCTCGCACAAAACATATTGCTATCCGATATCACTTTCTGAAGGAGAAAGTTGTGGAAGGTGAGGTAAAGTTGGATTTTGTTCCAACTATAGAGCAAGTAGCGGATATCTTCACAAAACCGCTGCCCAAAGAAATTTTTGAGTACCTTCACAATAAATTGGGAGTGGTTATGCTTCCCAAGAACTGACTAGCTATCGAAACCACATTCTCAGGGGGAGCATTTATATATTTGATTATCTTTTTGCTCATATTTGCAATTTTTGCTAACTGTCATAACGTGTGCCTGAGAATGATGTGCATGGACTCAGGGGGAGTCTGCAACAGCCCTTTGGTATTATTGTCAAAGGGGGAGAAGAATTACAAGAAATTGCATATGTGTTGCCAACAATTCCAAAGGGGGAGATTGTTGAGCAAGGTGCAGAAATAATATTGTCATTGTTGTCAACACAGTCAGACAGATCGGTTGATGCAATGGATAGGAGTTAAGAGGTTCTTCAGAGTATGTACAGTGGTTTTCCAAAATATAGAAGTGGCCCATTTGCTAAAAATCACAAGGAAGAAAACTGTCGCGATATCGCGACAAGTTGGCAAGAAAGAAAAACTGTCGCGATATCGCGACATGTTGAGAAGAAAGAAAACTATCACGATATCGCGACATGTTGGCAAGAAAGAAAAACTGTCTCGATATCGCGACATGTTGAGAAGAAAGAAAACTATCGCGATATCGTGACATGTTGGCAAGAAAGAAAAACTGTCACGATTTCGTGACATGTTGAGAAGAAAGCAAAACTATCGTGATATCGTGACATGTTCGGAGAGAAAGCACAAGCAAGCAAAACTATCATGATTTCGTGACATGTTCGGAGAGAAAGTGCAAGCAAGCAAAACTATCGTGATTTCACGACATGTTCGGAGAGAAAGCGCAAGCAAGCAAAACTGTCACGATTTCGTGACATGTTGGAAGAGAGAAAGGCAAGTAGAAAAAGTGTCACGATTTCATGACATATTGCAAGGAAGGTTGTACGGATGAAAAAGTGTCACGATTTCGTGACATATTGCAAGGAAGGTTGTACGGATGAAAAAGTGTCACGAGGAGAAAAAGTGTCACGATATCGCGACATGTCGGGTTTTCGTGACCCGAAGGCAAGAGAAAGAGCAAAGGAGAGAAAGTGTCACGATTTCGTGACATGTCGCATTTTCATGACTAAAGGAGGAGAGAGAAAGTAAGAAGGCAAAAGTGTCGCGATATCGCGACATGTGTTTTCGCTGGTTGAAGCCAAGAAGAGTAGCAAGGAGGCGAAAGTGTCGCGATATCGTGACATGTTGTGTTTTCACGGGTTGAAGCCAAGAAGAGTAGCAAGGAGGTGAAAGTGTCGCGATATCGCGACATGTTGTGTTTTCACGGGTTGAAGCCAAGAAGAGTTTCATGATATCGCGACATGTTGTGTTTTCACGGACGAAAGCCATGAAGAGGACAAAGAGGCAGAAGTGTCACGATTTCGCGACAGGTCGCTTTGGCACGAGCGAAGAAGAGAACCCAACCTAAATAAGATATGTGATAGTTAACTGAAGTTATACGACAGTTACAGGTGTAGTTGTAGAAGAAATTCATGTAGATAAAATAAGAAGAGTTAACTAAAGTCAGTACGTCAGTTACAAGTGCAGTTACAGTGAAAACGCATGCATGCACAGAAAAGAAAGCGAACAGTCACTAAGGAGAATACGAACAGTCATGACCAAGAAGACGAATAGTCATGGTAAAGGTATATGTGTCAATTCGTTGCATGTAACGTGTTTAACGAAATGCCTACTCTATATATACAAAAGGAGTTACATATAAAAGGCGTTACAATTGACAAGTGGCATATGAGAAATGAAAGGAGTTACAACTGGAGTTACAAAGAGACAATTTTGCTATAAAAGGAGGTCTACATGGAGAATTAAAGTGCTGCTGAATAGAGTGAAAGTGCTACAAAAAGAGGGTTGGAAGAGTGCCGTAAGAGAGCATTAAGCAGAGCCGAGAGAGCCGTAAGAGTGCAGTAAGCAAAGCCTTCAGTGTGTGTGGTATTTTGTTGAAGAGTGAGAGAGGTTGGGTTAGCAATAGACCAGTCAGGGTCTTGAATAAGCGAAGGCATTTTTATGTCAAACTTATAGTTTCAAAATTGTAGTCCAAGTTGGTGCTTGGAATTAGGGGTTGGTGCTCCTTTCTGTGGGTGCATATAAATTAGGGGTTGGTGCTCCTTTCTGTGGGTGCAGATAAATTAGGGGTTGGTGCTCCTTTCTGTGGGTGCAGATAAATCAGGGGTTGGTGCTCCTTCCAGTTGGTGCTGGTAAATTGATTGTAAAATTGGTATTTTGCAAAGGCTGGATTTGGACGGTAATCCAAGCAGTCATTTTTGAGGAGTAGCCAAATTGGTGAACCTCGTTACATCGTGTGTTGTGGAATGCTCTCTTGTGATACTTGCATTATCTGATTTAAATCTTCATTGTTTTAGTATTAAGAGTTGTAGATTTGAATTTAAATAGCTACACTAATTCACCGCCCCCTCTCAGTGTCATTGTGAGACTAACAAATTCTCAGCACTGCCAACAGACAAGGTATTAAGGTGGAACAAAATTCCCATAGAGTCGTCGATTAAAGCTCAACTAAGATCCACAAAGGTTAAATTTACATTATCATACAAAATTTTATGACGACAGATAGATAAGGTTTGCAAGATAACTCTGATGTGGGTGCAATGTTGGTTGTAGATCGAGGATGGTCTCAATTTGGATGTGGTGAAACCCAAATAGAGGCAAAAACTAGACCAATTTTTGGTTAAAGAGATTTCATTTCACCATAATTTAGTCTCAAAGATAAACTACCAACCAAGGAGGACAATATAGGAGTTCTATCAGTTGCTTCACACAAAGGTCACCTTAAGTGTAGCCAATGGTAATACAACACAACATAGACAATTGATATGGATGACATAACAAAATCCTAACTCATCCTTGATAATCATTAATAGGGCACCATCGAATGATAGAAAGGCTTAGTTTGAAGTCCATTTTGGTATAAACAACATAAACACCGAATCCATGGGAATGAGAATGGGAGTCCTTGAGTTCTGACATGCCTATCCCAATATTGGTGATCGATTGATAATGATCTAATGATATTGCAGATGTACTAGTTTTGATCCCCCGATGACAAATGAATTTTTGTGCACTGGAAAGGTAACCACATATGGGGAAAACTTGAAGCACGTGTGATCAACATGAGATAAAGGTAAAGCAAATCCTAATCAGGGACTACCAACACTCTGGATTCTAGTCGAATGATCTTAATCAAACCAAAACAAAGCTTAAGGTTGTAGATGTAATGATATTAAGCTAGTGCATAAATGAGGATGATGTAGATCCCTATTGGTTCCCTTAGATGGACTGGGTTGGGAGTAATGCCAACACAGAATTTGGCTCGTACAACTCCAACTTGCAGAGTTTGATTTCATATAAGTCCATTTATCCCCATATTTGCATAAATATTACTTATAAGATAATAATGAAATATTATATGGCTTAATATTTATAAGTCGATATTGATATTACTATTGCGTCTCATTTTAGAATGGACATGTGGTCACAAAATGTTTTTGACGGATAATATAAATTTGATTCCATTATCAAAATTGTAGTCAATATTCGACTATATCATTGAGAAGAAAAACACAATCTAAATAGACATAATGGCTTTACTTTCAAAATAAACAAGTATTCAACAAGACATAAGTGAATTAGAATGGAAAGTCCCAACCTAGAACTCCAGCAGTTGAATGCTTCCCTAGTGCTTCCTTAAGCTCTTCTTCTATTCCAACCTTCTCCTTCCAACCATCCTCCTCTTTTTCTCAACCTCCATGGCCATTTATAGCTTTATTTCTTCTTAGAAAATAAAGAGGTTTCTAAATATATGTATATTTTATTTATTTTGCTTTCTTTCTTTCAGAAAATATGCTTCTAATTATATATATATATATATATATATAATTTATTTTATCTTCTTTTTCTCACCCAAGTTAAAGCTTCCTTTAATATATATAAAAGAAGATCAAATAAATTATATATATATATAGATAGCTCTTATCTCTATGGATTTCCTTTCCATTAATATATATATATATATATATATATATATATATATATATATATTAATGGAAAGGAAATCCATAGAGATAAGAGCAGATCTTATCCACTATTTCCACCTTCCCAAAGTAGTCATATGAAGGAAAGATTTAAATATACAAGGTAGTTTTTTTCATGTTTTAATATAATTTAAAATTGAACAAGCTCATAAAAACAAACTACCTAATTTCCTTCTAAAATAGGATCAACTAGATCCAACAAGCATGCTCAACAAAATAAATCCTTTATTTTTTTTTAAATTGCTCCATTTAAATATTTCACAAAATCATTGCATGATATTCTTTTCAATATTTTCTAAAATAATTTGTAAAATGCAAAACATTATTAATGTGCATTTTCAAAGTAAAATTCAATTAATCTAAACTCATGCAAATTAATCATGAAATCAAATATAAAACATGCACTAATGGCATACAAGCACTCAATGCATGTGCTCAGTATCCCCCATCATTGTTTTCCTTTGATTGTGCGGGACTTTTTAGAGTAATTCTCAAGTAAAACCCCCATCAGGGAGGTAATTAGTGATGATAGGATTATGAGATTTACCTGTTGATTTGTCATAGTCATCATTTCCCTTTGGTGGTCATTCTTCCACCTATGAAAATAAATTTTCCTACAATCAAGCAACACAACATCATTTTCTTTTGACAAATATAATGCAACTATATTAAGCATTGAAACCGGCTACCATTACACAAATAGCAACTTAAAAATAGTCCTCCAAGGTGGTATGTGACATACTCCCCCCTTAGATTAAACATAGTCCTCTGTGTTTTCCTGCATTATTACATAACAAAAAATAAAACATAGTTTTTGGCATAGTTTCCACTTTGCATAAGTGGTCCATAGTTCAGCCTGTATTATTACATAGCATCATTAAATAAATAAGGATAGTGTCTTTTTAGAATATTGCGCTTCCTCATAGTCTTGAAGTGAAACTCTAGAATTTTAGTTGATTCCATTGTAATGACTTAGAGCTTCACCATCATTCATGAGTGATAGAGTATATTCCCTTCTAAATTTGGACTTTCGATGACAATGTGGATTTTGTGATTCATCACAATTTTACTTGTTCCTACATGTTGTGGGCATATTTTTGCATAATGTTGTCCTTTACATGTAAATAATCCCCCCAAAGGACCTACATGTTTCTTTCCCTTTTCCTGCACAATGGAAGATGATTCTTGTAACTCATTAGTCTCGGTTTTCTGGAGTCCCTTCTTGAAGCAATCTTGCTTCTTTTTTTTATTTTTTTCTTGCTACCACTTCATAAAACCAACACTCTTTCTCTTCCTTAAAATTTTTCGTTGGGATTTTGACAAAATGGCATAATTTAAAATAGAACTTTTTTCTTGTGAATTGGACTTGACTCGCAATGTCCTAGATTTACACTTTTAAGCTTCCAAGTTATCTAGTAGTTGGCCTTGTTGGACCAGTTGTTCCTTAAGATCATTTACTCATTATTTAAACTCAAAATTCATCGCAAAAAGGTCCACCATAATGTGTCCTCTTCACTTCCTCTAAGACTTTTAGTTCGCTTCATCTTACAAGATAATGTGTCCTCTTCACTTCCTGCTTTAGGGGCCATTTCCTGATATATAAAGGATGGTGTTAGATTACAATCTTTCCTCGAGTTTTAATTCTAACTTCTATCCCCTATCTTTAATGTTTTAATTGATAAATATCACCTTTGTTCAAGGCTACTATTGCTAGTCTATTAAGGCTATAACAAACTAGCTTACTCATGGAATAGACACTTCTTATATAAAAATGCATGTTTATGACCTTCCAGAGTTTTAGTCTACTCACACACAAACATATTGCTTTATGACATATTCAATGCTTAAATAGCACAAAGCACATCTACTAAATTACGACAAAGCAAGATGATATCTTCAACCATGGTAAAGGTTTAGGTTACGACTATCTTTGGGTAAACCGTTGCTAAAAAAAATAGCAATCTACCAGAATTCATCATGGTTGAGATGTTCAGATTCTTGGCCAAAGGTCAAATTGTAGTGAGAATTAATTAAAGAAAATATTATTTTATCTTGTCTTGTATACTACAGTATGCCAAATTTAGATATACCTAGAATTTTAATCCAATAACATCTATAGTCCAATGATGGGTAGTTCTATGACTATGCTCTTTGAAATATATCGAAGCTCATTATCTTCTTTTAGGCCATATTTAAGGACTAAATTTCAACTCACTTAATTCTTCTTCACACAATGTTCCACTTCAAGCCATTTGGCCTAGAAAATTAAAAAGTTATCCATAATAATTTTATAACCTTAATTCAAGGGGATATTTAGCTGATTTGCACCAACTTATGATCCATCTTGTTCATACGCACTTGAAAATAAGGAGTAATTCAAGAAACATAGATGTCGAGCAGTTTTCCCAAAAGAGTCTATGGTACACCGCTTAAAACCCATGGAAGGAGGGTTCGCTTAGCTCTTCCACTTTCGAACTATGGATCTATTCATGGGGAATAGAAACTTAGACATTGACAATCTCAAGTACTGACTTGTCTTTACCAAGCGTACAACGTTTAGAGTTGTGGGATTTTATGTTTTGAGTTTCTCTCATGCTTATACTTTCATGCCCAAATATTTTGCTAACCTATATCTAACTAGAATCTATTAGCTAGCCTAGGATTTGATACCAACTTTAACAACCCTATTTGTTACAACAATTTTATATATATACATATTTAGCACTCATGAGGCAAGGGTTATAATCATGAACTAAGATAAAAACCATTCCATTTGAATTGTAAGCTATAAAGACAATAGCATCAAGATATATTAAGACTTGATCAGAGTCACTCTTGAGTAGAAGTGATCAGCTTCTACGAAACCCTCATACCACTCAGATATGAGAATGATGACCAAGCGTTAGATTACATACCTCTTAAAAGGGAAATCACCCTTAACCATATTGTTCGCTAAGACCAGTATATAGGTGAATGCCTTGACGATGGAAACCCATCATAATGAAATAACATAAAAAATGGTTATTCATGGATCTTAGATCCTATCCACATCTTCTTGATAAGATAAAAAAATCACTACACGTGATTAAAATTACATAATCCTTGGAATACCATAATTACATTATCTTATATCTCTTAAGGCTTATTTGTCCACCCTTTTTATTTAGGCAACCCTTTTGTTATGAATTAATTAAGTTCATTATAAAAGGATATTATTTGTCCATCATGGGAGTGCCCACTCTGAGTTTCCACTCGGATTAATCCATAATTTGTTATCATAATGATTTAGGTTATACCAACCATGAATGTTTATGAGGTTGACGTAGTTCGATTAATCCTTTAGGATTGAAATCCATTACATTGTAGCACCCTAAAATTGGCACAGTTAAACCCTTAGTAAAAAGATAAAAATTTGAATTTTAACCCCAAAACCGCCCGTTAACCGCTCCCCCCATTTTTTACACCATTTTTAGGAGTTTTTTTTACCGTTGGACGATATCGTCACCAATCAGTTGAAATCGTCTCAGATCGAACAAATTCGTTTGGAACAGAACGTCTAGACAATTTTGTCCCAAAACCAAATTTTTATAATTAGCTTTTGTTTCAACAGCCTCCCCAACTTGGGCAAAAGCGTGTCTGCGCAGTTGGAGATTCCTTTGTTGGAGATCTCCCAGATTGGGATGATCCCCAACCTCCTAACCTCCATAAACTAGGATTTTCTTAGTTTATCCCCCCTAGCTCTTCTCCTGACTCTCTCCCTGGTTGATTTTCCCTACCATTTAGCTTTTTTTGTGTTAAGACGTCCTATCTACCATTGTTTGCACTCATAGTTTTAAGTTTTCATTACAGGTTTTCACTGTGCTTCAGTTGGAGGAAGCTCGGATCATCGCAGGCGATTCCACATGATTTCAGACAATCCTATCGCAGATCGACGATGATCTCGTACGATTGGAGGCAATATCGATAGCAGTTCAGATTAGAGGAAATCAGAGCCCTGAGTTTGCATTTCTCATATTCCTTCCTTATTTTATTATGCATTAGCTTGATTATTTTTCATTCTACATCCTAGATTTCACCTCATTTAGCATAAATGCATGATAAAGTTAAAACAAGTTATTAAAACAATGCATTTCCTTTAATTTGCTATCTAGATTTATCAGTTAAGCATTTATACTCTCATTTCTATCATTTTGCATTATTCTTGTAGTTGCATTTTTGGTTTTTGGTGTCTATTTCTGTGGTTGCAGGTTTCTAACAAATTCGTCTGATGAATTTGTTAGATCGACAACAATCTTGTCTAATTTCAGATGATCGACTGTGATCTGGGATGATTTTGTACAATCGCAGACGATCTTGTCATATTCGAGATGATATGGACTCATACAAGCTTTAGAATCTTCATCAGACATCCAGAATTAGATGCATTCTTTCTCATTTAACATATTCCTTATATTTAGGATTCATCTATTCTTTTTGTATTCATATAAATCAGCATTTTCATATAGAATAGCTTAGATTCATTTTGGCCAACCTAGGAATATGAATGATTGAGTATAAAATGAACACATCAAACCCATTCTCAACCTAGGCATGGAAACTGCCACTCAAAGTTTCCTGGTGAACCCCACCATCCGTCGAAAATTCACCCTTATACCCTCCCCCGAGAGGCACGACCTTCAAAGGGCCTCTCATTTTGAGGTATTGTCCCATCCTTCTCGCATCCCCCTTTCGGGCACGAATCCTATAGCCTGAAGGTAAGGGCATGAAAATTTTGGGTCAGTACATTTTGGTGAACCCAACGTGAAACTAAAAGCCTTTTGAAAACAAAAAAATAAATAAATATAAATATAAATATAAATGCATTATTAAGAACATCTAGAATCATTAGAAAATTGTTAAAATTGCATATCAGATTTAGATGGTAGATTATAATAAAATATGAGCTGTCACCATAAATGTTGAAAATCAATTAACAGCCATAGAGATTACGTCTATGCTTAGAGTACCTCAAAAAAATAGAGTCCAACCTTTGTGGGACGAACTTGATAGGAGATTGGGTATTATTGAATCTAGATCTGCAGAACTTAGGCAAATTAAGAGGTTTGTCCTAGACAAAATCCTGGATCTCAATCAGGTGACTTTGTACCATGAACTTCAGAGAGCTTGCCATAGGTGGTTAGCCGATAAGAGAGCACTTGTGTCTTCTGAATTATACACCTTTGAGGAATACCTCGAGAACGCAGTTGTAGTACACAAATTTCTATCTCGTATAGAGGATCAAGAAGTCGTTCTTATGGATAGAAAGAGATGGAATAGAGTTCCTAGAGCTGTGTTATATCGAGAGTATTACCATGAACTTTATTTCTACAGGTCAGAGTTCGAAACAGATCATATTACTATAGCACACTTTGTCAAATTTTTGAAAAACCATTTCCAATTTGAAGAGGAGCATTTCATGACTTCTGATGAACTTGATCCTATTAATGATATCCATAAACTATTTATAGAAAACTAAGTCATTCTTTTTACTATTGTTATTCTTTTTGCAACTAGAATGCTATTTGTTATCTTTATAATAATATTATAAAACACAAAAACAAAAACATTTCCCTTTTAAGTATTATAGTAGGTATATAATTAAAATATATACCTCTCAAACCTATTTCATATATATATATAAGTATATATATTTGCTGAAATCTAATTTTAAGCACAATGCCTAGACTTAGGAATGGAAAACATACTGAAGAAGAAGAAGATTGGTTAGGAAAACCATTAAATAACCCAGATGTCCTTCCTGAAGATCAAGTTTTGGAAGAAGAAATCCTAGACCAGCAAGAAGAAGAGCTTGCTGTAAGAAATGAACAAGAAGAAAATGTTAGAGAGGAAGGATCCTCATCCCCTAAAATGTCTCCGGGAGGAGCTGTCACTTTTGAAAACATGGAACAATTCTAGAAGTTCATTAATACTAATATTGGTGTTCTTAATAGAGCAGTCCATATGGACAAGGATCGAATTAGTGACACTCAAGCAACTCTAGAAGATGTATTTCACACACGCACTAATCCCTTGTCCTTTATTGATCAAGAGAGTGATCAAGCTGGACCATCCAATTTGGATATGGCAGCTATGATCCAGAACATGCAACAAAAACAGGTTACCCAACCATCTAAAGTGCCTGTTAGCAAGCCTAGGGTTATTCCCACACAAAATAAACCATCATTTACTGCTCTATTTCACCAAGTTATTGATCAACATACTTCAAATCAACAAAAACCCAAAACAAAACCAAACACCAATTACCAACAATCTAGGATACAACATAATACTACTACAAATCTCCTTCATAATGCTCTTCCTACCAACACTTCACATAATAGCAATATAGATTATAATACTTATGTTACACCGTCGTACACTCATAAATCCCATGCCTATGTCCCATCGAACCAATATGGTGGACAAACTAGCAATATTGAAGCCATGGTGAAACAATTAGTTTCCTGCATGGATCAGATAGATCCCTACCGTCCCTCGTATAATTATCGAGACATGTGTAGTCAGCCTTTAGATCCTATAGTCATAGCACAGCCCTATCCTAAAAATTTTCCTATGCCTGTCCTGCCCATATATAAAGGAACGAAAGATCCTATAGAGCATATTCGTATGTTTAGGATAGCATGTCATGATATATCACATGATGACTTATTATTGCTAAAAATATTCCAAAAATTTTAAGGAGGAATGGCATTAGAGTGGTATTATCAATTACCCACTAATTCTTTGAGGAATTTCAAAGAAACAGCTGAGTATTTTGTTCATCAATTTAGTGCCTACATCGAAAGGCATGTGACCATTAAAGACTTGTACAAATTAAAACAAGACAAAGATGAATTTTTTGCTGATTTCCTAGCTATGTGGAGATAGTTGATAGGAAAATTTCACTTTGTGTTACCTTATAGGGAGATGTTGGACATCTTTATTAATAATTTGCAAGAGCAACTATCTTACGAATTATCAACTGCTACCTTGACCACCTTCGATCAGGCTATAGACTTAGCCAGATGAGTGGAAGATGCTCTCATTAGAAGAGGTCAGCTTAAAAAGAAAGACGATGAGAAAAAATCTAGAAATCAATATAAAAATAAACAAGTTGTGGGTGATGGAGTCATTGATAGTAGAAATATTGCTACTGTTAATGTTGCGAAGACAACGAAGAAGTTTATACTGAAACCTCCCGATAAACCTCCTTGAGAATTTACTAGGTTAAATCAACCTTTATCAACCATTCTACCACAATTATTAGAATGAGGTTTGATTCAATTACCAAATATCTAAGAACTTGATCCAACTATACCCGGATACAGAGAAGATTTACATTGTGACTTCCATAGAGGACCTGGACACACTACCAACTCTTGTAAAATATTAAAACATAAAATATAGGACTTAATTGATAACAATGAGATGGAGGTGCAAGCCTTTCAACCTAAGAAAAATCCTCCTAATAATGCTCAAAAGAACATCCCCAAAACCAGAATTAGAATGCCAATCAGTCATTGGACATATTTCAACATCCTTTACCAAAACATGACAAGGAAGTGGCTAATCAAATTGAACATCATAATGTTCCCCCTCCTACCCGATATGTAGGGACTATTAGTGGGCATTTACCTGTTCATGATTTGGAAACCTTTGACACAACTTTATCCGTGGTTACAACCAGGCCTCTATATAATATGAAGATAACTGATCTTAGTGATACAGAATATGAGACTGAGAGTGATATGGAAATCACATCAAATCAATCGAATAGTTCTGAAGATGAATCAGATACTATTCTCCCTATCACAAGTTATATGGTTATATAAGAACCATTTCCAAGAAGAGTCACTACTAGACCATCGTCTCACCAATTCATTTCTAATGAGCAAGCCATAAATGCTAGACCGAGACCCATTCATCATTCGCAGAATAATATTGTGGGTACCATCGGAGCTATTACTAGACAACAGGCTCAAAAATATCAACAAGATCAAATGTAAAGCGATGGATCAACTCCATTTGTTTTGAAAGTTCCTAATAAAGGGAATCAGGCACCTAATGTTCAACCTAAACCTCATTACAATATTAATGAACAACTATCAAATGTTACAACTAGAATTTCTCTTTTGGACCTTTTAAGATCTTCTCCTACACATAGAGATGAATTAATGCTTACATTAATCCAGATGATGGTACCACAAGACATTCAACCCGAAGCCATGGCCAATACTATAATAACTCATGAAGTTGATTGTATTGACTTCTGGGATAGAGATATACCGCAACATAGTTTACATAAGGATAACCCCTTATATATTACTGCCTTAATTGGAGATGTAGCAATTAAACGAGTCTTGATTGATAATGGTTCATCTTTAAACATCTGCACTTTTGACTTCTACCAAATATTTGGGTTTAGAAGTGATGAAATGAAAAGAACTGATATGATCATAAAAGCTTTCAATGACGAAACACAAGAAACGTGTGGAGTTATTACCATTCCATTGTAGGTTGGTCCGAGAACCTTGGATACGACCATGTTTATTGTACATTGCCCTGCATCGTACAATATACTCTTGGGTCACCATTGGATCAACGCGATGCGAGCCGTTCCCTCAACTTTACATCAATGTGTTAAATTCGAATTTAAGAATCAGTTGGTTACCATTCATGGTGATCCTAGACCCTTTGATATGTGTGCTTTGGCAGAACCTGTTGGAGTTCAATTTTGCCCTGCTCTGTCATCCACACATCCTAATTCTCATTACCCATATAAACGTGTGAAACACACACCCACAACACCATCTACTTCTTCTCCATCAGTTCTACCTCTACATATAGCTCAACCATCCTCTAAACAAACCACATTAGGACCTTAGAAAGATCCTAATCCCACAACCAATGCCTCTTGTTCTACTCCTATAACTTCTATACCTATAATAGGCCCATCCATCGACATATCTACACCATCTATATCCACCAAAGGCATAGTTTCCATATCAGAAGACGTAGGAGATGTTCCTTATACCTCTTATGCTCTTACTGACGAGCTCTTACCCAATTTATCTAAAATTCTTATATCAGATAAAATGAATGCTTCTATGCAAAATTCCCTTATTTTAAATAATTTGCCACCATCTCCTCGTACCTTGGGCCTCCCACAGCCTATGGGAAGTATTTACCAAGTCGGGAGCCGTGCTTTTATTTATAAGGGATATGACTGGGGTAGAATACCCAAAAACATCAAGACTCATTATGATGGATATGCTTGATGTTATTTTACTAATGAGTATATTAAAGCCAAATATATAATTCTTAAATTGGGATATAAAGGGAAAGGTTTGGGACCTTTCCAGAATAGTATGAAAGAACAATTTGAGGTAGAGCCATGGCCTGCCCGATGTGGTGTGGGCCTATTTCCTATTAAGGGTCAGTCCTTCCCATTTGAGGATGATGACCATCTCATATCATATCAAGATTATTTGGATGAGCGCGATGCTTTGTGTTTAACGAATAAGCTATGTACATGTAATATGTTATCTATAGATTATCCTAGGATGATCGTTGAATTTGGCGATGAGTTGGAGGGAGATATCTTCCATGATGTCTTCGTTGAGGAATTATTACATAATGAATTTTATTTTGATGGCTCTATACCTAGTATAGCCCAGCTTGAGGCCATGACTCCTCAAGACGAGTTATCCAAGCTAACCTTGGACGAATTACAGGAATTGGGTGTCTCACCCGCCCCACCTAATTTTGAGAGATATCTACACATGGAAGTAGAAAATTTCATAAAAACTAACATTGGAACCGAGGATAATCCTCACATAATCAACATTGGATCAGAATTGATTCAAGAAAAATAGGATAAATACATTGCATTTCTTAAAGAATATGAAGATGTCTTTGCTTGGACATATGAAGATATGCCAGGTTTAGACCCTTCTATAGTTATGCATCACCTAGTAGTCCATCCGGATGCTAAACCTGTTAAACAGAAACTTAGAAAAATGCATTCTAAAGTGGCATTACTAGTCAAAGGGGAGTTAGAAAAACTCCTGAATGTTATTTTTATACAAGCCATTGATTATGCTGAATGGATCTCGAATGTAGTTATAGTAACTAAGAAATAAGCTACCAAAGTTAGGGTTTGCATAGACTTTAGAGATATTAATGTTGCATGCCCTAAAGACGATTTTCCTCTTCCCTATATGGATCAAATCATTGATTTTACTATTGGGAGTGGGATGATATCCTTAATGGATGAATTTTATGGTTATAATCAGATCAAGATAGCTCCTGAAGATCAGGCTAAAACAATATTTATTACCCCTTGGGGGACCTTTTGTTGGAAAGTGATGCCATTTGGTTTGAAGAATGTAGGTGCAACATATCAACGAGCCATGACTTATATATTTCATGATATGATGCATGATATACTACATGATTATGTAGATGACATTATAGCTCGTTCTATTAACGAAGATGACCATTTAGATGACTTGAGAAAAGTATTTGATCGGTTAAGGGAATATCTTATCCGATTGAATCCAGCCAAATGCATATTCGGAGTTAAGTTCGATAAATTATTGGGGGTTATAGTTTCTTTACATGGCATCGAAATTGACCCTCTCAATATTGTGGCTATCACTGATATGCCCGCACCGACAAATATATCTGAATTACAGAGTTTAAAAGGTAAGCTTCAAGCTATCCGTCGCTTCATCGATAAGTTGGTGGATAAAACGAAACCCTTTCTTAAGCTTCTTAAGAAGGATGTCTCTTTCCATTGGGACAACGAATGTCAAGAAGCATTTGAACTCCTCAAACAATATATTCTTAACTCGCCTGTGCTTTCGCCACCTAGACCTGATCGCCCATTTGTCTTGTATATTTCTACTTCAAATTTTGCCTTAGGAGCTATGTTAGCTCAACTGGATGATGAGAAAAGAGAGCATGCCAATTATTACATTAGCAGAACATTAATCAGTTATGAAACCCTCTACACAGCATTAGAAAAGTTATGTCTAGCAATCGTATTTTCTACACAAAAACTATGTCACTATATGCTCAATCAGAAAACGTATGTTATTGCTAAATCCAATCCTTTGCGGTATCTTATGAGTCAAACTTACTTATCTGGTCATACAAAAAAGTGGTTTCTTGCTCTAAGTGAGTTTGAACTCACGTTTATAGGATAGAATTCTATTAAGGGTCAAATCATAGCAGATCAATTAGCTGTTGCACCCTTAGAGTCTACCCATCCCCTCATCATTGAGTTTCCTGATGAATGCCTTAAACTAGAGGCAGACCATCTAGAGCAATGGTCCTTATACTTTGATGGAGCCTGATGCATGAGTGGGGCGGGTGCAGGTATTATTCCAATATCTCCATAGAAACATCTTATACCTCTGTACTTTAAATTAACGTTTGCTTGTACTAATAATACTGCTGAATATGAAGCTTTAGTCCTTGGCTTGTGAGCTGCCTTGGCATTGAAAATTAAAAATCTATTAGTTTTTGATGATTCTCAACTTGTTATAAATCAAATTAAAGATGTTTATCATACCAAAGATGATAAATTGTGTCCATATAAAGCATATGTATTACAATTAATATATTTATTTGATCAAGTTACCTTGGAAACTATTCTTAGAACTAATAATCGTGCGACTGACGCTATGGCTGCAGTTGCATCTCTTTTACCCTTGGAGTTAGATGACGAATATGCTACCATCATTATTCATTGACTCCAAAAACCCACTTCAAATAAATCATGCTTAGAACCGTTGGATGTGTTTCTAATCAACGAAACTACTCCTGAACTTTGGTACACTGATATATTCAATTTTCTTCAAAATGGGACCTTCCCTGAAGGTTTTAATAGAAACCAGTGTCGGTTATTACGTAGAAGAGTAAGTCACTTCGTAATAATTGGCAATATGTTATATAGGAGATCTTTTGAAGGTATCCTACTAAGATGTTTGAATCTAGAAGAATCTAGATCAGCTTTAAGTAAATCCCATGAAGGATCTTGTGGGGGACACTTTAGTGGTAGCGCCATTGCTAAGAAGCTCCTTAGGATAGGATATTTTTGGCCTACCATGGAGAATGATGCACATGATTACATGCACCATTGCGACAAGTGCCAGAAACATGTTGACCTTGTCCATGCGCCTACACAAGAATTGCAGGTTATTTCATCTCCTTGGCCCTTTTCAAAATGGGGCTTAGACATCATTGGAAAAATCAATCATGTGTCATCTAATGGACACAAATTCATCATAACCGCCATCGAGTATTTCACGAAGTGGGTTGAAGCTATGCCCTTAGCTTCTTGCACTAGAACCCAAGTTTCCAAATTTATTTTTAATCAAATTATTTGTAGGTTTGGAATTCCTACAAATCTCATCTCGGATAATGGAACTTGTTTCAAAAATAAAGATGTCAAGAAATTATGTCAAAAATATAAAATTCAACATCGTTGGTCCACTCCCTATTATCCTCAGGGTAATGGCCAAGCAGAAGCATCTAATAAAACATTAATTAAAATCCTCAAAAGACTGGTCAATAAATCCGGCCGAGATTGGCACATTCAATTATATCCTGCTTTGTGGGTTATCGAACTAGCGTTTGTACCCCCACGGGCACTTCACCTTTTGTTTTGGTTTATGGCGCTGAAGTAGTTTTTCCCTTTGAATTAGAAGTTTCTTCTTTGGCTCTACTACTTCAAGATTCTAAAGTAGGATATGAATATCGTGCTGGCATATTTAGTCAGCTGGAACTCCTAGATGAGAAGTACATCAATACTTTGGAACATCTTCGAGCCTACCAGAACAAGCTTAAACAAGCATACCTCAAGAAAGTTCATCATCGATCCTTTGAGATCGATGACCTTGTCTTAAAAGAAAATAAAAAAAATACTAATGCAACTAAAGATATTAAGATAAATTCGATCCCAACTGTCTTGGACCATATATTATCACTGCAAAATTTGGCTCGGGAGCATACAGATTAGCTACCTTATATGGTAAAAATCTTAAAGAACCTATGAACATTATGCATATTAAATGCTATTATGCATAAATATGGTCATTTCATCATTGTATATATTGTTATTTTGCATATTGTTTCATTTTAGTAATTCATATAAAAATTTCAAAAAACAGTAATATTATTTATTCTTTCAATTCATAAATTAAAACCAAAATATAACAATCTTCAAAAACATTTTCTATTTTTGCACCTATCAATTCTTGAAGTATTGCAGTCATATTTTCAATTATTTTAGATAAATTAGCATTTATTTGGAATCCTGAATATCTTGATTTTATTTGGTATGATTATTAATCTCTCTTATATCAAATTCCACAGTTGAATTAAATAAAGTTTTGAGCATAGAGAATTGATCTTGTTATTTACTTGAACCAAGTATATCTTTTCACATTAAAATGATTTCATTGCAAATTCAATGTGATGCTACATAGTAGAAGTGGTTTCTTGAGCGAAAAGTTTCCCCTGCTATCCTATCATGCACATGGTCTAGAATCTTTGAGAATTGACAAAAGGACAAGCTCACCCCTACCCAGAATAAAAATCCCTTGCTCTACAGCCAATCCGAGCAAGTATCCCTAGTATAGGAAGAAAAAGAAAAGTCAAAGAAAATTAGAAAAATAAAAATATCATTTTGTACCATCGCAGCAATATTTTAGCATTATCTCAGTTCCAAGAAAAAATACAAAAAAAAAAGAGAAAGAGAAAAGAAAAAGCAAAAAGCAATAAAATCCTTTTCCCTACCCCTTGAAAAGAAAAGAAGGGTGAATGAGCTTGAATCCTTGGAATTCTCAATTATTCGAAAACCGTGAGGTAAGCCCCATAACAGGTGGTTTGTGCCCAACCCGCTTGGCCTTAGGTAACTCCTACCGTGGTGATATGTCTGTCACATTAGCGACCTTCTTTTGTACAGACCTATGTCCGCTTATGGATCAGCTAGCTCTTGATGACCCGACTTACATAGTAGTCTGGTATGGTTACATGCATATAAATCATGGTCAACGAACACTTATTTGGTTAATTCAAATTACTTGTATCAAATTATCTTGCTCAAAATTGGTAAATGAACAATACAATTGCACACACATTTGTATTTGAGAGATTTTGTATCATTTTGATAAATCAAGATCGGTAATGAACTCACATATGCACATGAGGGTTCCTTATAAATCTACATTTTATCTTTGAGATAATTTAAAATATTTATGCAAATCTTTTGGAATAATTTCATCTTCTTATTTGAGAACATTTTCTTAGCGTAAAAACAATTAAATATTTTTTTTTTCAAAATCCAAAATTTTCTTTCAAAACATGTTCAAAAATCTAGCATTAAAGTCACGTTTATATATACTTTCAAATTTCACAATGATGGTATAGTTCCTAAAACCTAAACTGGAATTTTATGCCTAGTGCAAGTCCTCATCTTATATATTTTCTGTTTATCTCAAAATCAAAAATCAATTATGCAAATTATTTTTGGATTTCACGATGATGGTATAAGTCTATACCTATAATTCTATGCCTAGCACAAACCATTGTTCTAATTTTATTTCTCATTTATTTAATTCATAAAAACATATGGCTTACATCATTATGTTACACAATTGTGCTTTAAAAATAACGAACACCTTTTTCTATTTCATTTCATTATGTCAACATTTAATTTTGCAACGATGGTATAATTCCTAGGGAATTGTTCAAAATATTATCACACTTAGGAATTTTATGCCTAGAAAAAATCATATTTTTAATATTTCATGCATAATATTTTCATGAAAATCTGAAAACAAATCATCACCAT
Organism: Wollemia nobilis; assembly: GCA_028583015.1. Taxonomy (NCBI): domain Eukaryota; kingdom Viridiplantae; phylum Streptophyta; class Pinopsida; order Araucariales; family Araucariaceae; genus Wollemia; species Wollemia nobilis. The sequence continues at coordinate 5,768,711 of JAQPPZ010001031.1, read as the reverse complement.
CATCATTTTTCATCATCACAACACAAAGTCTTAAGACAGTCTCTTAAGCACTCTTTTACTTTTAGCAATATTTCTACACTGGTATTAGCTTGATGACCTAGCGAGCAGGGGCTCCATGAAATGGTCATATAACAGCGACAATGTCCTTTGAAATTATTGTTAGAAGTCCCTTTATTTTTCATCAAATCACACCACAAACAACCAATTTTTTTACATCAGATTATTTCATTTAAATTTTGCAGCATGACATAAAATTATATTATTTCCAACGACATAATTACATGAATAATCAATCAACAATTCAAAATTTAAAGCATCATAAAACATATGGACAAGTCATATCACAAAAATATCATATCTATATATATATATATATATATCTCAAAATTATGTACATCATATCAAAACTAGATTGGTATGCTACAATCTATACCCTGGCATACTCAATCCTCTCAAACATATACAATCTATAGTCAAAAGAAGCTAGTCTCAAGAAGCCCTCGAGCTCTCAGCCTCATCTCCTCTCCTTCCCTGGCATGGTGGAGGTGGTCCCATCGAGGTCCATGTTGTATCACGGTTCCTCGACGTCGATCGTGAGGATGTCCTCGACGATCCCATCATGATCGGATTCGCAATGGGGGGTGGCAACGATATCCTCTGGGTCTCTGGAATCATGTGATAGTACAATATTTGGTAGAATGTGGTCTGAGCAATAGCCTGTGCTAGATCTTGAGTGCTTGCCCCTCCACTCTAAGCCCTGAGTTGTGTAGCCTCATCCTGCAGTATCTGCACCTAAGCCCAGAGGCGGGCACTCTCCATTCAAAGAGTCACCATCTCGTTGATCTCCCCCACCTCAATACTCTTGCCCTTATTGGGTGATGGTGGCCTATCCCTCTTCTAAGAAGGGAGTCCCTCCTCCCTCCTCTCTGGCTGCTGCGGTCTCTCCAAATCTTGTGGCACTCTCCAGTGTCTCTCTTGAGGAGACCATTGCTGATCCCTCCCTCCACGACTCCTCACTGCATCGATGGCATCCTGGTGCTACCTCCCCATATGTTGCACCATAATGTGCATCAGATCCTATGCCCTTGTCATCCGAGGAGGGTGGATGCCTGCATACCAGGCATCATACCCATCTGTGACCCTAGCATCATCCCCATCCACTAGCTGAATGGGGGCATCGTCAGCATCTTGACTCCAGAATCGCTGCATATATGAATCCCCACTTAGTGTAGTATTATCCCAGATAGTTTGAGAGTACTCGTAGTCTCTGAGAGAAGGGATCCCATGCTGTAGACCAAACTACCTCAAAACTTGGTCATAGCGGTGGAGCTCTACCTCTCCCTGCTCCATCCTCAACCAGAAGACTCGCTTGATGTGATCCAACTCCTTTCCATCCTCTCCCCACCCTGGATTCTCTCTCCATGGCCTCTAGGTGATCTGGTCAGGGATGAGGTCATCTAGCAACCTTTGGGACATCAGCAGATCTATCCGTCGTTGTGACCCTCTTTGGAACCACCAATAGAAAACTTGAGGTCTCTCTCGATCAACCCTTGTTAGTGGAAGCCCTACCGGCCTCTGCATCTTAATGTGCTCCTAGCACCAAACCTGTAGTAGCAATGTCAATACTAGACATTGACCTCCCTTGTATATGACCTCGTATAGGATCCTATACAAGTGGCATAGTACAAAGCTACCCCAAGCAAACCTATAGCCGTGGTCTCTCATATCGTAGACCACATATGAGAGTAGCCACAGTAACCTACATCTGCTCTGGTGGCATAGCAGTAGGCCACCCACTACCCCTGCCAAAACTTGAGTCAATCAAGATGCCCCATGCATTTGCCTCAATGTCTCTATGTTCACTCCACCCTTCTCCAGGGTGAAGCTAGGGTCTCCACATAGTCGCATCATGGCATGGCCCTGATTGGCCATAGGAGTCATCAATCGCCCATGTATGGGGATCCTTAAGATCCTCCATACATCCTCTAGAGTGGGAGCCATCTTCCCTGTCGATAAATCGGAAGTAGGATGACCCCGGATACCACCTCTCTACTAGGGCTATCAATAGCCCCATTTCTATAGGTATTTGTGGCATCTTTGCCACATGTTATAGTCCAACCTCCGATAGTCGATCTTGCTCCGCCTAGTTGAGTGCGACTACATCGTCTCTGAGCCCCTCATATTTCCACTCCTAAATTTTTAGTAATCCCCTCTGCAAAATAAATAATAAAACAACAAAAATCATTAATAGATAATCATTACAATCAGTTAAATCAATTTCATCTTATAAAAAAATGATATCATCCATTATTGGACGATATCGTACTAAATTAAGTCAAATCATCCTTGGTAGGATGAAATCGTCTCCTATTTCACAACTTGGGGATCGCCCCTTGTTGGATGGAATCGCCCCTATTTCATCGATTTCGCCCCTAGACGAAATCAGCGATATAGGGACGATTTCGATGAAATTGGGACGATTTCGTCCCAACGTCGTCAATGACCTAAAAATAGCCGCGATACCCCAAAAATAGTCAAAATTCAAATTAAAAATCACACAAATCAAATTAAAAACATAATATGTCAAGTTTAGATCCCTACCCGCAACCCGTGTCGGACCTTTGTCGATCTGTGTGTCGTTTCCACCATTTTGCCTGCAGAGCTCTGAAACAGCAAAAGTGAACAATAACAATGAATTAGGGTTTTACCCTTTTTTTTTTAAAAAAAACTTTTTTTTAATTTTTTTTTTTTTGCTTTTTCGCGCTTTTACCTCAAACGTTCAATTTGGGTAAAAACTCGGAAGGGGCACCATAGCAAGCAGTTGTACGATTCAACCTAGAATCATTGTCTAAAAAAATGGAATAAATTTTTGCTTTCTCGTAAATCAAGAAGAACTCGTCTTTAACGCATTTTCTTTAGAAAATTCGCTAAAGAGGGGGTAAAATGTAGCACCCTAAAATTGGCGTAGTTAAACCCTTAGTAAAAAGATAAAAAATTGAATTTTAACCCCGAAACCGCCTGTTAACCACTCCCCCCATTTTTTGTGCCATTTTTAGGAGTTGTTTTGACCGTTGGACAATATCGTCGTCGATCAGACGAAATCATCCCAGATCGGACAAATTTGTTTGGAACAAAATGTCCAGACGATTTCGTCCCAAAACCAAATTTTTATAATTAGCTTCTGTTTCAACAGCCACTCCAACTTGGGCAGAAGTGTGTCTGTGCAGTTGGAGATTCCTCCATTGGAGATCTCCCAGATTGGGATGATCCCCAACCTCCTAACCTCCCCCTAATTCTATATAAATTAGGATTTTCTCAGTTTATCCCCCCTGGATCTTCTCCTGACTCTCTCCCTGGTTGATTTTCCCTACCATTTAGCTTTGTTGTGTTAATACGTCCTATCTACCATTGTTTGCACTCATAGTTTTAATTTTTCATTGTAGGTTTTCACTGTGCTTTAGCTGGAGGAAGATCGGATCGTCGCAGGCGATTCCACACTATTTCGGACAATCCTGTCACAGATCGGTGATGATCTCGTATGATTGGAGGTGATCTCAATGGGAATTCAGATTGGGGGCAATCAAAACCCTAAGTTTGCATTTCTCATATTCCTTCCTTATTTTATTATGCATTATCTTGATTATTTTTCATTCTGCATCCTAGAGTTCACCTCATTTAGCATAAATGCATGATAAAGTTAAAATAAGTTATTAAAACAATGCATTTCCTTTAATTTGCTATCTATATTTATTAGTTAAGCATTTATACTCTCATTTCTATCATTTTGCATTATTATTCCAGTTGCATTTTCGGTTTTTGGTGTCTGTTTCTGTGATTGCAGGTTTCTGACGAATTTGTCTGACGAATTCATCAGATCGACGATGATCTTGTCTGATTTCAGATGATCGACTGTGATCTGGGATGATTCTATACAATCATAGATGATCCTGTCATATTCAGGATGATCTGGACTCCTACAAGCTTCAGAATATTCATCAGACATCCGGAATTAGGTGCATTCTTTCTCATTTAACATATTCCTTATATTTAGGATTCATCCATGCTTTTTGTATTCATATAAAATGGAATTTTCATATAGAATAGCTTAGATTCATTTTGGCCAACCTAGGAATATGAATTATTGAGTATAAACTGAATACATCAAACTCATTCTCAACCTAGGCATGGAAACTGCCACTCAAAGTTTCCTGGTGAACCCCACCATCCATCAAAAATTCACCCTTATACCCCTCCCTCGAGAGGCGCGACCTTCAAAGGGCCTCTTATTTTGAGGTATTATCCCATCCTTCTCGCATCTCCCTTTCAAGCACGGATCTTATAGCCTGAAGGTAAGGGCACAAAAAATTTGAGTCAGTACATACATTATGATTCTTGACATCGTAGCATATATGAGATACTCAATTAAGCAAGATTTACATTCCATTACATTCTACCTTTTTGCATCCATACAACCATTGAATACATCAAGTGCTAGCTTTTAAAAGGTAAAGCTGGCTAACTACATCATTCATAATTTCCCAATATATTCCAAAAATAATTAACATAATCGTATATCATTAAATAATCAACATATTAAAGTTAAGCATACATTATTTGCATCATAGTACACATGGTCATAATCTAAGAATTGCATAAGTTTTTCATCAAGCATTTAACCATATCATCCACTTAAATTATTTTCATTTTAAAGTAAAAGCAACATGCACAAGAATTAACACATCAAACCACAAATAGAGTGACACATTGTTTATCCTGGGAAACCTCATGGGGAATAAACCCAACCTCCAAAATATGTACTTTCCTCATATTCATAAACTTAGGATATCAAATATTACAAATATAGAAGGGCCACTATGGGTCCCTTTCAAATTCATTATACATGTCAAGGAATACAACTATTCCTTATCAAATTCATGATGCAATTAGGAATTTTCCTAATTTCCTTCTCTAAGTCATCATTATATCATTAAGGTATTTCCCATACCAATAAGGACTCCAAATGCTCCTTTAAACTCATGACGCAATTAAAGAATCTATGTATTCTAATTCATCCTAATAATTTTCATATGTTTATAATAATCATCGAAATCTTATTTTGGAGAAGTCATATCGATGTTAGAGAGAACCATATAAGTCCCCTCAACAATGAATTCCAAATTTATTCTACATAATTAACACAACGTCAATTAATGAATTAATGTCCCATACCATTAATTCATTAATAAACCATTCTTCCTAAATTAATAATTTAAGCTAATAATCCAAATTATCTATCATTTCGCAATCATATCCTATTGTAACAACCCATGTCAACCACATTTCTCCTTAATATTTGGTTAATACAAGTAAATGCTTAGAGGTTTAGCATGGGTAATATAACGCTCATTATACTAAATTTATTTCCTTTTATTATATACAATTCAATAGAGGTCTAATTCCCTATTGAATACAATATACTTATCTATTCAATTGATTCTCAATTGCTATCAAATTTGCTTCCTAAATTTGATCCAAAAATTTGTCCCTTTCCTGGTGCTTTCAGCGGCGTAAAAGGTTTAAAATGATTGTGGCATGGTGGTTATAGGGGCGGACTACGTGAAGATCTGTGTGGTGGCTTCCGGGGCGGACAACGCGAGATCATCGTGGCAGCCATAAAAGCTGGACAGACTCGCCGGATTCATGGCAACTACCGATTCCACCATGTAAATACAAAAAAAAAAAAAATTGATCCAAAATTCATTTCATTACTTTCCAAATCCTATCAATTATTTTTCCAATTGTGAGCTAAATATGCATCAAATATCCTATACAATTTTTATATTTCAATCCAAGGTTAGCTCTCAAATCAATTCATTTTTGTAACTGGATCCTGTTGAGGTGTGATTTTGTCCGATTACAAATATCACCCAAAAATTAGGATCATAATCCTCTCTTGCAAAGAAAATATGTTTCTCCAAGGTTCTTTTACATAACACGTTATGAATTTATGTCAATTAAGTGCACAAAACATCTTAGGGATTAACAATCAACTGTTAACAAGGGGCCTAGGATAATAAATATTCTGATCTTGAAATCATTACTTGCATTTTCATTAGTATAATTTACTTTCTCAAAATGAATAAACTTGCCTTTTAAAGCTAATATTTGAGAATGCAAATCTATTTTAAAATATGAAATTTGATTAAAAATTCTTTTAACCTTATATTAAACTTGCATGAATGTTTTAAAGCATTTTAATTCAAAACTTGCATTTATTTCATGAATGAAGCTTAAAATCAGATCTAATAAATGATGAATAAAATAAAAACCCTAATTATAAAATGTGAAACACTTTATAATCCCTATGTTTGGGTCTCTAGAATATTCTCACTTTATAATCCTTGCTTCTTTTCATAGAATATGAATAATTAATGTGTATGAATTCTAATTATAAATTTTTGTACTTTATAATATAAAAATTAGAATTCATATAACCTTTTAAACCAAATATTTATTAATTAAAATATTTGAAATAAATAAATAAAAATAATTATTATGTATGAATTCTAATTATAAAGTTTTGTATTTTATAATATGAAAATTAGAATTCACGTAATCTTCTTAATGTGATGTTTATTTATTTTCAAATATTCATTTTTTTAAATAAAGGGGTAAAAATTTATTGATAAAAAGTCTGGATTACAGAGTACAACTGAGCTTCCAACCAGGACTCAAATAAACAGCCAAACAGGCTAAAACCACTAGACTAGAATGACACCCAAAAAAGACAACAAGAACAAACCACATTAAGTCTGTACATCCTTGTGGATCAACTCCCATAGGCGTTGAGAGTCCCCAGATGGGAGACTCTCCCAATTATCGATACTCCAAGGATCCAGCAGCTCAGAAGCCCTTTTGGCCAGGTAATCAACAACCACATTCCATTCCCTTGGAATGTGCACAAAGGATATAAATTCGAACTCTTCACTCATTCTGAGAATCTGAACGGCTACAGAGGCCAACTGCCAATTAACTTCCTCCACCCTTTTACTTTTTAAAATATTAACCACAATTTGAGAGTCAGACTCATAGATAATCCTATGCCAGCCAAGAGAAAACCCCCTCCGCAAGGCCTCAAGAATTGCAAGAGCTTCCATAAAATTGTTGGAGTGAACACCTTTATAAATGGAAAAGAAAAAACTGACACCACCAGTAGAATCTCTCCCAACACCGCCAATGCCAGCATGTCCAGGATTACCCCTGGATGATCCATCAGTATTAATTTTTAAAACTCCTCTAGGGGGTGGCCTCCACCTACCATCTCTCCTAACCTTCTTGCTGAGCTGAGGAACCCTACTAGGGCTAGAAGAGTTCACACCATCCCCAAAGAGACCAAGGGCTTGTTGTACCTTCTCCTCCCTAGAATCCAAAAGAGGGTCCACATCACATTTGCTATGGATGGTTTCCTGAACCATATACAGGATCCTTTGCCAGATCTGTTGAACAGCCAAATAACTACCCTGAAATATGCGTCGGTTTCGTTCGAGCCAAATTTTCCAGATGATGCAAGAAGGGCCCAAATTCCAAGCCACCCGAAGGAAGGGGGCCTTGGCCGGAGGTCTACCTAGACTACTCCAAAACTCCACCAGGGACAGCACATGAAAACATGGATGGTTCCAGGCGCTCCACCAATGGTGCCAAATGTCTCTAGCAAAGGAGCATTGGAAAAATAAATGAGAAGAGTCATCCTCATTCTTACTACAAAGGACACAAAAAGAGGGACCCTGAAATCCCCTCTTCCTCACATTATCCCAAGTGAGGCATTTATTACGAGCTACCAACCAGAGAAAGAAGTTACATTTTGGCTAGGCAAATTTGTTCCACACCTTTTTCCACCAAGTGACAGGAAGACTCCCATACTTTTGCTTATCAAGAACTTGATAACCATAGGCTACCGAGTAGGTTCCCTTAGGATCAGGGTTCCAAGCCAGAATATCTTTACCCCTCAATGAAGAACAAGGCCTCCCCATAAGAATAAGAGCAAGCACCTCTCTGTCCTTGGCCAGTCCCCCCTAGGGCCATTCTTGTGGATCTTTCCACCTGTACATCTCCATATTTCCAAAAGACTAGATTTTTTTAAAGTCCTCCACATGAGACCAACCTACTTCCAAGAAAAAAATGCTTAGGGAACGTAACCTAGGATATTGATTCAAGATAGGAGGGTGGCCATCCCAAGAATCCTCCCAAAAAAGAGCATTTGATCCCTGATTGCAAATCCAGAACAAACCCTGCTTGATTAAATTAGCTCCTCTTTTCAGAGTGTCCCAGATAACTGAACCTTTCCCAACCAAGCTGACTCTAGGGATCTCAGCCTCAGAAATACCTCTCAAGTATTTACAAGATAATATTTTAGCCCAAATATGATCTTGAGAGGTACACCATCTCCAATAAAGTTTTGCAGCCAAAGCCTACCCAAAAAGAGTTGTCTGTCGCAACCCAAGGCCTCCCTCTTGCATCGGCCTACATATAGAATCCCACCTAACCAAACTCCATTTAGATTGATCAAGTTTTCTAGACCATAAAAATTGTCTTGACAAAGCATCCATGTCCTTGATGAAGTGAGAGGGAGCTATTTGTACAAAACATCTATAAATGGGTAAAGCTTGAACAACAGATTTTAAAAGCAACACTCTACCTGCAGTGGATAGCCATCTGAAAGTCCAGTGATTCACCTTCCTTCTAAACTTATCAAGCATAGACTGCCAAGAAGATCTAGGTAGAGGATGAGATGAAATTGGAATACCAAGATAAATGAAGGGGGAGTCCCAACCTAGAATCTTAGAATGCGAGCAATCCTGGCTTGAATAAGAGGAGGGGTATTGAAGAAGAAAATAGAAGACTTGTCCTCATTAATCAACTATCCAGAAGCACCAAGATATATGTCAAGAGACTGTCTAATATTGCTAGCTTCCCTGATAGTGGCAACTCCCAACAAAGTAGTATCATCAACAAATTGAAGGTGGGAAAGAGGTGGCAAACTACTATCCCACTTCCACCCCTGAATGAGACCCTGCATGACTTGAGACTTGAGCAATCTTCCCAACCCTTCCACCATAATGATAAACAAATAAGGAGATAAAGGATATCCTTGCCTCAATCCCCTTGAGGCCTCAAATAGCTCTGATGGCTCATTATTAACAAGAACAGAGAATGAGGAAGAAGAAACACAACTCATCACCCATCTAATCCATTCCTCCTCAAATCCAAAAGCAGCAAGAACTTTCTGAAGAAAGGACCATCTGACCTGATCATAGGCTTTGGCCATGTCCAACTTAATGAACATAGTTTTCTCCTTAGAAGTTTCCATCGAGTGAATAGCTTCTGTAGCAATAACAACCCCATCCAAGATTTTTCGGCCAACAACAAACCCTCCTTGCTCCTCAGAGATGATTTTTCTCAACCATATCTTCAGCCTCTCAGCAATAATTTTTGTGATGATCTTATACACAACATTGCAGAGAGCAATAGGCCTGAACATATCCAAGGAATTTGCTCCCTCTTTTTTGGGTATAAGCACCACAAAGGTAGCATTTAGGGCCCTTAGCATCTGTTTGTTCTTTTGGGACTCATGGACCACCTCCAAAAGATCAAATTTGATTAAATCCCAAAACTCTTGATAAAACTCAATCGAGAATCCATCTGGGCCTAGGGATTTTCCTTTTTCATATTGAATACAACATTTTCCAACTCCTCAAGGGAAATTGGACCCATCAAGTGCTCATTCATCTCTCTAGAAACAATCATTGGAATACAGTTTAGAATAAGCTTTTCATTCTCATCATCTGATAGGGAGTCCTCCTTGAAGAGAGAGGAAAAATACCTCTTAGTCTCTTCTGAAATATCCCTAAAAGAAGAGAGCAGGGCACCCTGAGAATTCACAAGAGAGGTAATCAGGTTACCATTACGGTGAGCCTTAACTGAGTTATAAAATAAGGTTGTGTTCCTATCCCCTTCCTGAAGCCAATCTACTCGAGCTTTTTGTTTCCAAAAAATTTCTTCCCTCAGTTCCCATTCAGCAAGGTCTTTCGCAGCCTCAGATTCCTCAACAAGAAGCTCCTTCATGAATCCCTGATCTCTAATCTTCCTTGAAGCTTCTTCCATCCTCCTAAGAGCTGCCAGCTTAGCCAAGGAAAGGTTCCCAAAATTTAGTCTATTCCATCTCTTCAATTTATGTTTTACAAATTGTAGTCACTTCATAAAGGAATACATAGCGGTGCCATGAGGAGGTTTGCCAGTGGTCCACCAGCCTCGCATGAAATCATGAAGCTTAGGATCATGAAGCCACATAAGTTGAAACTTAAAGGAGGGATTATTTTTTAGCCCTAACTCCAAAGCAGAGAGTTTTATAGGCCAATGATCAGATCCCCTACCCTCCAGAATCATAGAACTAGCACTTCTGTTATTACCCATCCAATAACTGGATATCAAAAACCTATCTAGTCTCTTTGAGATGGAAGCTTCCCCACACCTTCTATTGTGCCAAGTAAATATCCCATTATCTGGCTTGATGTCAACCAAGTTTAGGGCCTGGATATGAGCATTGAAGATAGAAGAAAAAGGCTCGAGACGGTCCACCCCACCACGTTTCTCCTCCAGACAAGTGATAGAGTTGAAGTCTCCAGCCAAAATCCATGGGTACAAGGGAACCAAACTTCTCACAAAGCAAATGTGCTCCCACAAATTCACTTTACCATTGTAATCAATAGGAGCATACACATTTGTAAGTAGGATGGTTTCACCAGATTCATTATCATGCCCGACCATCGAAATAGACCATCTACTAGAAATCCAAGTAAGAGGGGATATCTTAACCGGATCCCATAAACAAGCGATGCCACCAACATATCCACATGCACCAATACACTGGCATTGCCCCCTTCTCCACAACTTGGGAGCAATATTGAACATACTATCAATAGCCAATTTAGTCTCCTGAATAAACACCACATCCGGAGAATGCACATGAACCAAATCATGAACAACTTTTTTTTGGGGATGTTGTTCAACCCCCTTACATTCCATGAGAGGATAATCATTTTTGGGGGTTATAAAAATGGGAGTCCAATGTTCTCACCAAGCCTGACTCCACCAAAGTCTCCCCCATTAACTTAATTTTATCCTGGTCCTTCTTTCGACCCACCTTCATATTCTTATCCGAAAAACTTTTTTTAATTATTTTCTGCTGCAATCCCAACACCGTAGGAGTTTTGCAGTCCAAGGATGATTGCATCAGTGCCTGAGTAGGAGAGGGCATAACTAAATCTGTACCACTTTCCAAAATAGTTTCCCTTATAGGGCTAGACCCATCCATGTCCCCTATACTCAGATCCAAAGCCCTTTGTTCTTCATTTAAACCCCCTAGATCTGATTCCTTAAGTTCCCCCTCAAGAAGAGACATCTGATTCGGCCTTGTTATATTTGCATCAGGTAGCGACGTTTCAGGTATCTCCATGCACTGATCAAGATCATCTAATATTTCAAAATGGTTGAGTAGAGCATCTGGTTGGCTATCCTTAAGGTCTTTGTTTGCCCTTCGTCCTCTATTTTGGGCTTTTACTAGAACAAAACCTTCCTTATCCCATTCCCCTTCCTTTATCGGGGCTTTTCCTTTATCCAAACTTTGTCCAGATCGAGAGGGCCCAGGATTTGAAGCCACAAGCGGGACAAACTTAGGGCATTTTCTTTGCAGGTGGCCATATTCATGGCAAATCCGACAATGAAATGGAAGAGCTTCATAGTCAAGTTTTTGAACCCATGTAGTTGATCCAAATTGTATTTCAATAGAATCTGGAATAGGATTATTTAAGTCAATTTCAACACAAATACGAGCAACAGAGATTACCTTTTTATCCATTGTCTATTGTGATGGTCCAACCGACTTCCCAAGAAGAAGGGCAATCTTATGCAAGATATCAGTTCTCCAGAATTCCAATGGGAGCCATGGAAGCCGCACCCATATTGGAACCCATGATGGCCGCTCCTCTGATGGGTTGAAACCCACATGCCAGGGTTTAAGAAAGAGTCCCACTTGGTTATAGAAATAAGGACCCCCTTCAAATGCTTTGTTACGATCTGCAATACAAGAGAAAACCACCATAAAATAGTTGTTCGCACTCAACATCACCTCCACATCGCCTTCAGGATTCCAAGTCTTCTTGACCCAAGCCTCCACAAAGGGGAGAGAAATTTGGATGCCCAAAAATTTGCCAATAAGGGCATGTTTGGTTAGATACTCCACATCTTCCGCCACCGAGTCTGGTTGAACCACTAGAACTGGCCTGGCTTCACATCGTTCCAAACATCCATTGTTCTTTAACAAGCAGTTCCCGACATGCACTGGAAAATCCTGTTCCTTCCAGTCATTTTTAGATGAAAAAACATCACGAGCATGCACTCTCTGTGCCGGACCCGATGCCATCACGACATTCCTCCAATTTTTTAGACCTCCTCCGGAAGCTGCTGCCATCCCCGCAGAGCAGTTTTTCTTCATCAAACCCTAGCAAGAGTAGTTTTTCCTCATCAAACCCTAGCAGAGCTCCAAAGTCATCCCCAAATTTGTAAGCACCCTCAAATATTCATTAAACTAAATATTTGAAGTAAATAAATTTAATCCTTTCAATAGTACTTTGGACTTTATGATTTGAGATTGAAAATTTTAATAAATCAAACTTCTAGAAACATAAATAAATCTCAAATTATGGATTTTAAAATTTTATGATATTAAAATCAATAATCCATATAATCCTTCTCTATCTCTGAAATTTATTTGTCAAATATTTATTACCTTAAATATTTGACCTAAATAAATTTTACAACCCTTTCTATAAATCTAAATCTTTGAAATTCAACTTAGGGTTTTAATAAAACAAATTCAATGAACTTTATAAACTTTATGAAATTTAAAATCAAAAGTTCATTGATTCCCTCCTCTATGAAATTTATTCACCCAAAATATTTATAGAATTAAATATTTGAGTGATAAATTTAAACTTTAACCTAGTTGTAAAATTTAAATCTTTTATAAAATAAAATAGGTTTTATCTTAAATCTTCATGCCTCAAATAAATTAAAAAGGTTCTTAGGGTAAATAAAAAAATTTGAATAAAACGTTCGGACAAACTTGCTACAACATAGAAAAACACAACTTTGAAAACCAAACTCAGGCAAACCAGATTTTACATAATCCTACCACAAATTTGGTGCTATCTTCTACGGAAATTTTAATTAAAAAATTATATCAATCAACTTATAAATTAAAAACACCACAATAGTGCTTGCTTTTAATAAAAATTGAATTTGATACAAAATATTAGATCTTACAATGAATCCAAAAAAAGTCTCTATATTCATGTGCAAATGTAGCTTCCTCTGCAACTTGGTCTTCTATTTGGCTCCTTTCAATATTTCATCTTTTTCTCCAACCCGTCCGATCCTCTCTTTGGTTTCTAATTCTCCATTTATAACTTGAGAAATTCATTCCTCTTGATTAGTTTGCTCTGTTTCGTCAGTTTTTAAAAATGAATTCTTGAAACCCTAATATCAATAAACCCTTTTCAAAGGATTTAATATTTCTCGTCATTGGCATTCAAAAATTAAAGTTATAATCCTGCCAATAAGACAAATATTAATTAGAATATAAAACATTTATAAAATAACATTCTTAAATATAATTAAATGATACAATTATAAAACTTTATAATTTAATTAATTTAAAACAAGACATAATTAAACATAACATACGAACATGCAACCTATATGAACACCACTATAATAAACAAAAATATATTAAAATAAAACCAAAAATATATACTAAATAACAAAAATATAATTTAAAGACAACATAAAACTAAAACAATATAACATAACATAACATATAAAACAAACTAAAAAATACTAGGTATACATGAGACTTAAAAATTTAACATAACACAAAACATATTTACAAAACCTAACCTATCAATACTAATAACAAACAAAAAAAAAGACCCTTGAAATAAACATAACACAACACAAATAATACAACTCAAAGACCATAATCAAAATGACCATACAAGCATAACTTCAGGATCTTCAAATCATGAGGTGAATTTTGACAATGGACCCTACTATAAGACCATTCGGAGGAAGATAAGCATTCTTGATATTTCAATGATGACAATGGTGAACAATAAGCGCAAGCAAAAATTTGAAACAAGCTTTCAAATTTCAAGTGGGTCCCCAAATTTTGGGGTCGTTGTGAAGGAGTCACAACAGATCCCAACATGCATTCAGTTATTTCATCCTCTATCATAAATTTTTCAAGAATGCATTTGTAAATTGTTATCAAAATTTTCCCAAAATTTGATCCAACATAATCTCTAATTATCTTGCTAATTTGGTTATCAAAATCCAATCCAAAGGATATTTCTCTTATCTCCAAATGATACTAAATTTACCTCCAAGATTTGCTTTAACACTATTCAATTAATCTCTCAAAAGAGAAAATCCCCATAAATTCCCATAAATCATCTAGCTTCAAGGTCCTTATCTAAATAATTTACTTTTCTAATCCCAATCATAAATGTCATTCCTTTGATTTTCAGGGACGTTTGGAAGAGTCCCATACCTCTTCCTAGATGGACACCAAGATCATCCATTCTTCTAGTGGATTCCATTCATTAAAAAATCCCATAATAAATTATAGTATGTATTTTACATACAAAATCTATAATTTCACTAAATTCATTACTCCATTTAATTCCCACATAGAAAATAACCAAGCATGAATCATCAATTAATTCATCATAACAAGGATTAATTCTTAATCTTATTCATCATTTATATGCAACCATGCATCACATCTTTACCAAATGTATATCAAATTCAAATAAATCACCAATCATGAATAGATGATTCATCCATCCTTAATATTTTCATAAATAAGGATTTATTCTTAACTCTAACCATCATTTGTTTGGTATATCACCAAACATAAGGAAGAGTCTCATACCTCTTCCCAAGGAATGGACACCAATCCAATCCTTCCAACACTAGAAGATATACCATTCTTCTAGTTGACTTTATCTATTTACAAAATTTATCATAAATCATAATATAGTTTATTTTATTTTTCTAATTATTTTCACAATAATATACAAAGTCTATTTTGCCACTTGTTCATAAAATTTATCATTCAATTAGATATAAAATCTCTAATCAAAATATCCAAAAATATTTGGTTTTTATATTATAAAAAATCATTTTTTGAATTTATATTATTTACCAAAAATAAGAGATACTTTAAATCACTCCCAAGAAATCCAAAATCATCCATTTTTCCTAATTGCCTCAAACCCATTTGAAGAAATATTTCATATCCATTGGCTAAAGTGTCTATTTTATAACACTCATCTCACTGACATCTATTTACTCAAGTAAATTAGAGCTATAAGTCATACTTTAATCCTTCAATAAAATCCAAAAGTACCAATAAGCCATTTCTAAAGGCTTTTAAGATTTTATAACCATACGATTCATCTAGATTACTTTACAAACACAATAGAATATCATATGTAGATATAGTCCATATGTGTTGAAATTTGAGTGATAATCTGGTCGTCATGGTTTACACGACTGAACAGAGATATGGTAGTATGGATTGACGCAAATGGACACCATCATCAGTGGATTCTTAGCACTGCTAGCCAAAAAGGTATTAAGGTGGAATGAAAATCCCACAGAGTGGTCGACTAAAGCTCAACTAAGATCCAGAAAGGTTAAATTTACATTATCATACAAAATTTTATGATGGCATAAAGAGAAGGTTTGCAAGATAACTCTGACATGGGTGCAATGTTGGTTGTATATTGAGGATGGTCTCAATTTGGATGTGGTGAAACCCAAATAGAGGAAAACGCCAGACCAAGTTTTGGTTAAAGAGATTTCACTTTACCATAATTTATCCTTGAAGATAAACTACCATTCAAGGAGGATAGTATAGGATTTTTTTCAGTTGCTTCACACAAAGGTCACCTTAAGTGCAGCCAGTGGTAATACAACACAACATAGACAATTGATATGGATGACATAACAAAATCCTAACTCCTCCTTGATAATCATTAAAAAGGTGTCATTGAATGATAGAAATGCTTAGTTTGAAGTCCATTTTGGTATAAATGACATTAACATCGAATCTGCGGGAATGAGAATGAGAGTCCTTGAGTTCTGACATACCTATCCCAATATTGGTGACTGATTGATAATGATATAATGATATTATAGATGTAATAGTGTTGATACCCTGATGGCAGATGAAGTTTTATGCACTGGAAAAGTAACCACGGATGGGTAAAACCCAAAGCGTGTGTGATCGACATGATATAAAGGTAAAGCAAATCCCAATCAGGGACTACCAACGCTCTGAATTCTAGTCGAATGGTCTTAATCAAACCAAAACAAAGCTTAAGGTTGTAGATGTAATGACATTAATTCAGTGCATAAATGAGGATGACGTAGGCCCCTATTGGTTCCCTTTTATGGACTAGGTTGGGAGTAATTCCAACACAGAATTTGGCTCGTACAACTCGAACTCGCAGATTTCAATTTCATATAAGTCCATTTATCCTCATATTTGCATAAAGATTACTTATAGGATAATAATGAAATATTATATGTCGATCTTGATACTACTACTACGTCTCATTTTAGAATGGACGCGTGGTCACAAAATTTTTTTGACAGATAATTTAAATTTGATTCCATTACCAAAATTGTAGTCAATATTCGACTATATCATTGAGAAGAAAAACACAATCTAAATAGATAGAATGGCTTTACTTTCAAAATAAACAAGTATTCAACAATACATAAGTGAAATAGAATAGAAAGTTCCGACCTGGAACTCCAGCAGTTGAATGCTTCCCTAGTGCTTCCTTCAGCTCTTCTTCTATTCCAGCCTTCTCCTTCCAACATCACCCTCCTATTTTTCTCAACCTCCATGGCCATTTATAGCTTTCTTTCTTCTTATACAAGAAAGAGGTTTCTAAATATATGTATATTTTATTTATTTTGTTTTCTTTCTTTCAAAAAATATGCTTATATATATATATATATATATATATATATATATATATATATATATATATATATATATATATATATATATATATATATATATATATATATATATATATATATATATATATATATATATATATATATATATATATATATATATAATTTGATCTTCTTTTTCTCACCCAAGTTAAAGCTTCCTTTTAATATATATATATATATATATATATATATATATATATATATATATATATATATATATATATATATATATATTAGTGGAAAGGAAATCCATGGAGATAAGAGCATAATATTATCCACTATTTCAACCTTCCCAAAGTAGCCATCTGAAGGAAAGATTTAAATCTACAAGGTAGTTTTTTTCATGTTCTAATCTAATGTAAAATTGAACAAGGTCATAAAAACAAAGTACCTAATTTACTTCTAAAATATTATCAACTAGATCCAACAAGCATGCTCAAAAAAATAAATCCTTTATTTTTTATTTTTTTTTAAATTGCTCCATTTAAATATTTCACAAAATCATTGCATGATATTCTTTTCAATATTTTCTAAAATAATTTGTAAAATGCAAAACATTATTAATGTGCATTTTCAAAGTAAATTTCAATTAATCCAAACTCATGCAAATTAATCATGAAATCAAATATAAAACACACACTAATGGCATACAAACATTCAATGCATGTGCTCAGTATCCCCCATCATCATTTTTCCTTTGATTGTGCGGGAATTTTTAGAGTAGTACTCAAGTAACACCGCCATCATGGAGGTAACTAGTGATGATAGGATTATGAGATTTACTTGTTGAGTTGTCATAGTCATCATTTCTCTTTGGTGGTCAATCTTCCACCTATGAAAATAAATGTTCATGTAATCAAGCAATGCAACATCATTTTCTTTTGACAAATACAATGCAACTATATTAAGCATTGAAACCGGCTACCATTACACAAATAACAACTTAAAATCAGTCCTCCAAGGTGGGATGTGACAGTTTCCATCAACAATAATAAACTATTATATGCATTCTCATATTTTTCACTCTATATCAAAGTACATGTTTTATTTTATAAGTAAACCATTAAGTATATTATAAGTTTGCATCAATACAATTGCAATTTTCTAGAAATACAATATAAATGTTTTATTTATGGTCTTCTCTCAAGCCTGAGGTTATTCCTAGAGGAAATAAGACTTTGTCTAGGTTTTTTTTTGCCTAATGAAGTATCCCCATCTTAGCTTCATATCATGAATCCCTAACCCTTCATGAGGGGATAAATACAAAGAATCACCTAACTATAGAGATCACATGTTCAAAATACTACATGCATACTTCCATGATTACATAATTATATACTCATGAATATTATTGGTTTTCTAGTGCAATGACCAATTGTATTTTAGGGAAATTAAATACTATGCATATACCTTCCCACCTTTATGGTGCACTATTTTTATTCCAAACCAAGTTTGTCTACCAACCATTTCTCCCCATCTCCTAGGTGTTATTTATTAGTTTATCAATCAGTTATGCGTTCGTTTTAATGCATTCAATCATAGATGCAACTGATATTTTTTTCTATAGCATAGTCATTATACAAGCATTTTAAAATTTATATTTACCAAGTGTAGCCAATAAAAACAACATAGTCAATATTAATGTCATTTTTAGGTATATGCAATCCACTTTTATCATGGGTAATATAATGCTCATTATACTAAATTTATTTCCTTTTATTATATACAATTCAATAGAGGTCTAATTCCCTATTGAATACAATATATTTATCTATT
This sequence comes from Wollemia nobilis, assembly GCA_028583015.1. Classification (NCBI taxonomy): domain Eukaryota; kingdom Viridiplantae; phylum Streptophyta; class Pinopsida; order Araucariales; family Araucariaceae; genus Wollemia; species Wollemia nobilis. The sequence goes on along the minus strand of JAQPPZ010001031.1, from coordinate 5,749,781 downwards.
CAATTGATTCTCAATTGCTATCAAATTTGCTTCCTAAATTTGATCCAAAAATTTGTCCCTTTCCTGGTTCTTTCAGCTACGTAAAAGGTTTAAAATTATTGTGGCATGGTGGTTATAGGGGTGGACTACGTGAAGATCTGTGTGGTGGCTTCTGGGGCGGACAACGCAGAATACTGTGGCGGCCATAAAAGCTGGACAGCCTGCCCGGATTCATGGCAACTACCGATTCCACCATGTAAATACAAAAAAAAAAAAAAATTGATCCAAAATTCATTTCATTACTTTCCAAATCCTATCAATTATTTTTCCAATTGTGAGCTAAATATGCATCAAATATCCTATACAATTTTTATATTTCAATCCAAGGTTAGCTCTCAAATCAATTCATTTTTGTAACTGGATCCTGTTGAGGTGTGATTTTTTTCGATTACAAATATCACCCAAGAATTAGGATCATAATCCTTTCTTGCAAAGAAAATATGTTTCTCCAAGGTTCTTTTACGTAACACGTTATGAATTTATGTCAATTAAGTGCACAAAACATCTCAGGGATTAACAATCAACTGTTAACAAGGGGCCTACGATAATAAATATTCTGATCTTGAAATCATTACTTGCATTTTCATTAGTATAATTTACTTTCTCAAAATGAATAAAATTACCTTTTAAAGCTAATATTTGAGAATGCAAAAATCTATTTTAAAGTATGAAATTTGATTAAAAATTCTTTTAACCTTATATTAAACTTGCATGAATGTTTTAAAGCATTTTAATTCAAAACTTGCATTTATTTCATGAATGAAGCTTAAAATCAAATCTAATAAATGATGAATAAAATAAAAACCCTAATTATAAAATGTGAAACACTTTATAATCCCTATGTTTGGGTCTCTAGAATATTCTCAGCTTTATAATCCTTGCTTCTTTTCATAGAATATGAATAATTAATGTGTATAAATTCTAATTATAAATTTTTGTACTTTATAATATAAAAATTAGAATTCATATAACCTTTTAAACCAAATATTTATTAATTAAAATATTTGAAATAAATAAATAAAAATAATTATTATGTATGAATTCTAATTATAAAGTTTTGTATTTTATAATATGAAAATTAGAATTCACGTAATCTTCTTAATGTGATGTTTATTTATTTTCAAATATTCATTTTTTTTAAATAAAGGGGTAAAAATTTATTGATAAAAAGTCTAGATTACAGAGTACAACTGAGCTTCCAACCAGGACTCAAATAAACAACCAAATAGGCTAAAACCACTAGACTAGAATGACACCCAAAAAATACAACAAGAACAAACCACATTAAGTCTATACATCCTTGTGGATCAACTCCCATAGGAGTTGAGAGTCCCCAGATGAGAGACTCTCCCAATTATCAATACTCCAAGGATCCAGAAGCTCAGAAGCCCTTTTTGCCAGGTAATCAGCAACCACATTCCATTCCCTTGGAATGTGCACAAAGGATATAAATTCGAACTCTTCACTCATTTTGAGAATCTGAACGACTACATAGGCCAACAGCCAATTAACTTCCTCCACACTTTTATTGTTAAAAATATTAACCACAATTTGAGAGTCAGACTCGTAGATAATCCTATGCCAGCTAAGAGAAAACCCCCTCCGTAAGGCCTCAAGAATTGCAAGATCTTCCATAAAATTTTTGGAGTGGACACCTTTATAAATAGAAAAGAAGAAACTGACACCACCAGTAGAATATCTCCCAACACCACCAATGCCAGCATGTCTAGGATTACCCCTAGATGATCTATAAGTATTAATTTTTAAAACTCCTCTAGGGGGTGGCCTCCACCTACCATCTCTCCTAACCTTCTTGCTAAGCTAAGGAACCCTACTAGGGCTAGAAGAGTTCACACCATCCCCAAAGAGACCAAGGGATTGTTGTACCTTCTTCTCCCTAGAATCCAAACGAGGATCCACATCACATTTGCTATGGATGGTTTCCTAAAGACCATTCGGAGGAAGATAAGAATTCTTGATATTTCAATAATGACAATGGTGAACAATAAGCGCAACCAAAAATTTGAAACAAGCTTTCAAATTTCAAGTGGGTCCCCAAATTTTGGGGTCATTGTGAAGGAGTCACAACAGATCCCAAAATGCATTCAGTTATTTCATCCTCTATCATAAATTTTTCAAGAATGCATTTGTAAATTGTTATCAAAATTTTCCCAAAATTTGATCCAACATAATCTCTAATTATCTTGCTAATTTGGTTATCAAAATCCAATCCAAAGGATATTTCTCTTATCTCCAAATGATACTAAATTTACCTCCAAGATTTGCTTTAACACTATTCAATTAATCTCTCAAAAGAGAAAATCCCCATAAATTCCCATAAATCATCTAGCTTCAAGGTCCTTATCTAAATAATTTACTTTTCTAATCCCAATCATAAATGTCATTCCTTTGATTTTCAGGGACTTTTGGAAGAGTCCCATACCTCTTCCTAGATGGACACCAAGATCATCCATTCTTCTAGTGGATTCCATTCATTAAAAAATCCCATAATAAATTATAGTATGTATTTTACATACAAAATCTATAATTTCACTAAATTCATTACTTCCATTTAATTCCCACATAGAAAATAACCAAGCATGAATCATCAATTAATTCATCATAACAAGGATTAATTCTTAATCTTATTCATCATTTATATGCAATCATGCATCACATCTTTACCAAATGTATATCAAATTCAAATAAATCACCAATCATGAATAGATGATTCATCCATCCTTAATATTTTCATAAATAAGGATTTATTCTAAACTCTAACCATCATTTGTTTGGTATATCACCAAACATAAGGAAGAGTCTCATACCTCTTCCCAAGGAATGGACACCAATCCAATCCTTCCAACACTAGAAGATATACCATTCTTCTAGTTGACTTTATCTATTTACAAAATTTATCATAAATCATAATATAGTTTATTTTATTTTTCTAATTATTTTCACAATAATATACAAAGTCTATTTTGCCACTTGTTCATAAAATTTATCATTCAATTAGATATAAAATCTCTAATCAAAATATCCAAAAATATTTGGTTTTTATATTATACAAAAACATTTTTTGAATTTATGAACACAAAACTATTATTTACCAAAAATAAGAGATACTTTAAATCACTCCCAAGAAATCCAAAATCATCCATTTTTCCTAATTGCCTCAAACCCATTTGAAGAAATATTTCATATCCATTGGCTAAAGTGTCTATTTTATAACACTCATCTCACTGACATCTATTTACTCAAGTAAATTAGAGCTATAAGTCATACTTTAATCCTTCAATAAAATCCAAAAGTACCAATAAACCATTTCTAAAGGCTTTTAAGATTTTATAACCATACTATTCATCTAGATTACTCTACAAACATAATAGAATATCGTATGTAGATATAGTCCATATGTACTAAAATTTGAGTGATAATCTGGTCGTCATGGTTTACACGGCTAAAAAGAGATATGGTAGCATGGATTGACGCAAATGGACACCATCATCAGTGGATTCTTAGCACTACCAGCCAAAAAGGTATTAAGGTGGAATGAAAATCCCACAGAGTGGTCGACTAAAGCTCAACTAAGATCCAGAAAGGTTAAATTTACATTATCATACAAAATTTTATGATGGCATATAGAGAAGGTTTGCAAGATAACTCTGACATGGGTGCAATGTTGGTTGTATATTGAGGATGGTCTCAATTTGGATGTGGTGAAACCCAAATAGAGGTAAACGCCAGACCAAGTTTTGGTTAAAGAGATTTCACTTTACCATAATTTATCCTTGAAGATAAACTACCATTCAAGGAGGATAGTATAGGATTTTTGTTAGTTGCTTCACACAAAGGTCACCTTAAGTGCAGCCAATGGTAATACAACACAACATAGACAATTGATATCGATGACATAACAAAATCCTAACTCCTCCTTGATAATCAGTAAAAATGTGTCATTGAATGATAGAAATGCTTAGTTTGAAGTCCATTTTGGTATAAATGACATTAACATCGAATCTGCGGGAATGAGAATGGGAGTCCTTGAGTTCTGACATACCTATCCCAATATTGGTGACTAATTGATAATTATATAATGATATTATAGATGTAATAGTGTTGATACCCTGATGGCAGATGAAGTTTTATACACTGGAAAAGTAACCACGGATGGGTAAAACCCAAAGCGCGTGTGATCGACATGATATAAAGGTAAAGCAAATACCAATTAGGGACTATCAACGCTCTGAATTCTAGTCAAATGGTCTTAATCAAACCAAAACAAAGCTTAAGGTTGTAGATGTAATGACATTAAGTCAGTGCATAAATGAGGATGACGTAGGCCCCTATTGGTTCCCTTTTATGGACTAGGTTGGGAGTAATTCCAACACAGAATTTGGCTCGTACAACTCGAACTCGCAGATTTCAATTTCATATAAGTCCATTTATCCTCATATTTGCATAAAGATTACTTATAGGATAATAATGAAATATTATATGGTGTAATATTTATAAGTCGATCTTGATACTACTACTATGTCTCATTTTAGAATGGACGCGTGGTCACAAAATTTTTTTGACGGATAATATAAATTTGATTCCATTATCAAAATTGTAGTCAATATTCGACTATATCATTGAGAAGAAAAACACAATCTAAATAGATAGAATGGCTTTACTTTCAAAATAAACAAGTATTCAACAATACATAAGTGAAATAGAATAGAAAGTTCCGACCTGGAACTCCAGCAGTTGAATGCTTCCCTAGTGCTTCCTTCAGCTCTTCTTCTATTCCAACCTTCTCCTTCCAACATCACCCTCCTATTTTTATCAACCTCCATGGCCATTTATAGCTTTCTTTCTTCTTATACAAGAAAGAGGTTTCTAGATATATGTATATTTTATTTATTTTGTTTTCTTTCTTTCAAAAAATATGCTTTTAATTATATATATATATATATATAATTTGATCTTCTTTTTCTCACCCAAGTTAAAGCTTCCTTTAATATATATATATATATATATTAATGGAAAGGAAATCCATGGAGATAAGAGCATAATATTATCCACTATTTCAACCTTCCCAAAGTAGCCATCTGAAGGAAAGATTTAAATCTACAAGTTAGTTTTTTTCATGTTCTAATATAATTTAAAATTGAACAAGGTCATAAAAACAAAGTACCTAATTTACTTCTAAAATATTATCAACTAGATCCAACAAGCATGCTCAAAAAAATAAATCCTTTATTTTTTATTTTTTTTTAAATTGCTCCATTTAAATATTTCACAAAATCATTGCATGATATTCTTTTCAATATTTTCTAAAATAATTTGTAAAATGCAAAACATTATTAATGTGCATTTTCAAAGTAAAATTCAATTAAACCAAACTCATGCAAATTAATCATGAAATCAAATATAAAACACACACAAATGGCATACAAACATTCAATGCATGTGCTCAGTATCCCCCATCACCATTTTTCCTTTGATTGTGCGGGAATTTTTAGAGTAGTACTCAAGTAACACCGCCATCATGGAGGTAACTAGTGATGATAGGATTATGAGCTTTACTTGTTGAGTTGTCATAGTCATCATTTCTCTTTGGTGGTCAATCTTCCACCTATGAAAATAAATGTTCATGTAATCAAGCAATGCAACATCATTTTCTTTTGACAAATACAATGCAACTATATTAAGCATTGAAACCGGCTACCATTACACAAATAACAACTTAAAATCAGTCCTCCAAGGTGGGATGTGACAGTTTCCATCAACAATAATAAACTATTATATGCATTCTCATATTTTTCACTCTATATCAAAGTACATGTTTTATTTTATAAGTAAACCATTAAGTATATTATAAGTTTGCATCAATACAATTGCACTTTTCTAGAAATACAATATAAATGTTTTAATTATGGTCTTCTCTCAAGCCTGAGGTTATTCCTAGAGGAAATAAGACTTTGTCTAGGTCTTTTTTTGCCTAATGAAGTATCCCCATATTAGCTTCATATCATGAATCCCTAACCCTTCATGAGGGGATAAATACAAAGAATCACCTAACTATAGAGATCACATGTTCAAAATACTACATGCATACTTCCATGATTACATAATTATATACTCATGAATATTATTGGTTTTCTAGTGCAATGACCAATTGTATTTTAGGGAAATTAAATACTATGCATATACCTTCCCACCTTTATGGTGCACTATTTTTATTCCAAACCAAGTTTTTCTACCAACCATTTCTCCCCATCTCCTAGGTGTTATTTATTAGTTTATCAATAAATTATGCGTTCGTTTTAATGCATTCAATCATAGATGCAACTGATATTTTTTTCTATAGCATAGTCATTATACAAGCATTTTAAAATTTATATTTACCAAGTGTAGCCAATAAAAACAACATAGTCAATATTAATGTCATTTTTAGGTATATGCAATCCACTTTTATCATCTCTAGCCATAATGGTATTTACATTCATTATTGATAATAATTTCCTATAGTTTAGTATAATTCACTTTATTCTATAGTTACTACCTTTTCATGCATAATTATGATATGATAATAAGCAATCTAATTAATCATATAAGGATGCTTATTTTAACAAAATACTTGTACCCCATTGTAATGCATTTTATAAACTATTAAAGTCATACATGTTTAGCATAAGCTAGTTAGAGTGCATAATCCAATTTCTAGAGTATGCATGGTAACCACAAATTCATAGTCAGATACTAAATGACACTTCTATAGAATAAACCACATAGTCATGACATTGACACAATTATAAGTATAATCATCAATATGACCAACATTACCTTCATATTTTAGTAATATCTATAGCTTAGCTCCATCTGCACCTATTCAATAGTGCTTGCCACCATTGCACCTATAACAACCAACTTGGTGCCACATGAACCTAGAACATGATGAATAATTGATTCCTCTTATGTCATAGCCATATAGGATGGATCATAATTGAGGTAAGGATTTACCATCCTATCTCACTCCAAGCCCTATAAGAAAAATATATATATAAGATGGTGCAGGGCTTCTAATTATCATTAGGTCAAACCAAAACACTATCATCAAAAAGGACATGGTACCTCCACATGATGCAACTTGGACTATGACATTACCATGAAGGCTTTAAGAAGCATAAAGAACCATAAATTAACCACCAACACAATGGGATTGACATCCATGAATCTATTATCTTACCACACCTACAAGCACCCACATGTAGACCATAATGCATGAATATTAGCATGAAGAAATAACCTGAAATGCATCAAACCTAACACATGATTTTTCATAGTGAAAATATACAATACATTTCCCATATACAAGTTTTACCATCTTCATAATTTTATTTCCATGTATATACCACACATATCTTTGTAGAAGGTTTTTTCCTCCATCCATATTCAAATCTAAGGATCACATCCCTGTTTGAAGAGGTTCAACATCCTCTAATAATATCCAAATCTAGGGACCATGTCCCTCTTTGGAGTAGACAAAATACCTTTAATCATGAGTACATAGGATGGATTTTTAAACAACATAGGTGTAATGACCCACAAACTCAAGCCAAGGGAGAGAGCTAATTTTATTTTACAAGGATTAACTCACAAAGAAGACCCAATATTTTCATCAGTATTAAGGCATAACCACTTTTGAGTTCATTGTCATTGTAGATGACACTCAAGTGGACAAGAGTGGCCAAATTCTCATAATCCTTTAGGGTTCACTTTTCTAACCTCACCATTAGAAAACATGCCATCAGTGGTCCCCCCACTTTTCCCATACACTCACCTATATAGGATAACTTGAACATGACATAGGGATTACCCTTTAAGGCCTATAATACTTAAATGTGACACCTATTTCCTATAGCTATATAAGTCTATCTAAGTATGATTATAATGGAATGATGACTTAGTGATTAGTTAGCTTCATCTCACCATGAGCTAACTAAGACCATTACCACTCACCTGGTAATGATCATGGTCACGCTTACCTCACCGTAAGGTACCACCACTATACTACCTTATGAATGATATAGTGGATTATCCCATACCAATCCACTGTTAAGATTCATAAGCCTCACTACTAGGAATATGCCCAAGACTAACCACTAGGACTTATCCAAGCCTCATTTCTAAGAAGACCCAAACCTCACCGCTTAGGGTGTATCATTAATAAATACCTAGTTGATTGCCTCACCACAACTCAACTAGGATTAGATACATCTTAACTCTAGGTATTACTAATATGGCTGCAATATTATATCCAAAATAATCCCCTTCAAATTCAAGGGTCCTAAAAAACATTCATAACCATCTCTCCAAAAGGAAAAAATCTTATATTAAATCATAATTAAATTCAACATAACACATTGCTAAAGACTAATAATTTAAATACTTCTTCAATCATAACACTAGAATTTAGCATTTCCTTTATTTACATGAAAGGAAAAAATCAACATCTAAAAGAATTATAACCATAATCCATCAATTAGATTCTATCATTCTCTTCAATAACACATCCTTTCTATTTTTCAATTAACTAACTATTTCCAAAAATATTATTATAAATAAAACCATCAATTCATATTTCATTCTTTGAAAAAATCTATAACAAGAATGTTTACAAGACATCTATTCCTTCATGATGAACTTTACATAGCATAATTTCCATTAAGATACTTTTCAAGTATTTCTCATTTCCAAATACTTTATTACACTTCAAAATATATATACATAAATGATTCCTAATTTCATATTTGTTCTCAAGTCTTTCACTTGATAAATCTTCTCTGACGGACCTTGAATGTAATTTTAGGGATCAATACAACTCTTGTATACATATGCAAGCCTAATATGCACTATGCAAGAAACACATACAACAATGCAAGAACATTGAGAGAATCCCATACTTCTCTCAATTATGGATTCCTTCTCTACTCAAGCCTTATCCATAATATATTAGTTGATAAATAAACAAACATATTTTTTAATCAAAGTCTTCAGTATTGATCGAATAGTTTTCATTCCTAAAAACTATTGATAAATAAGCAATACATTGTTTAATAAAAAATCCTCTATTTTAACCAATAGTTTTTATTCCTAAAATTATTGATTAATTACATAATTGAACAAATAAGAAACACAAAAATCTTCTATTTTCAACCAATAGTTTTCTTCTCTAAATATATTGATTAATAATATATTTAAAATAAATAAGCAACACATTATTTAATCAAAAGTCTTCTATTTTTAACCAATAGTTTTCATCCCCAAAACTATTGATTAATTACATAATTATGATTAAAGGTTTGCCCTACTCTTTGCTTCAAGATTTTAATATTTCATCTATCTAATTTTAATTGACCTAAAAACTCTAAGAAAAGGTGGTTTATACTCATATTACATGTTTCAACTTTTAGGAGAAACCAAAATGAATACCTAGCTTTAGTCACTAATAATTTAAAGAAGAAAATATGAGAATCAAATATTCCTTGCAAAGGAGGAAAATACATCATACATCCTAGGTGCAAGTCAACAATCAACCAAACCAAGGAAGAAAATAAAGACTCCAGAGGTAGATTAGATAGCTTCCTTGGGGTTAATCTAAACTAAAGTTCATTCATTGATTACCACCTTGGTATCACAATAAAATTAATGTAATTGCTACCTCTTAGAAAAATATCTTTGGGCACATGAAAGCATATGCACTAATGTGAGAACCAGTTTAAACAACCACTTAAAAAAATAGCACATAAGCCATTACATACAAAAACTAGGAAGAAAATACAACCTTACAAAAATGAAAGCTCAACTCCATACTTATTTATGTAAAAATGAGAGCATCCACTCGACGATTAGCTATAGATTTTTAGTTCATGTAGAGAGACACATAATTTTGGAATGTTAGGCCATCATGGCCACATGAGCTTCCTATCGTGCTATGGTTATGTTGGTCACGAATCTGCCACAGGAAAGGATTTTCTAAAACTATGCACCCTAGACCCGGCCAACATTGAAAGGCTAGGAGAAAGAGATGTCTCCCAGACCAATCTCTAGAGAGGGCTGGTTCCCTTACTATTTCTAAACTTGATTTCAGATTAAAGTTGCAGGAAAGAGATGAAAAATACGCAGAAAGAAACAGGAAATTACGAAAAGAGATGGGAAATATAGCCGTAGGCCGAATTTGTTAGATCGGGGAAAAGAAACTCAGCAAGATGGACCTTCAAGTGTATGAACAACATATAATAACAAAAAATAGCATAATTCATCTACGACCTTGTGCAAACTACCTCCAAAATTGCATTCCAGAACTTACTTCCTTACGAGCAGTATTTAAATTCAAATGCAGAATTTAAATCTAACAGCAGATCAGAAAGACAAGCATAACTTAGAAATACATGGAATAGAAGGAAATTACACGGAAAGATGTTTTCAAAATCAGAGGCCAAATCTCTTTCATTCATGCAAGAACTTGAAAGTTTTCATGCAATCTGTCTCTCAAAACTCCCGACCCTTGTTCTTGAGATTTACATTGATTTATATAGAAGTCTTGCTTCTTTACAACATTAATATATGAAACGGACCTCCTCGAGATCTACAAATTATGCAACAAAAACAAGGAAATGATATCCTTAAACAACCTCGAAGAAACCAAAAATTAAATGCAATAAGGAGTCGGTCATCTTCATTAAATGGTCATTTTTGAAATACGCTTGAACCGTTAGAAAAATTGCGAACAGCAGCTTCGAATGATGGCGCATCTTTAATTCTGATGGCTTGGACGCGTTCTTCTACCTTGACCACATCGAAAAGCAGCAAAACATTTAATTCTGGAGTGCTTTTAATCCTCGAAAATCACGACACGTCATCGGACCGTTTGAACTGCGTTTTGGCACGAAACTGTAACAGGTCGCAAAAATGCGACAGGTCATGAAATCACGATGTCTTTCTGCTTCGTACGCTTCTCTTACTTTTGAACCACAAAAATCAACCATGTCACAAAATCATGACGTATTTGGCTTCCTTATCTCCTTCGCAACCCTAAATCACGAAAACGCGACGCTGCACGATTTCGTGATGTCCGTACAATTATGCTCTTTATCTGCTTTGTTGCCGTAAAAATGTGACAATGCACGATTTTGTGATGTTCTTCATTCATGTTGTTCTTTAGCTACTTCAAATCGTGAAAACATGACACTACGCGATTTCGCTACAATTTTATCCATTTTGTACGGTCCTGCTGCTAACCTACGAAAACACAACACTCTTGCCTTTGTGCTTCTTCAACTTCCACCATGTCACGATTTCGCTACAGGTTCTGTTTCCTTGGACTTTGTTGTTCGTCAACCGCAAAAATGTGACACTGCGCGATTTTGCTATTTTTTTTTTGCACTTAGTCTTTCTTCAACAATGTGTCACGAAATCGTGACGTTTCCTTGCTGCTAGCCTTTATCTCCATGAATGTCATGAAATCGCGACGCCAACTTCTTTCTTTCCCTTAGCCTCAATAATGTCACAAAATTGTGACAAGTTCTGTCTTGCTCAGCTCCATCCCGCAAATGTCGTGAAATCGTGACCATTTTTTGCCTTAAGCCTTTCTTGCTCACTGTGTCACAAAATCGCAACGTTTGCTTGCATTCTCCACTGTTCCCACTTCTTGTCACGATTTCACGACGTCTTCATCTTGCTTGGACTCATTCTCAAAAGTGTCACGAAATCGCTACGCCATTCGTGCCTTAGACTCTTCTGTCCACCTATGCCGCGAAAACATGACGCATCGTGATTTTGCGACGTCTTTTGCCTTATGTGCCTTGCTCGCTATTTCGTCGCGATATCGCTACGCCGTTTGTCGCCATCACCCTCTGCTGAGTTATGTCACAATTTCATGACAGTTTCTAATGTTATGCTCCCTGGCCATCGCAAGTCACGAAAACGTGACATGTCGCGATTTCGCTACAACTTTGTCACTCAGCCTCCGTTGACCATTTTGACCGCAAAAATCTAACACGTCGCGATATCGCGACGGTTTTGCCCCCTATTGCCATTGACTACGCTGACCGTGATTTTCCAACACGTTGCAAAATCGCTACGACTTTGCGTTTGTTTTCTCTCTCCTCATCCGACCCGCGATAACGCGACATGTCGTGATATCGCGACGGTTTTTAACTTTGGCTCTCCATGCTATTTTTTGTCACGATTTCGCGACAGCCTTCAGACTTAGCTTGTTTTTTGCATCAAAACCTGTAGAGGAGTTAGAATTTCAATAGCTTATGCATGAACAATCAATAATCAACACAATGTGGCAAAAATGCCAACATTCTTGGCGGCTCGCGGGGTATACAGTTCTGCTGTATGCACGAATCCCAGGCCTAAATCCATTGGGCAACAGAGTCAAGAAAACTTAGAACAAAAATCTGACTGATGGGGTACATCTCAACGGACTGCTACAATAATTCTTGTTGAATGACTGAAAACTCAAGTAAATCTATATTCGACTGAACTGACCATGGAATGGAAATGATGAATGATGGAATAATGGAATGAAGGGGAGACTATGAAAGGGGAAATGGAAGTGAATGGAATAAACTGAATGATGACCAGCAAATATGTAGTCTGTGGAATGGGGAAATGAACTGTGGATAAATACTTAAAACAACAATGTAGTTAGAAGAAAAGGAGAAGAAGAATCGGGAATAATAGAAAAGGGGAAAAGAAACAACAGCAGTGGCTTGATTACTGCGAAAGAAAAAAAAGGAGTAGGAGAAGAAGGGAATAAAGAGGGGAAGGGAAGAAATAGAGAGGAAGCCACTAACTGCTAGGAAAGAAGAAGAAAAAAGAAAGAAATACGTACCTGCGGGCTCGCATACAAAAAGAGCCGAAGTGAACAGAGGAAAACAATACTTTTTTTTTTCTATTTTTTTCTCATTTTTTTTCTTTTTTGCTATGTACAATAGTTTACGACATGATTGGCATGTCGTCACCAGAAACCCAGTCTCAGGGGTTATCCGGTAAATCTGCAGTGTCCCGACCAGATCTGATCATACTTGAGTCGGTCCTTGAAATTGGGATGACCTCTTCCTAAAGTTCTCCATGTTGCAGACATGGGCAAGTTATCCTGCATGCCAGTACCCATACAATCAACAAATAATGTAGAAAAGAAATTTGCCACATGGTAGGCTCCTGTAGGTACCAGTTGTAGTAATGACTGAAGCCAATACCACCATCTTGAAGGGTTCCCTGGTTGTGGACTGAGAATAGGTTCCTCCAACTCCTTGATGTGATAACAGAAATTGTCCAGCAATAGTCCTTTCTCTAGGATCTCTTCAGGCTCAGCTTCTTGATGAGGCATGTTTATTGGACTCTGATTGAACACTTGCATGTTGTGCACGGTTATGCCCTCTTTGTGCTCAGGTTCTGCCACTTGAGCCTGTTCTTCTTCTTCTTCACTCATCTCCTCTTGATAAAAATTGCAAGCAACCATATTATCTTTTGTTGGGACAATGCTTGCATATGCCCATTGTGGGTCTTGGATGAAAGCTGCCTCTTGAATTCCACACAGCTGCATCTCAGGTTTCTGCACAGTATAAGGGATCTGGTGTGAAAAATGTTGTGCGGGATAGACTGGAACAGGAACTACCGGAGAAAGTAATGGAGTTTCTCCCCATGGTAATTTTCCTGATAGGAGCAAAAGCTGCTCCGCTCGCACTGCTTCCTCAAAGATTTGAGGGAACCTTCGTTCACCTGATTGCAGTAAGATAAGGCTTATGTCCGGATGGAAAGCTTGAACATAGAAGAGGTGGGCTTGGGTGGGTGTCGGTCGGATCCTCTCTAGAATTCTCTTCCAACTTCTTGAGAATCGGACATTGAAGTTCGTGATGCTCTCTAGAGGTGCTCTCGTGATGTACATTAAAAGCTGAAAGGGATCCTGAGAGCCTTTAAAGGGATCTTCATCAAATATTCTAATTAGTGCTCCCGCTAGATCATCCCATGAGCTGATGCTTTGACGCCTGAGCAATCTGTACCACTGCAACACCCTTCCTTCCAAAGACAAAACCAGAAGTCTGATCATGACATCCTCATGATTTATGCCATGGATGGTTGACAAAGTAGCAACATCTTCAACATGCTCTAGAGCCATGCCCTCGGTGCCATCATATTTTGTTAGGGCCTTCAGGGCACTTTTGGGAATCTCATGTCGGATTTGGAGATTTAGAGGGCTAGGATCATCCCATCTAGGACAAACCCTCACCATTATAGCAGTGGTCTACGAGATCATGGCTATCGCCATTAAGTCAGAGTCACCAAGTGAACATTCTTTCCTCTGCTTGTAAGGTCAAGGCTGCTCACCAAACCTTGATTCCTTCGAGGTATCTTCTTTTAGCTTGAAAAGGCTCTACAATCAAGAAATTTGGATCTTCAACTCAGCAAAGTCACCAGATGAACTTACAAATCTCCGCTATGAGGTCAAGACAACTCATCAAAATCTTGATACCTCCGGGTGTTAAACAATGAAACTTACAATCTCACCGATTATGGATCTTTTGAGACAAAAGAAGTCTGTCCCACCGGGCGTGCCAAAAACTGTTGGTCACGAATCTGCCACAGGAAAGGATTTTCTAAAACTATGCACCCTAGACCCGGCCAACATTGAAAGGCTGGGAGAAAGAGATGTCTCCCAGACCAATCTCCAGAGAGGGCTGGTTCCCTTACTATTTCTAAACTTGATTTCAGATTAAAGTTGCAGGAAAGAGATGAAAAATACGTAGAAAGAAACAAGAAATTACGGAAAGAGATGGGAAATATAGCCGTAGGCCGAATTTGTTAGATCGTGGAAAAGAAACTCAGCAATATGGACCTTCAAGTGTATAAACAACATATAATAACAGAAAACAACATAATTCATCTACGACCTTGTGCAAACTACCTCCAGAATTGCATTCCAGAACTTACTTCCTTATGAGCAGTATTTAAATTCAAATGCAGAATTTAAATCTAACAGCAGATCAGAAAGACAAGCATAACTTAGAAATACATGGAATAGAAGGAAATTACACAGAAAGACGTTTGCAAAATTAGAGGCCAAATCTCTTTCATTCATGCAAGAACTTGAAAGTTTTCATGCAATCTGTCTCTCAAAACTCCCGACCCTTGTTCTTGAGATTTACATTGATTTATATAGAAGTCTTGCTTCTTTGCAGCATTAAAAATATGAAACGGACCTCCTCAAGATCTACAAATTATGCAATGGAAACAAGGAAATGATATCCTTAAACAACCTCGGAGAAACCAAAAATTAAATGCAATAAGGAGTTGGTCGTCTTCATTAAATGGTCATTTTTGAAATACGCTTGAACCGTTAGAAAAATCATGAACAACAGCTTCGAATGATGGCGCATCTTTAATTCTGATGGCTTGGATGCGTTCTTCTACCTTGACCACATCGGAAAGCAGCAAAACATTTAATTCTGGAGTGCTTTTAATCCTCGAAAATCATGACACGTCCAAAGAAGGTGTAAAAATCATGCAACACAGATCTAAAAACAACCCTAATCATGCATTATTTCAAGTAATTTTATTCTTGTGCAAAACAAGTTTGCAAATGTTACAAAAATAGAAATAATACGCTAGAAAATATCAATGCTTTTGAATAGGTATGCAAAACCTGATTATTTACATCTCCTCCTTTGATCTTTGTTCCTTCTCCAACTCTTGTCCGCTTCCCATATTTCTCAAAAACTTGGTAATCCAAAATTCATATAACCCTCAGGAGATCAAAATTTGGAAGTGGATTCTTCATGCATGCATGCCCTATCTATCCATCCTCTTTCACCATCCCATTATGCCATTATGGCAATGCTTCAAAATTTTACGCTGAAAAGATTTCCAATATTGCCAATTTTTCCAATGTTTCTAATTTCCAACGTTAAAATATAAACTTTATTTATTTATTAAATAAACCCCCTTTTACAAGGTTAACTTATTAATGCTTACATTAATTTTACTAATACTCCTAGAGCAAACAATAATAATTAAATCATTTACTCATCTCATTAACTCAATTGCTTTCTAATGCTAGTTCTAATTACTAACATTGGAATAAATATTAATTAAATTAATTACTTACCTCCTAGTATTAATACTGAATGCTAATATCAGCCATTGACATAGATATTTAATATTCTAAGTATTAATAATACTAATACTATTATTGATACCTAACTTGATAAAATTATTAACCAACCAATTTCCATGCTTCAAAACACATGCATAAATGCATCCCAATGATAAATTACAAATCTAAGATGCCAATCAACAATATGCACAAACAATGTTTTAGGCCTTACAATAACTACAATGTTATCACCCACCTACGAAGGATCCCCTATGCATAGGGTAAGGGCTCTTTTGCTTTTATAGCAACCTCCTTGCTCGATGATGCATTTTAATCAAACATATGCAAATGCATCTACATGAGGGTTTTACCCTTGTGGTTGTCGATGAGAATTCATCCATAATTTATCTTTTTCTCTCAACTTTGGTGGTTGTCTCATACCAATCCACCCATGAGAGTACCTGGTCCTACAACCACAAAATTAATTAGCAGTACCATATTCTAAAAGTAGCATAATCCAACTCTAGAAAGCATAAAGTAAAACTTTCAACTCATCTTGATAAAATAAAATAGGATCATGCATTAAATATCAATACATTTGTACATCAATTAAGCAACAAGGGAAAGTCCTACTAGGTTGGGCCATTATATAATCCCCCTTAGGACTAAACACAATGCCTTGTGTTTTCTGAAAATAAGATATTTTTATTCAAACAAGAATGGGAATTGCTTTCTCATTTCCTCATCTTCCCAAGTTTCACAATTTTTAGAAAAATGGTCCCACTAGACCTTACATTGATCTAAGGTACATTTTCTCAAGTTTTTATAATGAAACCCTAGAATCTTGATAGGTTGCACCTCAATGGTTGTGGGATATACCATTTGTAATTTTGACACATTCCAAACATGAGAAGGATCAATAACATACTTCCTAAGTAGGGATATGTGGAAAGTATCATGGATGTTTGATAAGTTGGGTAGTAAGGTGAGTCTATAGGCACAACCATTGCCAACTCTAGGTCATGTGTAGCATAATTCAGCTCTTGCTTCTTGAGTTCCCTAGACTCATTTGCTATTGAAGCCTCATTTTGGGACAACACCCCACCCAAACCTTCTAAGAAAGCATCTATAAATACTATAAAATTACCAAGAGGATCTGATATCTTGAAAATTGGTTTTGTAGTCAGCTTATTCTTTAGAGTTTCAAAGGCGGTCTCATAATTATCCATCCATTTGAACTATTTTCCCTTTCTTTGAAGGTTTGTGTTGATTGCTAAAAATATATGCCTACATCTGCACCCAAGCACAACATCAACATGGAAATATTCCTCTCGTGTGGGACTTCCTGAGAGGAAGAGACCTTCGGATAGAGTCGAATCTTGAAAATAAAAAAATAAAAATAAAAATAAAGCTAAAAAAAATTGCACTTAAAAATAAAAACTACAGTTACCGATGGAGAAATAAAAATAAAAACTAAACTATAAAAAAAAACATGGAAATAAAAATTAATTTAAACAAAAATTAAAAACTCATGAAAAACCTAAACAAAAATAAAAACTATTCAACTAAACTTACTGGGGAAACGCACAAACAACATAAAAAATAAAATAAAAACTATTAAAAACTAAAATAAAAATTAAAAACTAAACTAACCTGCTGGCCTTCGCAAAATAAAAATAAAAACCAACTAAATTAAACTAAACTTAAACTTGCGAAGAAAAAGAGGAAGGAAATAAAAACACAACAACAAACAAATGAAAAAATAAAAATAAAAAGAGGCAATTGCACCAAAATAAATGCCACTAATTTATCGCAATTGCATGAGCAACACAATGGGAATGTAACATAGATGCCACTACAAACTACAGGAGGTAAGGTTGGTCGAAATCGATGAAAATACCCCCAAGCTAAAAATACGCAGATGCAGTTGTCTCTACATTAAATCCACCCACGTAGTGCAACACACACAAAAATAACACAAATGCCACAACAACTATAAGAGGTAAGGTTGGTATGAACCCATGAAGTTCTCCCAAATAAAATATACACAGAAACAACCATTTTTGTATTGAATCCGTGGGGTTACATTGCTTACACAAATGGTGTGAATCAGCCCACCAAGGCCAAAAGCCGAGAGCCAAGAGAGGCCAAGAGGACCAAAAGCCAAATTTTTAATGTGCACACAATGTTATTATATAGAGCATGCAACTTACAATTTTAATTTTAAAAGTGGTATATGACAACATTTAAAAATGTCTACAAGCTCTGTCAGTCTCTGACCACCCAACCATACAAAGTGTATATTATTTCCTTGATGCTAGCAATCTTAAATTCTTTGTATAGCCAGCACTGCATTTTACACTATGTACCCTCTTTAAGACAATTGGTATTTCACCAAGTTTCTAACACTGCCATGCTACCAGAAATATTTTTGCCGCCTAAGTCTTCAATTTTTCCATGCACATTTATTAACACGGTAAGACTACACACACTTTCTTACCAACTTGCCAAATTTTACATGCTTCTCTATTGTTTGGCCAGATTCGTAAGATTTTACATGTTAGAATCTGGCCAACTCACAAAAAGAGAAGACTTGAAAAATAAAAATAAAAGTCGTAGGAGATTAAAATATATATTAAAATATTCTCTGCAATTTAAAACTTTGAAGGTCTTCAGTCAAAAATTCTTCATGTTTTGATTGAGAAGATAGGCACAGTCAAACTGAGAATGTGTAGTCAAACTGGTCAACTAGATATAGGCACCAACAATGGGATATAGGCACCTGAAACTAGAAGACAAGTGCCTGAAACTAGAATATAGACATCAAAAAATGGGAGATAGGCACTAGAATTTTGGATATAGGCATCTACTATGTGTACTAACCAGCTCCCCGCCAGCTACAAACATGAACTTGTCCACCACGTACCATCGAATTTTTGCAATTTGTGCAATCATTAATAAATTTGATTGGGAGGCTCAAAATTTATTAATAGTTTGGCAACTCACAGGGGACACATACCTGCAATGTGAAAAGAACCCAGAAGACCAGGTGGTCTTAGCATCCATTGGGCACAGAGTCAGCAATATTATCAGATTTTCAATAGATCTCAAAAATTGGCACCTAGCAAATTTACCTGATACCCACAAAATTGAAAACACAGCAACAAAGACCTTCCCAAAAATGAAAGAACAAAAAATAAGGTAGATTGGGCTCGATTATTTCAGCAGAGTCTCCAGGTGCTTATAAAAAATGCTTCAACAAACAAATAACAATCAAGACAAACACCAAATCTCGACTGATTTAAAACATAACAAATATGTCCATATTTTCAATAAAAACATAGATTCGTCCCACCGAGCATGCCAAAACTGTTAATTGCTGAAAATATACGCCTACATCTACACATGCGCATAACATCAACATGGGAATCTTCCTCTCATGTGGGAATTCTCGAGAGGAAGAGACCTCTGAAGAGAGTCAACTCTCAAAAATAAAAAATAAAAATAACTAAAAATAACTACACTTAAAAATAAAAACTACGGTTACTAGCAAAGAAATAAAAATAAAAACTAAACTATAAAAAAGAAAAAAAACATAGAAACAAAAAACTAATTTAAACAAAAATTAATTACTCATGAATAACCTAAACAAAAATAAAAATTATTAAACTAAAATTGTCGAGGAAACGCACAAACAACATAAAAAATAAAATAAAAACTAAAATTAAAATTAAAAACTAAACTAACCTGCTGGCCTTCACAAAATAAAAATAAAAAACTAACTAAATTAAACTTGTGGGGAAAAAGGAGAGGGAAATAAAAATATAGTAACAATAAACAGATGGAAAAAATAAAAATAAAAAGAGGTGATTGCACCAAAATAAAAATGGTTGATTGATTCATTGCAACTACATGAGAAACACAATGGGGAATGTAACATAGATGCCACGAAAAACTTCAGGAGGTAAAGTTGGTCGGAATCAATAAAAATCCTCCCAAGCTAAAAATACACAGATGCAACCTTCTCTACATTAAATCCACCCATGTAGTGCAACACATGAAAAGAACACAAATGCCACAACAATTGTAGGAGGTAAGGTTGGTATGAACCCACGAAGTTCTCCCAAACAAAATATACACAAACATTCATTTTTGTATTGGATTCGTAAGATTACACTGCTTGCACAAAATGGAATGAACCAGCCCACCAGGGCCAAAAGCCCAGAGCCAAGAGAGGCAAAGAGGACCAAAAGCCAAATTTTTAATGTGCACGAGGTGTTATTATATAGAGCACACAACTTACAATTTTAATTTTAAAAGTGGCAGATGGTAGCATTTAAAACTATTTGCAGGCTCTACCAGTATCTGACCACCCAACCATACAAACTACACATTCTTTCCTCAATGCAAGTAAAATCAAAGTCTTTGTATAGCCAGCAACATTTTACACTTCAAACCCCTTTAAGATAGTTGGTATTGCACCAAATTGTTGACACTACCATGCTGCCAAAAATATTTCTACCACCCAAGTCTTCAATTTTTCTATGTAAATTTATTAACATGACAAGACTACACACACTTTCTTACCTACTTGTTGGATTTTACATGCTTCTCTACTGTCTGGCCAGATTCGTAAGATTTTACATGTCAAAATTTGGCCAACTCACAAAAAGAGAAGGCTTAAACAATAAAAATAAAATTTGTGGGAGATTTAAAAAAATATATATTCTAAAAAATATTCTAAATATTGTCTCCATACTTTGACTAGGAAGATATGTATAGTCAAATTGGGAATGTGAAGTCAAACTGGTCAACTGGATATAGGCACCAACAATGGGATATAGTCGCCTAAAACTGAAATATAGGTGCCTAAAACTGGAAGACAAGCACCAAAAAATGGGAGATAGGCGCTAGAATTTAGAATATAGGTGGTTGTTGTGTGTACTAACCAACTCTTTTCCAGCTGCAAACATGAACTTGTCCACCACGTACCATCGAATTTTTACAATTTGTGCAGCCATTAATAAATTAGAGTGGGAGGCTCAAAATTTATTAATAGTTTGGTGACTCATAGGGGACACATGTCCGCAATATAAAAAGAACTCAGAAGACCAAGTGGCCTTAGCATCCATTGGTACAAAGTCAGCAATGTTATCAGATTTTCAATAGATCTCAAAAATTTGCATCTAGCAGATTTACCTAATACCCACAAAATTGAAAACACAACAAAGACCCTTCCAAAAAATGAAAGAATAAAAATAAGGCAGATTGGGCTCGGTTCTTTCAACAAATTCACTAAGTGCTTACAAAAAATGCTTCAGCAAGAAAAAAACAATCAAGACAAACACCAAATCTTGACTGATTTAAAACATAATAGATTTGTGCAGATTTTTCAATAAAAATATAGATTTGTCCCACCAGGCGTGCCAAAACTATTGATTGTTGAAAATATATGCCTACATCTACACCCACACACAACATAAACATGGAAATATTCCTCTCGTGTGGGACTTCCCGAGAGGAAGAGATCTGGCTCTTGAAAATAAAAAATTAAAATTTTAAAAATTAAAAATAACTACACATAAAAATAAAAACTACGCTTACTGGCAGAGAAATAAAAATAAAAACTAAACTGTAAAAAAAAACATGGAATTAAAACCTAATTTAAAAAAAATAAAAAACTCATGAACAACCTAAACAAAAATAAAAACTATTAAACTCAACTTGTTAGGGAAACGCATGAACAACATAAAAACTAAAATAAAACTAAAATAAAAATTAAAAACTAAACTAACCTGCTGGCCTTCGTAAAATAAAAATAAAAAACTAACTAAACTTAAACTTGTAGGGAAAAAGGAGAGGGAAATAAAAACACAGCAACAACAAACAGACAAAAAAATTAAAAATAAAAAAGGCGATTACACTAAAATAAAAATGGTTGACTGATTCATCACAACTACATGAGAAACACAATGGAGAATGTAACATAGATGCCACGATAAACTACTGAAAGTAAGGTTTGTTAGAATCGATAAAAAAAAAGTTGACTGATTACACCAAAAAATAAAAATAAAAAAAGGCGATTACACCAAAATAAAAATGGTTGACTGATTCACCACAACTACATGAGAAACACAATGGATAATGTAAGGTTTGTTAGAATCGATGAAAATCCCTCCAAGTAAGGTTTGTTAGAATCGATGAAAATACCTCCAAGCTAAAAATACATAGAGGTAGTTGTCTCTACATTAAACCCACCCACGCAGTGCAACACACACGAAAATAACACAAATGCCACAAAAACTATAGGAAGTAAGGCTATTATGAATCCATGAAGTTCTCCCAAATAAAATATACACAAAAACAACCATTTTTGCATTGGATCCGCAGGGTTACACTACTTGCACAAAATGGCATGAACCATCTCACCAGGGCCAAAAGCCCAAAGCCAAGAGAGGCCAAGAAGACCAAAAGCCAAATTTTTAATGTGCATATGGTGCTATTATATAGAGCACATGGATTACAATTTTAATTTTAAAAATGGCGGATGACAACATTTAAAACTGCTTGCAGGCTTAGCCAGTCTTTGACCACCCAACCATGCAAATTGTACATTCTTTCCTCAATGCCAATAGTCTTAAAGTCTTCATACAGCCAGCACTGTATTTTACACTTTGAACCTCCTTTAATATAGTTGGTATTGCACCAACTTGCTGACACTGCCATGCTGCTAGAAATATTTCTACCGCCCAAGTATTCAATTTTTCCATACAGATTTATTAACATGACAAGACTGCACACACTTTCTTACCTACTTGCTAGATTTTACATGCTTCTCTACTGTGTGGTCTGATTCATAAGATTTTACAAGTCAGAATCTGGCCAACTCACAAAAATAGAAGGCTTAAACAATAAAAATAAAATCCACGGGAGATATATATATATATTCTCTGCCATTGAAAACTAGGAAGGTCTTCAGTCAAAAAGTCTACATGCTTTGACCAAGAAGATAGGCATAGTCAAAATGGGAATGTGTAGTGAAATTGATCAACTAGATATAGACACCAACAATGGGGCGCCTAAAACTGGAACATAGACGCTTGAAACTAGAAGAAAAGCGCTTGAAACTAGAATACAAGTGCTTGAAACTAGAACACAAGTGCCTGAAATTGAAAGACAAGTGCCAGAAAATGGAAGATAGACACTAAAATTTGGAATATAGGTGCATGTTGCATGTACCGACCAACTCCCTACTAGCTACAAATATGAACTTGTCCATCACATACCATCTGATTTTTGCAATTTGTGCAGTCATTAATAAATTAGAGCGGGAGGCTCAAAATTTATTAACAGATAGAATAGGTAATTTTTGAATAGTCCTTCACAAAATGCCTATAGTGAAACATGAGCCCCATGAAGCTTCTAGCTTCTAACACATTTGTGGATGCAGATCAATTCAAAATGGTCTCAATTTTCTTAAGATCCATAGCAATCCCTTCTATGGATATAATATGCCCTAAATACTAAACTTGTGAGGCAGAAAAATTACATTTACACAACTTCCCATAAAGTTGGTTTTTCCTTAGAACCTCTAATACTAACCTCAAATGTTGGTCAAATTCCTCTTTGGTGTGAGAATATATCAAAATATCATCTAGAAATATCAAAACAAATTGATTTAGATATTTCCTAAACACATTGTTCATCATATTCATAAAATTTGTTGGCATATTTTTCAACCCAAATGGCAACATTGTGAACTCATAATGTTCATATCTATTCTTAAAGGTTGTTTTATGAGTATCCTCCTCTATAATACTCAACTGATGATATCTTGATCTCAAATAAATCTTTAAAAATATAGTGGTATCCTTTAGTTGATCAAAAATATCATCACTGTCAAAGGATACCTATTCATAATGGTCACCTTATTCAGCATTCTATAATCAATGCACAACCTCAAGGAACCATCATTCTTTTTCAAAAATAATATTGGAGCACCCCAAGGTGACACACTAGGTTTGATCAAAACCTTTTCCAACAAATCTTGAAGTTGCACTTTTAACTCTTGTAACTTAATAGGATACATTTTGTAAGGTGTCCTTACAATGGGTTTCGCTCTAGGTGTTACTTCAATGGTAAAGTCAAATTCACATCAAGGTGGTAGGCCTAAGATATCCTCTAGAAAAACATCCCTAAATTCATGTAGAATTGGATTTTTCTTAAGAAATTTCCCATCCCCATTATCACTTGTCTCGCTATTCTTCTTCACTATGTACAACATACCACCTCTTTTAATTGTTTTCTTTAATTGCATGGTTGATAGCAGATGTGATCAAAAATTACTTTGAACCCTAATTACTTTCTTATCCTTATCTGTATAGTCCATCCATATTTCTTGGAAGTTGATTGACTCCATGAGCCTTTAATCAATCCATCCTTAGGATAATATAAAAGGCATGTAATGGTGCTACATATAAGTTTCATATAGTAGATATATTGGGTGGGTAATCTCAATCGTAGGTAAACATTGATCCACTCAGTAGGTTTGTCCAAAATCATACTTGATTTTTCACCATTATTCCAAAAATCTAGGTCTTTCTAGCATATCCTTGATAATACTAGTGGAAATAAAACTGTTTGTAGCTCCACTATCATTTAAGACTTTAACATTCTTATTAAACAACTTATCATTTAGTAACATAGGAGTCATTTTTCCATCCAAGTTCTTGTTAGAAAAAAATATTCTATTCAAATAAGGAAATAGTTCTGCAATACATCACAAGACTGTAGAGAAGCTCAATAGACTGATTGATTTATTTCATGGATCAACTTTGTATAAATAGAAAAGTTGATCATTGAGAGTCGTTGGATTACAACTGGTAAAATCTGATCTAGAATATATTGAGAGTTCACCTAACTCATGGAGGAGTGGTAACTCAAGTAAGTCTATCCTAGTAGAACTTAAGAGAATAATTACTTATTCTAACACCCCCCTTAAGTGATACTAAGGGTGTTTTATATGAATGAGTCCCGACAACAAGGCCTAATGAGGTACTCATGTACAATGGTTTATTATTTGAAGAGATGGTAAAAACCACATGGGAAAAACCATCTATCAAAAATAAAAAAGAAGAGGTATGTCTTTGATTTGCAAAGATTTTCCTCATTGACTAAAAGGATGAGTCCTGGCAATAGGGCCTGATGAGGTACTCATTTACAATATTTTTACATATGTGAGAGATGGTGAAAAACCACTTGGGAAAAAACCATCTGTCAAAAAATAAATAAAGAGGCATGTATTTGGATGGTGAATATTGTCCTCATGGAGAAAAAAATGAGTCCTGACAACTTGGTCTGATGAGGTACTCATGTACAAGTGTAACATATAGGAGATATGATAAAAAAACACATGGAAAAAAACCATCCTCCAAAGTAAAGATCAATAAGAAGAAATGAGAGGTGCAAACCTCTGATCTATTTAACATAGCTGCTTTATCCCAAGTTTCTCACAACTAAATGTAACGAGGAGAAGGAAATGATTTGGTGAAGATGTTTGCGATTTGATTTTTAATGGGAATATAGTCCAAGTATATTTTTCCTCTCTGAATATGTTGTCGAATGAAGTGCATGTGAATCTCAATGTGTTTGGTGCGCTGATGCTCAAATGGATTGCGTGCAATATGAATTGTGCTCTGATTGTCACATCAATGAGTAATAGGTTTGTCATGGGAAAAACCAAATTCTCTTAGTATCTGATGAAGCCAAAGAGCTTCTTGGCTTGTTAAAACTGTTACCCTGTATTCTGCCTTTATAGATGATAAAGCAACTACTTGTTTTTTGCATGACCAAGCAATTGGTGAAGAACCAAGAAAAAAGACATAGCCCAAAGTTGAACATTTTTCTTTGAAAGCATGTCTACGAAAGCACAGGCACACCGGGTGCGATGCAA
The DNA here is from genome assembly GCA_028583015.1 of Wollemia nobilis. Taxonomy (NCBI): domain Eukaryota; kingdom Viridiplantae; phylum Streptophyta; class Pinopsida; order Araucariales; family Araucariaceae; genus Wollemia; species Wollemia nobilis. The sequence goes on along the minus strand of JAQPPZ010001031.1, from coordinate 5,723,631 downwards.
ACAAAAGCAGATGTAACGCTAAGTCCTACGAATGAACAAAGAACAAGTGCATGAAAAGGGAAAGCGAAGCATGAATGAAACGAGATGTAAAGCAAAAGTAAAGTGCAGCCTCTTTTATTAATTTTTCTTGTGATCAGGTTACAATACGTCTCCCCCATTTTTAGGGGCTCGGAGCGTTAGATATAGTTTTGTTACACCAACGGATGGTACGCTTCCCTTCGGGATCTTCCGCGTGCCCACATTTGAAATGGGTGGGCCAAACGTCACCACCGCTTGCGTGAATGCATCTCTTAGTTCCTTGCTGCCCCTCCGGTGTCGAGATCCTACGTTCAGAGAAACAACAAACGATTAATAGCACATGCGGATGGAGGGAAACATGCAATCCCCAAGGCCTCCGGTTAATGCATACATGAAATAATTAAAATAGTGATCAAAACATATCAGAATAAGATGAAACTTGAACAGAAGCATGTAAACATCATCATGAACACACTGCAAAAAGAACAGTCAAGAAATCTACTGTAGATTTCTAATCGCTCCGGGGTGGGACGATTAGGACTGTCATAAAATGTCCGAAAGTGACCTCCCAAATGTCCCATCCAGAGGCCTCCAAAACACCTACAAACTTGGGGTTAGGAAAAATGGGGCATTTTGAGATGACCCAGAAGGTCGGATTTTGCATATTCTACCCCGATCGCCCTGTATCCGAAGGCGCTCCCTGTATGTTAGTAAAAGCGTAAAACAATGAAAACACAGTCAAAACAAGTCAGAATGCTTTGAAATTTGAATTGCAGCATATATGAAACACACAAAACATGATGCAAAAGAAATAGTGAAGAAATATGCTATAGATTTCTAATCACTCCGGGGTGGGGCGATTAGGACTGCAACAGTGCGAGGGGCACCCGGGGGCAGGACGCCCACCGTTTGGGGCTTGGTTTTGACACCAATCCACTTGGGATGGGTCCAAAACCTCCTAGGGGGTTGTGTCAAAAAATTGGGTGTGGGATTGTGGCCAATTGTTTGGGTTTTGGGTCCGGATTGCGCTCCTAATGTTCACCCGATAACCTCCCTTCCAAAAGAGAGATCAAGGATGTAGGAAGCACAATGAGGGTGAGGGTATAATTCAGTAGCACTCCATTGCTCCAAATGCTCCTGCTCTATCCTCTTTTGGGGTGAGAAGACTCACCATTTTATAGACCTGAAGGTCTACTTTGAATGTGCATGCAGGGGCGCCACTTGGCCATCATGCCTTGTCAGGGGAGAGAAGATTCCTCCCTGATTAAGGGCTCCATGACTGCCTCTATGACTGCCTCTTTGAGCTTTGAAATGCTCACTCGCACTCCCATGCATTGAAGGTGGAGTTGAGTGGCGGATCTGGGCTGCCATTTGTCAAGGTTTGACTTTTTTCCCATCAAACCTGCTATTCGCCCCACCCTGGAGCGATTGCTGCTAATCGTCCCGGGGTGGGGCGAATAGCATTCTAATCGCCCCAGGGTGGAACGAGTAAGGAGCAGGGTGCTTGAAAGGTGCCAAATTGACCTCTGACCTTCCAAAACTACTTTGGGAGTGGTTAGGACCACTGTTTAACCTCTTGGGGCTGCCCTAGGGGCTATGTATGCCAATTCGGTCAGTTCTTGTAGCCACATGATCAGATTGGTGTTGTTTTGGTGTCTACAGATGCCCCTTTTTGGGATGCGCTGTGCGTGGCACAGTGCTGAGCAAAAATAGATAACCAAAGCACTTAATGATTAGGGTTTCTTAGTAACCTAACCAAATTTTGATGCCCCAAGTATGGAAAGGGCACGCATTCTTGAATCCTTGCTTCCGACGAGCTAAGGAGCTTAATTCAAGTGTTAACCTTTTTCGGTGAGGTGTTACTTGATCTTGGACATTGTTCAGTCATGAATAGGCAAAGGGCGCAACCTTTTGTCTATGGGAACCTTGAGTTCATGATTCTAGAATGCCAAGTGTTTGATCAGCTTGTGATTATTGCTTGTTTGCTGCCCCAAGCAGGAGCGTGATTGTCTTTGTCAATGATTCTTTGAATGCATGCCATTTCCTTGATTGGGTGTGTATTTGTTGATTGGTGACTAAGTGTGACTACCCCCTCAAGCGACGAATCGATGAGGGAATGATCGAAATGAGAAAAGTGATGAGTCACTTGACCCAAGATGACTTTTGTAAGGGTGCCTTCAATTGTTTTCCATTGAATGCTTATGCAGTTTCCCAACAATCGGACCTATTTTTGGTGGGTTTTAACCCTTTTTGTGACGCTTATTGGGGCTGAAATTGTCAAAAATCTGTCCTCCCGTGGAGCGGTCCGGCTATGGTAGCCTTCTTAGGGAGTAGGATATTGATAATTTGTGGCCTCGACATCAGTTTTGTATGCCAAGAATGTTAGGCGCAAAGGCGCCTTTGTTCGGCAATTTTATTGTTGTTTTTTGGTGGGTTTTGACCCTTTTTGTGACGCCTTTTGGGGATGAAATTGTTGAAAATTCGTCCTCCTGTGGAGTGGTCCAGGCTATGGTAGCCTTCTTAGGGAGTAGGATAGTGAAGATTTGTGACCCCAACATTAGGTTTTGGATGCCATGAATCGTAGGCGCAAAGGTGCCTTTGTTCGGAGTTTTATTGTTGTTTTTGGTGTGGTTTTGACCCTTTTTGTGATGCTTTTGTGGATGAAATTGTCGAAAATCTGTCCTCCTGGAGTGGGCTATGGTAGCCTTCTTAGGGAGTAGGATAGTGATAATTTGTGACCCCAACATTGGTTTTGGATGCCATGAATCGCAGGCGCAAAGGTGCCTTTGTTCGGCAGTTTTATTGTTGTTTTTGGTGCATTTTGGATGCAATTTTGGTTGTTTTTTATTTTCTTGCTCTGTAATCATCCCAGGGTGGGATGAATACCAGTTTTGTAATCATACCAAGGTGGGATGAGTGCTAACTAGAGTGCTCATCCTAGGGTGGAACGATTACAGGCCTAAGAGCCTATATAAGGGCCAAAACTAGGTTTTGGGCTCATTTGCAATTGTTTTTTCTGGCGATTTGGAGTTGTGAGGAGGAGTGCTAGTTTGTGAAGCGGAGCGCTACCAAATTTTTATGGACACCATGAGTTCAAGGACCGGATCCTCGAGTGGTGGAGCTGAGGCGAGACCGGTAGGTGCTCCTTCCTTCTTTTTTTTGTTTGTTTTTATATGAATTTTTAAAACTCGTATTTTATCATTGTTTTTTGTCATATTAAGGTTAAAACCCTAAATGAATGTTGTGGTTTTATTTGTTTTGTTTTGTGCATCATAAGGTTAAAAAACCCTAGTTTGAATTTTTGTTGTTTTGATTTGTTTTTTGTTCATCATTAAGGTTAAGAACCCTAGATGATTTTTTTGGTTTAATTTGTTTTTTGTTCATAATAAGGTTAAAAACCCTAGATGATTTTTTTGTTGTTTTTGATTTTTTTGTTTACACTTAAGGTTAAAAACCCTAGTATAGTTTTAATGTTTTTGTTTTTGATTTTTTGTCCACACGTAAGGTTAAAAACCCTAGTATGATTTTGTTTGTTTTATTTGATTTTTTTGTTCTTGATTGTACAGTTTAGTTGATTGATCTGTACTTTGGTTGTATAGTTCTGTACTTTTGTTTTTCTGTACATTGTTTGTCGTCTGTACAGTTTATTTGAATGTTTTTGTTTAAATTAAGGTTGAAACCCTAATTGTTTTTTGTTGTTTTATTGTTTTTGTGTACACTATTGTACATTTGTTTTGTTGTCATGTTTTAATGTTTTTGTGTTGTTTTTGTTTTTTAGGTTGTGAAGAGTCGGTACCGTCAGTCGATGATATTTTTTGATGCACGAGATGCGCTGACTATGGCAGACTGGGAGTGGCTTGATGCCCTTGGGCTCAAGCAGGTGATGCGGCTGGAGCCTGTGGTGGGGGATCGGGCATATCTGACGGCCCTGATCAATTTGTGGGATCCCTGCACCAACACCTTTCATCTCCCAATAGGGGAGATGATAGTGACTCTGGAGGACGTGTATCGGATTCTATAGATTTTGATAGATGGGCTGCCCATTCGGATGACTCCTCATGATCAACGGATGATGGTGCTGACATGGTGCTTTGGGCATGCGAGAGATGGGGGTGGATGGGGCGGTGGAGAGGGTAGAGGGGGACTACCTGATTGGCAAGATTCTAGTGCGGTGGTGGTTTGAGAAGGGCGTGTTGGGGGTGAGGCATGCGTTGCTTATGACCCTCATCTCCAACATGCTGCTTCCTGACTCCTCAGGTGTGAGGTTCCCTTGGAACCTGCTTGAGGTAGTGTTCAGACTTGTGGAGTGTCCGATGATAGCACCACTGATTATGAGGTGGGGTTAGACGCTACTGGCATAGTTGTATGATGAGTTGTACGAGGTCCGCTATCAGAGGCGAAAGGGGATTGGGTGCAGCTACCTATTGTAGTGCTGGGGTGGTAGCACATAGCTGTGGAGCGGTCATAGGGGTTGCCTTGGACCACTCGGGGGAGATGGTGGATAGGGAGATTGGCTATGCTGCTCTATGGTGGAGGTCGAGGAGCAAGGGCAGAGTCGATGGTGGGCAGGTGTCGTAGGGCACTATGCTGATGCCTTCTCTCGTCTTGCTCTAGGGGAGGTGTTCTGGCGGCCATATCGGGACTGTCCAGCCTGGCCTGAGGCTGGGGAGTGGCTTCGATGGGTGCATAGGGGGAGGTGGTTGATCGGGCGACATGGGACCGAGCAGGAGTACTTCTCGTATGTTGGGTGACTCGATAGTTTGGGGTGCACCAGGGATTTCCTGGTGAGCCCTTGATCTATCGATGTTGAGGCGATGAGAGGACTCTAGCCTGGCCGATTATTGAGCCACTGGGTGAGGAGTCGAATGTAGTGATTGATGTCCCCAATGTGGACAATGTTGGGGTGACTACAGAGTATGACCAGTGGTGGACGATGCTACGATGGTGGGGTGAGGGGCCTCTAGGAGGTCCGGATGTAGCAACAGAGGGTGGGGTTGCGGAGGCACCGAGGGAGGGTTGGGGGCTCCGCTCGATGATGCAGATATGGTGGAGGTAGATGACTTGACTAGGGATGATTTAGGGGTTTCAGAGCAACGGATACATAGGACGTCCCGGAGTAGTGGGTGTCGAAGCAGCATGCCATCCTGGAGATGCCCATGCCTCAGGCAGTCCTAGGGGATATGGAGGCTAGGTTTCATGCTGAGATAGCATGATTGGAGGACCTACTATGGAGATGGGATGAGGAGCACAGCATCGAGAGGGATCACCTATGGGCTCAGTTGGCATAGGGGATGACGCATTGGCTGCATACCATCGATGGGATGTGGAGTGGGGTCGGTTCTGGGTGGAGTTGGAGGTCGAGATTATCCACCTCGGTGGACAGTTACCTGAGCTCATTGGAGGTGGATCTTCACCGTATGAGAGATAGTGAGACTGAGTAGTCTGCTTCCTCTCATCGCAGGTGGGTGGGTGAGGGTAGCGCTAGTGGGCATGATGCGGGGGCTGGTAGCAACCGCCTGAGAGGTCCCATAGGACCCACACCATGGGGGTAGTTCCAGTCGCACCGATCCTACGTGATCATGGTGGCCGACTCCCTAGGCTTGGGGTTTTTGAGTTTTTGATTTTTTTGTGAGGTCAGAGGACCGACTTATTGTAGCCTACGGGCATTTTTGGTGATATATATACATGACTTTCTTTTTGATTATACACTTGTCATGATTTATTGTTACTTTTATGCACATTTATTTACGTTGATGTATGCATATGTTATTATGAATGTGACTGTTTCTAATTATATGATGTATGCATATGGAATGGATGAAATGATTTGTTGATAACTTGGCGGTGGCACCATAGACTGTACAAGATTTACTGGCTTTCTGTACTATGTGATTGCTTTGTGGAATGACTTTGCATGTGTAATATTTTTTGTTTGTATTTTTTGATGGTGATGTAAGAATGGAATGTACCACAGGTGTTCTAGAATGTAGTTAAGGTTTTTCTGAGACTCAGATGTTTTAACTAACTAGCCAAGACTGTACATTTATCTCACAAGACTTTTGAACAAGGTACGAATCAGACTTGAGTTTGACCAAGTTATTTCACATCCTTGTGTGTGCGATTGAATTTGTTTATGTGGTAGTTGTCAGGATACCGCTAGTGCCAGATAGGCTATCAACCAAACCTGTACTGAGGATCACCTAATTAGCTCCACTAACTCCTTTGTTGTATTTAGTAAGATTAATCTATGGTGCAATCTAGGATACCATAAGCTAGCTCATCCACATGCAAACATTGATCTGTACATAATTTAATGCGATAGATATATCGTCATGCGGGAGGTTTGCCGCCAGTGACCAGTAGGCTATCCACCAAACCGGTATTGAGGATCACCTCATGACCTTTCGAATGCTGAGAGTTCCAGGGATTCAAGTTCGACTCCCTTATTTTCTTTACTTTTATTGGGATACTTGCTCTTATATAGTGATAAAAATCACTGTTTATTTTTATTTTTTTCTTTTGAGCAAGGGATTTGAATTTTGAGTGATGAGAATCACTATTTCTTGTGCTTTTTGATGTATGCACTGTGTGGGTTTTGATGTCAAACTTTGGAGTTTGTACTTTGACTTTTTGCAATTTTTTTGGATATTTGCAACTTTTTGAGAATTTGGGATGCTTGGGGAATTGGGTAGGGAAGATGCTTGTCCTTTTGCCAACTCTCAACATTCTTGGGGTCATTCGCACAGGGGGATGAGCGAGATAACCTTTTCACTGTATGGTATCCTAGATTGCTTTGCAGGTTTCATCTTTCGTTCACACAACTTGGGAATTTTTTATGTGTTTTAACTTGTGTTGGGATGCGACGTAACAAGGTGTGATCCAAGTAAAACTCTACCTTTGTAAAAATCTGTCTGACTTTGTACAGTTTTTGGCTAGAAATCTAAAGACAGCTGAATGACGAAAGCCCTGGATACATTAGAAGACAACTGATTATGATATGGTGAAAAATGTGGATGGCGTTTATTTTTGTTGGATTATTTACAAAGTGGAAAAATGTGGAAAATGATGGAATTGCCGAGTAATTACAGTCTATGGTGCATTTGACCTGTATGACCAACAAATATGCAATGTATGCGATGCCTAATGCAACTTATTTTTTTTTGTGTTTTGATTTTTAAGAGTATGCATGGAAGTGAGATGCAATTTTTTGTTATTTTTGATTATTTTATTGTTTTTGTTTGTTTTTGAATATTTGTTTTTGACCAAGTGATTGTGGGAACCCTTGGAGCTTTTGGTTTGACCAAAGGGTTTATGGATACCTTTGGGGCATTTTAGGTGACCAAGCGATTGTGGGAATCCTTGGAGCTTTTGGTTTGACCAAAGGGTTTATGGATACCTTTGGGGCATTTTAGGGTGTGACCAAGCGATTGTGAGAATCCTTGGAGCTTTTGGTTTGACCAAAGGGATTATGGGTACCTTTGGGGCATTTTTGGGGTTGACCAAGTGATTGTGAGAATCCTTGGAGCTTTTGGTTTGACCAAAGGGATTATGGGTACCTTTGGGGCATTTTTGGGGTTGACCAAGGATGACTTGGTTGAATGATTCTTGGAGCTTTTGGGTTGACCAAAGGGATTATGGATACACCTTTTGGGGATTTTGGGTTGACAAGTGGTTTGGTGACCAAGCGATTGTGAGGAATCCTTGGAGCTTTTGGGGTGGGCCATGGCTCTTTTAAATGTGGAATGGCCTCAAATGACTGATGTTCAAGGGTTCTAGTTCCTTGATTCCTTCAAGAGAGGCTAGCCGGTATGTTCCAGGTCCTATTTTACTATCAATTACATAAGGACCTAACCAATTTGCCATGAACTTGTCCCTTAAATGGGGTGGCAAGTTAGAATTTTGTTGGTTCTCTTTTAAGACCAAGTCACCAACCTGAAAGTCCCTCAGGTGAACTTTCATGTTGTATGCTTTCTTAAGTCACTCTTGATAGATACGTAAATGCTCGAGAGCATTGATGCATCATTCATCGAGCAACGTAAGCTGGTCTAACCGGGCCTGCCACGCAGTGTCATCATCGATGAACTCTTGCATTGATATGCATAGGGAAGGTATTTCCAACTCGAGAGGCATGACTGCCTCGGAGCCATACACCAACGAAAATGGAGTTGCCCTAGTGGGCGTCCGAATGCTAGTGCGATAAGCCCATAGAGCAAGTGGGATTTGAATGTGCCAATCCTTATGACTATCTATGACCATATTTTTAAGGATGGCAACTAGCATTTTGTTTGACGCCTCTGCTTGCCCATTTGCCTGCGGATAATAGGGTGTTGAAAAACTATGCTGAATTTTGTACTTTGTTGTCAAAGCATGCACATCTTTGTTCTTAAATGACGTCCCATTATCCGAGATGATCTTGGATGGAATACCAAAATGACATATGATGTTATGTAAAATAAACTCCGCAATGCGAGGCCCAGTCGTAGAGGTAAGCGGAATTGCTTCCACCCACTTGGTGAAGTACTCGATGGCCGTTATGATGAACGTGTGATGGCCTGACGATGTAGGGGAGATCTTTTCGATTAGATCTAAGCCCCACTATGAAAATGGCCAAGCCGATTGGATCAGCTGCAAGGCCTGAGAAGGTACGTGTGTCAAGTTAGCATGGTGTTGACACTTCACGCACTTCCTCACATACGCACAACAATCTCACTCTAAATATGGCCAATAATAGCCCATGCGAAGAATGCGCTTTGCGATGGCCATACCATTGAAGTGGCCACCGCATGTACCATCGTGCGCTTGGGTGATCGCCCAAGTGGACTCCTGCTGGTCCAAGCAATGGAGGAGGATCCCTTCGTAGCTTCGATGGTACAAAATGTCTCCTAGCAAGACATGTTTTGCCACTTTCTATTTGAATGATCTTTTTGTGGCATGCGACAATCCAAGTGGGAGGCTACCTAACTTGAGATAGTCTCTTATGGGTGTGTACCAATCTTGCTGATCAGAAACCTTGATGGTATGAATGACCAATCCCTCTTGAAGTTCATCCCTAGCAAAAGCTGAGCGGGAAAGAACTTGTAAGAATAGCGTTGTGTTGCTATTAAGAGGGGTTGGGGAGAACAAGGACCCCTAGTTGGCATGATTCAGACTATCATGGATTCGAGAGAACCTATCCTGAGATGGTTCAATCTGGATCAGGTGGATTCCTGGCGTTAGGTCAGAGCTTGCATGCTCCATCATGGATTGCGATAATGTTTTGACTTGAATGGTTGTCATTTCACCAGAAGGGTCTTGCGGGATTAGTGACCCCAAGGAGGCCATAGTGTCCACAAAATGATTCGATGATCGAGGGAGTGCCTCGATGTCGTACCATTCAAGATTTGCCAAGAATTTATCCACAAGGGCTTTGTAGGCCTGCAGAACTAGGCATTTACATTGGAATACCCCTTTCACTTGGTTGACAATTAACAACGAATCACCAAAGATATTCAAGCATTTGATGTTCATGGTGATGGTTGTCTAAAGACCTATGAGCAAGGCTTCATATTCAACATTGTTATTGGTGCACGAGAAATCAAGTTTAAATGATAGAGGCATTGGAGCCCCTTGCGGTGTGAAGAATATGATTCCCATGCCACCCCCTTGCTCACATTTAGAACCATCAAAAAATAGGGTTATGTCGGCCTGTGACTCAGGCTCATCAAAATCTGGCGATTCTGAGACATGGAAGACCCCATCATCGGGTAGCTCTATGGTCAGAGGCTGATCATCTTCGAGAGGAGCCTCTGCTAGTTGATCGATGATGACTTGACCTTTGATGGACTTCTGTCCAATGAATTCGATGTCAAACTCCATCAACAACATGATCCATTTCATCGTGCGGCTACTATGATAAGTATGACTCATCATGTACCATAATGGATTCTCCTTAGACACAACATACATCGTATTGCTCAGCATGTAATGGCATAGCTTTTTGGTGGCAAATACCATTGCTAAGCATAGCTTCTCGACGTATGCATAGTTAAGTTCATAACTGACCAAGGTGCGGCTAAGATAATAATTAGCCTGTTCTTTATGTAGTTCATTTTTCTGGGCTAGCATGGCACCCAATGCCACCTCAGTAGCTGAGATGTATAAATAGAATGACACTCCTGGTCTAGGTGGTGCCAATACTGGTGGTGAAGCCAAGTATTGTTTAATGTCATCGAAGGTTGACTGGCACTCATCATCCCAGTGAAATGCTACCCCTTTGTGTAATAATTTATTCATGGGTCGGCACTTGTCAGATAGTTGCGCTATGAAGCGCTTGATCGACGCGACCTTTCCCTGCAAGCTTCTGAGCTGCTTGATGGTGGTTGGGGGAAGCATTTCAAGGATTGCCTTGACTTTATTTGGATCTACCTCGATGCCTCATTTTGAGACTATGAAACCCAAGAGTTTTCTAGATGTGATGCCAAATACGCACTTCTTGGGGTTTAGCCTAACTTTGTGTTCGATGAGGCGATCAAGGATCTTGCTTAAGTCATCGAGATGATCTGGGCACAAAAGAGATTTGGCCAACAAATCATCCATATAATCTTCCAAAGTTTTATGCATGTGATCATGGAAGATGTATGTCATAGCGCGTTGGTAGGTGGCGCCAACATTTTTAAGGCCAAAGGGCATGACCTTATAACAAAATGTCCCCCAAGGCATTGTGAACGCCATTTTGAGTTGATCATCGGGATTGATATGAATCTGGTTGTATCTCAAGAAACCATCCATGAGGGAAAGCATTTCATGGCCTATTGTAGCATCTACCAATGCATCGATGCTAGGCAAGGGGAAATCATCCTTGGGACTCGCTTTGTTTAGATCTCAAAAATTGGTGCATATGTGAATCCTCCCATCCGGCTTCTTGATGGGTACCATGTTGGACAACCATGGTGGGTAATCCATGCAGATGACAAATTGTGCATCCAACAACTTTTGTAGCTCATATTTGACCATTAAGGCTACTTTTGGGTGCATCTTACATAGTTTTTGCTTGACTGGCTTGACTGTCGGATCAAGCGTTAGATTATGCATGACTAGCTATGGGTCTAGCCCCGACATGTCTTTGTAGGACCATGCAAAAACCTCCTTCTTCTCTTTGAGAAGGGCAATGTAATCAGCTTGCTCTTCGAGGGATAGACTTACCCCCAACTTGATGATTTATGGATTCATTGGATCAGAGCCGATGTCTACGTCAGTCATCTCTTCGACTGACATGTGGGACCCATCCTCCAACTGGTGTGGAGTTGGGATCAGGTGGATATCATTTGCTGAATTTAGATCTACGTTTGGAACGTCGGGTTCCTCTTCAGCATGGAAGATATCCTGAGTTGGTCCTAGGGTGAAATGAAGCATCTCACCGCAAGGCCAGTACTCTGATGGGGATGGTGGCGAGTTAGCATGATCCCAGTCTATGGCATCTAGGTTTAGATACAATGGTCATGCTGGATCAGTTGGATTGCGGATGGGGGTGGTTAAGTCAATGGAGATCATGTTGATGAAGTGAATTTGGTCTCCATTACCATGCGGGTGGTGACTCGAACATCCTTGGTGATCTTTGTGCTCTGGATCTGGCTCTGTGGGTATTGGCACAAATGGATCGGCCCTATGTGCAGATAAAAGGATAGGGTCTACCCTTGGCACTGATGGCTCTATAGGGTCTCTGGGTGGAGGGTGCTCTCTGTATGCCTGAAGTGGCGGATGCAGCACTTGGTCCAACTATGCTTGGTTCAAATGCCACCTATGCCTTGGCCCCATGTTTAGCTATTCAAACATATCATCAATGTCCATGGGGTATTGTTGCTACCGCATATGGTTGAGATATGCCATCTCAGTCTCATCTTCATAATCACTATCGGAGATCCATAGGCCTTCATTGGCTTCGACAACTATTTGCGGCATGTGAGGCTCATTCTGCTCGAGCAAGTTAATTTGGTCCCATCGAGGTTGTTCCACTCTCTATGGGAGGACCTGATTCTCTTGAGGTGGCAATTGCTCGATTGGAGCATTCAAGGGGAACATCACCATGAAGTTCTCCTGATAGTCATCTATGGGCGTCACTTGCGAGTGATTGCTATCGGACTCGAAAGGGTCCCAAGGTGCTACCTCATACTCTAACTCATCTTCTGAAGATCCTTCTTGGCCTTGTCTATATCCCTCTTGGAGGCAAGTTCTTGAACTTTCCCCTTTCTCGATCGAAGGGGAGGAGTTGTTGAGGCCCACAAGGTTGGTTGTTAACAATGGGAGATAATCCCCCAATGTGTATGTTGTGTTAGGATTGGCATATGGATCTTGTGCCAACCCATCCTTGTTGCCTAGCCCTAGGCCTTGCATGTTTTCTACCAAGATGTCAAGGGGCAGAGGGTGGTTGAACCCTACTCCTGATTTGTCGTATGGCATCTGATATCTTGGTTGACAAAGAACGCGCACCCCTTGTTCATATCTGCCCAACCCATATCCATGCCAATTACATTGGCCAAGGTATTTCAAAGCGAAGTCCGGGTTGGACAGATAGTTGACGTTCTCAGCAAAGGGCTCTTCATCCTCTTCCTCTTGCAGGTAAGGTTCAATGCCATTGTCGAGGCCCCCATATACAAAATTTGTCTGATTTGGTGGGTAGCCCAAAGGGACAATAGTGTCGATGGGGAGGCGAGGTCTCCCCATGTCCTGCATGGACTCAAGCGTGGGTGTTGCTACAATGTTCCACACTAGATACTCCCCTAGGCCCGTATTGGCCATCTCAATGGTGATCATTGGTGGTTGAGGGGGAGGGAATGGGAGTTCTTCCTGGGTCCACTCCATGTTGGGTGAACCAGGCATCTCGACTTCCATTCGGCTGGGCACCTCTTCGGTAGAGATGGTTGAGACCAATGGTGGTATCTCTTCCAGGGGCTTCTTCCCATTGTCCTTCGGTGTGGCCATCGTAGGTGGTGTCGTTGGTGAAGGACCAGATGATGAAGATGGGCCCGGTTGGTGATTTGAGGGACTTAACAGTGGGGATGTATGCAGAATCGGACCTTATTTGGATGGATTCAACTGAAAGTCCAAATGTGTCGATGGGAGGGTCGATTGTGGCATCAGCTGCACCGCATTGCAATACTTGAAGGGCTCTAAGTCTATCGGGACTACATGCACTTGCCCTTCGTATGTGTACTTTAGGCATTGATGGGCTATCGAAGGGACACACTTCATGTCCCTGATCCAAGGCCGGCCCAACAAGATATTGTAGGCCATCTCACCTTCCAGGATGTGGCACAATGTAGGAATAGTCTTTTGTCCCACTTGGATGGGTAGGACAATTGTGCCAACCATCGAGCATATCACATCATTGAATGCTCGAAGAGTATAGGTGGAGGCCACAATGTGAGATGCTAGCAACTTGAGGTGTTTCAATGCCGCTATTGTGATTATATTGTTGGATGAGCCAGTGTCCACCAACACCCTCTTAAATGGAATCCCGTTGACCCATGCAATGACGTGCAGGGGTGGATCCACCATATCACCAATCATCGATTTTAGTTCATCTTCTCTAAAGGTGATGACTGGTTCTGTACATCATTTTACATGTCCCACAAAGTTGTTGAAAGAGTTTGCTTCATGGGGCTGTAGCTCGATGGCTTTGAGTATCTCCATTAGAGCCTCCCGATGGGGCGGTGATTGTTGGATGAGCTCATAGATGGAGAGCCTAGCCGACGTGGTCCTTAAACTTTGGGTAAGTTTAGTCCAAATCATGGCCACTGGTCTAGGTGGGGGAGGTTGCGTAGGGTGTTGTTGAGGTTGTGACGTTGATGGAACCTCTCCTGTAGCTGTAGTGGGGGCAGCTGTGCTTGGGTACCTCTTGTTCCATGTCACTATGCTTATCATCCCTACATACCCCTGCATGGGGTAGTTTTGTGTCACCTCATTGACTTGTAGAGTCTTTGCCTATGCATCATGGGTAGGCAGGGGGTCTTTGAAGACCTCCATCTGTTGGTTGCTTGGTGCTACGAGATTATCCACCGCTAGCATTTTGTTGTCTATTAGGTCTTGCACTAAGCTTTTGAACTTCCAACATGCGTAAAGGTCATGTCCTTTCTATCGATGAAATCTACAGTATAAGTCTTCCCTATAGCCCTTGGGTTTTGGCACGTTGGGGTCTACGGGTCGACTTTCTGGTAGGTTTATCAAGTTTGCCATGGACAAGCGGTCAAACAAGGAGTCTTTAGACTCTATGAAGGGTGTGAATTGTCGCCTAGGGTGACGCTGTTGATTTTGCTCTTGCCTATGATTTTCCTTCTCATAGCTGTCAAGAGGAACTGCCTGATAATTAGCCTTTGGGGGTTGTGTCATCTGTGTAGGCTTTGGTATGTTTATGGCAACCTGATTGACCATGGTGGGTTTCGGTTGCATGGACCCAATTTTGGCATTTTTGGGCCACTCTTTCTTGCGTGGCTTGGCAATCTCGCCATCCTGTATCTTGATCTCCTCAATTATTCTGGCTTGCGCCAGGGCTTCCTCGAGAGTGGCATATTGTTGCAGCTACAATAGCATGGAGATCGACCTTAGGCAACTCTTTGAGAACATTTGGGTCAGGTCGGCCATGGGAGGGAGGTAAGGAAGCCTTGAAAGCAACGTCCTCCACCGATTTCCATAAGCCACCATGGTCTCTTCCTCATACTTCCTGAGGCTAGCTAGGTCACTTAATGATGCCTTCTTCTTGGTGTTGAAGGTGAAATGTTCGAGGAACGCGTCCACTAGCTGGTCTAGGTTGTTGATGCTATGCTTCAGCAACTGGGTAAACCAATCCGAGGTAGGGCCTATGAACGTGGTTATAAATGTTCTTAGAAGCAAAGCATCATTGTCCTGAATGCCAAAGCATTGACTCAGGAATCTTGTCACGTGCTCTTGGGCATCTTCATCCCCTCTAAAAATTGCCAATTGAGGCATTTTGAAGTGTTCAGGGTATGGGGGTGTCGAAACTGAAGGATGCATAGGGTGACTATGGAGCTGGCATAAAGTGGGCTTTTGGGGCCCAGAAGTCTTGGTCTCCATAGACTCTAAGCGCTCTAGCAACGCTTTGTATGCATCGGAAGATTTGATCTCTTCCTCCTTGGTTTGTTCCCATTGTGAATTACGGGGAACTTGAGGCCTATGGAGGGGTAGCCGGATAGCGCCCCCTGCCTTGGTAGGGCATTTCAGCCCGCTCTTCTTCTTGCTCGAATTCCTCATAGGCTTCTTGAGGAGTTCCTGGGCATGACCTATAAACATGGGTGGGTGCCCGAGGAGGGTGCCCATCATTGGCTCTAGGGGTGGCCTCCCGCTCAGGTCTAGGAGGTCTTGGAGGCAATGCTTGATAAGGTCATGGAGACCTGTCTCGCACCAAGGGGTTGTGCCTCTCATAAAGCTCTGTCTTATGTGTGCGAGGGGTTGGAATCCTCTCATGCATAGTGTTCTGGAGCAACTCATCCGTCTGACGTTGAATGCACTCTTTGCTAAGATGGTACAGGTGCTCTAACTATTGTTGATCTTGCTCAAGCTACATGATTTGCGCTTGGCGGGCGGCATGTTTGGCAAATGCCAAGTCGATTTGTTCCACCGTCTTAGGTCTAGGAGGCCTAGATGCCTCCCCTACATATCTATCTCGGTCGTAGTGATCCGAGATCTCTATAGGTCACTTCCCTCTATCGAGGTTAGCAGCATTCACCCGAGGCTCTGGCCTCAGTAGGTGATCTTGATAAATAGCAGGTGCGGAGGCGCATTGCTCCCATGCTGTGTATTGCTCTTGAGGAATATAGTGGTTTTCCTCATGCTCCCTTTCATATATGTGAAAGGGGCGGGCAGAGTTGGCTCACCCTGTCTGAAGAGCCTTGCGCTCTGGATTTGGCCTATTGTTTTTGATAGTAATGAGGGGTAGAGGAGGGATGATATAATCATGTGGCCCCTCCTTATGGACCTTATGTTGTTCTAGCACTTCATCACATGGTGGCCACTCATAATGAGTGTCTAAGGGGGCCTTCCTATGTATGTACTCCTCTTGAAAGGGTCTGTGTTGAATGGGAGTGCCCCTCAAAGGGGTGCCTCTATAGTCCTATTCTGTCATGGTATGATGTGGACTATTTTGTGGGTCAGGCCGCCAAGGTGGTATGACCAAGTCCTTGGAGCTATAACGGAGGCGACTTGTGCCTCCTTGTACACTTTTCGCCGCTTCTGCCCATGATTGGGCTTGGCTACGGGTGTACACCATGGTGGTGGTTCTCTAAAAGATATGTATGTTTTTATCTTCTTTATGATTTTTTTATGCTACACTAAACAAAAAGGGGCCACACAAACAAAGAAGTGATTATCTCGTTTATAGATTAAATGTGTGCCCTAAATCTGGTTCAGTGTGTTTTGATTTTTGTTTTGAAAGCCTTGTAAAGAAAATTTTGTTGTACATGCAATATGAGGGCTCTTATGTCTCCCAAAATGGTCACCCCTTCAATATACCACTTCCAGGCCATTATACCGAACCTCTCAATATACCCGCCCTTACGTGAGGGAAACTATTGGTACGCGAGAGCAAAACAGTACGTGGAACATAGGCGGTATGAAAGGGGAATCACTCTATTTTTGACACCTACCATAGAAGACTTATCCTCATGCATTGGGAATCACCCTAGCTACACTTGGTCAGCTTTCATCAGGATTTACGTCTAGCAATAGTCATGATCGGGGTTATGTATGCAAAATTCAAGCCAAGGTGGTGATGAAATCCACCGTTGGTCTTGATCAAGTGTTGGGGTTTTATGACCAACTCCTTGATGTTTATATTATCACGTGGTGTGTGTGGTTATTTTTACTTGTGCAAAGAAAGAAAACATGTAGTAAAATTTTCTATGCAAGCAAAGAAAATAGAAAAATCATAGAAATAGAGATAAAAAATTATAGAGGATGTTCAGAAAACCTACCTCTTCTCTGCCCACACCGGATGCCCCTGAGTTTCTGCTCAGAAAATGCATAGAGAGCTAATCATCCTAGGGTGGGATGAATAGTAGATCTGTATTCATCATAGGGTGGGATGAATGCCTATTCGTCCCTGGGTGAAATGAATACCAGCTCTGTATTCGTCATAGGGTGGCACGAGCAGCAGTCCAACGCTTGAAGGATTAACACCTGCAAGCAAAAACACAAAATTTTGATCAGAAAATTGATCCCAAAATTAGGGGATAGAGTCCCACCATGATCGCCACTGAAATCATGTCTACGAAAGCACAGGTGCACCGGGTGCGATGCAAACAAAAGCAGATGTAATGCTAAGTCCTACGAATGAACAAAGAACAAGTGCATGAAAAGGGAAAGCGAAGCATGAATGAAATGAGATGTAAAGCAAAAGTAAAGTGCAGCCTCTTTTATTAATTTTTCTTGTGATCAGGTTACAATATGTCTCCCCCATTTTTAGGGGCTCGGAGCGTTAGATATAGTTTTGTTACACCAACGGATGGTACGCTTCCCTTCGGGATCTTCCGCGTGCCCACATTTGAAATGGGTGGGCCAAACGTCACCACCACTTGCATGAATGCATCTATAGTTCCTTGCTTCCCCTCTAGTGTCGAGATCCTACATTCAGAGAAACAACAAATGATTAATAGCACATGCGGATGGAGGGAAACATGCAATCCCCAAGGCCTCCGGTTAATGCATACATGAAATAATTAAAATAGTGATCAAAACATATCAGAATAAGATGAAACTTGAATAGAAGCATGTAAACATCATCATGAACACATTGCAAAAAGAATAGTCAAGAAATCTATTGTAGATTTCTAATCGCTCCGGGGTGGGACGATTAGGACTGTCATAAAATGTCCGAAAGTGACCTCCCAAATGTCCCATCTAGAGGCCTCCAAAACACCTAAAAACTTGGGGTTAGGAAAAATGGGGCATTTTGAGATGACCCAGAAGGTCGGATTTTGTAGATTCTACCCCGATCACCCTGTATCCGAAGGCGCTCCTTGTATGTTAGTAAAAGCGTAAAACAATGAAAACATAGTCAAAACAAGTCAAATGCTTTGAAATTTGAATTGCAGCATATATGAAACACACAAAACATGATGCAAAATAAATAGTGAAGAAATATACTATAGATTTCTAATCACTCCGGGGTGGGGCGATTAGGACTGCAATAGTGCAGGGGTGCCCAGGGGTAGGACGCCCATCGTTTGGGGCTTGGTTTTGACACCAATCCACTTGGGATGGGTCCAAAACCTCCTAGGGGGTTGTGTCAACAAATTGGGTGTGGGATTGTGGCCAATTGTTTGGGTTTTGGGTCCGGATTGCGCTCCTAATGTTCACCCGATAACCTCCCTTCCAAAAGAGAGATCAAGGATGTAGGAAGCACAATGAGGGTGAGGGTATAATTCGGCAGCACTCCATTGCTCCAAATGCTCCTGCTCTATCCTCTTTTGGGGTGAGAAGACTCACCATTTTATAGACCTGAAGGTCTGCTTTGAATGTGCATGCAGGGGCGCCACTTGGCCATCATGCCTTGTCAGGGGAGAGAAGATTCCTCCCTGATTAAGGGCTCCATGACTGCCTCTATGACTGCCTCTTTGAGCTTTGAAATGCTCACTCACACTCCCATGCATTGAAGGTGGAGTTGAGTGGTGGATCTGGGCTGCCATTTGTCAAGGTTTGACTTTTTGCCCGTCAAACCTGCTATTCGCCCCACCCTGGAGCGATTGTTGCTAATCATCCCGGGGTGGGGCGAATAGCATTCTAATCACCCTAGGGTGGAACGAGTAAGGAGCAGGGTGCTTGAAAGGTGCCAAATTGACCTCTGACCTTCCAAAACTACTTTGGGAGTGGTTAGGACCACTGTTTAACCTCTAGGGGCTGCCCTAGGGGCTATGTATGCCAATTCGGTCAGTGCTTGTAGCCACATGATCAGATTGGTGTTGTTTTGGTGTCTACAATATTCTATAGAACCTGCCCAATAATAATCTATGTAACCAATGATATCCATGGATTTTCCCTCATATAACAGTCCAAGGTGAGTAGTTCCTTGCAAGTAGCGTAGGATTCTTTTTTCTACTTGCCAATTACTGAAATGAGGTTGATGTGAGAATTAGGATATAAATCCAATAACATATGATATATCTAGATGAGTATGAGTAAGGTATAATAGACTTCCTACAAGCTATTGGTACAAAGTTACATCACATAGAGAGGATGTGCAATAAGTAATTAGATTGACTCCAGATTGAAAAGGTGTAGAAGAGGGTTTACAATCAGTCATCTTAAACCTTTTAAGAAGGTCTAGAGTGTATTTCTATTGACACAATGAAATTACTACATCTGTTTGATTTATTTGAATCCCAAGGAAGTAATGAGCTAAGCCCAAATCAGCCATTTCAAAATTTTCAAAAAGGGAGTCCTTGATAGTTTGAATGTGAGCGATGTCACTACTAGTGAGTAGTAGATCATCAACATAGAGAACAAGTATGGTGATTTTTTCTTCATTTATCTAAATGTAGACTGTGGCATCAGACTCACAATGAGAAAAGCCTAAGGAAAGAATGAAGGAGTCCATTTTTTCATACCAAGCTCTAGGAGCTTTTTTGAGGCCATAGAGAGACTTCCTTAGCCTACAAACAAGGGAGGAGTATTGAGTGAATCCAGCAGGTTGTTCCATGAATATATCCTCTTTTAATTCCCCATGTAAGAAAGCACTTTTTACATCCATTTGAAAAATAGACCACTTTTGGGAAGTAGCTAGAGCAAGTACCAGTCTAACAGAGTCCATTTTGGCAACTGGTGCAAAAGTTTCAGAATAATCAATCCCTTCAATTTGAGAGAAACCTTTGGCTACCAGGCGAGCTTTGTGTTTGTCAATTTCTCCATTAGGTCCATATTTCATTCTGTAAATCCATTTATAGTGAACTAATTTCCTTCCTTTATGTAGAGGAACTAAATACCAAGTTTTTTTTTTTGATTAAGGAAGAGAATTCATTCTCCATGGCATCATCCCATACTTTAATACTAGTTGCTTCTTTGAAGGATTGAGGATCTATGGAAATGGAATGACAGACAAGACCAGAGCCTATGAAGTTGCCTAATATGGATGATGGAAGATTTTGGATGTATGTATTTGCTTCTTCAACTATGGTGCGGGCCCATTTAGGCATTGTGGAAGGAGTAATTGGAGTGGCAGGACTTTGAGTTGGATTTTGGAGTATAGGATCCTCATTTTGGTCATTTTGATCCTTAATCTCTAAAGTGGGTTCTTCATTATATTGAGACTCTAACATTAGAGATGGATCAAGAGAATCAATGGTGTAATAGTATGGTTGAGGATATTTATGAGGGAATGTTTCATAAAATTGAACATTCCTTTGAAAAAGACCTCATGAGTTGCATAATCAAGGAGCCTGTATGCTTTCATTTCCTCACAATAACCAACAAATATGATTCGTTTGCTTTTCTTATCTAAAGCATTCATTTTCTTCTTTGGGATATGTGCCCAAGCAGTACATCCAAAATTTTTTAAGAAAGAGACATTAGGTTTTTATCCAGTCCATGCTTCCTCGAGAGTCAAATGGCCAAGAGCTTTATGAGGTGTGCAGTTTGTAATATAGTTTGCACAGTTAATTATTTCTACCCAAAAAAAAATCGAAATATCTCTTGAGTGGAGCATACAGTTTGCCATTTCCTTCAAAGTTCTATTTTTCCTCTCCACAATGCCATTTTGCTACAAATTATGGGAGACAGAATGTTGATGAATTATGCCATGACTTGATAGCAAAATTGAGAACTCATTACTGAAGTATTCCCCCCATTATCTGTATAAATTTGCTTGATTTTGCAAGAGGCCTGATTTTCAACTAAGATTTTGAAGATTTTGAAGTGGGATAGAACATCACTTTTGTATTTTATGAAGTAGACCCAAGTTCTTCTAGAAAAATCATCAATGAAGGTTAAGGCATATTTTTCTCCTTTGAAAGAAGGCTCTAGGAAGATCATCAAGTCATTATGGATTAACTCTAGAGGGGATGAGGCTTTTAGAGAACCACTTGGATGGAAAGGATCTTGATGTTGCTTTCAAAGAGAACATACAAGACATACTGCATCAATAGAAGAGACTTGAGGTAATCTTGTTACCATTTCATGGGTGTTCAAATCCTTTAGGTAGTTATAACTGAGATATCCAAACCTTTCATGCCAAATTTTGCTTTCAAGATCTCCATGTCAACAAAACAGGAGGCCCCTTCTAAATTTTTGAATCCTTTGAAGTGAAATAGGTGAGTGTTGTGATCAATAGATCCTTTTGCTATGAGATATTTTGGATCTTGAAAGTCTCTTATCTCAACTTCTGTTGGTGAGAAGAGAACTGTTTTGCCTTTTCCAAAAGTACAAATCTGATAGATAGAGAGGAGATTTGTTGCAATGTTTGGTACATAGAGAACATTATTGATATAACCACCATCAATGGATATGTCACCTTTTTCTTTGATTGGGATAAAGTATGAGTCACCAACTTCTATGCTACATGTTGAACTTGAGGAGATTGAAGTGAATGACTCATCTAAGGAAGTCATGTGATGAGTTGCTCCTGAATCTAGAACCCAGTATTTTGATGAAGTTTTTATAGTCTTGCCTTGAAAATTTAAGGCTTTTCCTATCTGCTTCTTAGTGTCTATCTTTTGATCCTTCATTGCTGCCTCTAGTTGTTGTAGTCTTTTCCAACATTTATTCATAGAATGACCATTCTTTTTGCAGTGAGTACAAGTTATGGGACTCCTTTATTTTTTGATTTTTTCTTTAGTAGATGTGGATGCTACTAAGACTTTTTAGGAAGAGGAAGAGATCTAATAC
This sequence comes from Wollemia nobilis, assembly GCA_028583015.1. NCBI lineage: Eukaryota > Viridiplantae > Streptophyta > Pinopsida > Araucariales > Araucariaceae > Wollemia > Wollemia nobilis. The sequence continues at coordinate 5,701,749 of JAQPPZ010001031.1, read as the reverse complement.
TTCGCAAGTTGTATTTCTTCTCTAGTTAGCCTATCACGAAATTCCTCTAAAGAGGGCATTGTAAAATTTGTACTAAGAGCATATTTAATTTATAAATAATTAGATAGATGCATTCTTCTTCTATTTTATTCTTGCCACTACCTTTGTATTGAGTGAGGACTTCTTTAAATTTGGTGAGAAAGTCAACAATATTACTGAAGTCTTCAGGAGATAATGTTGTTAATTCTGCCTCTAGTTGCATTGACCTTATTTGATCTACTTTCCCAAACAAGTTCTTTAGTTTCTACCAACTTTCATATGGAGTTTTACAATCCGTAATGTGAAACCATAAGCTTTCATTTACATTAGTGTGTATAATACCCATTGTTTCATACATCTTTCATTTATGAAAAAATATTTCATATTCCTTTTCAAATTCAGGTTGCTTCTCTTATAACAGGTGTGTGAGCCCTTTTTGATAAATGAGATTTAATATTTTGGGTTTCCATGTATGATAGTTATGAAGGGTGAGTGGATCAATTGTATTCATTTTTCTAAAGAAAATTGAAGTGAACCAATAATTCCCCCCTTTTACTTCAAATGCAATGGATCTTTAAATAAGGATATATAAGCTTTATTAATACCTATCTCCTCAAATTACCCGCCCTAACGAGAGGGAAACTATAAGTAAATGAGGATATTAGATATATTGAAAGTGGCTTATGAGGCAAGAAAAAATGACTAGGCCTTTATATCTATTCTTCTCAATACCCGCCCTTACGTGAGGGAAACTATAAGTAATGAGTAGAATTGATACGTGGAACATAGGCTTTTGAACCCAAAAAAAAATTAAATTTCCAGGCCGCTATACCAAGTATCTCACAAAAACCCACCCTTACGTGAGGTAAACTATAAGTTTTATGAGTATAATGGTACGTGGAACATAGGCAATTTTTGAAATTAAGTTTTTTTGAAATAATTTTATTAGGTTTTGAATAGAATTTTTGTGCTTGCTTTGATTTTGAGAGAAAATTATTTATGCATATATATAGGTTTAAAAATTAGAATATGCTAAAAGAAGTAGAAATAAGTAACAAGCAAGAAGCGGCAAAAAAAAATGTGCCACTAAAAAAAGAAATACTACTAGTATTGTTAATGAAGATAGACACAAGAAACTCCCCCTTTCAAAAAATCCAATAAAACCATAGGTGCAAGAACTAGCACCATTAACCCCCCCTCCAAATAGTCCTTTGTATTATGTAGATTACAATGGACTCTTTCACTTTTTGATGATAGCCTTTGGAAAAGGCTTAGGAGAAAAAGTGAAAAAGAGTCAGATTTTTTTTTAATCTAAATACAAAATTTTATGAGAGTATTAAGGTTACAACCTCGAAATTAAAGAGACCAAAAAAACTCTTTACAAAAAAATATAAGTAAAGGAATGGAGGAAGTCAAATGGGTGTTGTCCTAAAATTTCTCTTCACTGCCAAATGAAATGGTGTCTCCCTGCAAAAACAAGTGTTATACAAAACAAGCCAAAATATAATGTGTTATGTCACATTTTTGCACCATGTAACAGAATGCTTTAGTACCCCTAAAAGGTCTCTTTGCTTCTTATGGTAATGGTTTCTCCCTGCAAAAATATTTTTTTACACAAACAAGCCAATTTCTCCCTATGTCGCAATGAAGCCAAACTGATCACTTTCTCCCTACAAAAAACAATTTCTCATACAAAATAAGTGATAGCGAGTGGCTTCATAATGTTATAATGCATCACCATTTTGATTTGAAAGGTGCATGCTTTTGAATCCCTATAAAACAATGAAGTTAGAGAAAAAAATAATTTGGATATACCTTATGATCAATATGGCTTCTAATTGAGGGAGCAGAGCAGGTCATTTTTGATGATAGGATGGAGGAGATAAATAAGGCATCATCGGTAGGAGAGTAGAGGATGCCAAATAGAAATCATATCAGAGTACTCCTATTTGTGTTGATGAAATTGACGCCAATGAAGACAACCATAGAACTACACGAGTGAACTCGTAAGAGGGAGGGAGATGCACGCTAAGTTATAACAAAAGTGAGGATTACTTTGAGAAGTCGAGGCACAACATTAAATAGGACATGTCACCAAGCATTAAAGAGGAGCCCAATGGTCATTGAGAATAGGACCAGTTCAGAGTTACAACGGACATCAGGAGCATTGTTGAGATAGAAAGAATGCATGCCAATCAAAGCAAAGAACGGATGCCAATCAAAGCAAAGAGGAGCCCAACATTCATTTAGAATAGAAGGACCAGTGCAATGTTTAACGTTCACCTAGACACATCTAAGAGAGGCCCAATGTGCGATATCGAGAGGCTCTTTCAAAACAAAACCTTTGAATGCATATCAAGAAATGTGTGAGCAAAGAAGAGAGGATAGAGCACGTATATCGATCAAGAAAAAAATACTGCTAAGCCCTATAACAACAGTATGGTTGCGTTGCTAGATTCTTCTTGAAAAGACAATGAATTACAACTCGTTTGATGCAATGAGGGGAAAAATAAATTATTGACACCTTATAATGGGCGTGAATGCTTCAAATTTAGCATAAATGCTAAGTGAGATGTGGGAAGCACACCCAAAGAAGATATCCTTAAGCTCTAATACTAGAAGAGCTTTACAATAATTTCCCTCTTGCTTCGAAATTATACAAGTTGAAAAAAAAATTCTAAAGAATTATTTTTCAACAAAATAAAATGTTGTTGAAAAAAATGGTTAATGGATAAAAACGAATTTTTCACAACTTTCAAACAAGTTGAGTAAAGTCACAAAAAAAATTATCCAAAAACAAATGAACCAGGTCCTGGAAAAATGAGAGCTTGGAAAACTCGAATGCTTGCAAATAACTATCCTAGCTCTGGTACCATGTTAGAAAACAATATTCTATTCAAAGAAGGAAATAGTTCTGTAATACATCATAAGACTATAGAGAAGCTCAATAAACTGATTGATTTATTCCATGGATCAACTTTGAATAAATAGAAAAGTTGATCATTGAGATCTGTTGGATTACAACAACTCATCAAATCTAATCTAGACTATACTGAGAGCTCACCTGACTCATGGAGGAGTGGTAACTCAAGTAAGTCTATCCTAGTAGAACTTAAGAGAATAATTACTTATTCTAACAGTTCTGACTCCCTATGGTTGCATAAATTTGGTGTGGTTGTTCCTCTACTATGTTACTTGACTCTGGCCATTGGGGACACTTATTCGTAAAATGAGGACCCCCATAAATGAAGTAATATGTCTTGGTGCCTAAGATATTTCCTATATTTTCTCCTTTGTTTCCTCTTTTTTATCTACATTATCCTACTTCTAAGGTTGGGGTTTTTCTTTTTTCTTTTTTTTGATCTTATATCCCTCCCTTGAATTTTATTTGAATTTTTCATTTTTGGATTCTCGTTCAACAATCATCTCCAACATTAATCATTGTTATTCTATCAGATCTCACAACCTAACTAAGGTTGTAAGTTTCTTTATTTCTTCTTGTAATAACTCAACTAGGGAAGTAACATTGGTCATTCTCTCGATGGGATCCTCTATTCTTCCAAATTCCTTGTTGGAGTCCATTGTTCTTCTAGACTTCTTATTAGGATCTATTATTCTTCTAGTTTTCTTGTTGGAGTCCATTATTCTTCTAGACTTATTTGGAAAATGTACTACAACTTCTTTCTACATAACTTATCCCACCTTATTGGATGATCTCAATGTAGGTGGCATCTCCTATACAAAAAGGATATGGGTAAGTTACAATTTCTCCCAAATGTACTTATAATTATTTAATTTTATTCTCCCATAAACTAACTTAGATCATTATCACTCCCCTAATAAATTATCATGGTCACACTTGCCTCACCACAAGATTCCATTCCCAATAAGAAACTATACTCCCTAGGATTTTTACTCCTTGGTTTATTTGGTCCAGTTGGCGTGCAATACTCATCTTATCCCAGATCATGTTTAGGTCCCTAGAGGAGTAAGCCTCCCCAAAGTGGTGCATCAAGTCAAGGTTTATCCTAGGTTCACTCTATGGAAGCTTCTAGTCCTACAACCTAGAGCTCTAATACCAATTGTAATAACCCACCAAGACCAACTTGAGATATATATATATATATATATATATATATATATATATTTCACTCTAAGGTTCAAAAAATAAGTCCCAATAGGTTTCAGTATTATAAGGCATAACCACATTTTGAGTCAATGTCATTGCAGACAATACTCAAGTGGATAGGAATGGCCAACATCTCGTATTTTCTAGGGTTCACCTTTCTAAACCTTGTTTTTTATAAAGGACACCAATAATGGTCCCTCACCTTTCATATACCCTCACTGGTATAGGACAACTTGACCATGGTGTAGGGATTATCCTTCAAGGCCCATAACACTTAAAGAGTACACATTTTTCCTAACCCTATTTAAGTCCTTCTATATGGGTATATTTTGGCATAATTTCTTAGTGCTTAGTTACCACACCTTTGTAGGCTAACTAATGCTCTTACCACTCACCTAGAAATAAGCATGGTTAGCTAATCCTCACCGATCAAGGTGCCACCACTATACTATTTCGTAAATAATTTCAAAGACATTTTTGCTTTGGAACACCCGAACCTCATTGTTCAAGGTACATCAATCACAATTATCTAGTTATTGCATCATCACAACTCCTTCCAAATTAGCAAATACTTGGTTATTGCATCATCACAACTCCTTCTAGGATTCACATCTTCCTGGTTATTGCATCATTGCAACTCCTTCTAGGATTGGGTTACCTTCTTGACTTAAGGGTCCTACTATGGTTTCTAAATTCCATTCCCAATAATAATACCTAATATCAAAAATATAACATCTCTCCCATTAAATGAATCAAAAGTACTATAACAAAAATAACATGCTTAAATACAACACAATGCTAGTTCTAGGAATTTAATTTAAATGCTTACATCCATCATACTAACATTTAGCAATTCCTTTATTTTTTAATAAAAAATAATGTATAGCATCTAGAACATTATAATCATAATCTAAGCACTAGTATTATTCATCCATTTTGCACATAACCAGTATTCCAAGCTTCCATAATAAAATAACAACACATAAGCTTTCTTCCTTTCTTCACCAAAGGCTTTGCATAATTTCAATTACAAATTCTTCAAGTATTATTTTCTTCAAATACAATAACATAGAAATACAAAGGTTCCATTTCAATAATTGCTCTTTCAATGTCTTCCTCTGGAAAGCTCCTTTGACCATGATGTTAGTTTAGAAATCTTAGGGATCAAGATAGCTCTTTATGCAATGCAACTTAACATGCACCATGTATAAATGCAAACAACCATGAAAAATACATTTCAAGAAATCAAGGAGATAATTCCATACTTCTCTATATAACGGTTTCCTTATCTACTAAAGTCTCAGGAAATCTGTTATAATATTTACCAATATCAAATTTTTCTCTTTCTTTATAAGAAATCCCATAACCCTATTTTCCAAACAAGAAACCAAAAGAAGATATCTAACTTCATTTTAAAAGAACACCATAACATAATAAATAATTATATTTTAAAATTAAATAACACCATCTCGTAATAGTTCATTATATTTTAATTAAAATAACATCATACATAATAGATCATTATTTTCTAATAAAAAACACATACAATCCTTAATTCAATAAAATTAAAGAAATTATTAAGGTAATCCTTTCAAGACAAGATTCCCTTTAAATCCATTAATTTTCCTAATAAATGGAAACTCTATAAATTTTTCTAATGCAATTAAACTTTTGATGATCTTTGGTTTTTTGATAGATTGAAAAAGGATGTTTTAAAAGGGACCCCAAACCTTTTTGGACGCCAAAAATAGGTCATCTCAACAAATATGACCTTAAAAAACTAAAAGGAGGCCATCTCAATAGATATAACCTCGATGAACTAGTTGACCAAAGAAACAAAAAAAATAGAACATCCCGACACCACAGACCTAAGACTGAAAGGGCAAGGAGAAACAATGAAAGACATCACTATAACAAAAATACCATTTCCATGGAGGACCAAGCTACTCCTTAGGGTGATCTTGCTCGACTGAATTAGCACTGTGCTCATATTCCAAATCTTGGATGATTTCTTCTTTCTAATTTTGAATGGTGTTGAACATCTTACCAGCCTAGAGGAGCATAGTTGAAGCGGAGCTTAGAAGTTCCCCATGCTATTCCAGGAATCGAGATTGGTTTTATGCTAGAACTTCCCAACAATTGAGAACAAAGCTAATCAGAACCACCATTATCCTTGACTTTCTTAAGCTTTATAGGGTCTTCTCAAGAGTGGCTTCAACTTGGTCAATGATAGTGATTTTGCATTTCCCCCAAGAGGCCTTGCTCCTAGATGAGTAATGACACAAATCAAATTTGGCTTGATATGAAGAGGTTGTAGGGGTTCCAATTCCACCTTTAGTTGTGCTTGCAAAACCTTTATTCAAAACATCATCATTGAGGAACAAAGTAGAAGGAATATCTACCAGGCTACCAACAATGGTGAGGGTTGTTTTTTTTGCCTTCTTTTGGATAGCATGATGTTACAATATAAGGTGGAGGTCCTAGTGCTTCAAGTGTGTTGAGGAGCCATCCTTGACACTTGCAATCGATACCTCCAGCAAACTAAATAGGTACTCAGGGATATTAATTTCCTTGATAGCATGCATGTGGTTCAAGAACGCCATCTAGAATATTATGAGCGGTAAACTAGTCTCATCGATGGTGAAGTACTTCATAATAGGGACCATCATGATATTTTATGTCTCCAAGAGATCCTTTCTAATAATGCCACCTTTCTCCTGAGCCAAATGCTTCCATTTTTCCTTGAAGTGGATGAGTTTCCAATCCAAGAAGTGCTTGGTCCTATGCACAATATCGTCATCATTGGGTAATTTAGTCACCTCAGCCAACTGAAGAACACAAGCTTATACTGAGAGGGGGGTGAACAGTATAAGATCAACTTTTACTTTTCTTTCCCAAACAATATTATCCAATATTATCAATGGCAATATCAATAGCAGTAATCAAAGCAATGCACAAATCATCACACACATGAGAGACACAAATTTAACGTGGTTCACCCAATGTGGGTTACATCCACGGAGAAAATATTTCTTCTAAATTTTCTCAATAAATATCTTGGGAATCAATTCCCTATTACAATGTTTATGGACCTCTGTCCAAAGGAGACACCAATCCCCTATACTCTGATTTGTGGATCTCTCTCCACATGAGAACTCTATCCCCTTGCTCTAGTTCATGGATCTCTCTCCATAGGAGAACTCTTTCCCCTTTGCTCTGGTTCGTGGATCTCTCTCCATAGGAGAACTCTTTCCCCTTTGCTCTAGTTCATGGATATCTCTCCATAGGAGAAATCTTTCTCCTTTGCTCTGGATGAAAATTTTTTTAATTTCTTCTTTTTGTGGATCTCTCTCCATAGGAGAAATCTTTCCCCTTTGATTTAGTTCATGGATCTCTCTCCATAGGAGAACTCTTTCCCCTTTGCTCTGGTTTGTGGATCTCTCTCCATAGGAGAACTCTTTCCCCTCTGATCTAGTTTATGGATCTCTCTCCATAGGAGAACTCTTTCCCTTTTCTATGTTTGTGGATCTCTCTCCATAGGAGAACTCTTTCCCTTTACTCTAGTTTGTGGATCTCTCTCCATAGGAGAACTCTTTCTCCTCTACTCTGGATGGTGAACTTCTATCCATAGAAGACCTCTATCCCCATTGCTATGGCTAGTGGACCTCTATCCATAGGAGACCTCTATCCCCACTACACTGGTTGATGGACCTCTATCCACTGGAGACCTTTGTCCTCTCTACTCTGGTCACCTCCAAATTCTGATCTCAAATCTATCTCAAATCTACATCAAACCTCATCACAAGTCTAGCACAAATCTGCTCTAACTTTACTCAAATCTACCTTCAAAATTATCCCAAGTCTTCTCTCAAGACTTGATCAAATCTATCTCAATGTTGCTCCAAGTCTTCTCACAAGACTTGCTCAAATATGCCTTCAAGCCTTCTCAAAATACTTGCTCAAATCTGCCTTAAGCTTCAAAACTGCTCAATTACTTCAAGTCTTCTCACAAGACTTGCTCAATTCTACCTTCAATACTGCTCACAGAACCTGCTCAAATATTTCCAAATCTTGCATACAAACAAATCTTATATCTCTTTCAAAAATACTTTCTTCAACTAGGCAATTCAGACATATTCTACCTAGAATTCGTTTAACCTCTGGAACATATAGAGAATGATATGCTCTATCAAAAACCCAATATGTTCTTCACATTCACAAATCTTGCATTCAATTAACCCAATCTCTATCTCTTGCAAAATCCCTTTCAAATCAAATTAAAATAGTGTATAACTTGTTTTACAAAATTGGTCTATCTTTCTTGCAAATTTTCTCTCAAAGATCAATCACACTAATGCACAATTTTCCCTCATAAAATTGATCTCAAACACTTTCACAATTGCTTTCAATATCTCTCAAACCAATGTTCAAAAGGTTTCACAATGATGCACTAACTTGTCTTCAAACCTAGTACAAGTAGTTCACAATTTCTAGCACAAATGTCTCAATCTCTTTCAACAATGGAAGCACATGTAGGTCTCAAACCCTAATACAAATATTTCCAACAATGCATACCAATCAACCCTTTTAACTCCACCTCAAAACTACTTTCTCAAAACACAACCACTTAGCTTAAAAGGTTGAATCACCATACCTCAAAGTGCTTGGTGAAGATGTGCCCTCAAATACCTATCTCAAAAATAATATCTTTTGCAACTACAAAAAGGATTAGCATAACACCTTTTCATATATTGGAAAAACCCTTCTCAAAATGTGTGCACAATTTTATTCCAAACCAATGCTCTATAACTCTCTTGGTTTTTCAAAATAAAACATCAAATCATGAACCAAGTCCTTCAATATTAATGCAAATATTACAAACAATAAAAACACATTTTACACCTTTTATCTCCCACTTTCATAAAATAATTTCCAAACCACTTAATGACCCATAACACAGATTTACAATATTAAATCAACCATTTACACCTTATCACTCCTACTTTTGCATATATAGAAATAAAACTTAATGACAACAATATCTTCAAAAATATTTGGCAAAAATAAATTACCCTTATACCTCCTATATGCCAAAAACCTTTACACCATAGCACACCCCTCAAACTCCATGCAAAGAAAATATTAAACAACCTTAGCACATACCTTTTAATAAAAATATTATCGTTGGCATGGATGGGAATCGACCCTCCGACCTCAAACTCCTAACACAACATGTGACCACTTGCGCTAGCCAAGTGGTTGAGACCTAACGTATAGGCCTCCACCTTTATTCCCTCTGGCACATTCATCAAAAAAGTTAAACCCTTCAAAACTGGTGCTAGGGAGAATCGAACCATGAACCACTCCCTCACAAATGACTTAGCATGAATCTAGCCACCGTCTGGCCTACCCTGGCTGGATGATGTCAAGGAGTGAATAAAAATATTTATTTCATTCTCCTACTGTGCTCCTTAATCAATGTTGTCCCCTCTTCCTCATTCATTGTCACCACTTCACATGAAAATAAAAAATCAAGCACCATTTCATTTCCAAAGTCTTAAGGGGTATTTATATGTTTCCATGCACATTTTTAGATGTCGACCCTCTTTCAAATTTATTTTAATAATTTGAATTATCTTTGGCACCATGTAACTTTATACTTAGGTATTATAATATTTTTAAAAAATATTATAATAAAACCTTTTGCCTTGGGTCTTTTTCCACCAATGAGAAGTCTTATCTTTTCTTTGCAATTTAAAATCTCCCTTTGTTTTTTATTTACCAAATGAAGCCCTTGTTACTTTCAAACTCTCTTAATAATATTTAAATTTAAAATTTAAATATTATAATCCTTTTCTTCAAAATTCTCTTTGCTTGCTTTCACAACCATGGAAAATTCCTTTGCATTTATTATTTCAACCTTGAAGACAAAACTCAACCTTTTCACCTTTGACATCAATGACAACCAATGACATCAAACCTTTGACATCAATGACAACACTATACTCAAAATTTCCAACAATCTCCCCCTTTGTCATTGATGGCAACCCTTTCTAAAAATTCCTTTTCCTACCACTGGATTCCAAATCTGCTCCCCCTGATAATGCTCTCCCCCTTACTCAAATCTCTCCCCCTTTGACATCAATGGCAAAGGGACTCCTTTGGGGCTAAATATAAGACTCTTAGCTCAGCCCCCTCCCCACCTCCTCTCCTTGAGGTGATTAATTTTGGGGTGGGAGTATCTCTACTCCCAACATACAATGCTCTTTTTCTTTGTCAACCTTCTTTTTCAACATTTTTGTAGCCATACCCTTTTGATCCTTTTGAGTGTCCCTATTCTTGCTTGTCTCTGGAAGTTCTGGAAACTCTGTTCTACACCACTTGGCCTTATGCCCAAGATTATTGCACTTGTAACACTTAATGTTGTAGTTCTTGGAAGGTGCAAATATCTTGAAGTTCCTCTTGGTGAAGCCATACTCATTTCTATCATGAACCCTGCAATGGATTGCTTTATGACCAAAGTGATTACAAGAGTAGCAATACCCTTGGAAGAAATATCCATCTTTGAAAGAGTTGACATTCCTTTTAGTGAGGCCATACTCCTTTCCATGAGTCCTGCAATGCATAGCCTTGTGACCAAACCGATTACATGAAAAACAATATCCTTTGAAGAAATATTGTCTTGAAACCTCTGGTCTCTTAGTCCTTTCTTTTCCTTCTCTGTGATGATCCCTGTTTCTTGTTTGTGCATTGTTTCCTTTCTTAGTGAAGCTTCTATTCTTCAACTTATCCACATAAGTCTCAATTTCTTCTTCACTCTCTTCCTCTGAAACTTCCTCTTCTTTTGAGCTTGAGCTTGACCCTTCTTGTTTCCCTTGTCCTTCTTCAAAACCAAGTCTTATTTTGATAGATGAAGATCTTTGTGCATTGATAATTTTATCCAAAGTCTTTGAACTTTTCCCAAACCTGTGTAGCTTGTCCTTAGAATATTTCACTTCCATCCTTAGTGAAACTACCTCATGTTCTAATCTCTCACATTCTAACTCTTTTACCTCTAACTTCTCAACCATGACCTCTTTAAATCTCCTTGCCTTAGCTTTTGAGTTTGTTAGGTCTTGTAGAAGCTTTTCTTTTTCTTCCTCATGTTCTTGAACTTGAGCCTTTAGTCTTGAATTCTGCTTTCTAACCTTTTTCAATTCTCTGAGAGCAACAATAAGTTCTACTTCTAGATCAACTATGCCTTCCTCTTCATTTTCTGAATATTTTTCTACTTCTTGGTCTCCAAGAGCATCTTCATACTTTTCAACTTTATCTTCAATAGGAGCATCTTCTTCCTCTTCTATTGCCAAAAATAGAATCTCTTCTTCTTCACTATCTGAGAGTCTTTCATCACTTTCACTTGAAGCCTTGCTTGCCTTGTTAACATAGAAACTCTTTTTGTGCCTTTGAAAGAACTTCTTTTCATGCTTGCTTTGACCATACCTATTTTTCTTTTCATGCCTGGATTTTCCTCCTTCCTTTTTCTTATGATCTTATTTCTCTTCACTACTACTGCTTTCGACTTCTAGACAATTAGATGCATAGTGACCAAAATTACCACAATTAAAACATTTCACAGTCTTCATACCTTTGTGCTTTCTTGAGTCCTTGTTTCTTTTCACATAGTTAGCTTCTTCATCACTGCTTGACTCACCACTTGATTCTGGTTTCTTATATTTTGTCTTCTTTGAAGCTTTGAAAGTTACCTCTCTCTTGGAGTTGGGATCCTTTACTATTCTCATCTCATAAGCTATGAGAATTCCATGTAACTCATCCATAGTCAACTGATCAATATCTCTCATCTCTTCTATAGCTGAAACCTTTCCATCATACCTCATAGGGAGTGATCTTAATACTTTTTGAGCAACATTGGAGTCTTCAATTTCAAATCCAAGTCCATGCATGGTATTAACAACCTCATCCACATGAAGTAAGTATGTAGCAATATCTTCCTCATCTTCCATCTTCAAATCTTCAAACCTTTTCTTGTGGTTTTGTAGTTTTGCCATTTTGACCTTTTTATCTCCTTCATATGTTTGCTTCAATTTGTCCCATATCTCTTTTTCTGATTTGCAATGCATAACTTTCACAAATTTTACTTCATGTAATCCACTTAAGATTCCATTCATAGCCTTGGAATTATTCACATGTAATAACTTACCATATTTATCTGTGGGAGGAGTAGTTGTAGGTGTGAATCCATCCTCAACCGATTGCCATGTCTCATATCCTTGTGCCATCAAGTAAGTCTTCATTCTTATACTCTAAAAAGCATAATTGTTCCCATCAAATAATGGTGCCTTATTTTATGAGGATCCATTCTGAGATGCCATCTGTGTTCCTGTAATATCTTCCTTCAAGTTGTTAGACTTTTTTGAAGGAACCCACTCTAATACCAATTGAAGAACACAGGCTTATACTGAGAGGGGGGGTGAATAGTATAAGATCAACTTTTACTTTTCTTTCCCAAACAATATTATCCAATATTATCAATGGCAATATCAATAGTAGTAATCAAAGCAATGCATAAATCATCACACACATGAGAGACACAAATTTAACGTGGTTCACCCAATGTGGGTTACATCCATGAAGAAAATATTTCTTCTAAATTTTCTCAATAAATCTCTTGGGAATCAATTCCCTATTACAATGTTTATGGACCTCTATCCAAAGGAGACACCAATCCCCTATACTCTAATTTGTGGATCTCTCTCCATAGGAGAAATCTATCCCCTTGCTCTGGTTCATGGATCTCTCTCCATAGGAGAACTCTTTCCCCTTTCTCTAGGTTATGTGGATCTCTTCTATAGAGAGAACTCTTTCTTCCTTTCTGAGAACTCTTCGGCCTATCCCCTTTCTCTGGTTCATGGATCTCTCTCCATAGGAGAACTCTTTTCCCCTTTCTCTCTGGTTTATGGATCTCTCTCATCAGACCTTTCCCCTACTACTAGCTAGTTGGACCTCTATCCATAGGAGACCTCTATCCCCACTACACTAGGTTGATGGACCTCTATCCATTAGAGAGCCCTCTTCTCTCTCTTGGTCACCTCCAAAGTTTGATCTCAACTCTATCTCAAATATACACCAAACCTCATCATAATTCTAGCATAAATCTGCTCTAACTCTACTCAAATCTACCTTCAAAATTATCCCAAGTCTTCTCTCAAGACTTGCTCAAATCTATCTCAATGTTGCTCCAAGTCTTCTCACAAGACTTGCTCAAATATTCCTTCAAGCCTTCTCAAAAGACTTGCTCAAATCTACCTTCAAGTCTTCTCAAAAGACTTGCTCAAATCTACCTTCAAGCCTTCTCACAAGACTTGCTCAAATCTACCTTCAATACTACTCATAGAACCTACTCAAATATTTCCAAATCTTGCATACAAACAAAGCTTATATCTCTTTCAAAATACTTTCTTCAACTAGGCAATTCAGACATATTCTACCTAGAATTCATTTAACCTCTGGAACATATAGAGAATGATATGCTCTATCAAAAACCCAATATGTTCTTCACATTCACAAATATTGCATTCAATTAACCCAATCTCTATCTCTTGCAAAATCCCTTTCAAATCAAATCAAAATAATGTATAACTTGTTTTACAAAATTGGTCTATCTTTCTTGTAAATTTTCTCTCAAATATCAATCACACTAATGCACAATTTTCCCTCACAAAATTGATCTCAAACACTTTCACAATTGCTTTCAATATCTCTCAAACCAATGTTCAAAAGGTTTCACAATGATGCACTAACTTGTCTTCAAACCTAGTACAAGTAGTTCACAATTTCTAGCACAAATGTCTCAATCTCTTTCAACAATGGAAGCACAATGTAGGTCTCAAACCCTAATACAAATATTTCCAACAATGCATACCAATCAACCCTTTTAACTCCACCTCAAAACTACTTTCTCAAAACACAACCACTTAGCTTAAAAGGTTGAATCACCATACCTCAAAGTGCTTGGTGAAGATGTGCCCTCAAATACCTATCTCAAAAATAATATCTTTTGCAACTACAAAAAGGATTAGCATAACACCTTTTCATATATTGGAAAAACCCTTCTCAAAATGTGTGCACAATTTTATTCCAAACCAATGCTCTATAACTCTCTTGGTTTTTCAAAATAAAACATCAAATCATGAACCAAGTCCTTCAATATTAATGCAAATATTACAAACAATAAAAACACATTTTACACCTTTTATCTCCCACTTTCATAAAATAATTTCCAAACCACTTAATGACCCATAACACAGATTTACAATATTAAATCAACCATTTACACCTTATCACTCCTACTTTTGCATATATAGAAATAAAACTTAATGACAACAATATCTTCAAAAATATTTGGCAAAAATAAATTACCCTTATACCTCCTATATGCCAAAAACCTTTACACCATAGCACACCCCTCAAACTCCATGCAAAGCAAATATTAAACAACCTTAGCACATACCTTTTAATAAAAATATTATCGTTAGCATGGACAAGGAATCGACCCTCCGACCTCAAACTCCTAATGCAATGTGTGACCACTTGCGCTAGCCAAGTGGTTGAGACCTAACGTATAGGCCTCCACCTTTATTCCCTCTGGCACGTTCACCAAAAAAGTTAAACCCTTCAAAACTGGTGCTAGGGAGAATCAAACCGTGAACCACTCCCTCACAAATGACTTAGCATGAATCTAGCCACCATCTGGCCTACCCTAGCTGGATGATGTCAAGGAGTGAATGAAAATATTTATTTCATTCTCTTGCTGTGCTCCTTAATCAATGTTGTCCCCTCTTCCTCATTCGCTGTCACCACTTCGCATGAAAATCGAAAATCAAGCACCCTTTCATTTCCAAAGTCTTAAGGGGTATTTATATGTTTCCATGCACGTTTTTAGATGTCGGCCCTCTTTCAAATTTATTTTAATAATTTGAATTATCTTTGGCGCCATGTAACTTTATACTTAGGTATTATAATATTTAAAAAAATATATTATAATAAAACCTTTTGCCTTGGGTCTTTTTCCACCAATGAGAAGTCTTATATTTTCTTTGCAATTTAAAATCTCCCTTTGTTTTTTATTTACCAAATGAAGCCCTTGTTACTTTCAAACTCTCTTAATAATATTTAAATTTAAAATTTAAATATTATAATCCTTTTCTTCAAAATTCTCTTTGCTTGCTTTCACAACCATGGAAAATTCCTTTGCATTTATTATTTCAACCTTGAAGACAAAACTCAACCTTTTCACCTTTGACATCAATGACAACCAATGACATCAAACCTTTGACATCAATGACAACACTATACTCAAAATTTCCAACAATATCCCCCTTTGTCATTGATGGCAACCCTTTCTAAAAATTCCTTTTCCTACCACTGGATTCCAAATTTGCTCCCCCTAAGAAACTGCTCCCCTGACTGAATGCTCTCCCCCTTACTCAAATCTCTCCCCTTTGACATCAATGGAAAAGGGACTCCTTTGGGGCTAAATATAAGACTCTTAGCTCAGCCCCCTCCCCACCTCCTCTCCTTGAGGTGATTAATTTTTGGGTGGGAGTATCTCTACTCCCAGCATACAATGCTCTTTTTCTTTGTCAACCTTATTTTTCAACATTTTTGTAGCCATACCCTTTTGATCCTTTTGAGTGTCCCTATTCTTGCTTGTCTCTGGAAGTTTTAGAAACTCTATTCTACACCACTTGGCCTTATGCCCAAGATTATTGCACTTGTAACACTTAATGTTGTAGTTCTTGGAAGGTGCAAATATCTTGAAGTTCCTCTTGGTGAAGCCATACTCATTTCTATCATGAACCCTGTAATGGATTGCTTTATGACCAAAGTGATTACAAGAGTAGCAATACCCTTGAAAGAAATATCCATATTTGAATGAGTTGAAATTCCTTTTAGTGAGGCCATACTCCTTCTTTCCATGAGTCTTGCAATGCATAGCCTTGTGACCAAACCGATTACATGAAAAATAATATCCTTTGAAGAAATCTTGTCTTGAAACCTCTGGTCTCTTAGTCCTTTCTTTTCCTTCTCTGTGATGATCCTTGTTTCTTGTTTGTGCATTATTTCCTTTCTTAGTGAAGCTTCTATTCTTCAACTTATCTACATAAGTCTCAATTTCTTCTTCACTCTCTTCCTCTGAAACTTCCTCTTCTTTTGAGCTTGAGCTTGACCCTTCTTGTTTCCTTTGTCCTTCTTCAAAACCAAGTCATATTTTGATAGATGAAGATCTTTGTGCATTGATAATTTTATCCAAAGTCTTTGAACTTTTCCAAAACTTATGTAGCTTATCCTTAGAATATTTCACTTCCATCCTTAGTGAAACTACCTCATGTTCTAATCTCTCACATTCTAACTCTTTTACCTCTAACTTCTCAACCATGACCTCTTTAAATCTCCTTGCCTTAGCTTTTGAGTTTGTTAGGTCTTGTAGAAGCTTTTCCTTTTCTTCCTCATGTTCTTGAACTTGAGCCTTTAGTCTTGAATTCTGCTTTCTAACCTTTTTCAATTCTTTGAGAGCAACAATAAGTTCTGCTTCTAGATCAACTGTGCCTTCCTCTTCATTTTTTGAATATTTTTCTACTTCTTGGTCTCCAAGAGCATCTTCATACTTTTCAACTTTATCTTCAATAGGAGCATCTTCTTCCTCTTCTATTGCCAAAAATAGAATCTCTTCTTCTTCACTATCTGAGAGTCTTTCATCACTATCACTTGAAGCCTTGCTTGCCTTGTTAACATAGAAACTCTTTTTGTGCCTTTGAAAGAACTTATTTTCATGCTTGCTTTGACCATACCTATTTTTATTTTCATGCCTGGATTTTCCTCCTTCCTTTTTCTTATGATCTTGTTTCTCTTCACTACTATTGCTTTCGACTTCTGGACAATTAGATGCATAGTGACCAAAATTACCACAATTAAAATATTTCATAGTCTTCATACCTTTGTGCTTTCTTGAGTCCTTCTTGTTTCTTTTCACATAGTTAGCTTCTTCATCACTGCTTGACTCACCACTTGATTCTAGTTTCTTATCTTTTGTCTTCTTTGAAGCTTTGAAAGTTGCCTCTCTCTTGGAGTTGGGATCCTTTACTATTATCATCTCATAAGCTATGAGAATTCCATGTAACTCATCCATAGTCAACTGATCAATATCTCTCATCTCTTCTATAGCTGAAACCTTTCCATCATACCTCATAGGGAGTGATCTTAATACTTTCTGAGCAACACTGGAGTCTTCAATTTCAAATCCAAGTCCATGCATGGTATTAACAACCTCATCCACACGAAGTAAGTATGTAGTAATATCTTCCTCATCTTCCATCTTCAAATCTTCAAACATTTTCTTGTGGTTTTGTAGTTTTGCCATTTTGACCTTTTTATCTCCTTCATATGTTTGCTTCAATTTGTCCCATATCTCTTTTGCTGATTTGTAGTGCATAACTTTCACAAATTTTGCTTCACATAATCCACTTAAGATTCCATTCATAGCCTTAGAATTATTCACATGTAATATCTTACCATATTTATCTGTGGGAGGAGTAGTTGTAGGTGTGAATCCATCCTCAATCGATTGCCATGTCTCATATCCTTGTACCATCAAGTAAGTCTTCATTCTTATACTCCAAAAAGCATAATTATTCTTATAGTCTTCAATCACACTAATGCACAATTTTCCATCACAAAATTTATCTCAAACACTGTCACAATTGCTTTCAATATATCTCAAACCAATTTTCAAAAGGTTTCACAATTATGCACTAACTTGTCTTCAAACCTAGTACAAGTAGTTCACAATTTCTAGCACAAATGTCTCAATCTCTTTCAACAATGGAAGCACATGTAGATCTCAAACCCTAATACAAATATTTCTAACAATGCATACCAATCAACCCTTTTAACTCCACCTCTCAAAACACAACCACTTAGCTTAAAATGTTGAATCACCATGCCTCAAAGTGATTGGTGAAGATGTGCCCTCAAATACCTGTCTCAAAAATAATATCTTTTGCAACTACAAAAAGTATTAGCATAACACCTTTTCATATATTGGAAAAACCCTTCTCAAAATGTGTGCACAATTTTATTCCAAACCAATGCTCTATAACTCTCTTGGTTTTTCAAAATAAAACATCTAATCATGAACCAAGTCCTTCAATATTAATGCAAATATTACAAACAATAAAAACACATTTTACACCTTTTATCTCCCACTTTCATAAAATAATTTCCAAACCACTTAATGACCCATAACATAGATTTACAATATTAAATCAACCATTTACACCTTATCACTCCTACTTTTGCATATATAGAAATAAAACTTAATGACAGCAATATCTTCAAAAATATTTGGCAAAAATAAATTACCTTTATACCTCTCATATGCCAAAAACCTTTACACCATAGCACACCCTCAAACTCCATGAAAATAAAATATTAAACAACCTTAGCACATACATTTTAATAAAAATATTATCACTGGTGCAAATAGGAATCGACCCTCTGACCTCAAACTCCTAACGCAACATGTGACCGCTTGCAGTAGCCAAGCGGTTGAGACCTAAAGTTTGGCCTACCCTGGCTGGATGACATCAAGGAGTGAATGAAAATATTTTTTTTGTTCTCCTACTGTGCTCCTTAATCAATGATGTCCCCTCTTCCTCATTCGTTGTCACCACTTCGCATGAAAATCGAAAATCAAGCACACTTTCATTTCCAAAGTCTTAAGGGGTATTTATATGTTTCCATGCACATTTTTAGACGTCGGCCCTCTTTCAAATTTATTTTAATAATTTGAATTATCTTTGGTGCCATGTAACTTTATACTTAGGTATTATAATATTTTTAAAAAAATATTATAATAAAACCTTTTGCCTTGGGTCTTTTTCACCAATGAGAAGCCTTATCTTTTTTTTCAATTTAAAATCCCCATTTGTTTTTTTATTTACAAAATGAAGCCCTTGTTACTTTCAAACTCTCTTAATAATATTTAAATTTGAAATTTAAATATTATAATCCTTTTCTTTAAGATTCTCTCTGCTTGCTTTCACAACCATGGAAAATTCCTTTGCATTTATTATTTCAACCTTGAAGACAAAACTCAACCTTTTCACCTTTGACATCAATGACAACCAATTTCATAAAACCTTTGACATCAATGACAACACTATACTCAAAATTTCCAACACCAACTAGCAGGTACTAACTCTGAATGTGAGCCCTCTTAATGTCACGCGATATTTATCCTAGGTGGAGTTAAATTCCCTAGATAGGGAAGGATCATTGCCATTAAACTTACGGATAAAGGGCAAAAAATGGTGAATCTTTAGAAACTTCTCCAAAAAAGAATCAACTTGCAAAGACATGGGTTTAATCAATGTCATCCTATAGATTACAACTACCCACCTCTATAAAAGAACCCACAGACTCTGAACCCACTTCTGATTATATTTTATTCCAATGAAAGGATTAACTATTCTATTTATTAAACTATTAACACCTTAACATAGATAAACCTAATCCTAAAAGGCACACAAAAAACAACCAACTAAAGATTACTAGAGCTAAATAACATCCTTGCTCTAAAACTCGATTAAGCTTCCAACAAGAAAGAAACAACCCTAAATGACTACACCTAAGACAATAATCAAAGCAATAAGGAAAACCCAACAAAGGGCAGCACGAAGAAGACAATTTATAAAGGCATAACACAAAGCAAACATCAATTCAAGTGCAATTAATGGTTACAAGTAAATTTTTATGTGTTGATGCTCATAAGGGTTGACATGACCTAAACTAGGTGACTAGGCTTAAGGTCTTAGTATGCCCTCAAAACAACATGTAGAAGAACAACTCTAATCGAACCTACAAGGTCCTAGCATAGGGAAAATAACCATTTGAGACATCTACAAGCTTAGACCATAAGATCAAAGCTAAAGCTACAACAACAAGAGCTATGAACTCAAAACTTAAGTCCTAAGCAAGTAGCTAAATAAGCAACAAAAAACTAATATCTTTATGGAAATAGGCCAACACACCAAAAACAAGTTAATTCTATCAAGCATACAAAGGGAGTAACAATAAGGTACTCACCTGCTTTTCCCAAAATCTTTGACATCCAATAGAGGGAAGGTTTTTTTGGACATTTTGAGCTCAGTTAGTTGCCATTGATGTCAAGGTGAAAAAGTTGTCATTGATGCCAAAGTGAACAAATGGAGCCATCATCAATACCATGGAGCACACCATTATTAACACCAGGAACAAAGCAAAGAATTGAAGAATAAATTGGCAAAATAATATTTTATGAGGGTTTAATTAAACCCATGGTGGCATAATATTTTAAATCAAATCAATGGAGTACAAGTTGCAAGTTTAAATTTACCCCATGGAAGAATTTAATTTTATTAAATTCAAAGGTTTTAAAATATAATTTATAAATTATATAAATGTTTAGCTAGCATCGACATCATCAAAATTAAGGAGCGTCGACGTCTAAATTCGAATGGTGGTTTTGTGTATAAATTAATGCCCAAAGGGGCATTCGAAACTTACCCCTAGACAAATTAATTCCCATGCAAAAAGGTTTAAGGTACCATCAAGCACAAGCCATCACAAATTAGGAGCTATTATATAATATCCCATGTGGAATAGCATGTGGTATAACTATCCTTCACAAGGACTATGCATGCACTATAGGACAAAGGTAGGTGTAAGTTTAGTTAAAAGTTTGTTATATCTAAAATAGGCATCCTATGTATTTAAATATCTATCATTTGATAGTGTAAAGCATCAAAGAATTGAGTTCTAACATGTGGTATCATAGTAGGTAGAAGGAAGAGATAAATCTCCTTCTAATACTCCTCTCCCTTTAATCCAAAGAAGTTGGAGAAGCACTCTATTTTGAAAATAAGTTTTCAAGGGTAAACAACCCTACCAAAATATTGATTAGATTAACCTCTAAAGAAGAGGTAATCATATTCTCCATGAAGCAAATTCCATAGAAGTTTTGTTAAAAATCAATTCCTTCTAAGAAGAGTCTTAAGATAGACCACAATAGAAGAAGTAATCTTAGGATAGGGAACCCTAAAGAAGACTAGATTAAGGTTACAATTTATGCTATATAAATCTACAAATATAATATCGAAGGTGTTCAAAACATCTAAGTATTAGCAGGAATTGAGATTCAACAATCAAAAGAGAAAGCACCAAAGTGATACAAAGATAAGAAAAAACAAGGTCATAAGTTCCCCTTGTAAAATCATTTTAAGACAATAAGAAGCCATTAAAGCTTCTCAAATGTTGCAAGATAAGAAATCCAGTATTGAAACTATACTTGAGAGATAATAAGAATTACCATATCTATTTTAGAATATTCATATGAAGCAACAAGGTGAAAAAAATTAATTTTGGTTGGAACAAACTAGTGTGTATCTAGTAAAATATGGGAACAACAAAGAGATAAATGAGCCCATGTAATTCCACATTGAGGAGAGTTACGAGCTCGTGTCGATGGAGTTGAGGTCATAAAATTTAGTGATATTTACATAGGACAAGTGAATACCCCTTAGGTAATTATTCAATGACCAATTTCAAAAACAGACAAAGAACCACATTGTAAGTTCCATGCAAAACCAAAATCAACATGCTTAATATGAAAACACTCTCTCTTGGGTGCTCCATAAAATAACAACACATAGGAGGCAATATGTTTGCACTCAACCAAGGAAGAAATAGAGGATATTGAATGCTCAAGGATCTCGATCATAAGAAATTACTACATTGGGAGCTTAAGCTTAGAAATCAACTCAAAATAATTAAGAAATGCACCAATCGTGACGAGTTAAGTAATTCCATGTCAAGGTTTCTCTATGAATAGTAGAATTACCACTTTAGCCACTCAATCTCAACATTGATATCATTTATAATGATATCCATAATCTCTTCAATGATATCACTTCATAAAATTCACATGTGGTGAACCTGATCATGATCAAAAATCCACTTATCTTAAGGATCCCATAACCACAAAGGATCATGGTTAGAATCACAAGACATGATCTATTCATCATGAAGATACAAGACTTAAGAGCACTTTGCAAAGCCTAAGATATATTGCACTATTTGAGGTATACCAAAAAATTGAGGGCACATAGCATGGCTAAAGTAATACCAAATTATTGAAAGCAAATTGCATGGTTAAAGATATAAATCCCTATTTGTTTGCACAAATTCAACTTGTCACTATCACAATTTTTAAAAGATTCAACCAAATAGTCTTCTAAGAAGCATGATTTGCTTGTATTCTAAATTAAAATAAATCCTTGGGGACATAGAAATATTGTATCCCCTTAGCCATGTTTATCACTTCAAAGTACTACTAATAGAAATAACAAGGTGATTTCTACAATAAGACATTTAATTTTCAATAAATAGGAAGACGTTATTAATTGATGTTTTTTTACAACCAGATTATGTAAAAAAATAAGTATTGTTGTTTTAAAGTTAGCCTAAGCATCACTAAGTTGGCAAAAGATGTCATCAATATATGCCAAGACATATGCAAGTGGGACACAACCACAAGGAGATGTGTGATGCAAGTGAAAATTTCCTGCATTCATAATGGAAAGTTAGCAAAGTTTAATAAATTACTATTTTATCCTTAATTTTGAATGTAGGTAAAAGAAAAAGTGATCATAATATTTTTAAAAGATCAAAATATTTTGAATAATATTCCTTACAAGAAAGACATTGTTGAGATCAAAATAGTGCCCACATTGTAATCCCTTGCAAATCAGGCCAACCTACGATGTCATCAAGATTTTACCCAAAATTTGCTAAGGTAATTGACTCAAAAATTTATCTAAGAAGCACAAGCAAAGAAGGAAAATATTCAAATGCATCAAAATTGGGTTGTGTTCCAAAGCATTAAAATTAATCCAAGTAGATCCAAAGTCATGAGAAACAACTAGGCATGATACATTTTGGTAAGAAATATAATCAACGAAGTCTCAAAGGGTTCCTGTAACAACCCTCCTTGGTATAAATTGATTTAGATACAAAATTATGTGTATATGTGTGGATATCTAATGCATGTTCTTATTTCCATGTTATAAAAATTAGTTGATAGTGCATTTTATGCTTTGCTTAAAAGATATATAGAATATGGTACTGTTGATGAACTCTTTGGATACAGGACCAGGTACTCTCACTGGTGGATTGATATGGGAAAACCATCAAAATGATGGTGATGACTTATTCATCGATAGCTCAAGGGTAAGATAATATCCTTCATGTATATGCATTTGTGTATATATTGTTTGAACCACCTATTGGGCAAAGAAGTTGTTATCTCAAGGGATTCCTCCTTTGTAGGTAGGTGATAACATTGGTTATCTTTAAAGAACCATCTACTAAAGGAAAAAAATGGGTTTAGTAGTGGAATGCTCGATGTTATTCTTGATGGTTTTATCTGGCTTGGAAAAGATCCTTTATTTTTTGTTTGGTGTCGATGCTAATAGTTGATATTAGCACTCAATTGTATCCAATTGGTGGATAATTTATTCTTGTTCTAATGTTAGTAACTTTGCAAAAAAAAGAGTGTTAATAAGAAGGGATTTAGTTAGCTATTAATCCAAAGAACATTAGAATATTAATGATTAAGCTTTGCTTTGGTAATTATTAATAAGTGATTAATTAAATTAACCATGAGTTCATGACTTTAATAGAAAATGTTGTGCTTGAAATATTGGACAAATGGCAAATCTTGTACCAATGTTTCTTGAGTGAATACATTCTCTTGCTGAGTAACATAATGCTTGAAGGCTCGAAGCTTTGGATTGGGTAAGCGAAATTCTATTTGAACTTCAAATCTTAGGATATTTAGGGGTTATTGGAATAGGGCTAGAAGAGGAGGGTGAAAGAGGAATCTAAGCAAGTGAGGATGAAGTAGCTTGGATTAAGGTAACTCTTGTCATAACATAGTGTAAAGATACCTCTTTGAAGTTATGTGCTATTGCCTTGCTTTTAACTTAAAAATACATATAGATACTTGTGTTGTTTACATAATGAATGTATTTACATTTTGGATTGCTAGTTGTTATTCCTCTATTGGCTTGCTTTTGGATGTGGGAAATCTTTCATTTGTTTTAAGTTAGTATCCCATCTATGTTTTGCCTATGTGTGCATTATGTTGTTGGCTTTTGGGATGTCTATGTGTTTCCTAAGTGCACCTTGTGTTGCTATATTTTGGGATATCTATCTACTACCTATATGCACCTTGTATTGTTAGCTTTTGGGACATCTATGTGTTTCCTTTGTGTACCTTTTGTTGTTATCTTTTGATATGTCTATGTGTTGCATGTGTGTGCCTTGTATTGTTGTATTTTGGGACATCTATGTGTTGCCTATGTGCACCTTGTATTGCTATATTTTAGGACATCTATGTGCTACCTATGTGTAGCTTGAATTGTTGGCTTTTGAAACGTCTATATGTTGTCTATGTGTGCATTGATTGGTTGTCTTTTGGGAAGCCTATGTGTTGTCTATGTGCACTTTGTTTTTTTGATATGATACTTCCATAGTGTGGTTTGAATGGTTTAGGGTGTTTCGTAGTTGTCTTCTAAAGTTCAATAAGTTTACCTCAAATGACACAATACTCCTAGTCTGGTATGGGTTGCCTTGTCCACCCCAAAAAATTTGAGTGTGTGGGTGGTCCTACGTTCATAGGTGGCATTGGTCAACCTTGCTAGTAGGTTATTATTTTACCTTTGAACCTTTGAAGTATGGTTTGATTTAGTGGGACTTGATTGAATTAAAATATTGAATATTTTAAACTAGAGCTTATTTTGAATAGCATTGGAAAATTATTTAATCTAGTCAAGGGATATCAAAAGTTAGGGTTAAGCTCTTTGCTCCCTTTCAATATTTGAAGGAAATTATTAGTTGTGAATGAATTTTAATTCATTGGAGGAATGCATAAATTTTTTAAATAGAAAGGAAAGATATTTTATAATGTTGTAAAAGAAGCAAGTAGTCTTTATTTTTGTGTCACTTGGTAAATTGTTTCTAGAAGGTATTGAATGGCTTGAAGAGTTTTTTTAATAATGAATTTTTTAGGCTTGAGTAGATAAGAATTTTATTATAGAGATAAGTATGGGATTCTCTAATTATTTGTATGAAATTGTATTTGTGCATGGTTGTTGCATTGTTACATAGAGCATATTTAGTTGCATTGCATCAAGAGTTGTCTTGATCTCTGTGTTTTCTTCAATTCCATGGGTGAATCCTTTTATGAGATCGATTGTGGAAAGAAGTTGGTGCATAGGCCACTTGGGTAGACTTTATCTAGTATACCTAGACATAAAATGATGCTATGTGAATGGAACTTTGTTATGAAAAACTTGGTTGTTCTTTCTGAAAACCAAAAAGAATTGAAAGACTCTATGCTAAATGAGATGATGATTTTTTTTGTAATATAAAAGTGGGATAGTTTGATCTCCTTAAAAGATGTTTTATTTTGAAGAAATGGAAGAATTATTTAATAGCCTCTAGCATCTATTGAGCTTGTATTTCTAGTTTTAATGAGATGGTATTTTGCTAGCATTATGTTAGATATCTTCAACTTGCTTTAATTTCAATCTAGAGAGAGATTTCATGGGTTATCATTATAATGGATTTTATGTGGAGCAATGATCTATTTAAATCTTAGTTGTATTTAGAATTGTGTTATATTGAGCAAGATGTTTATTTTATAGAAGTTTACATTTTTATCTCAAAAAATGTGATATCTCTTGCTTTGCGTAAGTTTTTGTGAAGGGGGTTCTCGAGTGTGGATCTAGAACCTTTTTACCTAGAGTCGGATAGTAACCCAATATTGGGAGGTGTAGACACCCAAAAGTCACACATTGCTATTTTTGCATATCTAAAGGTGATTCCAGACATCCCTAGGATATTGTAGACTATTTTAGTCATGTGTAGACATGCGTAGACACGCGTAGACATGCGTAGACATGCGTAGACTTCCATAAGTTCACCATAGTAACGTGTAGACTTCCACAAATGGCTTTCAGGCCCAAAACCTTAATAAGCCCTCAAAACTACACTTTATGCATCGAGATACCTTCATACGGCAACCCGAGGTGATGCATAGCCCATTTACACTCAATTGACACCCCCACGGGGTATTAATTGGAAAAATCAATTAAAAGTCAATTATCAAATTCTAATTTAATGTTGACTTCACTTAAGCCCCTTTTTAGGGAAAATTTGGATTAATTAACTCTTAATTCATAATTAGTGTTAATCAAATCCTCCCACATGTGCCAATTTAGGGTTTCCTAGGGTTTTCTTTTAATCCTCCCCTAAACATGCTTAAGGCCTAATTAGGATTAGCACTAATCCTTCCTCACACATGTGTGAGGATAGGATATTTCCTACTTAGAATGAGATGTTGCCACATAGCATCTATTAACCTAACCCTAGTCAGAATAAAACCTAGGTTTAGTCTATCTAACCCCCCCTGCACCTTGCATTTGCCTATAAATAATGGGTCCTAAACCCCTAATTAAGTCTGATTCCCAAATTCAACAAAGTATTGTTACTCTACAGAAATGGAAAGCCAATAGCACACAGTCCATTTTTGAAGCACACAGGTGGATTTTGATAGCACACAGAGGCACCCCAGCTGCCTTAGGATCGACCCATTGGAGAGATTTCACTAGAAGAGCATCACATCTCAATTCATAGCCTGCCCTATGAATCTGGCCCCAATTAGCGACCCAGGTCATGAATTGCATCTAAAGACCCCAAATCACTCCATATTTGGGAGGTAAGCTCTATTTTGACATGTTATTATGCTTTGCATATTTTATTTTAGCTTCTATTATATTTTTATAGTCATTTTTGTCTTTCTAAACATGGGGCCTGACTAAGGCAAGCCCCCCATCACACTAACCCCCTTTTTGCAGGTCTTTCATAGGTTATATGGTAGATCTAAGGAAGAGGAATAGCATACAAACAACAACCCTACGGTGGCCTGCATACATCAAAGCCCACCTACACTGAGGGATGCTAGAAGAAAGCATCAGATTGATTGTAACCTTGTTAGGAATAGATATGGATAAAGGGCATCAAGACCCTCTTGTAACACATGCTCATTAATATCAATGGAATACAATTTCTCTATTTAATGCATCATTTATGTTTATGTGTTAAATTATCAAATGTCATTTTCTACCCGTTTCATTCTGGCATGCTCGGTGGGACCCCCACAACGGATAGTGCTAGGTTCACTTTTCTTATAAATCTAACATTATCTTCTATTTCTGTGTTTTGCAGGTACCAAAAATGTGTTTCACTAAAGCCTCCAAATCCCTAGGAAGCACCCTAGGCCAGAAGATCTCTGATTTGAAGCCTCTGCACCTGATTCGTGACCCACCCTATGATTTAGGTCAAATTCATGACCCGGGTCATGATTTGAGCACAAACACCTCAAAAACCCCCAAATCAGCTGGGGTGATCTTTTCAGGGGCCAAGAAAACCCCCTTAGCATCAGAATGTAGGTATTTTCACTTTTTCTGCCTCTGTTGCAAATTTTTGGAAGTATAAATGCGTTAATTAGTTGAATGAATAATTACTAGGCCTAGTTTTGGGTTCATTGCAAAGTAGTTAAAGCATTAGGGTTTCTTAAATTTTTTAGGACCTGCAACTTTCCAGCAAGTTCATAAAATTTATTTCTCAAATAAGTTTGCATATGTCCTTGTATCTTGCATGTAGCACAAGCCTACGTTGATTTCATTTCACTAATAGCTTTCATTGTTAGAAAGAACTATACATGTTCAAGTAAATCAGGGTTTCTAATCCCCTCTTCTAATTCTGAAATGTCTTTGCATTCTAACAACAAATTAAGGTTCCTAATCCCTTATTCCTTTGTTTGAAAGAATTTTTTGCATTCAAAAGTTTAAATCAGGTTTTTAATCCCCTTCACTCCACACACTTGGATTGTTTGTTTCTATGCTTTCCAAAGTAGATTAGTTTGCTTCACAAAGGCATTTAGGCTAGCTCATTTCTTTACAAAGATTGTAATCTATCTAATCATTTGCTTTTGAAAAGGCATTAGGATTAGTTTTCTTTTGAAAAGGCAAGTAGTTAGTTTCTTATCTTGTAAACATCGATAGTAAAACACAAACCCACACACACTCACGTGGTATCTTAAACAAGTGGTGAGATTGGACTTCATCCCCAATCCATCGCTCGAGACTGGTGTGGATCGAGTTTCACTCTCCATCAGCTCACCCCCCTAGACACCTAGTAGCCCCACAAGAGCGGTTTTCTAGATTTCATCACTAGAGACCCCCTACTCTTGTGATTGGGCCCTGGATTTCATCACCAACGGTTACCTACGGAGTGGGATAGGATTTAGTGCCTTCATCCACAAGGCTAGTATAATTTGTGGAATTGGTAACTATCATTCTTGACTAAGCCCACCCGAGGGTGAAGTGAAAGCATGGGTATGTCGATAGCAGGTCTCATATAGTGCCACCTCTTCTCGTGAGAGGATATTGTGAACTCGCTTCAGCATAGTGAGTTCCACCCCTTTAGGATACCATTTTACTGCACCTTCCATATAGGTCACCATTCGCACGTTGTGGTACCATTCTATCCTGTGCATCTTTGGGTGTTGTAGGAGGTTTGTTATTGATGACATTCCTAATTTTCTAGAGTATTCACTCCATTACCCATGATTCTACATAGGGAGTATCAACATTATAACACACAAAATGAACATAACACTTTTATTTTCTTAGCATTTAGAATTGATTTCGGTCTACCATTGTTTGCATGATCATAGACCGGTCTCAACACA
The DNA here is from genome assembly GCA_028583015.1 of Wollemia nobilis. Taxonomy (NCBI): domain Eukaryota; kingdom Viridiplantae; phylum Streptophyta; class Pinopsida; order Araucariales; family Araucariaceae; genus Wollemia; species Wollemia nobilis. Next base: position 5,672,686 of record JAQPPZ010001031.1, on the reverse strand, counting down.
CCACACTATATATTATTTTGCTACACACAACATGTCACTTATTTTACACTCATAGTAGATGCACTTGAGTCTACATCACACAGGGTTTATTCTTAAAAACCCCCTTTGACACATGCCACTATGCCTATGGTCACCCGTAGTAGAGTGCGTGAGAAATCACGCTCTATGGAGGAATGGCCTCCCCCTTCCTCTAGTCAGTCTACTATTACTCCTTCTATCATGAAGGAGAGGATTATAGATACATCTGATTCATACATAGAATCCGATGCACAATTCACACACATGATGCCTCATGCCGAGACGTCAACTTTGAGTGAAATTCTTGCTACTTCACTCGTAGAGGATTACCCGCTCTTTGCAGCCCCATCCTCACCTAATCCCTCGACCATGTTCTATGACCATGTAATATACACTGCACTAGGATAGTCTCCTCCAGCCTTCACTGTAGATGAGGAGGTCATGCCTACGTCACCCACCTTTGCACACCCCTTTTTCCAGAATCTATCTCAATCCCTGTTTGAGAATGATTCCTCCCTTCTAAACCATACCCGTCCTGAGGTCGCATCATTTACCCCTACCATAGGAATGGTGTCGGACCCATCCTCATCCACTGTAGGAAGCCAGAATCCATCCTTCCAAACTACACAATAGATCCCTATCCAGTAGGAACCACAAACATTCCCTCAAACCGCACGCCCATACTCCTCACAAGAGTACCAACCATCCTCTTCTCAAGAGTCATTCTTCACCATATCTGAGGGTACCTCCCAACAACCTCTTCAGGAGCAAGAGATGCAAACCCAAGCGGGAGTATACACCTACACTTTCCCCTCAACCCAAGCTCCTACCTCGATAGCTTATCCCACCTTTTCAGCAACTTTCTCGCCTATCTCACAGGTATCCGAAGTGCATGATGCCAAACCCTTGGAGCCACCTTTGCCTACGATGACCTTTAGGATACCACCACCTATGCCCTTTTAGGCTCCCACTACCCATATCCATCCTACCTATGGATCGACACCAGTAGCGTATGTACCTACTCAACCAAATTATTCTACATAGTTTAGCTTTCCTACTTCCTACCCTCCAGGGCAGAGACAGATCTCATATTTTGATACCTCATCTCGACCACCCCTAGCACCAGTAGCACCGACACCTACACCACCACCAGCTACACCTAGCTTCTTTATGCCTCCTCCAGTTTGGTCATCACCACCCATGGTCCAACCAGTACAATAGGCTCCAAACCAACAAGTACCCATGCCACAACCGTAGGTTGCTCAGTCATAGTATTATTATCCTCAATAGACGCCTACCCCACAACCTAGTGTGCCTGTAGACATGACAACACATGTCACCCAATACCTACCTTATCATGATCAAGCACAATAGTATTCCCCATAGTATTATGAAGAACAACAATACCAATACCCACCACATCCACAAGGTCAACCTATCATAGCCCAACCTTCAACTCCTATGACACCCGAACTTCAACTCTTGCGAGATGAAGTCAAAATGTTGAACCTATGCACCTCTAGCTATGGGCCACAAAAGCCTTGCTATGATGAACTGTGCAATGAGCCAGTACATCCATTAGTCCCTATCCCTCCTTATCCCTATCATTTCAAAATACCAAAATTTGACAAGTATAGAGGTAAGGAAGATCCCAGAGAACATGTGAGCAACTACCGCTCGTCCTGTTACCAACTGCATAGTAGTAACCCTCTTATGTTGCATACCTTCTCCCTGTCCCTCACTAGGCCAGCATTGGATTGGTACAACATGCTACCGCGCCATAGCCTATACACCTTTGAATAGCTGGCCAATTCCTTCTTAGAGCACTTTTCCATCAACATCAAGAAAAATACCACATTTTTTGATGTCTATGCCTTACGACAGGCGGATGACGAACCCATCACTAAGTTTGTTGCTAGATGGAGAGCGATTATTCATGATCTCACCCATAGCCTCCCCACCTCGGAGCTTGTGACACTCTTTTCCAAGAGTTGCCACAAACACATTTCCACATCCCTCCAACTTCATCAGAGTCATACTTTTGAAGATGCTATATCACAAGCAAAAGTGATCGAAGATATCAAGGTGCAATCTAGAAATATTAAGTTGAGAGCTAAAACCAACTATAACTCCAACTTTTGATTCAATAGACCCACACCGAATCAACCTTACCCATGACCACAACAAACCAATCAAGTCGCAGCTGCTACCCTAGCATTAGTACCGACTCCTCCACCCTATACACCGCAACCGCAAGTGCTCCAAGCTAATGCACCTACCCCACCTCGACCACAACAATACCATGGAATGCACCCATAGGGTCCACCGCATAACTTTACACCTTTATCTAAACCATTACCAGCCCTGTTCCATAGATTGTATGAGGGTAACCATCTTGTTCTACCCGAAATTCACCCATTGGATCCAAATGCACCTAAATATCATGACTACAATGAGTAGTTCTTTTGTCCCTTTCATAGGCAACGTGGCCATAATATCAATTCGTGTCGCTCCTTTTGGGGGCAAGTTCAAGACCTAATCGATAGGGGCATTATTCAGGTAGCAAACCCTTTAGCCCCATAGAACCAAAACCTAGGGATTTTCCAAAACCCTCTACCAGATCACAGAGGACCCAATCCCCCTAGACCTCCAAACAATCCTCCAATGCCCCCTCACCAAGTCAACAATGTCCAGCATGATCCTCCATCATGCGGAGTAGTAGGCATGATCAACCTTACTACGAGAAACCAACGGTATCCATCACCCCAGACAACACCTATTGTTTCTCCCCCTATCTAGTTTACATCCCTGCAAGCATCCCAAAGGCCTAACACCATACCACCACCACCTCAAAATGTGATTACCATCCATGGTAGTCTAACCCATCAGCTACGCAATGCCCCCATGTGGCTATCCATATTCGACCTCCTACAATAGTCTCAACCCCATCGTGAGGCATTGAATGACATCCTACGTTCCATTGACTTAGAGACACATGACACAAATGCTTTTGTCAATTTCATAGGGAACATCCCATGATGCCTTCAACCATCAATTAGCTTTCACGACCATGAGATAACGGAACTCGTTGGTGAAGGAGCCGATCCGCCCCTCCATATACAAGCTAATATCAATGATATTACCTACAAGTGGGTACTTGTTGACATGGGCTCATCCATCAGTATCATATCCACAGCAGCCTTGCATCACCTACACCTCCCTCCAGCGCATTTTGCCACACCTTCCCTAGACCTGCGTGCTTTTGATGGTTCCATGAGACCTACCATAGGATCTGTAGTTCTGCCCATTCGCGTAGGTATCCGTACGATTCCCATCCTCTTCCACATCATTCAAGGAGAAATGCAATACAATATTCTCCTTGGTCACCCTTGGATCAGAGATATGCAGTGTGTCCCATCCACATTGCATCATTGCCTCAAGTATGTCCACAATGGACTTGTTCATTGTGTCCCAACCGATGGAGACCCCTTTAAGTTTTGTAATGTCGTAGACCTTCCCCCTGCACCTTCATTCTCATCTTCTCAATTGTTCCCTGTATCTTCTCACCAATCAGTAGGAGCATCGGTATCCTCTCCAATTTCCACCCCAACACCCCAGTGTTCATCAACAACACAAGCCTCGATATCTGCACCATTAGCATCACATACTAGGGGACCTAAAACTGATACTATGCCTTCCCCACCACCATTCTCATGGCCTCCACAACCCTCTCAACCTCTACCATTCTAATTTCCACCCATGGTGTCGCAACCACCATTGCCACCCATTACACAACCGGTTACATTACCTCCTTCACCCTCGCATATGGAAGCCCCTATCCTTCCTACACCATAGACACTGCCTCTTCCCTTTCGACCAAAACCTAAGACATTCACGTCTCCATGCATCCCTGCACCTGCACCGATGCCATCCCCTACATAGAAAAAACAACCTGTTCAACCCACAACAACCAAACATCATGAACCTAAACAACCAACACCCAGCTCGGATGAACCTTCACACCCTTCAACTACCACCATCAGGGAATCCCAACTTTCTCCTTCCTCATCTGACTCGGATACGCCACCCCAATCGCTAGAGCATGCCACACCATGCATATCCATATTCATGACAAACAATGGCCTAGGAGACTATAACGTACATGACACCCATGTATGTGACACCCCTATCCAATCTACCCAAGATTTTGGCCATCCCTCAGCCTCGGTATTGACTATTGGAACTATCATACAGTTAGGAAGTCCCAAAAACCATACCAATTTTGTGTATGCAGGAGTAGACTCTTCAATCCCCTCACCAACTTCTTCACCACCATAATCTAGCTCTGGTGATGCAATTACACACCTAGCCAACCCTCAATTTTCCTTGCGCTACCTACAATGCTTTCATTGGCATGGGTTTGGGTTAGGTCATTATGAGCAAGGGCTGCGTACACCCATTAACCCTCGTGTCCGCTCACCTACCGACAAAATTGGTCTAGGTTATCGCCCAACCACCGCCTATACATTAGAATATGAGATACAAGATCTATCCTTACATCCTCCCCCATACCCAACACACACCTTGGAAGAGTACATTGACATGGATATGCTAGAAGACACGCCTTCACCCACATCAACCATCACCGTCCCCTATGATTTCTTCCAAGAATATCCTATGCCCGATACCTCTTTGTTCTATGATGTTCAATGATTGGTAGAACACTTTGCTACTTTATCTCTGGCTACACCACCAATAGAGTCAGATGCACTCCCGCATGATCCACCACCTATAGATCCAGACCCGGTGCCACCTGACCCACCACCGATACGCCTGCCAGTATTCTCGCCTATACATAGATAGTTACAGAGAGCAGCCTCTCATCCTCGTTCACCACCAGTCATCCTATGGCCTCCCTTAAGCCTTTTGGGATGCGCACAACCTATCCAAATTCCATCACCAGATTCTACCCCACCTACTTCACCTACAACATCGATTAACATGGTTGAGGTAGATTTACATTCTCCCCTCTATTACAGCCATCAACGGATTCGAGATGATACCCCAAACCCAAAATTTATCGATCTCGCACACATCTCACACATACCAGCACCTGGAGACTTCCTTCTCTCTCCTCACATCTTACGAATAGCAAATGCCCCTTCCTCATCCATGTCACACCAAATCCCTCAAGTCCATCACATGGGCATTTATGTAGATGATGAATTCGAGTTCAGCGAGGCCATCGATGACTTCAATCTCATCCCTATCCCTGAATAGTTGCGTGATGGATCTCGCATGCTCATCGAAGACACGATCGACGTAGACATCGGTGATGATCCAAAAAATCCACACATCCTCAAATTAGCCACTAGCCTCTCACCCGAGGAACGCATCACCTTTACGAACTTCTTACGCAAGTATATAAAAGTGTTTGCATGGTCTTACAAAGACATGCCGGGACTTGACCCTGTTGTGGTAGTGCATAATCTTATACTAGATCCCAATGCCAAACCAGTAAGACAAAAGCTGTGATGCATGCATCCAACTATCGCATTGATAGTAAAATCTGAGCTCCAAAAGCTCCTAGATGTTGATTTTATAATACCCATCGACTATCCCGAGTGGGTATCCAGCATGGTCCCTATCCCCAAACCATCTGGTGATGTTTGCGTGTGCACAGACTTTCGTGACCTAAACAAAGCTTGTCCCAAAGACAACTTCCCTCTACCCAACATTGACTCCCTTGTTGACTCCATCGTAGGTCACGAGATGATTTCCCTCATGGATGGATTTTTTGGATATAATCAAATTCGGATCAACCCAGCTGATCAACACAAAACTTCCTTCACAACACCCTAGGGGACTTTTTGCTACAAGGTCATGCCCTTTGGCCTTAAAAATGTTGGGGCAACCTATCAACGAGCCATGACCTACATATTTCATGACCTAATGCACAAAAATGTGGAAGACTATGTAGATGACCTCATAGCCAAATCAAAGAAATGTGTTGATCATCTCGAAGATCTCCGCCAGATTTTTGATCGACTACTAGAACACAACGTGCGCCTCAATCCAAAAAAGTGTGTGTTCGGTGTTACATCTGGAAAGATACTAGGATTCATTGTCTCCCAATGAGGCATTGAAGTAGATCCTAGTAAGGTGAAAGCCATCATCGAGATGCCTCCTCCTACCACCTTAAAGCAATTACGTAGCCTACAGGGCAAGATTACCTCTATTCACAGATTTATAGCACAATTATCAGACAAATGCCAACCATTCAACCATCTCCTACAAAAAGGAGTACACTTTAAATGGGATGAAAACTGTCAAGCTGCATTTGATGCCATCAAAACCTACCTCACATCATCATCGGTTATGTCACCACCGCACCCACAATTACCATTGACTCTATACATCTCGGCCATAGAGCTTGCGCTAGGTACACTCCTAGCTCAAAATAATGCTCTCGACAAAGAGCAAGCTATCTACTATATCACATGCTAGTTAGCTACAAAATGAGATACGGGTACATGGAGAAGTTATGCCTAGTAGTATTATTCACCACCCAGAAGCTAAGACATTACATGTTAAACCACACAACTTTTGTCATAGCCCGAGACAATCCCCTACGGTATATGATGAACAAAAGTTATCACAACTCCCACACAGCTAAATGGATTATGCTCCTAACCGAGTTTGACCTAGAATTCGTATCTCAAAATTCCATCAAAGGGCAGGTCATTGCTGACCAACTGGTTGAAGCCCCTATAACTGACAATCAACCCCTACTCATCCAACTCCCCGATGACTCTATATTTCACATAACCGAATATGAGGAGTACGTCGAACCAGAATTCATGGCTGACCTCACTATGTTCTTTGATGGGTCCAGGTGTCTCCACGTTGGGGGTGTAGGCATTGTTTTCTTTACACCTAAAGGAGAACCACTCCCATTTTCATTCAAACTTGATTTTCCCTGTACCAATAACAACGTAGAATACGAAGCCTTAATCCTAGGACTGAAACAAGCACACGCTATGCACATCAAATGCCTCCACATCATAGGTGATTCACTTTTGATTGTCAATAAAGTGCAGGAACTTTGGCTATGCAATTGCCCAGTTCTCCAGCAATACAAGAAGATCGCCCAACAACTCCTATCCCAATTTGAATGGTATTACCTTGAAGCCGCACCATGCTCATAAAACCATTTTGTAGACACCATGGCCTCCTTAGGGTCCCTTATCCCACAAAATCCAACATCTGACACAACATCTATATCTATTCATACGCTTACACAATCTGCTATATCACCCACACCTCCCACAGATGATGGTGGTGTATATGTGGTAAATACTGAACCTCACGACCCATGGTTCTCACAGATCAAGGAATACATCAAACTAGGCTTCCTACCATGTGATTTACCCCACGCCCAATGCTGAACCTTTAAACAAAGAGCGATCCACTACACCTTGCTGGGGGACATCCTTTACCATCGTAGCTATGATGGTATACTCTTGCGTTGCCTAGAACCACAAGAATCACAATGGGTTGTACAAGAAACCCATGATGGCACTTGTGGTGGCCATTTCAGTGGCATGGTGATTACCAAATGCATTCTCCGTATGGGCTACTACTGGCCTAAAATGGAGCAAGACTACTGTGAGTATGTCAAACGTTGCATCAAATGCCAACAACATGCCAACTTAACACATTTACCATCCCAAGCACTTCAACCAATCCAGTCCATGTGGCCCTTCTCCCAATGGGGCCTGGATCTAATTGGAAAAATTACACCTGCATCCTCTAGCAATCATAAATTTATCATTACAGCAATAGAATATTTTACAAAGTGGGTCGAAGCCATCCCACTGGTCCAAACTATAGGAGCCAAAATTGCAACATTCATCATGGAGCATATCATATGCCGCTTTGGAATTCCCTCCCAAATTATTTTAGATAATGGGAAATATTTCAAAAACAAAACTGTTCGAGCCCTGTGCAACATATTTCACATACATCATAGCTTTTCAACCCCATATTACCCTCAAGGAAATGGCTAGGCAGAAGCTACTAATAAAACCATATGTTCTATTCTTCGTAAAACTGTAGTAGAATCTCACCGGGACTGGCATAATCAAATACCCCTAGCCTTGTGGGCATATCGTACGAGCATTCGTACTCCCACTGGGGCAACACCTTTTTCACTTGTCTATGGGGTAGAAGCTATCATGCCCCTTGAGCTAGAGATACCCTCTTTATGGATATCCATGAAAGATTTCATTGATGATGACACTACTCGCCAAGCTCGTCTAGATCAACTAACACTCCTCGATGAACGTCGCATCCATGCCATCGAGCACACATGAGTATATCAAGATCACCTTCATCATGCCTACAATAGTAAGGTACATCAACACGAATATCAGATTGGCGACTTGGTTCTCAAAGAGAACCAACAAATCACAAGTCAGCCTCACCAGCAGCGTGATAAATTCACCCCAAACTGGTTGGGTCCATTTATTATCATACATAAATACGGTTTAGGAGCATATCATTTGGCAAATATTGAAGGCTTTAATGATCCTGAACCCATCAATATCTTGCATCTTCATGCTTTCAATGCATGATTCATAAACACAGTCACCATCACAAGTGTCACATAGTATTAGAAATAAATCATTAAGCACATCACTGAGTGAATTTGTTATTTCTACTTTATTATTTTTGTATACATGTACATTTCACCTTTCTACCATTTTTATGCTCGGGGTATTTATTTTTCCTTTTGCAGGACTCACACCATCAGTAGGAGAGCTCTACGATGGCCTCACCTACCACCATGCAGGACCATCTACAACCATAGCAAAAACCCATTACATCGACCGATCTCGCCCGACCACCAACCGCCCTTCATACCAGGTGCTCCTCGCACTCATCCCGTTCAGGTCACCACACTTCACCTCGACACCATTCCCCTCGCTAGTGAGGTTCATCCTATTCACCACACTCTGGCGATAGCCAGATTACCATGTCCTCTTTCGATGATAAAGAGGAATCCACCCAACCACAAGCACAAGGATCATCCTCCCATCCGTCTGATGATCTCAGATGTCACTATTCACCTCCAAGTCATCCACAACATCCCATAGGATCTTATCACCCACCTAATAGGGAATACACACCCCATCAACCTCACCCTGCATTTCTACCCACTCCCCTTCCCAATGGTGAGTCTACCTACGCCTAGGCTCTACAAGCCCGCATGGCCCAAGCTACTCAAGCCGATCATGCAAACATCCCTCTTTCTCATTCACGTCACCACCCAGGGCCATCGCCTATGCCACCGGTCCTCAAGACACCACCTTCACCACTATGAGGCTTACCACCCTAGCAAATCTTATAATCACCATAGTCATTCCATGTCATTGCTTCCTCATCGTAGTCCTATCCTTTTTCTACCACACATCGAGCCATTCCATTCACCTTGGAATCTTGATCGCCCCCTTCCCCAATACCATCATCACCACACCATGAGATACAATATCTCATCTCCCGTATCGAAGCTCTGGAGTTGTAGATGAGCCACTACCATTGCCACGTTCACCCATGGTAGTCTTCCATGACCCATCCATATTTACCACCATGCAGATCCCTTCCCCGACCCTAGACTCGACCCATGCCGGAACCTAGACCCATGCCTCCATTACCAGATCGTCTTTCACCTAGACCTCGCTCACCTCCACTAGAGCCATACGTCTATCCTATGCCTATTCCACATACGCCACTGTCTAAAATGTTCCATCATCTCATGCACCAGGGTCTTATTGACCTACCTGAGATTCGACCTATTGACCCCTCACATCCTAAACCATGCAATTACAATGAGAATCAATTTTGCATCTACCATCACCAGCCAGGTCATGATATCAAAGAATGCAGATCATTCGAAACCCTGGTGCACAACATGTTGCATGGTGAGCGTACCCCATCACTAGAGCATTCTTTTCCATTTAGCCAACTTGTCAGTCCTCCACACCACATCACTCCTAGGACTTTACCACCCCGCAGTACCCTAATAGCGCCCACTCGCTATATTCATAATATTGCCAACTATGGCTCTAGCCACAACTCTAGCCATGTCATCACTTCACCATCCCACTCCCACCCAGATCTATGCCATTTTGCCTGATAGTAGTGTTAGTTACTCGTCTTCTTCTATCTCATTCTTCTACTTCTTACATACATTGATTTATTTCTTCTCTTCTATCATTACCAGCTTTTGGTGATCCCCTTACCTTGATTGGTCACCAAAGCCTATTTCTTCTCACTTCTTCCACCTGTACATTCCACTTTTACATCTTATTTCTTCTTGGTGACTATTACATACACTTATACAGCTCACAAGCTTATACATCTACTACACACACACACCCCACACGTTGGGGCAACCATGATCATAGCATCGCATTTTCTATCATCATTACATACTTCACTCATCTGTAAATAGGTTCTTCTAAAATTCTCTTTCTAAACAACATAACCTTCTTCTTGTAAATATCACATTCCTCCACTTGCATCATTTATAGTTACATGCATTGCACATATCCATATGCTTTATAGTTAAAATTTTAATTCATGTTTGTACATTCTCTCCCAAAATGCACCGTAGTAGGAATAATACATGCACTTGTTAGCATCACCACCTGGATGTCCATTCCCCCTTTTTCAGGATCAGGGTATACATAGGTGTCATGTTTAATTTTGACTACTCTGTAGTTTAGGCAATCAAGTGTCACCCATAGCTACCGAGTCTTGTACATTCTTCTTATGGTCTTTTAGGCTGGTTCAACTTCTCTCATGAATCGCTCACAATAGGTTACACATTAAAAATTTTGAGCCTAGGAAAGAGGACATCTTGAGTAGATATCGCCATCTAGCGAATGGTATCCCCTACTCGTCCTATCGCCTGCATGGTCAACATACGACCTGGGGATAAACAAAGGGATCAAGCATAAGCAAAAGGCAAGAACAGAGCATAAAACAAATGCCAATGCTCTCAGAATAGACAAAAAAAATCATAGAATAGCAAAAAAAAAAAAAGAAATGAAAAGAGCACTACCACAATCAGATAGGTCAACACTAGAATAGGGGCAGAAAATAAAAGGAAATACCTCTTGATATCACACATGTTATGCTTATCGCCTTTGGTCCTTAGGTTCAACATAACACTATGGGATAATTCCAAAAACCTACCTACCAGTGGAATAATCTTACAGGTGACAACACATCTCTTACATTAGCATCTCGCTTCTGTAGAAATCACTATTGTGGATGGATGAGCTAGCTAGTACGGTAGCATCTACAACGGGTTAATCCTACCTCCCTCAAAATGGATAAATGAACATTACACATTCACACACATAGGTCCAAGACAGACTTTGAACCAGCCTGATCATGTTATAAGTTGCCACAAAACTTGTATAGCTAAGGGTTTGAGATTTGATTGTCATAACTATGTTAGTCAAAACCATTACACATGCCTTACATTATCCATCGACCCTAAAATCATGGAATGGATAGCATCCATATAGGTAAATGCAATGATACAAGTGCTTCCTTGGCGCATTTCAGTAAGTTCATACATGCATACATGCATCTATGTCAGATACATTTGATACACATTATAGCTAGACATTCATCCTACATGCATTTCATATCAAATTACATTTATTGCATTCATCCCATATGCATTTCAGTATAGAATCACAGTATCACAATTACTCTACATACATTCATCACAAAATCACATTTAATATCACATCATATCGCATTGGAAATACAATCATAATACTACTCTACAATCCATTTATACCACAATACGATAATAGATCTAAACCATGTTATACATGTATATCTATTCATCAGACATATCTACAAATTATGCTATGCTAATCCATGCAAACATAAACAAGAACACATTTCAAACCATCAAAATAACACATGTATATAATAGCCAAACTCAACAAGGTATATATATATATATATCATCCATATAAAATGCTCAAAGGCTACAACCTGGGATCATGCCCATCATCATATATCATCCATACAAAATGCCCGTAGGCTACAATCAGTAACATCTATCCTAGCTCCCACTAGGAGTCTCCCCACGGCCCTCATGACTCACTCGCATCCCTACAGCCTGGCTCGACTCTACCCTAAACTCTAGAACTGGATCCATAGTAGGTTGATCCTGAACCTCAGCCCTAACACCTCTCTATCCCATAGTAGCCGCACTATGCTGACTCTGATGTGATGGCACCCACACCTATGACTGTGACCCATACTGCACCACAATCTTACCATAATTGGGTAGAGGGATCCCACGCACTAACAAGGCAATCTCGTACATAATCTTCTTAGCAGCCTCAACTGCCAACTAACTAGTCAGAGTATCGATCACCTGATCCTGTCTAGACATAGCAGCCCTCATCTCCGCCATGCCTACCTCCAACTACTGAATCCGATCATGCAACCTTTGTACATCCTCTGTAGCTGGCCTCTCCAAAATATCACTGGGAATTTGTTGTGCTATATCAATAAATACCCCAATATCAATGGTATCATTGATACCACCCATACCAGCCACCCCGCCTCCCTTAGCCTACGCTCCAACAGGCTGATCCATCCCAACCTCTACACCCACATCCACCTCCTCTGCCCTCACACCCTGGGTGCTCATCGAGGCACCTACGTGATGTCATGACCATCGTAGAGGAACATCCTCCTCAATAGCATTCGTACTCGCTCCCCCAACTCGAGTCCTCCTGCTCGTCCTCCTCTCTGGAAGAGATGCCCCAACAACATGTGCCACCCACCCATCCACCACACCTCTCCCAGGCTCCCAAGACTGTAGCACCCACTAGGCATCAAACTCTGGTGTCATCCTTGCATCCCCTACATCCGAGATATCCATAGGAGGGTCTACCTCCCAACCCAAGGTAGTACAATAGGGCACTCTCCCTTGTCTCCCTGTCACCTAAAATAGCTAACAGGAGTCCCTGGAACATCCTATCATAATCCAAACTGGCGTTGTACTCGATCAAACTAAAAATACTCAGTATGTCGAGTATATCTCCCAACCAACCATCTACCCCATCGTATAGCCTGCAACTGCTCATCATCCTCTCTCCAACTCACTCCACCCATCCATGGCCTCCATATAATATCATTTGCTTTCAACTCACTGAACTTAACCCTCCACAAAATTGGATCACCCTCATGAGGCCTCTTCATACCCTACTCTGCCTCCGTACTCCATATCAAGGCATAAGGAAACTCCTTATCCTCTAGGTGTATAGGCTGAGGTAGCAAAGAAGGCCTCTCAATGGCTATGTGTTCCCATGCCCATACTTGCAGCAAGGGAATCACACTCAATCCCGTTCGTCTACCTCGAACCACCTCATATAACTCATGATACACTTGGGCCAAAAGCGTAGGCACCCAAGAAAACACAACCTTGTGCTCCACTTGGTCGCTAACTATGTCTAGCATGTTCCAGGTAAATAGAAACCCAGAACTATCAGGTAGAGCATAGGTAGATATCATCATCATAGCCACACACTGCCTATCAGATATCTTCTTCTAACACCACAACCACTCATAGTCCATCTTGGCAGCATCGATCTCTCTCCACCCAACCCCAAAGAATCTCTCCAACACCTTGTCCTTCCTCCCATATTTGGTTGCCCTCACAGGAACACCCTCAATTGGCAATCGATAGATGTGATACACATCCTCCAATGTTATGGTCATTTCCCCCATAGGAAAATGAAAAGTGTGTCGATCTGCATCCCACCACTCACATAAGGCAGACACAAATACCCTATTAGTGAAGATGCTCTTACACTCCCATACATCACGGAAGTGTATGTCATCTAACCACTACAATTCCTCCTCGGTCTTCATCAGCTTTTCAAAACCTTGCTTAGACTTTCTCACCCGATGATGAGGTTCAAGCGACTTCACCTATTCAACACACAGCACAACACCCATCAGTAACATGCATAACCAATCAATCACATATAACATCATCATTCAGAATTTACAAATTAAAAACATTTAATTTGGCATGCATCTCGAGACAAAATAACATACAAATAAAACGATAAAACACATCAACAACACAATCACATATTTGGATACCCATTTTGTCATTTTATGGCAATAATCCAAACACATACGACATACAGTACACATTGGTCCCCCAAACAACCAATAACAAACTCAACTATACAACTAATATGGCATGCAATCCAAAACATGATCAATTAATATGACATACAAAAAACAAATCACATTTTTGGATACCCATTTGCCCACTTAATGGTAAATGTGTCGACAAAATTAAGAAACAAAGCACCAATCAACACAGATCTAACAGTCAAATTTATCCTCAAAACACCAAAATCGAACACATATCCAGGCACGCAATATAAAAATAATAGTCACATTTTTAGATACCCATTTACCCATTTAGTGGTGGAAATTCAAACTGACATCAAGTACAGTCTACATCGGGCTCCCTACAACTCATTTTTAGTTTATTACTATCTACACCGTGGCACGTAAATCAAAGGCATGTCAAATGAAGTCAACTACCAAAACAACTAACATTTTTGGACACCCATTTTGCCCTTCTACAGTGAAAGTGTTATCATTTTTTAAATATTCTACCTCTAACATGGCAAATCTAATGCCCTAGAGTTCACACATTACACCTCAAACCATCGAATACCGAAATCACATCAAACGAAGTCATAAAAATAAAATAGTCACATAATGGAATACCCATTTCCTACTTTAGCGAACAAAGTACAAAAACATATCGATGTCAGTACATCGTTACCTCACAAACTTACAGTTAAACTCTACACCGACTCTACCCATTACCTGGTCAAATTGGTGATAAAACAAATCCAATTTTAAAACCGACCGCACTTTTGGGTACCCATTTGGCCCGTTTATCACTATGTATTCAAATTTTACTTAAAAGTCACAATTTTTTTTAAATCGGGATGAAAACCTCCCCCCCCTCATTCATATTTTCCCAAAAAAATAAAATACAAACAAAACAAAGTCAAATATCACTTACCGGTGGATCCCCACGCCTGATGCCAGCTAGTCTGCGTCCCTTCGTCATCCTGGCTCTCACAATCTCTAATCGTGCTCCTTGTGTGCCATAAAATGCTCTCCCAAGTTGCTTTCCACACACGTGCATCGTCCAAATGAGCCCCCACCATGCATATTTGGGCTAAAATACTACTTAGTTGTCGTTTCGTGACCCAGGTCACGAGTTAGGTCAGAATCGTGATCCAGGTCATGAATTAGGTCAAAATCACTACCCAAGTTGCGAATTACCCCAGAACACCCCAAAAAATCCCTAAAACTATAGGAAAGTAGGGAAATTGTTAATCTCACAATGACACTGAGAGGGGGGGTGAATCAGTGTAACTATTTAAATCTTGAATCTGCAACTCTTAAAACTTGAAAATGCAAACTTAAAAACAGATATAGCAACTATAACAAAAGAGCATCACACAACACAAGTTTTAACGAGGTTCACCGATGTGGCTACTCCTCAAATAATGACTGTTTGGACTACAATCCAAATCCAGCCTTTGCAAGGATTCAATCTTTACAAATATTTTACCAGCACCCACTGGAAGGAGCACCAACCCCTGATTTTATCTCACAGACATAGATAGGAGCACCAACCCCTTATACCAAGCACCAACTTGGATTTCTATTTTGAAAGATAAGTTGACATTAAAAATGCCTTTCTTTTTACAAGACCCTCACTCGGTCTATTGCTCATGCAAATCAATCTCATAGAAGAATAAAGAGGATTGTCAAAAACTCAATATCTTCTATCACAGTCTAAAACCTCTCTGTTAATTTTCAAGAAAAATCTACAGGTTTTAGTTCCTTTTTGTTGTTCTTCATGCAGCACTCTTACTCAACCTTTTCTTTTTGTTTTTCACAAATAACCTCGGTTGCAGTAACCTCTCTTACTGTACCTATTCGAGTCTTTATACTTGATTTTCTCGAACGGCTCATTTTGAAATGGCTCTAAATTTCCCTCCAATTTTTTCATGCATTTACGGCTACGTTCAATCTGTCAAACCCTCTCTGACTGCTCTGTCTTTTAGCCGCTTCTTTCTAACTTGTTATGACATTCTTCTCTACACTTTTTGACATCCTTTTCTGTGTAAACTGACAGCCATTTTGCGCGTTTCGATGCTCTCTGATTCTTTTCTTCTAAACTCTACGTAACTGCCCTCTTAGCACTTTTACACTTTCTGATGGCACATTTTTCAATTCTGCATCGATCTTTCTCTTCTGCCCGCAACTTCCATGTCTGACATACACAACCACCGAGAGGATTTCTTGTTTTTCGAGAATCTCTGTCTATCTGTACTTTTTCCAGTCATGCTGCATCACGGCCCCGCAACAACCATTCTTTTCTTTAATATTCTATTTCATGACTTCCCTTTGTAACTCCAGTTAGTTTGTCCATGGTTGGCTGCATGAATTTTCCTCTGTGCTTTCCCAACACCTGTCACTGTGTAACTGCAGATCTGACTCCAGTTAACTTTTACGTAACTGGTTGCATGCTTTTCCTTTGTGCTTTTTCGACATCTATCACTGTGCATGCTTTTTCGGATTTTTCTCGCCAAACTGTTACCTGTCGCGATATCGCGACATTTCTACTCAGTTGACTAATTCTGGACTGTTGACCGCGAAAACCTGACATGTCGCGATATCACGACGTTTTCCGCCTCCTACTTTTCTCGGCATACACCCGCGAAAATGTTACATGTCGCGATATCGCGACATTTTTCGCCTCCCAGACCTTCTCTCTGCATGCAACCATGAAAACATTACATGTCGCGATATCACGACGTTTTCTGCCTCCCAGACCTTCTCTCTGCATGCAACCGCGAAAACATTACATGTCGCGATATCGCGACGTTTTCTGCCTCCTTGTTCTCTACTCGGCATGCAACAGTGAAAACCTTACATGTCGCGAAATCGTGACGCTTTCCGCTTTCCTGCACTTTCCTTCGCTTGCCTCCATGAAAATGGAACATGTCACGAAATCGCGACACTTTGGACTTCCGTACACTTTCCTCCGCAAGCCTCAGTGAAATCGAAACATGTCGCGAAATCGCGACGCTTTTCTGCCTTAGCGCTGTTCTTTGCTTTTCGCTCACGAAAATGCAACGTGTCACGAAATCGTGACATCTTTAGCGTCCGTACATTTTTCCCTTCATGCACCAACGAAATCAAGACATGTAGCGAAATCGCTACAACTTTGTGTCTTGTGTTTCGAACTTGTAGCGAAATCGCTACACCTTTGCGCCTTGCATTTCGAACTTGTAGCGAAATCGCTACACTTTTGCGTCTTGCGTTTCGACCTTGTAGCGAAATCGCTACACCTTTGCGCCTTGCATTTCGAACTTGTAGCGAAATCGCTACACCTTTGCTCTTTGGCATCTGAACTCTGCTTCGGCCCGCGAAAGTCTGACATGTAGCGAAATCGCTACACTTTCTTGACTTAGTGCTTTTTCTTTGCTTTTGCCAACGAAACTCCGACATGTAGCGAAATCGCTACACTTTTGTTGTCGTACATTCTCTCTCTTCTTCGGGTCGCGAAAACCCGACTTGTCGCGATATCGCGACACTTTTCGTCCTTAGTGCTTTTCTTCCGAAACTGTCACGATATCGCGACACTTTCTCATGCACTTTCTCTCTCCTCTATTTTGTCGTGAAATCGTGACATTTTCAGCTGCATCTTCTCTCTCCTCATTTTTGTCGTAAAATCGTGACACATTTTCTCTCTCCTCCTTTTTGTCGTGAAATAACATTTTGGTGCATTTCTCTCTCCTCCTTTTTGTCGCGAAATCACGACATTTTCGACTGCATTTTCTCTCTCCTCCTTTTTGTCGCGAAATCGTGACATTTTCGGCTGCATTTTCTCTCTCCTCCTTTTTGTCGCGAAATCGTGACAGAAAACATTTCTTCCCCTTTTGTCGCGATATCGCGACAGTTTTCTTACTTGTCTTTTTCTGCAAAATTTTGAATCTGGGTCACTTCTGTTTTCCTTGAAAATCACCGTACTTGATCTCGATCGACCTCCGAACCGCATCAATCGCATCAATCTGTCTGTGTTGACAACAATGACAATACTTTTGCAATGCTTTTGCTGCACCTTGCTCAACAATCTCCCCCTTTGGAATTGTTGGCAACACACTGCAACCTTGCTCAATTTCTTCTCCCCCTTTGCCAATAATACCAAAGGGCTGCTGCAGACTCCCCCTGAGTCTATGCACAACATTCTCAGGCATAAATGATGTGAATGCTCCCCCTGAGAATGTGTTCCCTATAGCTAGTCAGTGCTTGGGTAGTGAGACTATTCCCAACTTCTTTCGAAGGTACTCAAAAACTTCCTTGGGCAATGGTTTTGTGAATATGTCTGCTACTTGCTCTGTAGTTGGAACAAACTCCAATTTGACCTCTCCTTCTGCAACTTTATCTTTCAAAAAATGATACCGGATTGCAATATGTTTGGTGCGGGAATGCATTACCGGATTCTTTGAAATGTTGATTGCACTAGTGTTATCACATTTGACTGAAATGGGCTCATTGAAGTGAATACCAAGATCTTTCAATGTTTGTCTCATCCATAATATTTGTGTACAGCATGTTGTTGCTGCAATGTATTCTGCCTCTGCAGTGGATAGAGAAACTGATTCTTGTTTCTTGTTGTGCCATGCTACCAATTTATCTCCAAGATAAAATGCTCCTCCACTTGTACTTTTTTTGTCATCAATACATCCTGCCCAATCTGCATCAGAATATGCAAAAAGAGTGAAGTCTTTTCCTTTTGGATACCATAGCCCATACTCCATAGTACCCTTGAGGTACCTAAAAATCCTTTTCACAGCTGTCACATGAGTCTCTTTTGGACTAGCCTGAAATCTTGCAACCATGCAAACAACTTGTAAGATATCCGGTCTGGTGGCTGTCAAATACAACAGGCTCCCAATCATTGATCTGTACATTGTTTGATCAACATCTGGAGATTTATCATCCTTGCTCAACTTGCAGCCTGTTGTCATGGGGGTGCTAACAGGCTTACTATCCTCCATAGTGAACTTTTTCAGCATTTCTTTCACATATTTAACTTGAGAAATAAAAATGCCCTTTTCAGTTTGATTAACTTGCAGTCCTAGGAAATATGAGAGTTCACCGATCATAGACATTTCAAATTCTTTCTGCATTTTGTTTGCTATGTCTTTGCATGATTCATCATTGCTGCTCCCAAATATTATATCATCTACATAAACAACAAGGACAATGAAATTGCCATTTTTAGTTTTGATATATAAATTGCTATCCACCATACCTTTCTTGAATCCTTGCTTAGTGAGATAGTTGTCCAATCTTGCATACCAAGCTCTAGGTGCTTGTTTCAAGCCATACAATGCTTTCTTCAGCTTGCAAACAAAGTTAGGATTATCACAGAGTTGAAAGCCATCAGGCTGTTCAATATACACTTCTTCTTCAAGATTTCCATTCAAAAATGCTGATTTTACATCCATCTGATAAACTTTGAAATCCCTATGGACTGCTAAAGCCAAAAATAGTCTTATTGCTTCAAGTCTGGCCACTGGTGCAAAAGTCTCTTCAAAATCAATCCCCTCAACTTGAGCATATCCTTTGCAGACTAATCTTGCTTTATTCCTTACAACCTGTCCGTCTTCATTCAGTTTGTTTCGAAATATCCATTTAGTACCGATTATGTTTTTATTTTCAGGCCTTGGTACTAATTCCCGGGTTTTGTTTTTCTCAATTTGATCTAGTTCTTCATTTACCGCCTCCATCCAGCTTTCATCTGTGCTTGCTTCAATAATGTTTTTGGGCTCAATGCTGGATAACAGAGAATAGTTATTTACTACTCTTCTTCTTGTTTGAATGCCAACTGTAGGGTCCCCAATAATCTGCTCTTTGGGATGATTTTTTTGCCAGCTGCCTGTTTTGAATTTCCTATTTTCTTCTATTTCTAAATCATCTGATTCTGATTTCTGTCTCTCTTCTTTTTCTTGATCTTCATCTTCTTCAATAAATTCTTCATAAGTCGGGTAGTTTTCATTATGGCTGATTTTTTGTTTCCTACCTTCATCGACCTTAACATCTGCACTCTCCACAATTTTCTTAAGTCTTTTGTTGTAGCATGTGTAGGCTTTGCTTTTAGTTGAGTAACCAAGAAATATACCTTCATCAGCTCTATCTTCGAATTTGCCAAGATTGTCTTCAGTCCGTTTAATGTAACACTTGCTGCCGAACACTTTGAAGTATTTTGTTGTAGCCTTTTTGCCAAACCACAGTTCATAAGGTGTTTTGCTTTCATGCGGCCTCAACATACACCTATTCTGAATGTAGACTGTAGTGTGAACTGCCTCTTTCCAAAACCTGTCAGCAATTTTGCTCTCTGTTAACATGGTCCTTGCCATTTCCTGCACAGTTTTGTTCTTTCTTTCAACTACTCCATTCTGTTGAGGTGTTCTTGCTGCCGAAAACTATCTTCTGATCCCATGTTTTTCATAGTATTCTGCAAACTCATCTGAAATAAACTCTCCTCCTCTATCTGATCTTAAACATTTAATTCTTTTTCCCGATTGATTCTCAACAAGATTTTTGAAAGTTTTAAACATCTCAAAGGCTTCCGATTTAAGTTTCAGAAATAGTACCCATGTCATTCTTGAATAGTCATCTATACATAGCATAAAATATTTGTGTCCATTTATGCTTTCCGTTCTCATGGGTCCACATAAATCAGTGTGAATTAGTTCTAAAGGCTTGCTCGTGAAGTATTCTTTTGCTTTGAAAGTGGCTCTGGTTTGTTTTCCCTTTTGGCATGACTCACAAATATTGTTTGAAGGTTTACCAATAGTTGGTATGTCTCTTACTGCCCCTTTTGAGCTGATTTTTACCAGATTATCAAAGCTTATGTGACCGAGTCTCTTGTGCCACAGCCAATTTTCTTCTTCCTGACCAACCAAGCAAGCTCCTTCTGAAGTCTCTGAGAGTGTATACAGATTTCCAGAAGTTCTCAGTCCAGTGGCTATTAACTTTCCATTTTTTGTCTTTCTTACTTCACAGCCCTCCTTAAAAATCACTTCATGACCTCTGTCACAAATTTGACTTACACTTAGTAAGTTATGCTTCAAACCCATCACAAAAAGGACTTCTTTAGAGTTGATTTTACCGTCACTTAACTTAACTGATCCTTTTCCTACTATCTTGGCTCCATCATTGTTTCTGAATTTTACAGAACCACCTTCGTATGTCTGTAGCTTATCAAACTTCTGTTTGTCTCCTGTCATATGACTGGAGCATCCACTGTCCAGAATCCAAGGTGCAGATTTATTTTGGGCTTTGAGAGCTGTTTGAACGATTAGGGATTCCTTGTCTTTCTTCGGTTGTTCCTTTTCTTTCCATTGAGATTTGACAGTAGATCTGGTCACTTGTTTTACCTTCTCCCTTTCATTGGCTTGTGACAGTTTTTCGAGAAATTTTCTATTTTGTTTTAATCCAGTTGATTGATACTTTCTTCCCTGGTATTTATTTCCTGCAAAAGAGCTACGACAATTTCTTGCAATATGTCCGAAGTTATGACAGTTATAACATTCTACAGCATAATCTATCAAAGGTGAAAAAATATTTCTACTAGTAAAATTTCTTTGTTCTACATTATATCTACAACTTGAGATTTTATGACCATATGCATTGCATTTAAAACAATAACCAGAAAAGGAATGAGTGTACCTGGGTAATGGTTGTTGCCATGTTGTAGTAGGAGCCATGGGTCTTCTTCTTCTTTGATATGCGACTTTGGTGAATCCATCATTTGCAGTACTCCTTTCAAGCTTGGCCTTATTGTTTCCTTTTGCATGATACGGTTTTTCTTGATCAACTTTGATCTTGTCTTTATTCTTTATTGGTTCTATAGTAATAGCCTTTGAGTCCTTTGAGGATTCTCCTTCATCAAAGCCCAAACCAAATTTGATGCCTGTAGGCCTTTGATTATTTAACATTTTATTCAGCTTTGCAGAACTGTCTTCAAATTTATGATGACAGCTCAATTTTCGATTCATCTCTTCTAGCTGCATCCTTAATCTAACTACGTCTTCTTCTAGCTTATTACACTCATCTATTTTCATGGTTAGTTGTGCTTCAAAATCTTTAGACTTTTTCTTAAATTCTTTAGTTTGTACTTTCAAACTGATTATTAATTCGCTAGCATCCTCAAATTTTCTTGAAATATTTTTATTCTTTTTCCTTTCTGCACTTAACTCTTCAAGTGCAGCAACCAACTCACCTTCCAGATCTACCTCAGCCTCATCCTCTAATTTTTCTTCACACTCCTGGGTTTCCTCTGTTCTTTGTTCTTCAAAAGTCATGAACAATGCTTCACCAGTTTCTTCTTCTGAGTCCTCACTGGAACTGTCTTCAGAAGAGTCAATATTTTTGGAAATGAAACTTTTCTTCTTGAAGTTCCTTTTTCTAAAATGTGGTTTCTTCTTCCAGACATTTCTTTCTTGGTGTGTCCCTTCATCACTTTTGTTTTTCTCATTCATTGGGCATTTTGCTGCAAAGTGCCCGATGCCTCCATAGTTAAAGCACTTGAACGGTAGCTTACCTCTGTACTTTCCTTTTCCCTTTACTAATTTCCTAACAAAGTTTGCTTCAGTTTCATCTGTAGATTCTTCTTCCTCAGATTCTTGTTTAGATTTTGTATTTTTCTGTGCTTGAAAAGCCGCTTCTCTGTCTGAGGGCTTAGTTTGTCCAATTCTCATTTCATATGCTGTTAAGGAACCGTGCATTTCATCCATACTGAAAAAATTTAAATCTTTAGCTTCTTCTATGGCAGAAACTTTTGCATCAAATATTTTATGGAGAGTTCTTAGTACCTTCTTCACAACAACTGCATCTTCCATCTCCTCGTCGAGTCCTCTTATTGCATTAATGATTCCATTTACTCTCAGCATATAGGCTTCTATGTTCTCATCATCGGTCATCTTTAATGCTTCAAACTGGGCACGATGTGTTTGCGACTTAGCTTCCTTGATCTTGTTGTCTCCTTCATGAATGCTCTGCAGTTTGTCCCATATGTCTTTTGCTGATTTGCAGTTCATGATGCGTATCAACTCACTGTCTACTAATCCACACATAATAGCATTCTTGGCTTTTGAGTTGTTCTCAAACTTTTTCTTCTCAGCCGCATCTGTTGGAGGAATAGAGGGTATTGTGTATCCATTTTCAACGGATTCCCAGATGTCATATCCCAGTGCACACAGATATGTCTGCATCCTGAGCCTCCAGAAAGAGTAATTTGTTCCATCGAACAAAGGAGCTTTGTTGGAAGAGAATCCTTCACCGTCGGCCATTGTGGATCTTCCAAGATCACCTTAGCTGATTAAGCTTGTTCAGGTACCTTGCTCTGATACCAATTGTTAATCTCACAATGACACTGAGAGGGGGGGGTGAATCAGTGTAACTATTTAAATCTTGAATCTGCAACTCTTAAAACTTGAAAATGCAAACTTAAAAATAGATATAGCAACTATAACAAAAGAGCATCACACAACACAAGTTTTAACGAGGTTCACCGATGTGGCTACTCCTCAAATAATGACTGTTTGGACTACAATCCAAATCCAGCCTTTGCAAGGATTCAATCTTTACAAATATTTTACCAGCACCCACTGGAAGGAGCACCAACCCCTGATTTTATCTGCAGCAACAGATAGGAGCACCAACCCCTTATACCAAGCACCAACTTGGATTTCTATTTTGAAAGATAAGTTGACATTAAAAATGCCTTTCTTTTTACAAGACCCTCACTGGTCTATTGCTCATGCAAATCAATCTCATAGAAGAATAAAGAGGATTGTCAGAAACTCAATATCTTCTATCACAGTCTAAAACCTCTCTGTTAATTTTCAAGAAAAATCTACAGGTTTTAGTTCCTTTTTGCTATTCTTCATGCAGCACTCTTACTCAACCTTTTCTTTTTGTTTTTCACAAATAACCTCGGTTGCAGTAACCTCTCTTACTGTACCTATTCGAGTCTTTATACTTGATTTTCTCGAACGGCTCATTTTGAAACGGCTCTAAATTTCCCTCCAATTTTTTTCATGCATTTACGGCTACGTTCAATCTGTCAAACCCTCTCTGACTGCTCTGTCTTTTAGCCGCTTCTTTCTGACTTGTTCTGACATTCTTCTCTGCACTTTCTGACATCCTTTTCTATGTAAACTGATAGCCATTTTGCGTGTTTCGATGCTCTCTGATTCTTTTCTTCTAAACTCTACGTAACTGCCCTCTTAGCACTTTTACACTTTTTGATGGCACATTTTTCAATTTTGCGTCGATCTTTCTCTTCTGCCCGCAACTTCCATGTCTGACATACGCAACCACCGAGAGGATTTCTTGTTTTTTGAGAATCTCTGTCTATCTGTACTTTTGCCAGTCATGCTGCATCACGGCCCTGCAACAGCCATTCTTTTCTTTAATATGTTGTTTCGTGACTTCCCTTTGTAACTCCAGTTAGTTTGTCCATGGTTGGCTGCATGAATTTTCCTCTATGCTTTCCCAACACTCGTCACTGTGTAACTGTAGATTTGACTCCAGTTAACCTTTACGTAACTGGCTGCATGCTTTTCCTTTGTGCTTTTTCGACATCTGTCACTGTGCATGCTTTTTCGGCTTTTTCCCGCCAAACTGTTACTTGTCGCGATATCGCGACATTTCTACTCAGTTGACTAATTCTGGACTATTGACCATGAAAACCTGACATGTCGCGATATCGCGACGTTTTTCTACCTCCTACTTTTCTCGGCATACACCCGCGAAAATGTTACATGTCGCGATATCGCGACGTTTTTCGCCTCCCAGACCTTCTCTCTGCATGCAACCGTGAAAACATTACATGTCGCGATATCGCGACGTTTTTCGCCTCCCAGACCTTCTCTCTGCATGCAACCGCGAAAACATTACATGTCGCGATATCGCGACGTTTTCCGCCTCCTTGTTCTCTACTCGGCATGCAACAGCGAAAACCTTACATGTCACGAAATCGTGACGCTTTCCGCTTTCCTGCACTTTCCTTCGCTTGCCTCCGCGAAAATGGAACATGTCACGAAATCGTGACACTTTGGACTTCCGTACACTTTCCTCCGCAAGCCTCAGCGAAATCGGAACATGTCGCGAAATCGCGACGCTTTTCTGCCTTAGCGCTGTTCTTTGCTTTTCGCTCGCGAAAATGCAACGTGTCACGAAATCGCGACATCTTTAGCGTCCGTACATTTTTCCCTTCATGCACCAGCGAAATCAAGACATGTAGCGAAATCGCTACAACTTTGTGTCTTGTGTTTCGAACTTGTAGCGAAATCGCTACACCTTTGCGCCTTGCATTTCGAACTTGTAGCGAAATCGCTACACTTTTGCGTCTTGCGTTTCGACCTTGTAGCGAAATCGCTACACCTTTGCGCCTTGCATTTCGAACTTGTAGCGAAATCGCTACACCTTTGCTCTTTGGCATCTGAACTCTGCTTCGGCCCGTGAAAGTCTGACATGTAGCGAAATCGCTACACTTTCTTGACTTAGTGCTTTTTCTTTGCTTTTGCCAGTGAAACTCCGACATGTAGCGAAATCGCTACACTTTTGTTGTCGTACATTCTCTCTCTTCTTCGGGTCGCGAAAACCCGACGTGTCGCGATATCGCGACACTTTTCGTCCTTAGTGCTTTTCTTCCGAAACTGTCGCGATATCGTGACACTTTCTCATGCACTTTCTCTCTCCTCTGTTTTGTCGCGAAATCATGACATTTTTAGCTGCATCTTCTCTCTCCTCATTTTTGTCGCGAAATCGTGACATTTTCGACTGCATTTTCTCTCTCCTCCTTTTTGTCACGAAATCGTGACATTTTTGATTTTCTCTCCCTCCTTTTGTCGTGAATCTTGTGCATTTTCTCTCTCCTCCTTTTTGTCGCGAAATCGCGACATTTTCGGCTGCATTTTCTCTCTCCTCCTTTTTGTCGTGAAATCGCGACAGAAAACATGTCGCGATATCGCGACAGTTTTCTTACTTGTCTTTTTCTACAAAATTCTGAATCTGGGTCACTTCGTTTTCCTTGAAAATCACTGTACTTGATCTGACTGACCGCTGAACTGCATCAACTACACCAATATGTCTGTGTTGACAACAATGACAATACTTTTGCAATTCTTTTGCTACACCTTGCTCAACAGAAATGCCCTCTAAAACCTTAGGAGCCTCAAAAAATTACCTTGTAAAACCACTTGCAAACACACGTTGCATTTCACCGACAAACTTGTCACATTCATACTTCTGGACCACATTGATCTGGTCATAAAAGCACAACAAACAACTGTTGTCATTCTTAAGCAACTAGTATGGCATCGTAAATGTCATACAAACGCAACAAAAATACAGCATTGCATTTGCAATCATCCATTTCATCTTACCAGCATTGCTTTTTATTTCTTTTCTCTTCTTCTCCTTCCCATTCTTCTTCTCTTTTCCCTCTTGGCTAGCCATTCAATGTTGTATGGTCACTCTTCGAGCGACTACATACCTTTGACTAGATCCTATTTGTTTCTCTTCTCTTTCTTGGCTATCCAGTCAATTTTGTATGGTCACGCTTCGAGTGGCTACATACCTTTGACTAGATCCCATTATTTTCTCTTCTCTTTCTTGGCTATTCGATCAATGTTGTATGGTCACGCTTCGAGCGGCTACATACCTTTGACTAGATCCCATTCTTTTCTCTTCTCCTTATTGGCTATCTAGTCAATGTTGTATGGTCATGCTTCGAGCGGCTACATACCTTTGATTAGATCCCATTCTTTTCTTTTTGTACTAAGCAATCATATGCATCGTGCATTGGTATCTTTATCAATCGATGCATCATTAAATCACCACATTCCATTTGTCTAATTTTTGATTCCTCATTTGATGGGGTATTCATATCCAAAGTTAGCTTTGCATGCAACCACAACTTCAAAAATCCAAAAGCGCGGTTAGCACATTTGTCTACAAATTTTTTTTTTGAATATTATCATACGATTATAATCTCAATCCCAAACAGACATGGGGTACATCAGGATAGTTACGCGTTACCATGGAGAAGTCAATCTATCATTCATGTATGTCAAGTACACAATGGATGATACGTTTGATCAATCCTAGCACAACATTTGGAAATGGACTTTGTGACCATGCTGATATGGTCACGAGTTGACGATCAAGATGTTAAACTAGCTCAAATGGTTTGACACTTGTCGCCATGTTCTCATCAATAAATCAACAACAAAGATTTAGTTAGGATTTTTTCCTAATCATACTTTTGGACCATGCTAATCTGGTCACAAAATCAAAGCAGTCAAAATTTGTTGTTCTCAAGCAACTAGTATGGCATCATAAATGCCATGCAGACTTAGCAAAATCACACCATTGCATTCATAATCATTCATTTTCCCTTACTAGCATTATTTTTTATCTCTTTCCTCTTTTCCTTATTTCCTTCCTCTATTCTTCCCCTGTGGACATCCAATTGATTCGTATGGTCACGCTTCGAGAAGCTACATACCTTTGGTTAGATCCATTCTTTCTCTTCTTTTCCCTGGATATCCAATTGATTTGCATGGTCACACTTTGAGCGGCTACATACCTTCAATTAGATTTCATTCTTTCTCTTCTTTTCCTTGGATACCCGATTGATTTGTATGGTCATGCTTTGAGTGGCTACATACCCTTTGATTGGATTCCATTCCCCTTCTATCCCTTTTTCTTCTACACAAACCCTTCATATTTTTGTATTAAACTGTGTTCTACATAGTATAGTACAAAAAGGGGCAAAATGTAGACACCCAAAAGTCACACATTGCTATTTTTGCATATCTAAAGGTGATTCCAGACATCCCTAGGATATTTTAGACTATTGTAGTCATGCATAGACATGCGTAGATATGTGTAGACATGCGTAGACATGTGTA
Source organism: Wollemia nobilis (assembly GCA_028583015.1). Lineage (NCBI taxonomy): Eukaryota > Viridiplantae > Streptophyta > Pinopsida > Araucariales > Araucariaceae > Wollemia > Wollemia nobilis. Next base: position 5,644,511 of record JAQPPZ010001031.1, on the reverse strand, counting down.
GACACATGTAGACATGTGTATACTTCCATAAGTTCACCATAGTAACATGTAGACTGCCATAAATGGCTTTCAGGCCCAAATACCTAATAAGCCCTCAAAACTACACTTTATGCGTCAAAATACCTTCAAACAGAAACCCGAGGTGATGCATAGCCCATTCACACTCAATTGACACCCCCACGGGGTATTAATTGGTAAAATCAATTAAAATTCAATTATCAAATTCTAATTTAATGTTGACTTCACTTAAGCCCCTTTTTAGGGCAAAATTGGATTAATTAACTCTTAATTCATAATTAGTGTTAATCAAATCCTCCCACATGTGCCAATTTAGGGTTTCCTAGGGTTTTCTTTTAATCCTCCCCTAAACATGCTTAAGACCTAATTAGGATTAGCACTAATCCTTCCTCACACATGTGTGAGGATAGGATATTTCCTACTTAGAATGAGATGTTGCCACATAGCATCTATTAACTTAACCCTAGTCATAATCAAACCTAGGTTTATTCTATCTAACCCTCCCCCCTTGCACCTTGCATTTGCCTATAAATAATGGGTCCAAAACCCCTAATTAAGTCTAATTCCCAAATTCAACAAAGTACTATTACTCTATAGAAATGGAAAGCCAATGATACACAGTCCGTTTTTGAAGCACACAGGCAGACTCTGATAGCACACAAAGGCACCCCAGCTGCCTTATGATTGATCCATCAGAGATATTTCACCAGAAGAGTATCACATCTCAATTCGTAGCCTACCTTGTGAATCTGGCCCCAATTAGCAATCGGGGTCGTGAATTGCATCTGCAGACCCCAAATCACTCCATATTTGGGAGGGTAAGCTCTGTTTTGACATATTATTACACTTTGCATAGTTTATTTTAGCTTCTATTATATTTTTATGGTCATTTCATCTTCATAAACATGGATCCTGACTAAGGCAAGCCCCCCATCACACTAAGCCCCTTTTGCAGGTCTTTCATAGGTTATCTAGAAGATCTAAGGAAAAGGAACAACATACAAACAACAACCCTGCAGTGGTTTGCATACATCAAAGCCCACCTACACTGAGGGATGCTAGAAGAAAGCATCATATTGATTGTAACCTTCTTAGGAATAGATATGGATAAAGGGCATGAAGGCCCTCTTGTAACACATGCTCATTAATATCAATGGAATACAATTTCTCTGTTTAATGCATCATTTATGTTTATGTGTTAAATTATCAAATGCAGTTTTCTACCCATTTTAGGAGGAGTTGTGGTGATGCAATAACCAAGTAGGCATGAGTCCTATAAGGAGTTGTGGTGATGCAATAGCAAGGTACTCATGAGTTTAGAATGAGTTATAATGATGCAATAGCAATATTTTCATGATTGATACACCTTGAAAAATGAGGATCGAGTGTCATATAACTATAATTTTAATGAAATTAATTTTGAGGTAGCTATGGTGGTACCTTGAAGTGAGATTCCAGGTGTCCATGCTCATTGTTAGGCAAGTGACAATAATCCTATTTAGCCCATGGAGGTGTGATAACTAGGCACCAAGGCTATACGTCATATTAACCTACATACAAGGACTTATGGAAAGGTTAGGGAAAAGGCTCCCCCCTTTAAGTGGTATGGGCCTTAAAGGATAATTCCTACACTATGGTCAAATTTTCCTATGCCAATGAGGGTACATGTGTAACATCCCTCCTTGGAAGAACTCTTTATAGATAATGAAATATATTTTTATGTGAATGTTTAATGGCATAGTTTCTTTGATAATATCTATATGATGAAATGATTGCATTCTTTGGAGTAAATAATATGGTATTTATAATGTAATTGTGGGTGCAGGACCAGGTACTCTCTCTCTCCAATGGAAAACTATGGGTGAAATACCTAAAAAGAGAGATATTCAGGGAAATGATGGTGATGACTTGGTCATCGACAACTTAGGGTAATAAGATACCCTTCATATACTTGCATTTCATCGGCATGACTCACACCATTGGGACGTGAAGTTGATTGTGCAATGAGTCTCCTTGATAAGTTGGTGATAGCATAACTATGTTAAAAATATTGAGCCAATGACTTAAGGATACAATAATGGTGTGTGTTTTTATTGTGTTTGAATGGCATGTCTTCTTGTGTATGGTAAGCATAGAAGCATTTTAAGTTATGGAATGCTTGGTGTTATTAATGCTTGAAAAGTAATAATATCAAAAATTAATGAGTAATATTAATATTTGTTGTAAAATTTGCAAAGTGACTAAAGTAAATAATAATGCATTAGCATGGTAATATTTTTAAGTAGTTCTTTATGAATTTATAACATCCGTCCTTCAAGATAATAAGGGTGACAAATTTTTGGAGTGCTTTCTTAGTAATGCCTTCCCCAAGTGTTATCTTGGGCAAGCATGGTGGTTGTGCTTAGCCATGAGTATGTAAAGGTGAAATATGGTAAGGGAAAGGGATTTTTATTTGGGAAGAAGAGAGTTGAATGCTTTGGAGAAGGAGCAACTTGGCAGCACAACCCAATGACAAAAGACATCAGTAGGATTAAAAAAGGTAGCACTTCTATGAGCATTAACATTTATTTTAGCTATAGATTACCCTTCATTTTGTTTATAGTTATACATATTTTGCATGGTATGGCTTTGACATTTCACCTTGCTTTAATTTGGTATCTCATTGACTATAGTTTAGTTTAGTAAAACCAATGTTGACTTGTAAGCTTGTTTTAATGCCTTTCTAACCTTAGCACATTCTCTTTTGTTGTTCAGGTATTGTTGTGGCATTAGGCCTATTGCATACCCTTTAAACCCATGTATAGCTTTGTTTCTTTGTTGGATTCACCATGTTGTTTGCTTTTTTTACCTTTAGTGCAATGTTAATGTGGTGTTGGATCATGTATCCTTCTTAAATCAAGCTAAATGTTCATCTTGCTAGATTTTTTGTGTCACTTGGAATTTCCTTGGTTTTAGATCTGATCAATGTTCTTAGTGTGCAGTAAGTTCTCTATTGGAACTTGTGTCTTCCACCTTTGTTTGTGTGCCTTGATGTTGTGTTTCATTCCTTGTAAGCCATTATTGCTTTGTTGTGTCTTCCTCCTCGTTGTCTTTGGAACTCGGCTTCTTATTATTTTCTTCAATACGTCCTATTGTTGTATTATTTGTGCATATTAATGTCTTGTCTTGAATTAAAATAATTAATGAGGTATTGTATGGTTCTTTACGTTTGTGGATTAGCTTATTTCTCTGATTAAGTTTATTTATGCACTAGTTATATTTTAGTAGCTAGTCTCCTTTTGAATGAATTTAATAATTCAGACTTGTTTAGCTTTATGTAAATAAAATGGAAAGTTCTTTAGAATGAAAAAGATAAAGCTATATTAAAAAAACTCTTTTTGGATGATTGAATATTAATTTTGAAAGAGAAACCTCGATAATGAATCCCGAGACTTGTGTGGGTTAAGGAATCATTATGAAGGGAAGTATGGGATTCCCTTCTAATAGTTGCATTTTAATAAACTAAGATGCTTTGATTATATTGGTTTTAATAAAATATTTTAATTGTGTTTGATTAAATTAAGGGGTTTCAATTATATTTGGTTTAATGAAGCTCTTTGATTATAATTCATTGAATAAAATACTTTGATTATAATTGATTTAATAAAGTAATTTGGATTATATTTGTTTTAATAAATTATTTTAATTGTATTTGATTAAATTAAGGGGCTTTGATTATTTTTGGTTTAATGAAGTTCTTTAATTATAATTTATTGAATAAGGTACTTTGATTATAATTGATTTAATATATTACTTGATTATATTTTATTAGAGGTTAATTAATTAAGTATTATTTTGATGAACTTATTTTTTGGTTTTAAAAAAGAAACTATCATAGTAATTCCTGAGACTCTTGTGGGTTAAGGAATTGTTATAAAGATAAGTATAGGATTCTCTTCTTTAATATGCACTAGTGATTGAAGTATTTGAAAGAGAACCTATTATGATGAATTTCTAAGACTCTTCTGGGTTAAGGAATCATTATTAAAGAGAAGTATGGGGTTCTCTTTTGGTTGAACTGTTGATTTGTTTAATGCATAGATGGTTGCATTGTGAAAGTAGCATGTTTAAGTTGCATTGCATATATAATTGTCTTGATTCCTAAAAAACCCTCTTAAATTGAGGATGGTCATCTTCGGATTGAGCTGCAGTTGTAGATCTTGGCAAAGGATAGACAGTTTTTGCAAAAGCTATGTAAAAGAATGTCTTATTCAAGAATGTTGTAAAATAAAATTATTGTATCATTTAAAGAAATAGTTGATGTAAATTTGTACAATTTAGTATTTTGAGTAATTGATAGGGATAAATAACTACAATTAAATAATGTACGATATTAAATGCATATTTATCTTGTTTTTCCATTGGTATTTTGAATACCATGGTATTGTAAGGGTATTTTCATGCCTATAAATGTACTTTTTTTACAATGAAATATCAATCTGGAATCTAGAGTTTCATCCTATAAACCTGTATTAGTTTGATATCAGAGTTGATCACAAGGTTTGGAAATTATCCTCTTCCTTAGACCAGGTTTGGTTCAAAAAAGAATGAGAAATCCTTCCCATGGGTCTTGGTTTGGTGGTTTCATCTACCTATCGATGAACACCCCTAAATCTCTCACTAACATTTTCAACCTTAGATTTATGGACCTCTCATTATTTGTAGATATGTACACGATCGTAGATTTGATCTGCTTGTCTGCTTACAAACTGTCACTTCGAAATTGCTTATTTGATGATCTAAAAGCTTGGCCATAGCTAGGGTTTGCATTTTCTTGACCCTCAGCTCGTAAAAATTCTCACAAATTTGAGTCATGTTGCACTATCGGGTGTTTATACCTTCGATTTAATAGTTTTAGTGCAAATCCACCAATTTTAGAAGTTTTTGATCCTTTGTTGTTTTTTTGGGTGATTCTATTGCATTTCCAATGATGTTCTATCCACACGCAGTCGATCTGACCATTTTGGATGATCTACAATTTTTGTGGTGCTCTAAAAATTTTCTAGTGATGATTCTTGGCCTTGCTCTGCAAGATCTATTATTTTTCCAGTGTTTATTTGCACTACTCCCACCATTTTTGTGTGTTTTCAATTATGATCTGGTGATTCTCCATACTTTTGCATGTTTCCTACGTTGATCTAGCTTCTACAACATTTTTTCATAAAATTTCCACTTCTCAATGTCAATCCAAAGTTGTTTGGTGCAAATCTATTATTTTTTTTTGCTCACGATGTTCCACGGTATCCCCTCATTGATTGTTCATCAGCTAGCTAGATCATTGTGTTTGAAAATTGTTGTATTGCAAAAACTCGCTCTTGAAGCATTTTCAAAAATTTTAGTGGTGTTTTGCTTCTTTCTGCACCAGATTTGTCCTTGCCTCAACAATTTTTGATGTCGATCACTTTTTCACTCCTTTTTTTTATGATAATTTAAATATTCCCAGTCTTGATATGCAATTCTCAACATTCCCCATTGATTTTTGGCTTAGCTCTACGTTTTTCAAGCATTTCACATGTCGATAAGATCTTTTTCAGCCTCCTCCAATGAGATCTTGCATTTTTCAGTGAACCTTGAGTTTTTGACAACCAAATTTAAAATTTTCCTAAGGTTTAAATATTTTTTAGCATCCTCCATTGCATTCTTGATGACAATTCTCTATTCCCAGCAGTCTTTTCCCATTGAGTGCATGAAATCAGTTTTTTTTAAAACAATAGTATGGATTTTTTCTGACATCACCCCTATTAAAGACATTTCAATATTTATATAGGGCACATATCCTATTAAGAGATAGCCATATTTCACTAGCTATCCTCATCCAACCACTACCTTTCATGCACCTTCTATTGCTTTGCCTTGTTTGTCGCCCTTCCCTGACTCGCCACTTGCCTTGCTTGTCCACCATTACCAATAGACATATATCACCTTGTTGTATGTCTCCTAGATATCCATTTCATAAAAATAGCTATTGGCAGTTCAAAAATATAGTTGTTGAAGTTGCAAACCCCATTTTTTTGTGGCAATTAATATTTCTGGGTGACCCTCTGTAAAATTTTATTTTATAGGGCCTTTATTTCTCCAAGTATACCCTTATATATACTCGTTGGAAAGCTCGTTTTGAGCCCTAGACATTCATAGTGGTGATTTTTCAATTTGCCCTTGTTAAATTTTTCTAATTGTGTCTGAAATATTCCCTTGTCAAATGGGCCTACATTTTTTCCTTGTGACTGCCACTTCTTGTATTTTCAGTTTTCTCCTTAGCTCAAACTAGATATATGGTCGCCAACATGGCCTTAACCAAAAAATTGGTTGAATTAACTACCCATATGAATTATTTGGTTGCCACTATTAAGGACATCAAACTATAGTCATCCTCCTCTCATACTTCTCATTCCAAGTGTGAAGTTAAAATTTATGAAAACTCTCAAGATCCCGTCATCCTCAATAGTTGGATTCTCGATATGGAGACCTAGTTTAACTTTAGTCAAACCTCAAATATTGATAAGGTTCATTTTGCCAAACTTAGACTTTCTGGCATGGATAAGGTTCTCATTACCAAATGCCATGGAACCCAAAACCCCATATTTACGTGGGATGATTTGGTCAAAGATTTGAAGGCCACTTTTTATCCATCAAATTATGATGATGACTTGTTGCATCATTGGCTCCATATTCATTAGGAAAAGCATCAATATTTTCAATATTATGTTCATTAATTCAATTTTCTATGGATCTTGCTTCGTGTTACTGATCCTTTTGCTTCCCTCATTGCTAAGTTTAAAAGTGGGTTTCTTGCACACTTTTATCGTGAGTTGAAATATACTTCTTGCACTACGCTTGATGAAGTTTTCAATCATACACATCTTGTAGAGGAGAAGTTCATAGTACAAAATACTGGGACTCAATACTCTTTAGAAGGTTCTATGCCATCACCTCATCCACATCAGTAGGCATTGAAGATATCTCCCCATTCTTCTTCTCCTCTCACTCCTGCTCCATCCTTTGATTCTATGCATGCATTTCATGCTTCTTTTTCTTCTTCTTATTCTTATGCTAAGTCTCAAAAAATTTATCATTATTGTGAAAAGAGAGGGTATGATAAATCTGCATGTCCACAGTTACAAAAATCTAAGAACAAATAATTGCTTGTCCACTATTTTGAGGACACTTTTGAGGAGGGCACTCAACAAAATCCCATCAAGACTTGTGGAGAAGATTGTACTTATTCTTAGTTATAAGGTAGACTCAATAAGGTCACCTTACTTAGCCATAACTCTTTTTAAGAATCACTTATAATCTATTTGTTACTCATGTTCATTTGACACCTAGTTTCTCCATTGATTGTATCATTGATAATTGTTCGTTAAAAAGCTTGATTGTGTAGTCTATTATAGATAAATTGCACCTACCTACATCTCCTCATCCTCATATATACTCACTTTGATAGAAGGATAGTGCTACTACTTCTGTGATCACACACACTTGCACTTTATCTTTTGCTTTTGGTCCTAAGTATGTAGATACTATCACATGTGATGTCACTCCTATGGATTGTTGTGGTTTGTTGCTAGGTAAAACTTATCAATATGACAAACGGGCTTAGTATGATGCCTATAAAAATACATATACTTTTCAGCATGAGCAACAAAATTTTATTATTTTTAGTGTTCCACCCACTCCACATTAGGCTTGCACTCATTTGAATCAGGTACGATAGATTACCTTAATGTTTTAGCACTCCACAACATGTGTAAGCACCAACAAGAGCACTTTTACCAAATTCACAACCTTAGATTTATGATCTCCTATTTTTGAATGTTGATCCATTGCCACCACCACCTGTTATACCCATTGGCTGTTGTGATTTCTCTTTTTTGTTGCCTCTATCTCTTTACAAGTCTTCGATAATCGCATTATTTCTACCACTCATGATCACACATATTCATAGCTGCCATTGCATATGTTTTTGCTCATGATAAATGGTTCTTATTGATCATGTGCCATTCTCAATGGTCATCGACCGATCCTGTAACATTTTGCCACTCGATCTATTCTCCATTGAACTCGCTTCCTTCCCCGCTTGATCTCCTTTGGTCTACCATTGATCTCTATAGTCTACAACACATAGTTTGACTTATTACTTATGATGCACTACCTGCTATTGACATCCACATGATGTTTTTTTGGTGGCCCTTGAGCATTTCCTATGTTAGCCATCTCCCTGGCCACCCTCAAAGATGACCACTTCCCCCATGATTTTTCTACTTTGCTCACATTGACTGCACATCAATTTCCTATTTCAGGCACTAAATATACCACTTCACAACTTTACAATGATGATCTCGCATGTTGGCAATTTTGGGTACCTTGGGTACATTGCCTTTGCTCAAGTGTAGAAGTTGTCATTGATGTCAAGAAGCTCTTGAAGGAATTTGATTTAATGTCAGATTATTCAGAGCATGGATAGTGAGTTTCCAAGAAGATCATAGTAGCCCTTTTTGCAAAAGATCAAAGAAAAAGACAAGTTAGAAAAAGTATGCAACAGGTTGGAAAAACTATCGCGATTTCGCGACATGTTAGAGGAGAGAGAAAGTGCTGGAAAAACTGTCATGATTTCGCGACATGTTAGAGGAGAGAGAAAGTGCTAGAAAAACTGTCATGATTTCGTGACATGTTAGAGGAGAGAGAAAGTGCTGGAAAAACTGTCGCGATTTCGCGACATGTTAGAGGAGAGAGAAAGAAGTGGCAAAACTGTCACGATTTCGCGACATGTTGGAAGAGAGAGAAGAAGCAAGGAAAACTATCACGATTTCGTGACATGTTGGCAGAGAAGGAGAGCAAGGTGGAAAGTGTCACGATTTTGTGACATGTCGCATTTTCACGACATAATGCAAGGAAGGTTGTACGGACGAAAAAGTGTCACGATTTTGCAACATGATGCAGAAGGGAGAGTCCGTAGTATGAACTGTCACGATTTCATGACAAGTTCGAAGAGAGATAAAGTATCTCGAAAAGTGTCACGATTTCGTGACATGCTGCAGAGTTCGAAGTAAGAACAGTCACGTTTTGTGACATGCTACAAAAGACGAAGTGAGGACTATCACGATTTCGTGACATGCTAAAAAGCTCGAAGAGAGAACTATCACGATTTCGCGACATGCAGCAAAGGGAAGAGTTTGAAATGAGAAGCGTCACGATTTCGTGACAGGTTGCAAAGAAAGCTTTCGAAAGCTGAAAGCGTCACGATTTCATGACAGGATGAAAGAAAAGCGTACGGATGCAGAAAGTGTCATGATTTCACGATAGGCAGAAGTGAAGAAGCCAGTGGATGAAGATGTAGCAATTTCACGATAGGATGAAAGAAAAGCGTACAGATGGAGAAAGTGTCATGATTTCATGACAAAAACTAGAAGCAGGTCTTCTATAGGAGAAGTGTCACGATTTCATGACAAAAGCAGAGAGGAAGGCTATGAAGACAAAAGCGTCACGATTTCGTGACATGTTCCAGTTTCACGGGCATAAGGTAGAAAAGAGCTTAAGGCAGCGTAAGTGTCACGATTTCGCGACATGTTCCAGTTTCGCGGGTGTAAGGCAGAAAGAAGCTCAAGGCAGCGAAAGTGTCACGATTTCATGACAAAAGCTAAGAGGAAGGCCATGAAGACAGAAGGGTCACGATTTCATGACAGAATTGAAGATGACGTCAGCAGAGGCAAAAGTGTCACGATTTCATGACAAAAGCAGAGAAGAAGGCCATGAAGACAGAAGGGTCACGATTTCGCGACAGAAGAGAAGATGACATCAGCAGAAGCAAAAAGTGTCACGATATCGTGACAAAAGCCAAAAGAAAGTGTACGGCTGCAAAGGTGTCACGATATCGCGACATGTTGTAGTTTCACGAGAAAAGCTACAGAACCACAGAGGCGGTTGAAGCCGACAGAGTTAAATTTGAGCCGACGCAGTTTAGGGTTTTGCAGCCGACGAAGTTAAGGGTAGCAGCCGACTAAGATCAAGGTTTTGATCTTGAAAGTTTTAGTATAAAAGCAAGGCTGCTTGGAGAGAAAAAATATCGATCGAAGTGTGCGTTCGAAGAGCGGCGTTCATAGACTATGCGAAGAGAAGAAGTTCGATCATCGAGAGCAGAGTGCATTCTGTCGAATCTTCCAAGTGAGAGAGATCGCAAGGAAGCAGAGTGCGCGAAGACTATGCGGCTGTAATTGCGCAGAGGTGCAAAGGTCAAAGTTTGATCAAGTGCAGCTGTGATTGCGCAAAAAGAGCGAAGGACTGTGTTTTTGTGCAGACCAAAAAAAGAGGACAAAGACATTTGTGCCAGACCGAAGGACTGTGTTTGGTGCAGATCAGAGAAAGAGATCGAGGACATTTGTGCTAGACCGAAGGACTGTGTTTAGTGCAATTTTGAGGACCAGCTTTGGAGGTGATAGAGTTGAGGACAGAGGTCTCCGACCGAGAGCAGGGAAGACAGGTGTCTTCTATGGATAGAGTTCCAATTTCTAAGGGCAGAGGAGGCGAGAGGTCTTCTAGAGGATCACCAGCCAGAACAGAGCTAGGGGATTGGTGTCTCCTTTGGGTTGGTGCCCATAAACATTGTAATCGGGAAAGGTATTCCCAGATTTTGAGTTGATAAAATTTAGTGAGAGATTTTATCCATGGAGTAGCCCGCATTGGGTGAACCACGTAAATTGTTGTGTCTCTATTGTGGATGGTGTTTTGTGCATTGCTTTGATTATTGCTATTGATACTGCTTTCTATACTCTGCATAATATTGAATTGAAAGTTGATTTGAAGGAAAAAGTAAAAAGTGGTCTTATACTGTTCACCCCCCCTCTCAGTATAAGCTTGTGTTCTTCAATTGGTATCAGAGCCGGTGCCTTCAAAAATTTTAACATCTTGAAGGAAAAGCTAGCAAAGAACACAATGGATTATTCAAGTGGCAATGCAACACCTATTCTTGATGGATCAGATTTTGGTCTTTGGAGTGCAAGGATGAAGGTTCATCTAATGGCACTTGGGAATGAGGTTTGGGAAGTGATTGAAGATGGGTACACTATTCCTAAAAATGGTCCTTATACTAAAGAAGATAGGCTCCTACATCACAGCAATTCAAAAGCAATGAATGCAATCTTGAAGGGTTTACAGAAGGCAGATCTTACCAAGGTGATTCACTGCAAGACAACTAGTGAAATGTGGAAACAGTTGCAGGTGGTTCACACAGGTGATGTAAATGTCCGAAAGGCCAAGTTGAGACACTTCAAAGGTATGTTTGAACAACTCAAGATGAATGATGATGAAAATATTAGTGACTACATGCTTCGTATGGATGAGGTTGTTAACTCCATGAAAGACTTAGGTCTTGAGCTTGCTGAAAATGATGTTTGTGATAAGATTTTAAGATCTCTTCCTAATAGATTTAGTGAAAATATTTCTGCTATTGAGGAAGCTAAAGATTTGGATAAGTTGAAAAAGGATGAGCTCCATAGTATACTTGCAGCATTTGAGTTGAGAACTCAAGTGAAGGTTGATGTCAAGAAAGAGGCAGCTTTCAAGGCTACCAAGAAATCCAAGGGTAAACAACTTCAAGAGAGTGATGAGTCTTCTAGTGATGAAGAGGCATATTACGACAAGAAAGGCAAGTTCTCTAGAAAGCACAAAAGCATGAAAAATATAAGATGTTTCAATTGTGGAAAGTTTGGTCATTATGCTACTGACTGTACTATTTCCAAGAATGAAAGTGATGAAGAGAAACAGGATTCTAAGAGCAAGGATTCTAAAAAGTACAAGCATCACAGGAAGAACAAAGATGAGCACAACAATCACGGAAAGAGGTATTCTCACAAGCACAAGAAGAGTTTCTACCTAGACAAAGCAAGTAAGTGTTCTAGTAGTGATAGTGAAAGTTCTTCAAGTGATAGTGAAAATGAGATGTTGTTCATATCAGAAAAAAGAGGAAGAACCGAAACATAGATTCATTATCATGAAATGTTTTAGATGTGGAAATTTTGGTCACCTTGAGGATGATTGCACAAATAATGAATTGGTTACTAGTATGTATGAGGATGCTTCAGAAAACTATAAGGAAGATGCATGTATGGTTTTTGAAAAGGGTAGCACCTCTAGTGATAAGAAATCTATAAAAGACTCTGATGATTCAGAAAGCAAACAAATAAAGGATCTTGAAAGTGAACTTACTAATGCTCTTAGTGCTTTGAAAAAGGAAAGAAAGAAGAATGCCAGACTCAAGGATAAGTTAGATGAATGTTGTATGGAGAGAGATGATCTTACAGAAAGTCTTGACTTCTCTATGGCTAAGACACAAGAACTCAAGGACGAGTTAGAGTCTAAGATTCTTCAGTATAATGAGTTGGAACAGAAAATGGCTTCTTTGGAAGTGGAAACTAAAGAGTACAAGGATAAGTTGTACAGGTTTCAAGATAGCTCCAAAAGGGTTAAGTCTCTCATCAAAGGTCAAAGAAAACCAACAGATAAAACAGGTCTCGGTTTTGTTGAGCCGCACAAGGAACAAGTTGGGGAATCTAGCAAGAGATTTCAAAAGGAAGAGAGTTCTGATGAAGAAAGTACTTCAGATCATGAGTCCATGAGTGATAGATGCGCAGAAATAGAAAACGAAATTCAGATTGAGAAGAAGAAGTTTTCGGGACCCAAGAGGTCGAATAAAAGAAAATTTCACGACAGATGTTTTGCGTGTCACAGGTTTGGTCACATGGCTGTACATTGCATGGCTCAAGTGAAGAAAGTAAATGACAAATTCAGAAGTGCTAGTTTCTTTCAAGGGTATTGCTACTCTTGTAATCAGTTTGGGCATAAGGCAATTTTTTGCAAGGCAAATAACAAGAACAGGGTTAGTCAGAACTAGTGGATTCAAAAAATAGGTATGCCTAAAAGAAATAACATTGTTACTTGTTATAAGTGCAACAATGAAGGTCACACAACTAGACAGTGTAGAGCTGATCTTCCAAGGTACAAGAACAGAAACAATGGTATAAACAGGTCCAAGGATCAAGGCATGGACAAGAACAGGGATGAGAACAAGAACAAGAACAGTGACAAGAACAGGAATATGGACAAAGAGTTCAAGAGAAGGCCCGACAAGGAAGTTATAGACGCTGATGATGATCAGTGCCTAATGGGAGTTTCACTCCCACCCCTATTTTAATCACCTCATCAGGAGGTGGGGGAGGGACTAAGCTAAGAGGCTCATTCTTAGTCCCGAGCCCCAAAGGTGACCCTTTGCCATTGATGACAAAGGGGGAGAGATATGAGTAAGGGGGAGAGCATCAAGTGAAGAGAAGAGCTTCAAGTCAGGGGGAGCAAAACTTCAAAGGCAGATTCTCAGTTGTTAGCATAGTTGGTTTCAGTTTTGGCTCTTGAGATGTGTTTTCAGTAAAGGTTTGCCATCAATGACAAAGGGGGAGATTGTTGGCAATTTTGGGTACCTTGGGTACATTGCCTTTGCTCAAGTGTAGAAGTTGTCATTGATGTCAAGAAGCTCTTGAAGGAATTTGATTTAATGTCAAATTATTCAGAGCATGGACAGTGAGTTTCCAAGAAGATCATAGTAGCCCTTTTTGCAAAAGATCAAAGAAAAAGACAAGTTAGAAAAAGTATGCAGCAGGCTAGAAAAACTATCGTGATTTCGTGACATGTTAGAGGAGAGAGAAAGTGCTAGAAAAACTGTCACGATTTCGCGACATGTTAGAGGAGAGAGAAAGTGCTGGAAAAACTGTCACGATTTCGCGACATGTTAGAGGAGAGAGAAAGTGTTGGAAAAACTGTCACGATTTCGTGACATGTTAGAGGAGAGAGAAAGAGCTGGCAAAACTGTCACGATTTCACGACATGTTGGAAGAGAGAGAAGAAGCAGGAAAAACTGTCACGATTTCGTGACATGTTGGCAGAGAAGGAGAGCAAGGTGGAAAGTGTCACGATTTCGCGACATGTCACATTTTCATGACATAATGCAAGGAAGGTTGTACGGACGAAAAAGTGTCACGATTTCATGACATGATGCAAGGGAGAGTCCACAGTATGAACTGTCACGATTTCATGACAAGTTCGAAGAGAGATAAAGTATCTCGAAAAGTGTCATGATTTCATGACATGCTACAGAGTTCGAAGTGAGAATAGTCATGATTTCATGACATGCTACAAAAGACGAAGTGAGGACTGTCACGATTTCGCGACATGCTAAAAAGCTCGAAGTGAGAACTGTCACGATTTCGCGACATGCAGCAAAGGGAAGAGTTTGAAATGAGAAGCATCACGATTTCGCGACAAGTTGCAAAGAAAGCTTTCGAAAGCTGAAAGCGTCACGATTTCATGACAGGATGAAAGAAAAGCGTATGGATGCATAAAGTGTCATGATTTCATGATAGGTAGAAGTGAAGAAGCCAACGGATGAAGATGTAGCGATTTCGTGACAGGATGAAAGAAAAGCGTACGGATGGAGAAAGTGTCACGATTTCATGATAGAAACTGGAAGCAGGTCTTCTATAGGAGAAGTGTCACGATTTCATGATAGAAGCAGAGAGGAAGGCTATGAAGACAAAAGCGTCACGATTTCACGACATGTTCTAGTTTCGTGGGCGTAAGGCAGAAAAGAGCTTAAGGCAGCGTAAGTGTCACGATTTCGTGACATGTTCCAGTTTCATGGGTGTAAGGCAGAAAGAAGCTCAAGGCAGCAGAAGTGTCATGATTTCATGACAAAAGCTGAGAGGAAGGCCATGAAGACAGAAGGGTCATGATTTCACGATAGAATTGAAGATGACGTCAGCAGAGGCAAAAGTGTCACGATTTCACGACAAAAGTAGAGAAGAAGGCCATGAAGACAGAAGGGTCACGATTTCATGACAGAAGAGAAGATGACGTCAGCAGAAGCAGAAAGTGTCACGATATCACGACAAAAGCCAAAAGAAAGTGTACGGTTGCAAAGGTGTCACGATATCGTGACATGTTGTAGTTTCACGAGAAAAGCTACAGAACCATAGAGGCGGTTGAAGCCGACAGAGTTAAATTTGAGTCGATGCAGTTTAGGGTTTTGTAGCCGACGAAGTTAAGGGTAGCAGCTGACTAAGATCAAGGTTTTGATCTTGAAAGTTTTAGTATAAAAGCAGGGCTGCTTGGAGAGAAAAAATATCGATCGAAGTGTGCGTTCGAAGAGCGGCGTTCGCAGACTGTGCGAAGAGAAGAAGTTCGATCGCCGAGAGCAGAGTGCATTCTGTCGAATCTTCCAAGTGAGAGAGATCGCAAGGAAGCAGAGTGCGTGAAGACTATGCGGCTGTAATTGCACAGAGGTGCAAAGGTCAAAGTTTGATCAAGTGCAGCTGTGATTGCGCAAAAAGAGCGAAGGACTATGTTTTTGTGCAGACCAAAAAAAGAGGACAAAGACATTTGTGCCAGACCGAAGGACTGTGTTTGGTGCAGATCAGAGAAAGAGATCGAGGACATTTGTGCTAGACCGAAGGACTGTGTTTAGTGCAATTTCGAGGACCAGCTTTGGAGGTGATAGAGTTGAGGACGAGAGGTCTCCAACCAGAGCAGGGAAGACAGGTGTCTTCTGTGGATAGAGTTCCATTTGCTAAGGGTAGAGGAGGCAGAGGTCTTCTAGAGGATCACCAGCCAGAACAAAGCTAGGGGATTGGTGTCTCCTTTGGGTTGGTGCCCATAAACATTGTAATCGGGAAAGGTATTCCCAGATTTTGAGTTGATAAAATTTAGTGAGAGATTTTATCCGTGGAGTAGCCCGCATTGGGTGAACCACGTAAATTGTTGTGTCTCTATTGTGGATGGTGTTTTGTGCATTGCTTTGATTATTGCTATTGATACTGCTTTTTATACTCTGCATAATATTGAATTGCAAGTTGAATTAAATGGAAAAGTAAAAAGCGGTCTTATACTGTTCACCCCCCCCTCTCAGTATAAGCTTGTGTTCTTCACTGCATTATTCCTATAATTTTTGGGGTTCAATTATGGCCACCTTCCTGGTGTGATCATCTTCCACCTTCAAATTTTTAATATTTCCCAACATTTTCTCATGGATTTCTAGCACCATTAACCACTTTTCGGCCTCATGTTTAGGTTTTTAGGTGCATACTATATTTTTGATGACTTTGGTATTAGATATGCATGTTTTAGAGGTTTCCCACCTTCCAATTGTGTTTCACGTATCAATCTGACCATTTTTCACATTATTCGGCCATTCCCTACATTTTTGGAGAACGCAAAAAATTTGATGTCAAAAATTAAAAAAAAATTAAGGTTTGATATTTTTGATGCCCTTTTCCATCAACAGTGACATTTTTTTATGGACTGTTGGCTTTTCTTGGCTGTTGGTTTTTCAAAATTAGATCATGGTATTATCCCACATTCGTGTTGCCATGACCTTTTTGCCCTTTTTATTTAGCGCATCACATATTGGATTATAGCCAACACTCCAAGAACTTATCACCTTATCATCCGCCTCACTCATGCCCTTGTCTTGCTTCTCGTGTTGAGATATTTTTTATCCCATCACTTATCATTCATTTTCTACTATGACATGTCACCCGTTATCAGCCTCTGCTTTTGCATGCCATATGAAATATCGTTGCTATACCCTATCAACTTCATCTATGTTAACCTTGCATTCCGCATAAACTTTGAACCCACACTTTCCACTCAACCTTGCATTTTGAACCCTCCCTCACTTGCTACCTTCTACCTGTGTCCTCCACTAGATTCTAGCTTCCATATTGGCCCATATATCCTACTATCCATGTTGTTCAACCTGTTTCAGTCTGCCTATCCTTCCCGTTGTTAGCCTACCCCGCACCTCTATCTAACCTGCATTAGTCTGCCTATCTATAACATACATTGGTCAACCATCTTCCACCCATAATTGAGTCCACATCCACATATGTTCTCAATATGCACCCATTAAATTTAGTCCACATCAGCCTTCCATCATTTATCACCTTGTTGATGTCATGTCTCTTGCCAGCCGAGCTCAGATCCTATATTCCATCTACCTGATGTGTCATTGTCATCCTTTGCTTCCATGCCCATATCACCTACCTTTTGTTGTACCTCCATAGGTCAATCGTGCAACCCCACATCATTTAATGCACACCTCCCAACATTACCAATAAATTAAATTAAATTATTTTTAATTTAATTTAATTTTTTCCACCACCATTTAATCAAAAACAAAAATTTGATAACCATAAACATTAAATCCTGAATCCTTATTGCACATGTTCCAAGGAAAATTATTTTAGCCTGTTTCTTGTGCAACTGATGTTGATTTCTTCTACTATATCGAGGGATCCATTCAGTTGTTTAGTGGTATAGCAGTGTTTACAATCATTGGAGAGCATTTTCATGACCAACATCATGCCAATGTTGGTTTTTGGTTTTCTAGAAGACTTGCTCTACTTTATCATTTGGTCTTTATATTTTTGTAAGAGGAGTGCATTTTTGGTTGTACCCAACACTCCTTTGCATTCCCTCTTTCTGTTCCACATTGTACGCATTAGGGACCAATGATTTCTTAGTGGGGAGGAATGATAGGGATCA
This sequence comes from Wollemia nobilis, assembly GCA_028583015.1. Classification (NCBI taxonomy): domain Eukaryota; kingdom Viridiplantae; phylum Streptophyta; class Pinopsida; order Araucariales; family Araucariaceae; genus Wollemia; species Wollemia nobilis. Next base: position 5,626,871 of record JAQPPZ010001031.1, on the reverse strand, counting down.
ATAACTACAATTAAATAATGTACGACATTAAATGCATCTTTATCTTGTTTTGCCACTAATATTTATAATACCATGGTATTGTAAGGGCATTTTCATGCCTATAAATGTACTTGTTTTATAATGAAATATTAATATGAAATCTAGATTTTCAGCCTATAAATTTGTATCAGTAATATTTTACTTTGGTTAATTTATAGTGAATGTTATAAATTGTTAATGCAATTTACTTGAGTTAGCATGATGATCACTATTGTTATTGGAAGGTATTTTTATTTTAAGTTTTTTACCACTCTATTGAATAATGTATGAATTGGCTTATGGTTAAGAGATTTGATTATGTAAGTAATATAGATTTTCAATTTAGATGGACTATATCTTGCTTAAATTATGTAAATTATATTTCTTACCTTAAATATAATTGTTGTAAATTATTTATCCTTGTGGGTGGATAGAGTTTCCTTTTTAGAACCATAAAAACCAATTCTGGGAGGAGTTGTGTCAATGCAATAACTAGGTAGACCTAATTCCTATAAGGAGTTGTGAGAATGTAATAGCTAGGAACTCACAAACCTAGAAGGTGTTGTGTGGATATAATAGATAGGGTTCTTGTGAAATATTTACATATTGAACAAGTAGGATCGAATGCATCCCAACTAGAAGTTGTGGAACCATTCACAAGTTAGTAGTGGTGATCCCTTGAATGTGAATGATCGAGCGATCATGTTAGTTTCGATCAAAGTGGCAATGACCTTAGTTAGCCCATAGAGGTGTGGTAACTAAGCACCAAGGTTTTACACTTGATCAATCTACCTAGATGGACTTAGAGTTAGGTTAGGGAATAGGCATCCCACTCTAAGTTTTATGGGCCTTAAAGGAAAATTCTTACATTGTGGTCACATAATTCTACATTGGGAAGGGTATGGGAAATGTGGGGGGACCACTTTTGATGTCCTTGAAGAACACAAGCTTATACTGAGAGCGGAGGTGAACAGTATAAGACCACTTTTTACTTTTCTTTCCCAAATAGTATTAATCAATATAATTAATGGCAATATCAATAGAAATAACCAAAGTAATGCACAAATCATCACCCACAATGGAGACACCAATTTTAACGTGGTTCACTCAATGTGGGCTACCTCCATAGAGAAAATATTTCTTCTAAATATTTCTCAAATAATATCATGGGAATCCTTTCCCAATTACAATGTTTATGGACCTTAGTCCAAAGGAGATGTTGATCCCCTAAATCTCAAGTTCGTGGATCTCTTCCATAGGATAACTCTTTCCCCTTCTTCTTTGGCTAGTGATCTTATAGAATAATCTATCTCTCTACTGCACTAACTGGTGGATCTCTCTCCACTTGAAGACTCCTCACTCAAAATATTTGTCTTCAATTGTCCTAGTGTTGAGCAAGGTGCAGGAACAGTATTGTCATTGTTGTCAACACAGTCAGACAGATCGGTTGATGCAGTGGACAGGAGTTCAGTGATGCAGTGGACAGGAGTTAAGAGGTTCCTCAGAGTATGTACAGTGGTTTTCCAAAAGATAGAAGTGGCCCATATACTAAAAATCAAAAGAAAATCACTAAGGAAGAAAACTGTCACGATATCGCAATATGTTGAGCCAGAAAGAAAAACTATCACGATATCGCGACATGTTGGAAAGAAAGAAAAACTGTCGCGATATCGCGACATGTTGAGAAGAAAGAAAACTGTCGCGATATCGCGACATGTTGAGAAGAAAGAAAACTGTCGCGATATCGCGACATGTTCGGAGAGAAAGAGCAAGAAAGAAAAACTATCGTGATATCACGACATGTTTGGAGAGAAAGCGCAAGCAAGAAAAATTGTCACGATTTCATGACATGTTCGAAGAGGAAGCACAAGCAAGAAAAAATGTCATGATTTCGTGACATGTTCGAAGAGAAAGCGCAAGCAAGAAAAAGTGTCATGATTTCACGACATGTTGCAAGAGAGATAGTACGAAAGAAAAAGTGTCACGATTTCGTGACATGTTGGAAGAGAAAAAGACAAGTAGAAAAAGTGTCACGATTTCATGACATATTGCAAGAGAAAGAGGAGAGAGAAAAAGGTGTCGCGATTTTGTGACATGTTTCATTTTCGCGGTCCAAAGCGAAGAGAAAGAGGAGAGAGAAAAAGGTGTCGCGATTTCGCGACATGTTTCATTTTCACGGTCCAAAGCGAAGAGAAAGAGGAGAGAGAAAAAGGTGTCACGATTTCATGACATGTTTCATTTTCGTGGTCCAAAGCGAAGAGAAAGAGGAGAGAGAAAAAGGTATCACGATTTCGTGACATGTTGCATTTTTGCGGCCAGAAGAGAAGAGAAAATGCAAGGAGAAAAAGTGTCACGATATCATGACATGTTGTATTTTCGGAGGCCAAAGCAAAGAGAAAGTGCAAGGAGAAAAAGTGTAGCGATATCGCTACATGTTGTATTATCGTGGGCCGAAGCAAAGAAAAAGTGCAAGGAGAAAAAGTGTAGCGATATCGCTACATGTTGTATTTTCGCGACCCGAAGGCAAGAGAAAGAGTACGGAGGCAAAAGTGTCACGATATCACGACATGTCGCATTTTCGTGACTCTAGGAGGAGAGAGAATGTAAGAAGGCAGAAGTGTCACGATATCACGACAAAAGTAAAAAGGAAGAGTACGAAGGTGAAAGTGTCGCGATATCGCGACATGTGTTTTCGTGGGTACAAGCAAACAGAAGCAGCAAGGAGGCGAAAGTGTCACGATATCGCGACATGTGTTTTTGTGGGTATGAACCAAGTAAAGTAGCAAGGAGGCGAAAGTGTCATGATATCGTGACATGTGTTTTTGTGGGTACAAGTCGAGAAGAGGACAAAGAGGCAAAAGTGTCACGATTTCGTGACAGGTCACTTTGGCACAAGCTAAGAATAGAACCCAGCCGAAATAAGATATGTGACCGTTAACTGAAGTTATGCAGCAGTTACAGGGGCCATTACAAAAGAAAATCATGCAGCTAATTTAAGAACAGTCGAAGAAGGAGAAAACGAACAGTCGTATATATAGAATCGAATATACATGCATGCACAAAAAATAATACGAACAATCATGACCAAGAAGACGAACAGTCATGGTAGGGGTATATGTGTAAATTCGTAACATGCATCGTGTTTGACGAAAAGCCTACTCTATATATATACAAAAGCAGTTACAGTCGGAAGGCGTTACAACTAACAAGTGGTGCATGAGAAATGAAAGAAGGAGTTACAGAAGAAGTCGATACGATAGTTACAGATGCCATTATAGAAGAATATCATGCAGCTAAAATAAGAACAATGAACTAAAGTCAGTACGATAGTTACAGGGGCAGTTACGGGTTGCATGCGAGAGTCAGAACTTTGTTATAAAAGGAGGTCTACGTGGAGAATTAATATGTAGTTGAAATTATGTGAAAGTGCTACTGAAAAGGAGTGAGAGCACTCGAGATTAATGTGAGAGGTGCACGAGATGCGAGCTAGAGAGGTGTGCGATATGTGAAGAGTGGGCAATGTTGAGAAAGCAATAGACCAGTCAGGGTCTTGTAAAAGTGAAGGCATCTTTATGTCAATATTCTAGTTTCAAAATTGAAGTCCAAGTTGGTGCTTGGCATCAGGGGTTGGTGCTCCTTCTAGTTGGTGTTGATAAATTAGGGGTTGGTGCTCCTTTTTGTTGGTGCGTAAATCAGGGGTTGGTGCTCCTTCCAGTTGGTGTTGGTAAATTAGGGGTTGGTGCTCCTTTTTGTTGGTGCAGATAAATCAGGGGTTGGTGCTCCTTCCAGTTGGTGTTGGTAAATCAGGGGTTGGTGCTCCTTCCAGTTGGTGCTGGTAAATTGATTGTAAAGTTGTTGCTTTGCAAAGGCTAGATTTGGATGGGAGTCCAAACAGTCTATTTTTGAGGAGTAGCCAAAATTGGTGAACCTCGGTACATCTTGTGTTGTGTGATGCTCTCTTGTTATATTTGCTTTATGTGGTTTTAAGCTTTCATTGTTTAGACATTAAGAATTGAAGATTTAAGTTTTTAAGAGCTACACTGATTCACCCCCCCTCTTAGTGTCATTGTGAGACTAACAATTGGTATCAAAGCCAGTTTCCCTTATCAGGCTAAATCAGCTAGGGTTGATCTTGGATTAGTACGCAATGGGTAAGAAGAATAGATCCTCCTCAAATAAGGCATCTCAGTCAGTTTCAGTTCCTGTGGAAGAGAAAATTGAACTAGAAAAGGTTGAAGAAGTGAATTCTAAAGTATGTGATGAAAACCTTGAGGCTGAAGTATATCTAGAAGGTGAGTTGATCGCTGCACTTGAAGAGTTGGATATAGAAAGGAAAAAGAACAAAAGACTATCCAAGAAGTTGGAAGAATATGGGGATAATATTGAAGATCTCTTCTTACAAATTCAGAAAGCCAAGAAAATAGAAGAAGCCTTGAAGTCACGCCTGGATGATAAAGGCGATGTATGTAGCAAACGTGAAGAGGAATCTAACAAAGTTATTAGTGATCTAAAGCTGCAAGTAGAAGAGTCCAAAAGGATTGAAGAAACTCTCAGGTCATAGATCAATGAGAAAGAGATTGTTTGCTGCAAACAAGAAGAGGAGATTGTTGTATTGAAGAAACAACTAGAAGAGGCCAATACAAATCTCAAATTTGAGAAGAGCACAGAGTTGCTAGATGAAATGATAAGGCAACAAAGAAGCCCCATGTCTAAGCTTGGTCTTGGATGTAAAGCTGAACAACCTTCATCTTCCAAATATGTAGAGAAGAAGTTCACTGTTGAAGGATCGAAGCAAGAAAAGTCTGAAGTTGAATCTTCAAAAGGAAGAAAATATCAAAGGAGATCTACAACAAAGCAACCACAACAAAAGAGGTTCTATCACTCTCACTCTATTCATAATAATACTTTTAATGGCTATTGTTTCAGATGCAACCAGTATGGTCACAAGGCAATTTATTGTGGTTTGAATAATAAATCAAAGAGTTATCTTTGGTAGAAATACTTCTGCATTTTCGAGTGAACACTATGTGCAATGTTTTAAATGTAATGGTCATGGGCACATAGCAAGGTTTTGTCCAAGCACTGTTGTATCTAATCTAAGACAAGACAATAGATTTCATCAGACGCAAAGAATGCAACACAGACAGGGAAGAAATCATGTGCATCAAAGAAAGGAAAATAATCATCCATCAAGGATGCACAAGAGACAACCACCCAAGAGAAATGTTCAAGTTCATGAAAAGGTTCAAAATAGGGATGCAGTTGAAAAACTCAAGCCCAAGTTCAAGAAAGCTTGGAGAAAGAAAGAAGAGAGGAAATCGTGTCTCCTTGGACTGAAGGAGATTACTCCTCTATTGCACTAAGCAACTCCAGGTAGCACATCCTCAGGGGAGCAATCTTAAAGTTTTATTTTAATGCTCCTATGTATTTGTGTGGTTATCCGAGGATGAAAGGAAAGTAGTCGGGGAGTTGTCGTATAGTTGTCAAAATGTGTTTCAGTTCATGTAGATGTTTGTGGAGTGTGGAGATAGTATCAAACTGATGTGCTTTAGCAGAACAACATGGTGAACAGCTAGGTTTTTGATGCAGTAGCTGATAGGCGTTATCTGAGATAGAACATGCAGCACAGGTCATCGTGTCATGGAAGCATAAGCTGGCAGGTGTTGGTTTTGAAGCCTGTAACATTCCCAATCTGTAGATAACATAGAATCTATGTTGTGAGTACGTCTCGATTCATCTACCAATATCGAGGGAGGACTATGGTAAAGCTCTTCATGATCATTATGAAAATTTTTCCAATGTGTAGCTAGGAAGGCGTGTGTTTCTTAACCAAAAATACAACACATCGTTTGGTATAAGAGAGCATTAATTTTCTCTAAAGAAGTAGTCATTATCAAAGAGATGCCAGAGTCAAAGCAATCAGTGGCACTAGCACCCAGTTGGTCAAGAGTGCCAAGTGGCACATGCAAGGCAGAGACATTGAGAGAATAGCGCCCAGGTGGTGAAGCGTCAAGGAGGACAAGATGCCTATGCAACTAAGAAAGTCTTGCATTATTTGAGAAATGCGAGATATTTCCCGAGGAATCCCTTGATCGCAGCGAGGAGAAATGCTCCTTGGAATCGCATGAAGAACGTTCGTCTAAAACATTGAGTAGACCTGACATATGTCCTAGCAAGAATCAGAATACTGAGAGTTTATGACTCCGTGCAGATTGAGGTTCCAATGCTAGATGTAACGGTCCACTTTCAATACCTATGTAGGCGATAAAAAACATTCATGGCAGCCGTTAGAAACCAGAGACATTGAGCTGCACAATGGACGCGAGGCAAAGTCGTTAGTCATGGAGGAGGTGTCAGTCAAGAGGCCAAAGGAAATTGTGGAGAGTGCCGATGATAAAGTTGATGAAGTGGATTTGATTTGAGATTGCCATTCATTGTTGAGTACTACTTGAGCATGATTGATTGAGCCTTTGAGAAGGCCTTTGGGAAATAGTTGTGGTACAGTGTTTGATGCTTACACAGAGTTGGTTGATACATGCTTCGACTAGGGTCTGTGATAAAGGGATGTTCTTTGAGGTGATTGGTTGAGTAGAGTTGATTAAGCCTAGTCAAGTGGTTGGATGCATGTGGTTGTTCAAGTTCCATAAAATATAACTATTATTGATTTGAGTTGAGATTGGGATTTGAGTATAGAACATATTGAGTCTCTAACAATTCTCTTTATGCTTCTATGAGATTTAGTTGATATAATGATTGAGCATTAAGTATAGAACATATTGAGTCTCTAACAATTCTCTTTATGATTCTATAAGATTTGATAGATTCTATGTGAGCCTATTGACAGGGTACAGAGGACAGAGTCTCAATGGATAGAGATCCAGCAACCAACACAGTTGAAGATAGATCTGAGTGAGGGACCACATTCTCAGGGGGAGCATTTATATATTTAATTATCTTTTTGCTCATATTTGTAATTTTTGCTAACTGTCATAACGTGTGCTTGAGAATGATGTGCATGGACTCAGGGGGAGTCTGCAGCAGCCCTTTGGTATTATTGTCAAATGGGGAGAAGAATTATAGGAAATTGCATGTGTGTTGCCAACAATTCCAAAGGGGGAGATTGTTGAGCAAGGTGCAGGAACAGTATTGTCATTGTTGTCAACACAGTCAGACAGATCGGTTGATGCAGTGGATAGGAGTTCAGTGATGCAGTGGATAGGAGTTAAGAGGTTCCTCAGAGTATGTACAGTGGTTTTCCAAAAGATAGAAGTGGCCCATATACTAAAAATCAAAAGAAAATCACAAGGAAGAAAACTGTCGCGATATCGCGACATGTTGAGAAGAAAGAAAAACTGTCGCGATATCGTGACATGTTGGAAGAGAGAAGAAAGAAAAACTGTCGCGATATCGCGACATGTTGAGAAGAAAGAAAAACTGTCGCGATATCGCGACATGTTGAGAAGAACGAAAACTATCGCGATATCGTGACATGTTTGGAGAGAAAGCACAAGAAAGCAAAACTATCGTGATTTCACGACATGTTCGGAGAGATAGCGCAAGCAAGCAAAACTGTCATGATTTCATGACATGTTCAGAGAGAAAGCGCAAGCAAGAAAAATATCATGATTTCGTGACATGTTCGAAGAGAAAGGCAAGTAGAAAAAGTGTCGCGATTTCATGACATATTGCAAGAGAGATTGTAGAGAAGGAAAAGTGTCACGATTTCGCGACATAGTGAAGAGAAAGAATGAGAAGAAAAAGTGTCACGATTTCGTGACATATTGCAAGAGAAAGAGGAGAGAGAAAAAGGTGTCACGATTTCGTGACATGTTTCATTTTCGCGGTCCAAAGCGAAGAGAAAGAGGAGAGAGAAAAAGGTGTCACGATTTCGTGACATGTTTCATTTTTGCGGTCCAAAGCGAAGAGAAAGAGGAGAGAGAAAAAGGTGTCACGATTTCGTGACATGTTTCATTTTTGTGGTCCAAAGCGAAGAGAAAGAGGAGAGAGAAAAAGGTGTCACGATTTCGTGACATGTTGCATTTTCGCGGCCAGAAGAGAAGAGAAAATGCAAGGAGAAAAAGTGTCACGATATCGCGACATGTATTTTCGGAGGCCAAAGCAAAGAGAAAGTGCAAGGAGAAAAAGTGTAGCGATATCGCTACATGTTGTATTATCACGGGCCAAAGCAAAGAAAAAGTGCAAGGAACAAAAGTGTAGCGATATCGCTACATGTTGTATTATCGCGGGCCGAAGCAGAGAAAAAGCGCAAGGAGCAAAAGTGTAGCGATATCGCTACATGTTGTATTTTCGTGACCCAAAGGCAAGAGAAAGAGTACGGAGGCAAAAGTGTCACGATATCATGACATGTCACATTTTCGTGACTCAAGGAGGAGAGAGAATGTAAGAAGGCAGAAGTGTCACGATATCGTGACAAAAGTAAAAAGGAAGAGTACGGAGGCGAAAGTGTCGTGATATCGCGACATGTGTTTTCGTGGGTACAAGCAAATAGAAGTAGCAAGGAGGTGAAAGTGTCACGATATCATGACATGTTGTGTTCATGGGTATGAACCAAGTAAAGCAGCAAGGAGGTGAAAGTGTCGTGATATCGCGACATGTTGTGTTTTCACGGGTACAAGCCGAGAAGAGGACAAAGAGGCAAAAGTGTCACGATTTCGTGACAGGTCACTTTGGCGCAAGCTAAGAATAGAACCCAGCCGAAATAAGATATGTGACCGTTAACTAAAGTTATGCAGCAGTTACAGGGGCCGTTACAAAAGAAAATCATGCAGCTAATTTAAGAACAGTCGAAGAAGGAGAAAACGAACAGTCGTATATATAGAATCGAATATACATGCATGCACAAAAAATAATACGAATAGTCATGACCAAGAAGATGAACAGTCATGGTAGGGGTATATGTGTAAATTCGTAACATGCATCGTGTTTGATGAAAAGCCTACTCTATATATATACAAAAGCAGTTACAGTCGGAAGGCGTTACAACTAACAAGTGGCGCATGAGAAATGAAAGAAGGAGTTATAGAAGAAGTCGATACGATTAAGGTGTTATAGAAAATATCATGAGCTAAAATAAGAATAGTGAACTAAAGTCGATTGATATAGGTTGCATGCAAGAGTCAGAACTTTGTTATAAAAGGAGGTCTACGTGGAGAATTAATATGCCGATGAAATTGAGTGAAAGTGCTACTGAAAAGGAGTGAGAGCGCTCGAGATTAATGTGAGAGGCACGCGAGAGGCGAGCTAGAGAGGTGTGTGTTGTTTTGGTGAAGAGTGAGAAAGGTTGGGAAAGCAATAGACCAGTCGGGGTCTTGTAAAAGTGAAGGCATTTTTATGTCAATATTCTAGTTTCAAAATTGAAGTCCAAGTTGGTGCTTGGCATCAGGGGTTGGTGCTCCTTTCAGTTGGTGCTGGTAAATCAGGGGTTGGTGCTCCTTTCTGTTGGTGTAGATAAATTAGGGGTTGGTGCTCCTTCCAGTTGGTGTTGGTAAATCAGGGGTTGGTGCTCCTTTCTGTTGGTGCAGATAAATCAGGGGTTGGTGCTCCTTCCAGTTGGTGCTGGTAAATCAGGGGTTGGTGCTCCTTCCAGTTGGTGCTGGTAAATTGATTGTAAAGTTGTTGCTTTGCAAAGGCTAGATTTGGATGGGAGTCCAAACAGTCTATTTTTGAGGAGTAGCCAAAACTGGTGAACCTCGGTACATCTTGTGTTGTGTGATGCTCTCTTGTTATATTTGCTTTATGTGGTTTTAAGCTTTCATTGTTTAGACATTAAGAATTGAAGATTTAAGTTTTAAAGAGCCACACTGATTCACCCCCCCTCTCAGTGTCATTGTGAGACTAACAATTGGTATCAGAGCCAGTTTCCCTTATCAGGCTAAATCAGCTAGGGTTGATCTTGGATTAGTACGCAATGGGTAAGAAGAATAGATCCTCCTCAAATAAGGCATCTCAGTCAGTCTCAGTTCCTATGGAAGAGAAAATTGAACTAGAAAAGGTTGAAGAAGTGAATTCTGAAGTATGTGATGAAAACCTTGAGGCTGAAGTATATCTAGAAGGTGAGTTGATCGCTGCACTTGAAGAGTTGAATATAGAAAGGAAGAAGAACAAAAGACTGTCCAAGAAGTTGGAAGAATATGGGGATAATATTGAAGATCTCTTCTTACAAATTCAGAAAGCCAAGAAAATAGAAGAAGCCTTGAAGTCACGCCTGGATGATAAAGGTGATGTATGTAGCAAACGTGAAGAGGAATCTAACAAAGTTATTAGTGATCTAAAGTTGCAAGTAGAAGAGTCCAAAAGGATTGAAGAAACTCTCAGGTCACAGATCAATGAGAAAGAGATTGTTTGTGGCAAACAAGAAGAGGAGATTGTTGTATTGAAGAAACAACTAGAAGAGGCCAATACAAATCTCAAATTTGAGAAGAGCACAGAGTTGCTAGATGAAATGATAAGGCAACAAAGAAGCCCCATGTCTAAGCTTGGTCTTGGATGTAAATCTGAACAACCTTCATCTTCCAAATATGCAGAGAAGAAGAAGTTCACTGTTGAAGGATCGAAGCAAGAAAAGTCTGAAGCTGAATCTTCAAAAGGAAGAAAATATCAAAGGAGATCTACAGCAAAGCAACCACAACAAAAGAGGTTCCATCACTCTCACTCTATTCATAATAATACTTTTAATGGCTATTGTTTCAGATGCAACCAGTATGGTCACAAGGCAATTTATTGTGGTTTGAATAATAAATCAAAGAGTTATGCTGGTAGAAATACTTCTGCATTTTTGAGTGAACAATATGTACAATGTTTTCAATGTAATGGTCATGGGCACATAGCAAGGTTTTGTCCAAGCATGTTTGTATCTAATCTAAGGCAAGACAGTAGATTTCATCAGACGCAAAGAATGCAACACAGATAGGGAAGAAATCATGTGCATCAAAGAAAGGAAAATAATCATCCATCAAGGATGTACAAGAGACAACCACCCAAGAGAAATGTTCAAATTCACGAAAAGGTTCAAAATAGGGATGCAGTTGAAAAACTCAAGCCCAAGTTCAAGAAATCTTGGAGAAAGAAAGAAGAGAGGAAATCGTGTCTCCTTGGACTGAAGGAGATTACTCCTCTATTGCACTAAGCAGCTCCAGGTAGCACATCCTCAGGGGGAGCAATGTTAAAGTTTTATTTTAATGCTCCTATGTATTTGTGTGGTTATCTGAGGATGAAAGGAAAGTAGTCGGGGAGTTGTCGTATAGTTGTCAAAATGTGTTTCAGTTCATGTAGATGTTTGTGGAGATAGTATCAAACTAATGTGCTTTAGTAGAACAACATGGTGAACAGCTAGGTTTTTGATGCAGTAGCTGATAGGCGTTATCTGAGATAGAACATGCAGCACAAGTCGACGTGTCATGGAAGCATAAGCTGGCAGGTGCTTGTTTTGAAGCCTGTAACATTCCCAATCTGTAGATAACATAGAATCTATGTTGTGAGTGTTTGGGGTGTGGTGGGAAGGCGTGCGTTTCTTAACCAAAAATACAACACATCGTTTGGTATAAGAGAGCATTAATTTTCTCTAAAGAAGTAGTCATTATCAAAGAGATGCCAGAGTCAAAGCAATCAGTGGCACTAGCACCCAGTTGGTCAAGAGTGCCAAGTGGCACATGCAAGGCAGAGACGTTGAGAGAATAGCGCCCAAGTGGTGAAGCGTCAAGGAGGACAAGATGCCTATGCACCTAAGAAAGTCTTGCATTATTTGAGAAATGCGAGATATTTCTCGAGGAATCCCTTGATCGCAGCGAGGAGAAATGCTCCCTGGAATCGCGTGAAGAACGTTCGTCTAAGACATTGAGTAGCCCTGACATATGTCCTAGCAAGAAGCAGAATACCGAGAGTTGATGACTGCACGTAGATTGAGGTTCCAATGCTAGATGTAACGGTCCACTGTCAATACCTGCGTAGGCGATAAAAACATTCATGGCAGCCATTAGAAACCAGAGACATTGAGCTGCACAATGGACGCGAGGCAAAGTCGTTAGTCATGGAGGAGGTGTCAGTCAAGAGGCCAAAGGAAATTATGGAGAGTGCCGATGATAAAGTTGATGAAGTGGATTTGATTTGAGATTGCCATTCATTTTGAGTACTACTTGAGCATGATTGATTGAGCCTTTGAGAAGGCCTTTGGGAAATAGTTGTGGTACAGTGTTTGATGCTTACATAGAGTTGGTTGATACATGCTTCGACTAGGGTCTGTGATAAAGGGATGTTCTTTGAGGTGATTGGTTGAGTTGAGTTGAGATTGGGATTTGAGTATAGAACATATTGAGTCTCTAACAATTCTCTTTATGCTTCTATGAGATTTAGTTGATATATTGATTGAGCATTAAGTATAGAACATATTGAGTCTCTAACAATTCTCTTTATGATTCTATAAGATTGGATAGATTCTGTGTGAGCTCTATTGACAGGGTACAGAGGATAGAGTCTCAATGGATAGAGATCCAGTAGCCAACACAGTTGAAGATAGATCTGAGTGAGGGACCACATTCTTAGGGGGAGCATTTATATATTTGATTATCTTTTTGCTCATATTTGTAATTTTTGCTAACTATCATAACGTGTGCCTGAGAATGTTGTGCATGGACTCAGGGGGAGTCTACAGCAGCCCTTTGGTATTATTGTCAAAGGGGGAGAAGAATTATAGGAAATTGCATGTGTGTTGCCAACAATTCCAAAGGGGGAGATTGTTGAGCAAGGTGCAAGAACAGTATTGTCATTGTTGTCAACACAGTCAGACAGATCGGTTGATGAAGTGGATAGGAGTTCAGTGATGCAGTGGACAGGAGTTAAGAGGTTCTTCAGAGTATGTACAGTGGTTTTCCAAAAGATAGAAGTGGCCCATATACTAAAAATCAAAAGAAAATCACAAGGAAGAAAACTGTCGCGATATCGCGACATGTTGAGAAGAAAGAAAACTGTCGCGATATCGCGACATGTTGGAAGAAAGAAAATTGTCGCGATATCGCGACATGTTGAGAGAAAGAAAAACTGTCACGATATCGTGACATGTTTGAGAGAAAGAAAAATTGTCGCGATATCGCGACATGTTGAGAAGAAAGAAAATTGTCGCGATATCGTGACATGTTTGGAGAGAAAGCGCAAGAAAGCAAAACTATCACGATTTCGTGACATGTTCGGAGAGAAAGCGCAAGCAAGCAAAACTATCGCGATTTCGTGACATGTTCGAAGAGGAAGCGCAAGCAAGAAAAACTGTCATGATTTCGTGACATGTTCGAAGAGAAAGCGCAAGCAAGAAAAAGTGTCACGATTTCGCGACATGTTCGAAGAGAAAGCGCAAGCAAGAAAAAGTGTCACGATTTCACGACATGTTCAAGAGAGATAGTACGAAAGAAAAAGTGTCACAATTTCACGACATATTGGAAGAGAAAAAGACAAGTAGAAAAAGTGTCACGATTTCGTGACATATTGCAAGAGAAAGAGGAGAGAGAAAAAGGTGTCACGATTTCGTGACATGTTTCATTTTCATGGTCCAAAGCGAAGAGAAAGAGGAGAGAGAAAAAGGTGTCACGATTTCGTGACATGTTTCATTTTCGTGGTCCAAAGCGAAGAGAAAGAGGAGAGAGAAAAAGGTGTCATGATTTTGCGACATGTTTCATTTTCACGGTCCAAAGCGAAGAGAAAGAGGAGAGAGAAAAGGTGTCACGATTTCGTGACATGTTGCATTTTCGCGGCCAGAAGAGAAGAGAAAATGCAAGGAGAAAAAGTGTCACGATATCATGACATGATGTATTTTCGAAGGCCAAAGCAAAGAGAAAGTGCAAGGAGAAAAAGTGTAGCGATATCGCTACATGTTGTATTATCACGGGCCGAAGCAAAGAAAAAGCGCAAGGAACAAAAGTGTAGCGATATCGCTACATGTTGTATTATCACGGGCCGAAGCAGAGAAAAAGCGCAAGGAGCAAAAGTGTAGCGATATCGCTACATGTTGTATTTTCATGACCCAAAGGCAAGAGAAAGAGCAAAGGAGAAAAAGTGTCGCGATATCGCGACATGTCGCATTTTCGTGACTCTAGGAGGAGAGAGAATGTAAGAAGGCAGAAGTGTCGCGATATCGTGACAAAAGTAAAAAGAAGAGTACGAAGGTGAAAGTGTCACGATATCGTGACATGTTGTGTTTTCATGGGTACAAGCAAAGAAAAGCAGCAAGGAGGCGAAAGTGTCACGATATCGTGACATGTTGTGTTTTCGTGGGTATGAACCAAGTAAAGTTGCAAGGAGGCGAAAGTGTCGCGATATCGTGACATGTTGTGTTTTCGTGGGTACAAGCCGAGAAGAGGACAAAGAGGCAAAAGTGTCACGATTTCGTGACAGGTCACTTTGGCACAAGCTAAGAATAGAACCCAGTCGAAATAAGATATGTGACCATTAACTAAAGTTATGCAACAGTTACAGGGGCCGTTACAAAAGAAAATCATGCAGCTAATTTAAGAACAGTCGAAGAAGGAGAAAACGAACAGTCGTATATATAGAATCGAATATACATGCATGCATAGAAAAGAATACGAACAGTCATGACCAAGAAGACGAACAGTCATGGTAGGGGTATATGTGTAAATTCGTAACATGCATCGTGTTTGATGAAAAGCCTACTCTATATATATACAAAAGTAGTTACAGTCGAAAGGCGTTACAACTAACAAGTGGCGCATGAGAAATGAAAGGAGTTACAGAAGAAGTCGATACGACAGTTACAAGTGCAGTTATAGAAGAATATCATGCAGCTAAAATAAGAAGAGTGAACTAAAGTCATTACGACAGTTACAGGGGCAATTATGGGTTGCATGCGAGAGTCAGAACTTTGTTATAAAAGGAGGTCTGCATGGAGAATTAATATGTTGCTAAAATTGTGTGAAAGTGCTGCTGAAAAGGAGTGAGAGCACTCGGGATTAATGTGAGAGGCGTGCGAGAGGTGAGCTAGAGAGGTGTGTGGTATGTGAAGAGTGGGCAATGTTGAGAAAGCAATAGACCAGTCAAGGTCTTGTAAAAGTGAAGGCATCTTTATGTCAATATTCTAGTTTCAGAATAGAAGTCCAAGTTGGTGCTTGGCATTAGGGGTTGGTGCTCCTTCCAGTTGGTGCTGGTAAATCAGGGGTTGGTGCTCCTTTCTGTTGGTGCAGATAAATCAGGGGTTGGTGCTCCTTCCAGTTGGTGCTGGTAAATCATGGGTTGGTGCTCCTTTCTGTTGGTGCAGATAAATCAGGGGTTGGTGCTCCTTCCAGTTGGTGTTGGTAAATCAAGGGTTGGTGCTCCTTCTAGTTGGTGCTGGTAAATTGATTGTAAAGTTGTTGCTTTGCAAAGGCTGGATTTGGATGGGAGTCCAAACAGTCTATTTTTGAGGAGTAGCCAAAACTGGTGAACCTCGGTACATTTTGTGTTGTGTGATGCTCTCTTGTTATATTTGCTTTATGTGGTTTTAAGCTTTCATTGTTTAGACATTAAGAATTGAAGATTTAAGTTTTTAAGAGCTACACTGATTCACCCCCCCTCTCAGTGTCATTGTGAGACTAACACCTAGATACCAGATATCTATCCACTAAGACTTTGTCCTCTATACTCTATCACCTCCAAAGCTCTGTCAATAGGTTCACTCAGAACCTCCTAAAATCTTCTCAATAGGCTCACTTAGAACTTGCTCAAATTTTCTCAATAAGCTCACTCATAACCTACTCAAATCTTCTCAATAGGCTCACTCAAAACCTGCTCAAATTTTCTCAATAGGCTCACTTAGAACCTACTCAAATATGCTCAATAGGCTCACTTAGAACCTACTCAAATCTACTCAATAGGCTCACTCAGAACCTACTCAAATATGCTCAATAGGTTCACTCAGAACCTGCTCAAATCTGCTCAACAAGATCACATAGAACTTGTACCAATCTGCTCAATAAGTCCTCTCTAGGACTTGCTCAAATTTACATAGCAAGCTTTCACAAAATCTTACACAAAAATAGTCCACAAGCCTTCTCAAAGACTTACCTCAAATCAGCTCAACAAAATCTCAACTCAATCTCATAGAAGCATAAAGAGAATTGTTATACTCAATATGTTCTATACTCAAATCTCAATCTCAATTCAAAGTAATCTTAACTCAGCTCAATCTTATAGAAGCATAAAGATAATTGTTAGAGACTCAATATATTCTATACTCAAATCCCAATCTCAACTCAAAGTAATCTCAACTCAGCTCAATCTTAACTCAATCTCATAGAAGCATAAATAAAATTGTTAGACTCAATATTTTCTATTCTTAAGGCTCAATCTCAACTCAATCAGAATATAGAATAGTTTTTTTCATGGAACTTGAACAACCACTTCATGCAACCACTCAACTAGGCTCAATCAACTCTACTCAACCAATCACTTCAGGAAACAACTCTTTCTCACAAACCCTAGTCCAAGCATGAATCAACTAACTCAAAATATTTCCAATAATGCTCAACAACAAACCTTACATAACAATGATACTCATGTTATTTTCTAACTCAAATTCAAGTTCTTTGCATCACCCATTGGCTTCAACAACAATGCTAATAAGACAAGGTTTTAATCACAACTCTCAATTCAGAAAACCTTGAAGCATAAACTCAAAGTACTTCACTCAACCAATGGTCTAAACAATAATGCTTATCAAACAAGTTTTAATCACAACTCACAATCCATAAAACCTTGAAGCATTAACTCAACCACTTTTGAAAAGGAAACCACAATCAATCCTTTTCACTCCAATGATATTTCAAAATTCAACCACCCAAATAAAATCAATGGAGAGTATTACTCATACCTTTTTGATGCCTTATGAGTTGTCCACTAAATCTGTCACACTCAACACACTTTCTTTTTCAACTCTTAACAAGGGTTAGATATCTTGAGTAATAACACAACAATAATATCCAAATAATACCTTATTACTTCTACTTTATTTTAACATCCACCAAAGTTCTTTTTAAAAGAAAACCCTTACTCAAAATAACTTTCACTAAAAAGAACTTTATCAAAAACCCTTATTACTCCTAACAATTTCAAAAAATCACAATTAAAAATAATTCACAACTCAAACAACCACCATGACCTTATTCCCTAAGGTTACTCAACAAATCAACTAATGAAGCACCTTTACCCCTTATCACTCCACCTTAGGCAATACAAACAAAATATTAATAAAAACCTTAATACCTGCCTCGAGGGGAATCGAACCCTCGTCTTGCCCCAACGCGAACACCCTAGCTGCGGCCAAGCTACCACACAAGATACGATCTCTTTGGTTAAAAATAAGTTCCACCCACTTCTTATCCTTCACCCTCTACAGCCAAGCGAAAAGTATGTGCCTTGGGTGCCTCAACAAAACAAAGCCAAAAACGATGCTTACAATAATTGAACACACAACCTCCTTTTCACCAAAACCTTTGCACAATCCAAGTTGCCACTATGCCACGCTACCCAATGCATTTTAGGAAGTGGTCGTTGTCTCCCTTTAATTTTTGTTGCGTCACTTCAATGAAAAACACGAGCTCTTTTTCTTCATAAATACCAAGCGCAAATATCAATGAGCAAGGATTAATGAATTAAAAAATTCAATGGCATATTTATATGCCTTCCCTTTGCTTTGGAAACGTCAGCCTTTTTGAAACTTCCTTCATGACGTCGGCGGATAAACTTTTAATTTTAATTTTAAAATTAAAATTAAAATTTTAAATAAATTAAAATTTAAACTAAATCTTTAAAATTAAATATCTCCATCATCGGGGCACCTTTTTCAATGAAATGAAAATCCAACTTGGGTTTTAAGAAAAAACCATTTCAAATCTACCATCAATGGTTTTAAATATAACCTTTAAAATTAAATTTCTCCATCACTAGGTCACCTTTTTCAATGAAACGAAAATCCAACTTGGGTTTTAAGAAAAACTCATTTCAAATCTGCCATCCATGGTTTTAAATAAAAATATTTTGTAAAGCTTACCTTGAAGCTCCTTTTGGAACCAAATGCCATGCATCCCTTCTTGAACCTTTGATCAAAAACCTTTTCTTCTCATGAAGCTCTTTGTGAAACACAAACATAGTGCTTACTTACATAGATATTTTTGACATCAATGACAACTCTTAGCTTAGGGACTCAAAATGTCCAACAGTCCTTCTAAATGAGTTTGTTTAGTAAGGTGTACCCTAGATGAAATACAGGAGTTGGCCACTCCTATCCACTACGTGGCATTTTCAGTGACTTGGAACTCAAATGTGGTGAAGCCTTATAGGTTGAAAGGATTTGGAAAGGGATTTTCTCCTTTGAAATCAATATTTTATATAAAATAAATGATTGAGTTAGTAGTTTTGGGTTGTTACAGTTGGTATCAAAGCACTAGGTCATAGGGATTAAGGCTTCTAGTGAGTTCTTTAAGATAAACCTTGACTAAATGTGCTACTTTGGGGTAAGGCACCTTATGAGAAGGTAAGTGTGACCTAAATATTATCGATTAAGTTATTATAGTTTATGTTAATTCTTGAGGAGAAGGAAAACTAACTATTTATAAGTACAATTAATTATAACTTATCCAACTCATTTTATGGATAGGATATGGAACCTATATTAAGATCCTCCAAGATGTTAGAGTTAGAATATATTACATCATTTGGGTCATGTAAATGTACCACCTTAGGTACATAGTTAGGATAGGAGATTACTTTAGGGGGAAGTTATCTAGTTACTTCATGCAATGTAATAAATGCACAAGTGGCAATGTGCAAGTTGTAATGTGCAAGGTGTCCCCTTGTACAACTAGGTAGAGTGTTGGCCAAGGAATCTATCTTCCTATATAAAGGGCCTCATAGTGGTAGATTAGATATCAAGCAGACATCAAGCATATCTCTAGTTCATGTTAGCTCTTTGTAGTAGTACTCCTGTATGGAGTACAATGTAGCTCTTTAGCTCATATTAATGGAGTGACCATTTCCTCCATACTGCATTGTATTTTCATCATTTCTATTTATAGCATATTTCAATCATATTGTTGTTTCACTTTCTTTCATATTTCCTATATTTCATTAGGACCTGTGTTAGATCTCTCCACAACATACATCCTCAAAAGCTAATAGTGGTATCAGAGCCATGGTGCTTCGAGATAGGAGGACCTACATCCATCATAAGAGAATTCCAATAGGTCAAGAGGAATAGGGAGAGTCACCATTACTACTATTGGCCTGCATCTTTGCTGCTACATGCAAAAGCTACCATTAGGATTATTTGATAGAAATAGCCACAATAGTCAACAGGATTAGAAAAGTGAAGATTGAAATAAATCTCAGTTGCAGAAAACCTGAGATTATATTTGGCTAGAGTCTTTCCACAGAGTTGCAAAAAAACTCGTGAAGACTAGGACTCAACATTCAAGCCACTAGTTTGACAAATCAACTAGTGAATATTATTATCTCCAGAATTACAAATTCTTCCATTTCTAGTTTCTAACAACTTGTTGCAGGAAAAGGAGATTCAAGAAAAATTTGGGAAGCTTCCTACAAGAGAGTTAGGAAGAACATCTTCAAGAATCATTCTAGCACTTGCAGCAACAAGGTAGAAGACTAAATATTTTAAAGACCTCAAGAAAGGTCCCATTATAAGAGCTACAATCCTACAAAGTGCAGAAGTAAAGAAAAGGCCATAGTAGCCTTATAGTAGACTCAAGGAAGAAGAGACTCCAGAAGTTGAGTCAAGGAGGAGATAGGAGATTGGTGATCTCCATTCAAGATTAATACCTACAAAGTGTAGAAGAAGAATAGGCTAGAAGCCTAGAAGAAGAATACAGAGAAGCTTAAGAAGAAAAGAAAGAATTAATTCTAAAGAAAAATTTAGAAAATAATTCTTGACTCAGAAGATAAATTCCTGATTCAGAAGTAAACTCCAAAGAAGAGTTTCTGAAGAAAACTTCAGAGAAGAATTCCTTATTTAGAAGAATAATTATTGATTCATAAGAAAGACTCCAAAGAAGAGTCCAAGAAATAGGAGATTGGTGATCTCCATAAAATATTAAATTGCATTTGGAAGAAAGATAAAGGACCAATGAAGTCCTATTCCAAAATCTAGAAGTAGTAGAATTAGAGATCCAAGAAGAAGATCTCATCACCAACACTTCTAGAAGTAGAAGGTTGAAGAAAAGGTCTCAGTTGGAAGACCAAAGAAGCTGTAAGATAGAAGACCTTGGAGAGGTCTCAAGGAGAAGAAAAAGAAGGCTTGGAGAGCCTTGTTGTAGAGCTCATAGAAGCATCATCATAAGAGTTCCTAGGAGAACTCATTGGAGAAATCCACTACCAAGGAGAAGCTCTTGATAGTGAAGGACTTGGGACAATTGTCACCATCTGATAATAAGCCCAAGAGAAGAAGAATTTGGCAAGGAGTGCCAAATAGGAGAAGAATTTGGCAAGGAGTGCCAAATCCTAGAAGAAGAATCTAGTGAAGACCTCAAGAAAATCAGAATCTTGAGAAGAAGAAGATCCTGTTTGAAGTCAAAATTCGACAAGAAGCTTGAAGGAAGATTCAGATAGAAGAAGCCTACCAAATCTAGGAGATTTGGAGATTACCTCTCATAGCAAGAAGGCATAGTTCAGAGAAAGGAGTTCTCTGAATCTACAGTAGAAAGTAGAAGATCACTGGAAGGATTAAGCCACCAAATCCAAGGCTCAAGATAGAAAGTTTGAGGCTAGAGATTGGTGAAGGAGAAAGTTGTTCGGGACAACCAACAAAGAAGTTGTGTATCCATCCACTACAAAGCAACAACTTGGTGAATCAAAACACCAAGATCTACATCATCTACAGAAGCCATTAAAGGTAAGCAACTAGGGTGCAATTAGTTGAACTTCAAATTAGGGTTCATTATCAAATTCCATTAAGCACCATATTTGGATTAAAAGTTGTAGAAGAATAGATTGCATTATAGTCTTCAAGTGCAAAAAGAAAGAATTCCTTTTAAGGATTATTTGCACAATTAATAGGAGTTGGATATTTTTGAGAGAAATAAAATTATCATCTACCTATTTTCTATCTAGAAAGCAAGAAGACTATATCCTACAATATTGATTGTAGTGAAAATTTACAGAATACTTATTAAGGGTTCATTACAGATTACTCTTAAAAGTTGCAGAGATTATTAAGTGCATCTAAAATTATTTTGAGAGTTTATTGGAGTGATAAGGTGAGATTGTTAGTGCATTAAATTGGTAGTATTATTAAGATCATTTGCACTACACTAATTACTCTCAAAAAGGTTAGTTTGTGTTTGTTGATTAAAGGATCAAGAGCACAAAAACCAGCAGATTATCAAAGTGTCTAGAGACACTATTGGTGCATAGAACCTACAGCATCTCATGGCCCAAAGAAGCCACCAAAATTAGATAAGATTCCTCCAAGGAGTGGAGAAGAAAAGCCACTATCAAAATCAGCAATAGAAGCTTCAAATCGAGACTTGGTGAGTCTCAGATTCAAAGTGCACTAAAGGCTATTTACAAAAAGGTGCAAAAATTACTTCTACAAAAAAAGAGCTTCTATCTAAGTGGTTATTAGCTTGGGTTTATTACCAAAGTCACCAAGCAATGGAGAGAGTTGTCTAGAAAAAGAGACAACATCAAATCTGCCATCACCTATTTCAAAAATCTGCCATAAGACCAAAAAAATCAGATTGCAAAAGGAGGTGCAAAAAGGTATTTTATATACAAAGTATTTACATTTGTTTTGCACTACTCTAATCTTCTCTACATAGGAAAAAGGATAGGTCTTCTGTGCCAAAGAGGCACACTCTTTACAAGGAGAAAAATACTCCAAGGTAATCATGCAAAAGCATTCTCCTCGCAAGGGAATAGAGCCACTCAAAAGGCTCACATCTTCTATATTTTGGATAGTCAAACCTGCAAGCAAACAAAGCAAGGAGAAGCACTACATTAAAAGGTAATATCATCTACAAAAATGAAGGCATAATAGGTTGAAGGATGTACATCCAAGGAGCACCATTGGAGTAGCCCAAAAACTCCACTCAAGCATTGGAAAAGCGTTGCTCCAAGATCCCAAGGCACTGCTAGAACCATCTCATATCAAGCTCCATCGAACAAAGGAAGAGTTGGCCATATTGCATGGTTAATAAGGGGATTACAAGATACGTTGGAGAAGCGTTACGTAGAAAAGCCCATGCACGAAGCAAAGGTGACACTTGTCACCTAGAAGGAAATAAAAATGTTTCCCACACAAGCACCCATCCATTACAAGCTTGACCAAGAAAATGCTCAAGGAAGAAGGTTGGTAAGAATGAGCACTCATCCAAGATCGTAACACTCATCTACCTAGCAGAGTTTCACAAATGATAATAAGCATCTCAAGCGCTCAAGGGTAACCATCATGACACTTGTCACAAATTCCAAGATCCTCCATCTATTAAAAGGTATCAAAGACTATAGAGGATAGTATTCGAAGCATTCATAGTAGTCATAGCACTTACAACAATCATAGTAGCCTGAATCATAGTTTGGAAGAGAGGTAAAGAGCATTAAAAGCTCTGGTCAAGGTATTCAAGGAAGGTCAAATCTCTAGAGTTGAAGCACCACCATCCAAACTTGAAGTCAAAGGTGAATCAATGTACACCATAGCATTCAAGGAAAAGGTATTAAGAGGACTATCATATACGTCCAAAACCTACATTGAATACATAGGGAGTACAACACTAAAGGTAAGGTTTATACTTCATCAAGATTGCTTTCATTAATAGGGAGTTATAAGGTATAATATAAGGTTGAAATATTAATAGAAATCAACCATATTTGAAAGCAATATCTAAGGGGAAAATATCTATTAAAATAGCCTAATATTTGCAATATTAAAACATAGGAGAAATAAGGATTTCTACTTGAATTTCTATTATTGCAAATAATTGTTTTCTAATATTCCACATTAGGGAGTTATAAGGAATACTACATCAAAGTAGGAAATTGGAAATTAGAAACAATAAATATCAAATTATTAAAGGCTATAAAAAGAGGTTTATTAAAGAATATTAAGAGTTGGAAATTAATTGGTATACTTGTCTCAAAATACATTAAAGGGACAAAAGAAATCCAACTATTAAACCTCATCAAAATAGAAAGTGCTCAAGTTCAATAGGAGTAATAAGGTGTAAAAGAAGTTGATTTTTGCTATTCACAAAACTTTACAAAATCAACTCAAAATTGAACTATTATTCTCAAAAGCACTTTATCTATCATATAGCATTTCCAAAATCACTAGGGAGACATAAGGCATTCTACAAAACCTAGAATTTCACCAAGGCACCATCAAATCAATACTAGGGCAAATAAAGACTACAAGGATCATCATGGCATCAAACAAATTCTTTCTTGCAGAATCCCAATTACTTAAGGGACCAAACTATTTCTCCTAGAAAAATAAGGTTAAAGCAATCTTAGTATATGAAAAACTTTGGGAGATAACTCAAGGAATAGAAAAAAGACCAACTACAGATGATACTGAAATCCAGAAGTTTGATGAAAAAGATGCAAAAGCCCTAATGATAATAACCTTTGCCATCATTGATGAAATACAACCTTATATCAGTTCAGCAAAGACATCTATAGAAGCATGGAAAATCTTAGAAAAGATATTTGA
The DNA here is from genome assembly GCA_028583015.1 of Wollemia nobilis. Classification (NCBI taxonomy): domain Eukaryota; kingdom Viridiplantae; phylum Streptophyta; class Pinopsida; order Araucariales; family Araucariaceae; genus Wollemia; species Wollemia nobilis. The sequence goes on along the minus strand of JAQPPZ010001031.1, from coordinate 5,603,137 downwards.
AGGAAAAAATAAAGCCACTATCCTTCATCTTCAAACTCAACTACATTCTCTAAAAATGAACAGTGGCGAGAGCATAGAACTATTCCTAAGGAAAGTAGCAGATATCAAAGGGAAATTATTAACCTTAGGAGAAGAAATCAAAGATGAACTTCTTACTCAAGTAACCATGAGAGAACTTCCAGATGGCTACAAACATTTGGTAACATCTTTACAAGTCCTAAGTAAAGATACTTCTTTTGATGACCTAATCAATATTCTTCAAGAATATGAGGTAGAGAATACAGTTAAAGATGAAATGACTAACACTGCATTGGCATCAAAAGACAATCCACAGGGAAATATTGCTTCATCATCAAGAGGACGAAGACCATGGTATAACAGGTATTGTCAGATATGCAAGAGAAAAGGTCATAGCACTAACTATTGCAGATTCAATCCCAAAAATAAGAATCAAGGGAATCAGATGTACAATGGAAGTAGATTTCAACCAAGACAATACCAAAATCAACAACAAGCTCAACGTCCAATCAATTATCCCCAATTGGAGTATCGAAAAGAGAATCAAAAAGGACACCTAGCTCAAAGGATAGAAGAAATTGAAGAACTGGAAGAATCTACAGATGATTATGAAGTCAAAGCTCTTTCAGCAAGAACAACAGGTTATGAAGACACTAACTACTTGCTTGAACAGGTTACAAAAAATAGAGAAGAAGATTACAAGCTCCAAGACAAAGAAGAAGATCCATATTGAAGATTGAAATCTTCAATACCCAAATAATGTAATACAAGGGGGTGTTAGAGTTAGAGTATATTACATCATTTGGGTCATGTAAATGTACCACCTTAGGTACATAGTTAGGATAGGAGATTACTTTAGGGGGAAGTTATCTAGTTACTTCATGCAATGTAATAAATGCACAAGTGGCAATGTGCAAGTTGTAATGTGCAAGGTGTCCCCTTGTACAACTAGGTAGAGTGTTGGCCAAGGAATCTATCTTCCTATATAAAGGGCCTCATAGTGGTAGATTAGATGATCAAGCAGACATCAAGTCAGTATCTCTAGTTCATGTTAGCTCTTTGTAGTAGTACTCCCGTATGGAGTACAATGTAGCTCTTTAGCTCATATTAATGGAGTGACCATTTCCTCCATACTACATTGTATTTTCATCATTTCTATTTATAGCATATTTCAGTCATATTGTTGTTTCACTTTCTTTCATATTTCTTGTATTTCATTAGGACCTGTGTTAGATCTCTCCACAGCATACATCCTCAAAAGCTAACACAAGAAGGTGGGGTTGAAAATATAGAAGGGAATTTAAGTATGCTCCTTAGAGAAGCCTAGAGTAAAGGACTTAGGTAAAAGGAAGGGAAGAGCCACGGATGACCATATGATAGCTGGAAAAGCAGAGGGATCAGTAGGAACATTGGAAATTCAAAGGACCCTAATAAGGGTACAAAAAGTGATACTTCCTGACTCAAGATACTTCAAGGAGATGTGAGGCGATTAACATCATTAGTGAGGTCACTTCAATACCAAATGGGTCAACATCTAGTGATGCTAGAAAGGATTTTCCATCAAGGTTACAATGGGGATAATAGAGGAAAATGATCTATGACCAGTAATATGGGTAAGACAAGAACTCAAATGTCCATGACTAAGTGTTATACCTACAGAGGTCCTCACTATGCAATAAGGTACCCTCAACATTTCAATCAGGTAGGATATAAGAGCAACAACACCAAGGATACAAAATTGTTAAGAACTTGAGTGGATAGTCAGCCCTAATATTACTATGTGATAAGTAGTTTAAAATTTTTAATAGATGGTGGCCCTACTAGTTTTATTTCCACTAGTCTTATTGGGGATATGCCAAAAAACCTAAATTTTTGGTACAAGGTGTTGAGTGATAATTTTGTCCAATTACAAAATCACCATCACAATCAGGCTATTATCAGAAAACCCTCTCTTGCAAAGAAATTTAAAATTTCTCCAAGGTTCTTGTTTGCTTAATTACTTAAAATATGCTTGATTGCTTGTAAAAATATGAAAATGTGTTGAATACCTTAGAGGTGCAAGTAACTGTTAACAAGGGGCCTATGGTTTGGTATTGATTTGATTTGCAATATTCTTTGTTATTCATGAAACTTGTGAAAAATGTGATATTATTGATCCTCTATCTACTTTGAAATGACAAAATTTGAATGATGATTTAATCCATTTTATCTTCTTTTGTTAACAAATTTTATCTTCTTTTGTTAACGAATTTTATCTTCTTTTGTTAACAAATTTTATCTTCCTTTGTTAAGCAGATTTTATCTTCTTTTGTTAACAAATTTTATCTTCCTTTGTTAAGATTTGTTTGAGCATGAAAGAAAATGACTAAAATCTAACTTTGCAATTTGAAACTTTGGAATGTCACATTAATTGTTCATTTTAATGAAATTTTGGAATTTATTGAAATTTTCATTTTTACATAAAATGAAATTAATTTGATTGTTTTAAAAAAAGGTGCAAAGTTTAAAATTTAGAATTCTTTTTAAAATGTGAATTCATATAGAACTTGAAATTGTAAATTTCCTTTAAAAAAATGCGAACTTGTGTGAAACTTGAAATTGCAAAAGTTCCTTAAAAATGTGAATTTGTGTGAAATTTCAAATTTCCTAAAAAATACGAATTTGTGTGAAATTTCAAATTTCAAATTTCCTTTAAAAAATGTGAAATTGTGTAAAATGAGAATTTGAAGCTTAATCTTGGAATTCACGTATCTCTTTTTGGGGTTTTAATTTTTTTTTTTTTTATATTTTTTTGATGAAATTAAAAAAAAAAGTGAAAAAAGGAAAGGGTTAGAGAAAAAAAAAAAGGAACAAGTTGCCAAAACCCTTAACATTTCAAACCAAACCTGCAAACACAAATACCTTGCACTAAACCAGCATTAGTGTGACCCATCTTCACGCAGTCCAACATTTAATGAGGTGCAATCTTCTAAGGAAAAAGGGTGCAATATATTATAAAAAAATAGGTAAGTTCACCATCCACATGCATAAACTCTATGAAATTTCCAATATATTGCCAAAAGAAAGATTTATTTTTACATGAAATACATGTGCAGAATATCATGTTCCAATGGCTTCCAATGGTGAAATTGGTGCAAATCCAACAACTTGGGAGGAGAAGTTTCTTCTACAAACTCTGATTTCCAACCTGCAATTCTACCCAAAAGTCTTCGACCATTTTTCTATGTTTTAATGGCTTTTTAAAATTTCCAACATTGGCTATTTATTTCCCTCTTCCCTTTGTTTGGTTTCATAATGTTTTCTTTTCTTCATTTTGTAATGCTTTCTTCTAAGCATTTGTTCGCCTTTGTTTTCTTTGGTTGAGCATTGCCACTTTTTTTTTTTAGTAGTAGCCTACAATAAAGAACACATAAATTAAACTTTCCAAAAACCATTAATAAAATTAAATTAAAACAAAACTATAGATAAAATTAAATTAAACTTTCCAAAAGACACATTGATGGCTATATATATATATATATATATATATATATATATATATATATATATATATTATTTTCTTTTCTTTGTTTTTTTTTGTTTTTATTAATGCATGGGTAATGAATAGATTGGATTCAGGAATAATTTAATATAAAATATTAAATTAATCCTAAAAAAAATTTAAATCTGCTAGATAAATATTAGGAGAATGCACAATATGGTAAAGCAAGAGTGACACTAATCTTGATATTCGAAATGTGATGACTACAGTGGTAAAAACATGAGATTAATTACATAAGAACAATAATATCAAGCATAAAATATTTACTGCTAAGACCATGGCAAACTCCAAAAATTATTCAATGCAAACCAAAACTCCAAATAAATATCAAAATTTCAAGTGGGTCCCCATAATTGGGGTGTGTTGTATGACAATCACAACAATTGGTGACTCTGCTTGGAAATACTCCTAAGTATTTTGAATGAAGAACCCAATCTGAAACCAAGAAAACCAAAGATCAGAGAAATAAACATCATCTAGCAATATCCAGAGATAGTGGGGTAAATAGCTTCAAATGAAAACATATGAACCATTTGCTTCTGCTCAGTGTGTGAATTATGATTCATTTTGTATTCTTGAAACGATTCAGATTCCATCATTTGTTTTGCATTTAGGCTATAAAGTTTCACTCATAAAAATGTACCTCTACATTGCTCCACTTCTAGCAAAATGTCTCATTGTTCCAAAATCCACCATCTTAATCCAAAATCTAATAATTATTACTAAAGAATTTCATTTCCTTTTCCTCAATTCCATATGATTCCAAACTAGGCAATCCAACCTACATGACAAAGGAACAACTATCAACAAAGAGACCAAAATTTAGTAGATATCACCAAACACTACCTCAATTAGAGGAAAAAATTGAAAAGTGTGAAAATGCCAAAAGTTAAAATTCAAAATGGAAGCAAACCAAAACATGTTGTGAAATAGAAGAAATAAAACTTGATTACCGAAACACCTATCCTAACATGAACTTGTATCAACATAAAGCCTAGAAAACAAAACCAAAATAAAAATTTCAAAATCAAAGATGATAAAATAAACAAAACCAAAGAAACTATGTCAAAACACACAAACAAGAAATCATGCACCAAATAATGTAAAAACAAGGAACTATGTACAAAGCTATTTACAGTGCAAGACTTGGGATTTCCTATATATGAAATTTTCCAATATCCTAAACATGATTACCATAATTTGAGACATGTTTATCATGATAAGCATGTCAGGATTCATAAGTATCAGGCCATAGTAATATTAGGTCTAAAATATCAATGGCCTTTATTTTACCTCTCTCACCCCACCAGTTTGATTTAATTCCATCTTCATTATCAAATTTAGATTTTGCTTCATCAAAATTAATGGTCCATAACTGATATTCAATTAATTGTTGTTTACTATGTGAGATGTTTATTATTGAATTTGTATCTTCAATCATGGTTTCAACTAGCATGGTGTGAATTCCCATTTTCAATTTAGTGCTCAAAATACTATCTTCATTGTTATGATTAGACATGATCCTTTCCAAGCTTGACCCTATTTTTGAAAATTTGATTGCCAAATCATCATTCATAGTTTCAAACCAATCATAACTATGCAGTAATTTACAGGCATCTAGGATATCTAACAAATGAGGATCATTATAACTTTGTATCCTAGATTCAATTTTCAATTATTGATGAACTTGATTCAGTAACTCAAAAACATCTACTTTTTTCTTGTTCAACGTAGCAACCTTATTATTGGTGTGAGTAGGAATCAACTCAAATTCTTTGTTAACCGTAAATGGCATTTCATTATCAACAATATTTGAATCCAACATACAATTATGTAAAATTTTACCTGGAATTCAAATGGTTGAATAGAAAGGTTGAGATTCTACCTTTTGTACATTTTCATTTACCAAGACTTGATGAGCCTTTGTAATTCCTTATTTTTCCTCATGATCTTCATCATCATCATCTTGTAGCCCTTCATCTTCATCAATTACCTATTTTTCAAAAACACCAACATTAGTCATAAAATTAAAAATATGCCCATCATTTTCAAACCATAAATCTTGTTGGTCAAGGGATGTGTTAAATAACAAATCTTCCTGATCAACTACCCGAGTCATCTCAAATAGAGCAAAATTTTCCTTTGGGTCATCAACAATATCAAATACAAACCATTTATATTCTAGATTTTTCTCTATCTGAGGTAAAGACATATTGATTTCTTGTTGCATGGGCAATATAGGATCCGTAGACGAGACAAGGATTTCAGTTTTTTGCACATAAAATGGGATAGAAATTTCTTTAGTAATTGTGAAATAAGTGAGTAATTCCCCTTCTTTATCTTGAATAATAAAATCATTATATTTCTAAAATACTTGGTGAGATTCCATCCCTTATTTCATGCCATATTTAGATTCTTCTTTAGATTCAATGTCATTCAGGCTATAACTCAAACTATAACCTTATTTAGATTCATCTTCCTCCATTTTTGAAGGTTCATATATTTCTAAAACTAAATCAATCTCTACATTTTGATTAACTTGATTACCACAATCCTCATTTATGGGTATTGAATCTAAAACTTTCACCTCATTTTGGATGATATCTAAGGTAGTTGTAACATCTAGATAGTCAATTTTACCATGTTGATTGCTCACATTAGACATCATTTGATCCAAGGATTCCAAATTGATAGGTTGGTACTGGTTGGGATACATATCTCTTGGAAAACAGTTTATCATGGGAAGAGGTTGTGCATCATCTTGACTAATTTATGGTATCTGATTGTGAGATTTGAATCTAAGTAGTGATAATTGACCCACACTAATCCCTTGAGAAACCAATTGTTATTTCAATGTTAATACCTTATTGTATGCTTGGGGAAAATATGTAATTTGAGAAACTATCCTCAAAAGAATAGAACTAAATGGGTCTAAGGTTCTAATATACATATGGATGGCTTCTTCTTCTGAAATTATGAAAGGTATCACCAGTTCGGTATACAACTTATGGAATCTATCACTGAATAGTTTCAAGGATTCATTAGGTTCTCTATAGATAGATACAAACTGGTGGTATGTCATAACTATGTCAACAATCTTAAAATGATTGAGAAATGTTGCTTCTAGTTGAGCCCAAGAAGTGATAGATCCTGCAGGTAAGTTGATATACCAATCATAAGCAAACTCATCTAATGTGTATGGAAACATTCTATAAGAAACATCTTCATGCATAATTTGTAAATGAATTATAGTGTTTTTGTATGCCTGAATATGTTCCTCAACCGATCTCATTCCATCATGCCTATACATGGGTAAATATCTTTCTACATTTTTAAGAATCTCATGGGCTACTCTAGGAATGTTTAATGGATTGTTATGACCACCTAACCAAGGTGCAATTCTTGCCATTGATGTTTTTGACAAGTGTGATAGATGGTTCCATATTTAACATGCAAAACTATGTATGAAAATTTACAACAATCATAACAATATTTTTGAATTTATAGCAGATAAAAACTAATGCAGCATAAATGTTAGATTTAATGTGTACTTTATCTGTCAATTATGACATGTGTCCTTGACACTTGTCATGTTATCATATAGGCCTCATGCCTATATATTGTACTTATTTTGTATCAATACATATCACATATTTTCTCATTCCCAACATTTGGTATCAGAGCTCAGTCGCTCTCCTGCCCTATGTAACCCCTTGAGGGGGATTTCCCTCATGGAAATCCCCCCCATTTTTTTTCTCTTCATTTTCCCCCCTCATTAATTCATCCATTCCTTCCTTCTCCAAAAGGCTCAGGGAGTATGCTCTCCACTTTTGTGGATCAGAAACTAGAAGGTCAAAGGGAGAAGGAGAGGATTTCATGGTTGCCCTTGAAGCTTCAATGCTTGGGGCCATGAATTGTAGATATTTCTTTGAGGGTTTATGTGTCTTTGGATGGGGTTTCTATGATTTTTTTTAAGTGTTGCATTTAGCTTACTGTGATCATTGGATCAGGATTAAGGAGATTGTGATAGTAGTGGATCAAAATTTGAAAAGAAATACCATGGTGGAGAAACAGACGATCTGTGCATATTTATGCTTAGGGAGAAAGGAATATCAGAAAGAGAAGTTTTGCAGATGATTTTATTGTATTTCATGGCTCATATTTCTTTTGTATTAAGGTGCATTTTCGGTAGAGATCGACACCTTCTAGATTATGTTTCACCATGAGGGGGGATGATATTCATGGTGAACCTAGTTAGTGACCTACGAGAGGCAACATACCTAGAGGATGACCTATAGAGGTAAAATACCCAAAAGTCATTGACCCTGAGGCACCCAGGATGACCTTGAGGTACTTAGATGGTTGACCTAGAGGCAACAGACCCATGGAAGTGGTTGACCTTGTGGCAACAAACCGAGATGTATACACTATTGATCTAGCATTATTCATAGTTGGAGAGCCAAGCACAAAGAGCACGAGCCTAGACCAAATTATGTAATAAATGAGGATGTTAGGGTTCTTTTTTAGAAAAGTACACATTAAGGAGGAATGTTAGAGTTAATGTGTACTTTGTCTGTTAGTTATGACATGTGTCCTTGACACTTGTCATGTTATCATATAGGCCTCATGCCTATATATTGTACTTATTTTGTATCAATACATATCACATCTTTTCCCATTCCCATCAATAAATAAAAAAAATTCAAAAGTTTTTTTTTTAAATTGATTTGAACTTCAAATGCTAAAAATCAATTTAATTACCTTCGAGCTCCTTCTAGTACCAATTTTGTTGTACGTTGAGGGCTTAGATAAAATCAGAAATTTAGGGCTTTCAAGTAACAATGAACAACTTAGCATTTAAGTAGCAATAAAATAAACCAAGTAGGCCCTCCTTCTAGCACCAATTTTGTTGAGTGATAATTTTACCCAATTGCAAAATCACCATCACAATCAGGGTATTATCAGAAAACCCTCTCTTGCAAAGAAATTTAAAACTTCTACAAGATTCTTTTTTTCTTAATTACTTAAAATGTGATTTATTGCTTTTGAAAATATGAAAATGTGCTACATACCTTAGAGGTGCAGATAACTGTTAACAAGGGGCATGTGGTTTGGTATTGATTTATTTGCAATATTATTTGTTATTTATGAAATTTTTGAAAAATGTGATATTATTGATCCTCTATCTACTTTGAAATGGCAATCCTTGAACAGTGATTTAATCTCTTATCTTCTTTTGTTAATAAATTTTATCTCCTAGCCCCCAGCCTTCTAATCCCAAGCAAAAAATAAAAAATGACAAGCCTCACTATACTGCTAGGAATAAAATCAAAGTTGAAACATCCCATGTAAGAAGCTCTCAACGATTGAAGCTTAAGGAAGTAACTGAAACCCCTCCGTCCATCTCAGGCAAACCTCCTAAAGCTCAGTCTGTTTCGCCTGATCTTTTTGATAAGTTCCTTCATAAATTAGTTATTCATGCTACTAATGCGTCCATCATCCATCTGGAGTCTGCTTACATCGCCATTGGTAAAACCATTGCTAGCCTTAAGGAATAGAGGCATAATATCAGCCTCTTCTTCTTCTATGAGAGTTTTAATGGTTTCTGTTGTTGGACCCCCTTTCGATGTCAAAATGGGCGTTAATGAAGACGAGGTAGTCAAAATTGCTAAAGATGCATGCTTGGAAAATTTGAAGGAAACTTCAAAGGACAAAGAAAACTTGAAGGAGGAGGTGAAGGACAATGTTCTAGAAATTGATGTTCACAATCTGCTGCAAACTGACGCCCTTCCTTGATGGTGTCTTTTGCTTGTTGCGGGTTTTGTTCCTAGCCACACTGCTCTTCCTTTGGTCTGTGGGCACGCAGTTGTTTTGCTCCAGGTTGATCTTCTATGTTCCTTTTTTGGTGGTGTTCCTTTTTTTTCCTCTGTACCGAAGGATTGTAATGGCTTTTAGCCTTTCTGTAATGGCTTTTAGCCTTTCTGTTTTCTGCCTTTCAATTCTAAAGGGTTTTGGTCTATTTGGAGGGATTCATTTTTTTTTTTTTTTGTGTTCCTCTTGGTTCCTTGATGTAAAAGGCGATAGGGTGCCTTTCAAATGCCCTTTTTGAATTAATGTAATCTAATTTACCAAAAAAAAAAAAGTTATCTTCTTTTGTTAACGAATTTTATCTTCTTTTTTGTTAAGAAATTTTATCTTCCTTTGTTAAGCAGATTTTATCTTCTTTTGTTAACAAATTTTATCTTCCTTTGTTAAGCAGATTTTATCTTCTTTTGTTAACAAATTTTATCTTCCTTTGTTAAGATTTGTTTGAGCATGAAATAAAATGACTAAAATCTAACTTTGCAATTTGAAACTTTGGAATGTCACATTAATTGTTCATTTTAATGAAAATTTAGAATTTATTGAAATTTTCATTTTTACATAAAATGAAATTAATTTGATTGTTTTAAAAAAATGTGCAAAGTTTGAAATTTAGAATTCCTTTTAAAATGTGAATTCATGTAGAACTTGAAATTGCAAATTTCCTTTAAAAAATGTGAACTTGTGTGAAACTTGAAATTGCAAAATTTCCTTTAAAAATGTGAATTTGTGTGAAATTTGAAATTTCGAATTTCCTAAAAAAATGTGAATTTGTGTGAAATTTGAAATTTTGAATTTCCTTTAAAAAAATGTGAAATTGTGTAAAATGAGAATTTGAAACTTAATCTTGGAATTCAAGTATCTCTTTTTGGGTTTTTAATTTTTTTATATTTTTATTTTATTTGATGAAGTAAAACTATAAAAAAAAAAGTGAAAAAGGAAAGGGTTAGAGAAAATAAAATAAAAGGAACAAGTTGTCGAAACCCTTAAAATTTCAAACCAAACCTGCAAACACAAATACCCTGCACTAAACCAACATTAGTGTGACTTGTCTTCACGTAGTCCAACATTTAATGAGGTGCAATATTCTAAGGAAAAAGGGTGCAATATATTAAAAAAATAGGTAAGTTCACCATCCGCATGCATAAACTTACTAAAATTTCCAATATATTGCCAAAAGAAAGATTTTTTTACATGAAATACATGTGCAAAATATCATGTTCCAATGGCTTCCAATGATGAAATTGGTGTAAATATAGCAACTTGGGAGGAGAAGTTTCTTCCACAAACTCAGATTTTTAACCTGCAATTCTACCTAAAAGTCTTCGACCATTTTTATGTGTTTCAATGGCTTTTTAAAATTTCCAACATTGGCTATTTGTTTCCCTCTTCCCTTCGTTTGGTTTCATAACGTTTTATTTTCTTCATTTTGTAACGCTTTCTTCTAAGCGTCTATTCGCCTTTGTTTTCTTTGGTTGAGCGCTACCACTTTTTTTTTAGTAGTAGCCTACAATAAAGAACACATAAATTAAAATTTCCAAAAACCATTAATAAAATTAAATTAAAACAAAACTATAGATAAAATTAAATTAAACTTTCCAAAAAACACATTGATGGCTTTATTTTGATTTATATATATATATATATATATATATATATATATATATATATATATATATATATATATATATTATATTCTTTTCTTCTTTTCATTATTATTGTATTTTTATTTTCTTTTCTTTTTTATTTTTATTAATGCATGTGTAATGAATAGATTGGATTTTGGAATAATTTAATATAAAATATTAAATTAATCCTAAACAAAATTCAAATCTGCTAGATAAATATTAGGAGAATGCACAATATGGTAAAGCAAGAGTGACACTAATCTTGATATTCGAAATGGGATGACTACAGTGGTAAAAACATGAGGTCAATTACATGAGAACAATGAGATCAAGCACAAAAATATCCACTGCTAAGACCATGGCAAACTCCAGCAATTATTCAATGCAAACCAAAACTCTAAATAAATATCAAAATTTCAAGTGGGTCCCTAGAATTGGGGTGTGTTGTGAGACAGTCACAACACAAGGATGGAAATTCAAGTATGGTTCTGGTCAAACTTACTTAGTGGATCAATGTTTACCTACAACCAAGATAACTCTACCCAATGGATCCACTATATGGCACTTGTATGTGGCACCCCTTCATGCTTTTGATATTATCCTAGGGATGGATTGGTTGAAGTCTCATGGAGCCTTAATCAACTTCCAAGATAGGTGGATGGATTACATCAACAAAGATAAAATGAGGGTAAGGGTACAAAGTGGGTAATATTCTATTCAACCTCACTTGTTTTCAGATATGTGGTTGAAGAAAGCCATTAAAAGAGGTGGTATATTATATGTAGTAAAGGTCAATGGGAATACTGGAGAAAAGGAAGATGAAGAAATATTTAAGAATCATCCAATTCTCCATGAGTTTTGAGATGTTTTTCCTAAAGATCTTCCAGGTCTACCTCATCAATAGGAATTTGACTCCACTATTGATTTAATACTAGGGATTGAACCCATTTCAAGGACATCTTATAGGATGACCCCACCTCACTTGCTTTCAGCTATGTGGTTGAAGAAAGCCATTAAAAGAGGGGTATATTATATGTAGTAAAATTCAATGGGAAGACTGGAGAAAAGGGAGATGAAGAAATATTTAAGAAACATCCAATTCTCCATGATTTTTGATATGTTTTTCCTAAAGATCTTCCAGATCTACCTCGTCAACAGGAATTTGACTCCACTATTGAGTCAATACTAGGTATTGAACCCATTTCAAGGACATCTAATAGGATGACCCAGTAGAGATGCAAGATCTAAAGGTGCAATTGCAAGACTTGTTGGAAAAGGGTCTAATAAAACCTAGTGTAGCACCTTATGGTGCTCTGGTATTGTTTATGAAAAAGAAGGATGGTTCCTTGAGGCTATGCATAGATTATAGAATGTTGAATAAGGTAACCATTAAGAATAAGTATCCTTTACCATGAATAGATGATCTCTTTGATCAATTGAAGGATGCTACCATATTTTCAAAGATAGATCTAAGATCAAGGTATCACCAACTAAGTATTTGAGAAGAGGATACATCTAAGATGGCATTTAAGACCAAATATGGGCACTACGAGTTCATAGTGTGCAAGGTTCCTCTACATAATAACCTTGGATTAATAAATTGGAATCGCCTTTGTATTAGAATCGCAGTTGAATTGAATTGGATAACCCAAACAATGATATAAAATGAATGTTCTTTGATGTCTATAACTTACCAATGGATTGCCTACTTATATGCAACATAGGGTGCGACGTAAAGACATACCTATTCATATCTCTATTAGTGATTATAAAATAGTGAAGGTTAATTATAATTATTGTTAGGAATAGGGTCCTAACATGCCACCCTCCTTAAAAAGAGCTTTGTCCTCAAAGCTCAAGGGGAGGAGCTTCGTCCTTTGTTTTCCAAGACGCATTTGCTCATGTTCTTGCACAACTTTAATGTTTTTTTTTCGTAAGCAAGGATATCGGGAAGGGGAAATTGTTAGTGGTGGATTGCCAAGAGAAATAGGAGAATCTTCCTTAGGATAATTGTGATGACGATGGGAGGAGAACCTGTGGGGGTCCTTAAACACTTCAAAATGATGCCTTAAAAGTGGTGGTATTACTTTTGTATCTTCCTGTTGTTTCCTGGGAGATTCAATGGAAAATGAGTGTGTAGTGACCTTTTTGCTTTGTTTTCGGATAGGTTTTACAATTTGATGAGAACTCACTATTTGTGAGGAACTTGAGGGTAGTCTATTTAGAGTGTATTTTTGACCTTCATTGTTCACTGTATGGATGTTTACCTCAACCTTGCTTGCTCTATGGAGAGACAAGGATCAACTTCCTTTAATAAATACAACGTTAGTGTAGCACATTTATGGTGGGGTCCAAATTGCTCATCACAATTATCGCAAAGACCTTTCGCTCGTCGTTCCTTCATTTCCTCAAAGCTGAGATGTTTAATTGGTAAAATTTGATTAGGTTTGGTGGTGGTGTAAGTAGTTTGTGCCTTCCCAATAGGTGTTTTTCCTAGTCGATGTTGATAATTGAATTTGTCTTCGACTAATTTGGCCAATCCATAGGTCTGCATCATGGTATAGGGATTGAACCTTGTCACCTCCATTCAAATTTCCTCTTTCAATCCACTAATGAAGCCACTGATGAGAATTGATTCATCCAACCTTGTGTTGTGTTTGGTGATATCCTCAAACCGTGTTTGATACTCACGCACTGAAGTGATTTGACGAAGGTTGATGATATTAATCGATGAAAGCAGGTTGGTGTCACGAGATATTCCATCGTCGGCCATTTGCATAGTCATTGTTTGGAAGTTGTCACTAATTTGCTGAAAAATTGACACAAAACTATCACGAGAAATCATCGTCAAGATTTGTTGTCAAAAAGTTGGCCTCCAAAAGTTTATTGTCAGAAATTTTTATTTGGTGTTTACAATTTGTTGAACAATTTTTCTGTCACTAGTGCGGTGGCAGTGAGAAACAATGGCTGAATTGCTCAACAAAATTTTAAAATTCACAAGAATTTTGTCTCCAAAATTTTATAATTGTAATTTTTTTTTTAAATTGCAAAAATTGTTTAAAAAAGTTGCTTTGCCAACACTTTTTGTTTGTAAAATTTATTGACAACCTTTTTGGAGCGACGACGACTAGGCAGTGGTGGCAGAACAAGAGGTGCAGTGATAGCAGAGCTCAGGGTAGGGAGCAAGGATGGTGGAGCACCGGTGAAGAGGCTCGGGCAGCGAAAAGGCGAATGGCTCGGTGGTGTAGTAGAGAGGGGTTATATACACTGAACCTTCAATGATAATCCACATGATTTAATGACACTTCACTTGACAGTGTGCTACGAGTGCTTCGTTCTACAGTGCCCCAACAAGTGTTTCGTTCGACAGCATCGGCAGTGAATGCTTTCGTTCGACAGTGATCGCAGTGATTGCTTCTTTGTTCGCAGGTCTTGTATTCAGGGAATGAGAGGAAAGAAAGGAAAAAATAATTTCCTTCAAGTTTTGGCTCTGAGAAACTAAACTTTGATCGTATTATATATTTTTTCTTTTCTTTTAATACTTTGTCTTTCCGTCACCTGAAACTATACGTCGATGCTGAAATTTATAAACCTTATAAAAACTTTATAATATAATTTTCTTTTTTTGCTCGTCAAATTATCCTTGATGTCATCGGTTTCTTGTAATATCCATCGAAAGTTTCAGATGTCATCCAAAATTATTTGAAATACGCAGCTCGCTATATCTGGTTTGGAATACGTTGCTCACCGTCTGAAGATTGTTTCACCAATTGATTTGTCAAATTGATTTGTCTGTGTATGCTGGGGTTTTACAACCAAAGGTTCAACCTTTCAAAAATTTGTAAGATATATCACTGGTTTGGTTGTAGATTAGTGTGGAAGCGAGAGAAACCAGAGAAAGGAACAGCTCTGATACCAGATGCAAGGTTCCTCTATGTAATAACCTTGGATTAATAAATTGGAATCGCCTTTGTATTAGAATCGCAATTGAATTGAATTGGATAACCCAAACAATGATATAAAATGAATGTTCTTTGATGTCTATAACTTACCAATGGATTGCCTAATTATACGCAACATAGGGTGTGATGTAAAGACATACCTATTCATATCTCTATTAGTGATTATAAAATAATGAAGGTTAATTATAATTATTGTTAGGAATAGGGTCCTAACATAGTGCTACTGACAAATGCACCAGTAACTTTTATGAATTAGATGAACAATGTGTTCAAAAAATATCTATATCGGTTTGTTTTGGTATTCTTGGATGATATTATGATCTATTCACGTACTAAAGAAGAACATGACCACCATTATGTTGGAAGTTCTAAGAGAGAATCAACATTATGGAAAGTTATCCATGTGTGATTTTTATACCTCACAGGTGTAGTATTTGGGGCACATCATCTTGGTAGAGGGAATCATCATGGACCCAAAGAAAATTTAGGCAATATTAAGTTGAAATTTGCTAAAAAATGTGATAGAAGTTAGGATTTTCATGGGACTCACTGGCTATTATAGACATTTCATGAGATATTACTGTAAGGTTTCCTATTCAATCACAAATCTTCTAGATAAAGGGAAAATAGTTCTATAAACCAAAAATAAACAACACCAAATAAAATAGATAAAACCAATACATAATATGTTGCACAATGAAGAGAGACAATATTTTATTGATATAAATGGAGCTTTAATATCCAATGTTACAACATGATTTTTGGTATTGATACAGATACAAATCTAGTGATGCATGAGCATCCAACGAAATTTGGGAAATTTTATTTTTTTCCCAAATTTTAGTGCATTTTGTCGGGGCCATAACTTCTCAACCGTAGCTCCGATTGACGTGGAATTTGACAGGGAGCTATTTGGGAGAGTTCTAAACAAATAGGACTCTAATAGATTCCTATTTGTCCAAAAAATCCAGTTTTTGGGGCCAAATTCCATCATCTAGTGCCCCAAAATTAGAGTCTTATTTGTCCAAAAAATCCAGTTTTTGGGGCCAAATTCCATCATCTAGTGCCCCGAAATTAGGTTTTAAAATTACTTACCTAGTTTTTTATGCTTTTTGAGCTGTTCGAAGGTTAATATCTCCTAATGTATTTATATTTAGGACTGGAAACTTTATTTTTGGCTTGTCTATTGTAAGAGGGATGCGCACCCCAATTTTGGGCCCCATCCGACTCATTTTCATTTTTTAGGGTTTTTTGGCTATATAGCCACAAAAGTGAGGTGATCTTTCCAAGTTTTTGAATGAGAATTGGTTTGAGCAATTTTTTCTCTCCATAAAGTGGTATTGAGCAAGTGTGGCTATCCATCATCTAGAGTTTCAAATCCCTAGTTCAAAGAATAACTGGTGTCTTCCAACTCATCCTCGATTCAAACAAGAATGTGGGTGGGCTTGTGTATCCCTACGGGACCACCCTAGCTACAACAACTTCTAGAAAGATGATTCCTATACCTACAAATAGAAAACAACAAAAAGGGATTATAAGCACCTGCGAGGGCTCCACTGCATGAGGCCCTCAGAAATATAAAACCTATAAACCCTAGATGCTATAAAATGAAACTATAAACAAAAATGCAAGAATGTAAATAAATGATACAAAGAATATTTTACCTTATCAATGCTAATATTTGCTCATGTTTCTATTGTTGATGGTTGCACAAATGCACCAAACCATCCAAGGACTTGTGGACATCAAAATCTATTGTAGGAAATGCCCAAAGGCATTCAATGATGGCTGTGAATTCCCACCAACATTCTAGGAATACCCATCAGAGTTTGGTGAACTCTAGGTGGTGTTCGATAGTAGGCAAAAGTGTCTTAAAACTAGATATAGTTTACAGGAGTTTGGCGATGATGAAAATGAGTGATGTGATGGCAGTGACGAAGGGTGAAGAAGATAGCAAAGTGGCTAGGGCAGAAGGGCTTAAGGATTTCTCTTAGGATTCCAAAAAGAGCTTCAGGGGATTAAGAGGAGCTTACGGGTTTCTAAGGGTTTGATTCATTAAAATGACTCCTCTTTTATAATCTACCCTTGAACATGTTAGGGTTTTGACAACACAAAATGGGTGGTCAAGATTAAAACATGAGGAAGGGTGGATATTAAGCTTGGGTAAGTGACATGGATTGAGATGGATGGATGGCTGAGATTAAAATATGGTGGATGGCTAGGATTTACTTATATAAATACATATATATTTATTAAATATATATAAATATAATATATAAAATATTAGTATTCATATATATTAATAAATACATATATAATGGGAGGCTATGATTGAAGGACACGGATGGATGACAAGTGGCTAGATTTTTGTATCTTCTAGCTTGCCTTCGATCCAAACAAGAGTGTGGGTGGGCTTGTGTATCCCTACGGGACCACCCTAGCTTCAAAATCTTCTAGAGAGATGATTCTTCCTACACCTGCAAACAATAAACAACAAATAGTGGTTATAATCACTTGCGAGGGCTCCACTACATGAGGTCCTTTGAAAGATAAAAACCACTAACACCCTAGATGTTGTAGAATATAATTGAAAATAGAAATGCAATAATGTAAATAAAATGCACCGAATATCTTTACCTTGTCAAATGATTTATGTTCCTTCGTCTGTCGTCGATGGTCATGTGAATGCCTAGAAGGCACTCGAGGGTTGGAGGATTATAGATCTGCTGTAGGAAACACCCATAGGTGTTATGTGATGATTGTGGATATCCAAAGGTATTCCAAAAATACCCAAAAGAGTTCTGTGAAATTTGGAAGGTGTTCAAGGGCTGAGGGAAGTGTCACAAAACTAAATATGGTTCAAGAGGATTTGGCGATAGTGAAAAGGGGTGATGTGATGGTGGTAGCAGGGGTGAAGAAGATAGCAAAGTGGCTAGGATAGAAGGATTTCTATCAGGATTCCAAAAAGAGCTTCATGGGATTAATGGGAGCTTAAAGGTTTTCAAAGGATTTATTCGTCAAAATAGCTCCTCTGTTATAATCTACCCTTGAACATGTTAGGGTTTTGACAACACAAAATGGGTGGTCGATATTAAAACATGATGAAGGGTGGAGATTAATATTGGGAAAGTGACATGGATTGAGATGGATGGATGGTTGAGATTAAAACATGGTGGATGGCAAGGATTTACTTATAAAAATACATATATATTTATTAAATATATATAAATATAATATATGAAAATTTTATATTTAAATATATATATTAAGTAATACATATATATAAATAATTGGTGACTATGATTGGAGGACATGAATGGATGACAAGTGGCTAGATTTTGGTGTCTACAGATGCCTCTTTTTGTATCATGTTACGTGAAACACAATGCAGTGCAAAAATACAAGACACCTGGTTTGGCATGATGAAGTAGCTTTCTTTTTTTGGAGCACAAAGATGATTTTGAAGATAAAAGAATTTGTATGTGTAGATTACCCCCTCAATGGGTGAATGAGTAAAGAATGAATGTCATAAACCAATTGATAGAATTGTGGGGAATGATGTAGGTGAATGGTGTAAGTGCAAGTGTATGATGTAAATGCAGATGAATGATGTAAATGAATATCATTTTTGCCCCATAATATTAAAGGGGTTTTTGCCAAGTGTATATGCCATGATCATGCAAGATGTATCTCATTGTGGGAAATCAAAATCAAGTTTGGGGTGATTCCATGATGTTGAAGAAAGTGCCTTTTTGCATCATTGAAATGCAAAGTGATGAAAATATAAAATATCAAGAACCAATCATCCTAGGATCAAGTGATTTCTAGGAGGCCCCTCCTAGTGACTACGCGTAATTCATGAATGTTAAAGAGAATTATGTAGTATGAATTGTCCATGTTTCAAGCCCCACAAACAAGACCATCAATGATAACTTTTGAGAAAATTAATCTGAGCATAGTTGCACATAAAAATGAGGGATCAAATATCATTTAATTTCAAACAAAGAGATATTGGATGATGATAATGGCCAAGCATTCTTATGGTGATTTATCCATCCTACCAAATTGCATGGATAAAAAATTGCTGCAATCGCTAAGGAGATAAAATAGACCACTAGATATGAAGTTCACTTGAAATTGTATGTGAACTAGGTAAATTTTTGATGCAAATGCAATTGTTGGTTGATTTGATGATGTTTGAAATGGAGATGTGATGAAAAATGCACTTATGAATTAATGGCATGAGTTTGTAAAATTTTGCATTGGTTTGGAGCATTTTTTAAGAGCAATTTTGGACATTTTTGTGATTTTTGGTCACAAACAAAAGTTAACCGCCCAATTCAATTCATGTTATCATAAAGATGAATAAAATGATGGATTGGATGATTGAAATTATTTATATGGTAATTTTATGAAAAATCATACCTTTTTGGTGTGATTTGAAATTTGTAAAGTGATATTATGACTTTTGGTCACAAGCAAAAATTAAGCATCCAAATCGATTTTTGTTTTCACAAAATATGATATGATGATGAAATGAATGTACGGATGTAATTTGGAGTGATTTTGTGGAAGTAAGATACATTTTTGGAGTATTTCGGTCTTTTCGCAATAATTTAATTCTAGACTTCGGCTAACATCTTCAACATCCTCAGACGACGACAAGTGTTGGAACTCTGTAGACTCTGGTCAATGTTTCAATGTGCATATGAACACCCATGGGCATTCTAATGCACCAAAAATAGCTATAAATATTTTGTAGAGTTGAAATAAAATTCATTCTTGCGTTGACGAATTCTAGAAGCTACGTTTGAAGAAGTGAGGTGGAGTGAGAAAGTGTGGTAGAGCGAAGGCTATGACGATGGAGGGTGTGGATGTGAAAGCAGGAGTGGAGGTGCTTGTTGCTGAGGTAAGTGCCCTTGGAACTCTTTGTTTGGACTTGTGCAATTTTTTTTTAATTATGCAATAAATGTGACATTAATGTGTGTGCATTGTGTATGTGTTGTGCTATAGTTGAGGATCTTGGAGGCTCAACATTAGTTCTTGCCTCTCATTATTAGGGTAAGAAAGGTACTACAAAAGGATCATTAGGATTGGCTAGAGGATGTGGAGCTAGCTGGGGCATCTTGGGTTGATGTGGTGAAGGCAGATGAGGGGTATCTCCCTAATTTGGTAGAGATATGGGATCCATATAGAGGGACCTTTTAGATCCCTATTGATGAGGTGATAGTGATACTTGAGGATGTATACCATATCCTCAAAGTACTAGTGGAGGGTTTATGTATCGAGGTTGGAAACAATAAGGGGCATGATATGATATGGATATTTGGATATCAATGGTGGGATGTGAGTGTAAAGGGTGGAGGGATAAGGTACTTGGTGATGTATTTTGATAAGAATTTGGACGCATTACCTACCTTGGTCATGTCCATGTTGGCCAACATAGTGGTACAAAATAGCACTGGCTATCGGTTCCCTTGGAACATGATCAGGTTGGTGTACGATATGATCGATGAGCCTCAAGTGTATGCATGGGAACCTGCTCTACTAGCGTAGCTATATCAATAGTTGTATGAGGTGAGTAGGTAGAATCAAAAGGGGTTGGGTTGTAGTTTACTACTATAGTTTTGGGATTTGGAGCACTTCAGTGTGTCTCATCCTGTGGGCTTGCCTACTAAGACATGGGATGGGGAGAAGCCCTATGCTTTGATATGGTGAGTGGCTAAGGAGGTTTAGATGATTCATAATTTCTAGGAGTACAGGGATTTATGGGTAGGGCTGACCCTTGCTCAGGTGCATTGGAGGCTATGGTGAGGCACCAATTGGAAAAATTATGGGGAGTAGTTATGGAGAGTACGGTAGGTGAGATGGGTGGTTAGGAGGCACAAGAGTGAGGTAGATCTGATCCAGTTCTCATTGGTGCTATGATAGTTTAGACTATGATAGGTGGTTCCTGAGACACTAGTGTTGTACAGGTACCATTAGGATAAGACAGGTATACCTTGTGCTAAAGCATGGAGGGTGACCTATGAGGATTATGAGGAGATAGATCTCCCTTATGTGGATGATGCAAGGACTACTACAAAGTATGATGTATGGTTTTCTACATAACCACCATGGATACCAATTCCAATAGTGGATGAGGGTAGTGGGGATGAGGGTGAGGTAAAGACCAAGGAGGAGGAGGCAGATGAGGCTCCCAGATGTCAGATATGTCTTTGGTCTAGTAGTCAAGGGATATAGATGAGATATTTTGTAGAGTAGCCTTTAGATATTGGAGGTGATGGAGATGGCACATATTATATGGAGGTTCCAGAGAGACCTCCAGGTTAGAGTGAGGAGGAGTGGGTGTGGCTCGAGCAGATGGTGGTGGATAAATATGCAAAGATATTAACTGAAGATGTAGAGATAGCTCAATTACAGATGGAGCTAGATACATGGATGACTACAGGTGGAGGTGAGGATAGGATCATAAGGCTCCAGATAGAGCTATTTTAGAGGGAATTGTAGGCCTAAAATGGCATGGCCACATCCTTAGAAAACATTGAATATTTTATTCTAAGCATGAAATCTCTATTCCATTGAGGACATAGAGTATTTTGGAGTGGATCCGCAATGAGAGTTCTCAATTTCGCTCAACACTTAGTGTTTTTTTGCCTCAACAAGCCAAAATTCCATTTCGCTCGATTCATAGTGTATTTGAGAGCGAATTCCAAGCGAGTCCTGATTTTGCAAAACTTTTACAAAAAGATGACATCAGCACAAGAAAAAGTGTGGAATAGCGATCGTGGTTGGTTTTTGCATGCTCCAAGCGGCTAAGTGTTGACGAGTTCTTATTTCGCTAAGTTCCAAGAGTAATTTTGTGCAGAATGGTGAATTGAAAGGAGAAAGACTATTTTGCACCACTTTCAGTGTAGAATGGAGACAAAGGATTTTTGAACTAACTCCGATGCAAATTGGCAACTTCGCATTTTGACTAAGGTAAAGGTGATGTCAGCATACTTTTTATGTGGATTATGATTTGTTTGAATCCAAAGAAGAGAAAATAAAGGCTATGTAGTGGATTAGCTGCAGACTTCATTTCATTCGCTCCTTAGTGCATTCTATGTCAGAATCTGATTTCGTAGAACTAAAGCCACTAAGGCTGACATCAATAATTAAAAAGTGTAGAATGGCATTTTATTCCTTCTCTGCTAGTTTATAGAGCATTTTGAAGGTTTAATCACAATTGTTCACTGGAAATAATCAACGGTTGAGAATATGCTAATATTCTTGAAGTATTTAAAGGTATATTCTTTTCGAATCAGAGAACAGTCAGTTGGAATGCTAGAAGATGAAGCATCGAAGGGTTTCAATAATAAGTTCCATAAGCAGTTGTAGATCTATGGTAGAATGAAGATTCCAAGAATGATCAATGGATTGGATGCAGTTGTCAACTGCCTTAAATCCAACTACCATAGCAAGTTGCAAAGCTAAGCAGTTATGGCAGATTACTCATAGCCAATTTCACACATTTTGCCAACCAGTAAGATAATGCCAACAAAACTCTCTGTTGAGCTGTAAATTTGTAATATTTGTAATGTCTCCTTAATATTCTTTCATTTTACAAACTATAAATAGAGTTTGAACCCTCATTTTTAAGGGTTGGCTCTAGTGTGTTTGCTTGCCCTACTATAAATATTCCTATGGATTAATGGAAGGAGCATTACTCTAATTTTTGACTCAAAATTTTTTATCTTTGCTATCTTTGTGCAAGATATTCAAAGCTTTGAGCTGCATTTCTATTGATACTTTAGTGGTTAGTTCATTCCAGCTTATTGGATTACTAGTTGTGAGAGTAATTGAAATCTGCTCATAGTTACATCTATGTTGTTAGGAATTTTATTTATGTTAAATATAACTATTGGTCTATTCTACTAATTTGGATTATCAATATTAGATGTTGGAATTGTTTTCTACAACATATCTTTGTTTATGCTTTCATGTATGAAGATTTCATGGGTTTGGGTGTTGTTAATATTGAGTGATGATATACCGTAAATAGTTTGTGGGAGCTTTTTACTGTAGTTGCCTATGTTGTTAGCCTATTCGGCCACTATTTTTCATAATATCTCTAACCCTAAACCTTTTCTAACCCTTTTATCAAAACCCTAATTGAGCTTTAATTATGTCAACACCATTCTAAGTTGACAAGGAACCAACCTACTCTGGATATTGGATTGAAGTTGCCTTTGGCCCATCCAATGCTGAGTATCAAGCTATGACTATCAGGTGCATGTCTGGATAGAAAATTGGAAGATAGACAGTCGCAATATCGAGTAAAACTTGATGTCAATTCGGTGCCCAACAGTTTTTGGCACACCCGATGGGACAAGTTTACACGAAACACAAAAATCCATCATATGAGTTATTGTTTTATCTCTACCCGAAGGAATCAAGATTTGGTGAATTGTCTTGACCTTGTTAAGCAAATAATATCAAATTCACCTGGTGACTCCCTAGTCTTGAAACCCATAAAAGAATTATCCCTATAGACTATTGTTCTTTCATGTATACCAAGTCATTCAAAAGGAATAACCTTGACTTATTTTTCTATTGTAAGCTACCTTATAGAGGGTCTACTGTTATAAGAAATTTGAATCAAGATTTTCATTCACAAGAAGAGCCTCCTAAGAAAAATCTTGCAATTAATCCAACAGTCCCTCCAACAAGATCTACACCTGGAAACATGGTAGGAAATGTAGCCCCAAATCAGGGAAATGTACCCCCAAATCAGCCTTTATAAAAATACCCCAACTAGAACACAGCTGGTCCCCTTGGATTAGCCCATATGAATGACATTCCTCAAGATGTGTCCAAGGCTATTCCCACTTATGATGGATCTGGAAAGACTGCATATGAGCAATATCAAGATATTTTGAATCTAGAAGCAATTCACAATATAAATAACGAGGATGTTATTGTGAGAATCCTAGCCCTGTCATTTAGAGGAAAGATTTTGCATTGGTTTAGGACCCTTGATGATAAATCCATCACTTCATGGGTAGCATTGGATGAGCCTTTTATGGAAGAATTTAATGAATCTGATGACCCGTTCTCCTTGCTTAATCATTTCACATCTATGCAGAAACATCAACAAGAAACTATGTCAGATTTTAATTTGATGTTTAGCAAAACCTAGAAGAGAATTCCCCTTGCAACAAGACCAGTTGCATGCCTTGCTTATATGTATTATATCAAAGCTCTTGGATCAGATCTAGGCTTGCAAACCCAAAAATTTGGGGTGGAAACCTTTCCATAAGTTTATAATGTAGCAGTTCATGCAGAAAATGTCCTAATTAATGTGGGGAGATTACCTCCCAAAGTTGTGCTACCTTACAATTTAGAAACCACTAATATCCAAATCCAAGCTACTACTTCATATTATATGGACCCCCCTTCATTATCCTCCCCATTTTCACAAATTACCCCCATTCCTTAGCCAAAAGCACTATCTCAAGTAGTTCTTTTCCCTCCTCTTCCTTCTCAGACTCCTCAAGAGTTTTCTAGCGTCCTTGATATACAATATACTTTGAAAACTCTTAGAAACAAAATGAATTCAATGAAAAAAAATATATGGAGAGGTCTCAACAAAGGATATTTCCATATGTGAACAAAGATCAAATACCTAGTCCTAGTAACAATACTAGGGTCAGAGTAAATGTAGCATATGAAGAGCCTGAGTGTTCTTCAGAGACAAGTCTAGTAAATATCTGGTGTTTGGTATGTAATGATCCTCATGATTCACAATCTTGTATTATGTACCAACACCATGTTCAACAAGCTATGGATCAAGCAAAAAGGAATAAAAAAGGAAGAGTAAATATGCTATAGCAACCTGGCCAAATCATGGTTGGGAAAGAGTTGGATGAGGATGGCCCTATTGTTGTTATGACAAGGTCAGGGAAGAAAACCCTACAAGTTGATCCACAGAATATGGGTCAATTTTAGGTTCCTTCTCAGGAAAATAATGACCCACCTACCTAGAGTAGTGACACTTTCCCTATTCCCCAAGCCAAAGGAAAAGAAAAGGCAGTCATTTTTCCCAAAATATTTGAGAAATAAACTGAGGGAAAAAGTATGAGATCAAAATATGGGGCTCAAGAGAAGCTTAGATTTCCTTCTATTACCAAAATATAGATAATAGAGGCCACTCAGCAATATAAGAGAAAATATGGTGAGCCAGAAAGAAGGCCTAAGAGACCCACTTTGGCTAAGTCTGAATACAATATTATAGAAGAGATGAAGAATATGCCATCAAAAGATAGTTTATATGATACTCTTTTCATTCCTATCCAAATAGACTTTCTTAAAGCTTCTCTCAACAAGTATCCATAGGATAGGCAGGCCACCACAATCCTTAGTATGCCCTCTGAAAAGAAAGAAATATCCCTTGCTATTTTAAATAATAAACCCCCTCCTTTCTATATCTCTTTGAGGATGGAAGGTTAGGTAGTCCAAAATTGTATGATTGACTTAGGAGGATCAACTACAGTTATGCCTAAAGTAGTATATGAAGAGATGTGTATGGAGTATACCTGATCCTGCCTTGGAGTACTGCAATTGGATGGAACACCTATGAAAACAATGGGAGTAATAAAGGATATTTTAATGAGGCTACATAGAGCCCCTAAGGTGACTATAGTACAAGAAATAGTAGTGATTTATCTAGAGCCCTACTTTAACTTATGCCTTTCAAGAGATTTCACTGCAAAGTTAGGTGGATGCATGTATATGGATTATTCCAGCATGATTATTTCCTTCAAAGGAAAGAGGATAAGGATAACACTTGAAAAGCATGTGCCTTACCACATAGAAAAAATTGAAGAAGACATGTACAATCTCACCCCTATTGAAGAATTTGAAATTATGGATAAGTTTGAAGAGTTGGAAATAGCAGAGAAATTGTCTTTTAGTGAGGATTACAGTCAGTTTGGGATAGGTATCGGCACATATAGTATTTTTGCATAATCACAAAAGAAAGTTCTTGCTATATCTAATCAGTATCTAAGAGAAACAGAAGTATAGACCATGCACTTTTATGGTGCCAGACGTAGAAATGGTGTTGGTGCTAGTGTGGTATTACAGTCCCAATCAGAAGGGACAAAGAGTTTTACCTACAGATTAACATGGTCATGCACCAATAACGTTGTAGAATATGAGTCTCTATACCTTGGATTGATGCAAGCTGAAAATATGGGTATTAAAATCTTGAACATATATGGTGACTTTGATTTAATCGTCCATCAGGTAAGAGAAAGGTGCAGTAGTAAGCATCATTACCTAAAAGTATACAAAAATAGGGTATGGGATCTAATGAAATCCTTTGATGCCATAAACATAAACTTTTTTCCCAAAGAAAATAATAATTTTACATATTCCTTAGTAGCAAGGGGAGCTAACTCCAACCCTTCTACAGACATAGGAGTCAAGAAATACAAGGGGATAAAAATTATTTTTAGGCCTACAATTCCAGATAAGCAGATTTTTTGGTAGGTCTTTTAAAGTGATGAACAAAACAATAATTTTCTTGTAAGAGAATCCTGTCTCTCTACTATCCAAGAGGAAAATCCATAGGAAATTGATCAATAGGATGTCATTCAACTTAAAAACAATCACATACCTAGATGTTTGGTTACTCTAGAGAGCATGTTTGACAATGAAGATAGGAAAAGATCAGATCCATGGAAGTCAATGAGAAAATTTATAAATAAGTTGAAGTTGGAACTGAAAAGAAGCTCAAGGTTGGAATTTGATGTTCACCAGAGGAAGAAGATGATATCAAGGCTTTATGCCTAAAGTACCAAGACATTATAGTTTGGTCATATGAAGACCTCAATGTATATGACAAAAGGGTTATGCAACACACCATTGAGCTATATCCCAATGCAAATCCTTTTAGGTAGAAGCAAAGGCCTATAAATCCTAAATCCATAATGAGAGAAGAGATCTTAAAGTTACTAAAGGCTACGATCATATATCCAATAAAATATTCAACCTGGGTAGCCAACTTGGTACTTGTGAGGAAAAATAATGGTGATATTTGCTTGTGTAGATTTCAAAAATCTTAACCAAGCATCTCTTAAGGATCACTACCCCCTTCCAAATATTTATCAAATCTTACAGATAGTGGCAGGGGTAGAAATATTCTCACTACTATATGGCTTCTATGAATATAACCAAAATTGGGTGAAGAATGAAGATCAGTATAAAATAGCATTCACCACAAAATGAGGCACATTTGCCTACCAGAGAATGCCTTTTGGGCTGTCCAATGTGGGAGCCACATTTCAAAGATACATGGACTATGCCTTTGGGGAACTAATTGATAAGGGCATTCTGATATATTTGGATGACATGACTATTTTTTCCCACAACAAGCATGACCACTTAGCACACCTAGAACAAGTCTTCCATAAGTGCAGAGAATTTGGCATCTCCCTCAATCCTAAGAAGTCTTGCAGTTCATGAGGGAAATTTTCTAGGTCATGTAGTCTCAAAAGAAGGTATGGCCATTGATCCAGACAGAATCAAATCCATTCTTGCTCTTCCACTACCTGTGAATAAGAAATATTGTAGTCTTTCTTTGGTCAAATAATTTATGTTAGAAAATTCATCTATGACTTTGCTCAGAAGGTGAGGCCTATATCTAAACTACTGAAGAAAAATGCAAAGTTCAAATGGACTGAGGTAAGAAATTAAACCTTTAAAATAATCAAGTAGTCCATTGCCATAGATCCAGTGGTAGTAAATCTAGATTTTAGTAAGGATTTTATTATTTATGCTTATGGAGCTAAGGAAAGTTATGCCTCAGTACTCACCCAAAATAATGATCAAGGCGAAGAGCACCCCATATTCTTTTGGAGCCATACTCTCCATGATTTCCATTTTAAGTATAATTTTATTAAGAAACAAGTATTTACTATGATGAAGTTATTGAAGAAATTTAGGCAGTATTTGGTTCAAATCAAGACCCTGGTTTATGTTGTTCATTCGAATGTAAGAATATTTATTCTACAAGATGAACTAGGATATAAGAGAGCTGGTTGGATCACCAAGATCCAGGAATATGATGTGGAGATCCATCCCACCAAGTTGGTGAGAGGTAGGGTCCTATGCCAATGTCTAACAGATTTAGCAGTATCATTTGAAATGACATATTTTTAGGCAACAGGAGATGATCAGACTGAAGAAATACAGTCAGGTGACTCTAATTGGGTAGATCAGATGATCAAGTACTTTCAAACTGGGGTATGCTCTCTTGATATTAATGCATCATAGAGAAGAAGATATATACTTCAGGCTTTGAAGTGTGTCTTATTTCTAGAAGTTCTATACAAAAGGAACTTTGATGGATTTCTCCTTAAATGCTTAAAATATGATCAACAATAAAAGGTCATAGAGGAGTTCCATGGAGGACCATCTAGAGGATATTTCTCAGGAAGAGTTACAGCTTTGAAAATCATTAGAGTAGGCTATTATTGGTCTACTATATTTTTTGACACCTTCAAATTTACTAGAGCCTGTGACAAATGCCAATGACATGTAGGGAGGACAAGGAATGCTTCATTCCCCCTTAAGCCAATACAAGTGGAAGAGCCCTTTAAGCAATGGGGGCTCAACTTTATAAGGGTTATAAACCCTCATTCTTCATATGAGCACAAGTACATTCTAACTGCTACATACTACCTCACCAAATGGGTAGAAGCTATTCCTACCAAGAAATCAGACCAGGAAGTGGTGATCAATTTCATGGAAATCTTGATTTTGAGGTTTGGTGTTTCGAAAGCCTTGGTGAGTCACAATGGACCATCATTTATATGAAGAACATGAACTTATACTGAGAGGGGGGGTGAACAGTATAAGTCTTAACCATTTAATAATTTTAATTTCAGATAGCAGTGGCATCAACACAACATTAAACAAGACAGAAAACATCACACATTGAAGACTCATTTTTAACGTGGTTCACCTAGAATGGTTGGGCTACGTCCACAAAACTTTTCTCTAAAATATTATCTCAAATTCTTTGGGAAACCTTCCCAATTACAAAGTTTATGAGCCTCGGCTCAAAGGAGATACCTTCCCCTAACTCTGCTCTGATTGGTGATCCTCTAGAAGACCTCTGCCTCAGCTGCCCTTAGCAAATGGAACTCTATCCACAGAAGACACCTGTCTTCCCTGCTCTGGTTGGAGACCTCTGTCCTCAACTCTATCACCTCAAAGCTGGTCCTCGAATCTGCACTAAACACAGTCCTTCGTTCTGGCACAAATGTCTTTGTCCTCTTTTTTTGGTCTGCACAAAAACACAGTCCTTCGCTCTTTTTGCGCAATCACAGCTGCACTTGATCAATCTTCGACCTTTGCACCTCTGCGCAATTACAGCCGCATAGTCTTCGTGCACTCTGCTCCCTTGCGATCTCTCTCACTTGGAAGATTCGACAGAATGCACTCTGCTCTCGACGATCGAACTTCTTCTCTTCGCACAGTCTACGAACGCCGCTCTTCGAACGCACACTTCGATCGATATCTTTTCTCTCCAAGTAGCCCTACTTTTATACTAAAACTTTCAAGATCAAAACCTTGATCTTAGTCGGCTGCTACCCTTAACTTCATCGGCTACAAAACCCTAAACTGCGTCGGCTCAAATTCAACTCTGTCGGCTTCAACCGCCTCTGTGGTTCTGTAGCTTTTCTCATGAAACTACAACATGTCATGATATCATGACACCTTTACAACCGAACACTATCTTATGGCTTTTGTCATGATATCGTGACACTTTTACTTTTGACGTCATCTTCTCTTGTCATGAAATCATGACCCTTCTGACTTCATGGCCTTCTTCTCTACTTTTGTCATGAAATTGTGACACTACTGCCTCTTCTGACGTCATCTTCACTCCTGTCATGAAATCATGACCCTTCTCGCTTTCTCAACCTTTTCTCGGCTTGCACTAGAAAAAATAGAACATGTCACGAAAATCATGACACT
Organism: Wollemia nobilis; assembly: GCA_028583015.1. Classification (NCBI taxonomy): domain Eukaryota; kingdom Viridiplantae; phylum Streptophyta; class Pinopsida; order Araucariales; family Araucariaceae; genus Wollemia; species Wollemia nobilis. The sequence continues at coordinate 5,573,096 of JAQPPZ010001031.1, read as the reverse complement.
TTCGTTGCCTTGAGCTTCTCTCTGCCTTACTCCCATGAAACTGGAACATGTCATGAAATCATGACGCTTTTGTCTTCATAGCCTTCCTTTACTTTTTGCATGAAATCATGACACTTCTCCTATAGAAGACCTGCTTCCAGTTTCTGTCATGAAATCATGACACTTTCTCCATCCGTACGCTTTTCTTTCATCCTATCATGAAATCGTGACGCTTTCAGCTTCTGAACGCTTTCTTTGTAGCCTATCGTGAAATCATGACGCTTCTCATTTCAGACTCTTCCCTTTGCTGCATGTCATGAAATCGTGACAGTTCTCACTTTGAGCTTTTTAGCATGTCACAAAATCATGATAGTTCTCACTTTGAACTCTTCAGCATGTCACGAAATCGTGACACCTTTCGAGTAACTTTCTCTCTTTGAACTTGTCATGAAATCGGAGTGGTTCACACTGTGGACTCTCTTTTAGATTATGTAGAAATCATGACATTTTCCTTTACGGATCTCTCTTCATCATGTCATGAAATCGTGACACTTTTTGGTCCGTACAATCTTCTTTGCAATATGTCATGAAATCGTGACACTTTTCCTTTTTTGCCTTCTTGCACTTTTCGAGTCACGAAAATGCGACATGTCATGAAATCGTGACACTTTCCACCTTGCTCTCCTTCTCTGCCAACATGTCATGAAATCGTGACAGTTTTCCCTGCTTCTTCTCTCTCTTCCAACATGTCACGAAATCATGACAGTTTTGCTAACACTTTCTCTCTCCTCTAAAATGTCACGAAATCATGACAGTTTTTCTAGCTTGCTGCATACTTTTTCTAACTTGTCTTTTTTCTTTGATCTTTTGCAAATGGGCTACTATGATCTTCTTGGAAACCCACTGTCCATGCTCTGAATAATCTGACATTAAATCAAATTCCTTCAAGAGCTTCTTGACATCAATGACAACTTCTACACTTGAGCAAAGGCAATGTACCCAAGGTACCCAAAATTGCCAACAATCTCCCCCTTTGTCATTGATGGCAAACCTTTACTGAAAACACATCTCAAGAGCCAAAACTGAAACCAGCTGTGCTAACAACTGAGAATCTACCTTTGAAGATTTGCTCCCCTTGACTTGAAGCTCTTCTCTTCACTTGAAGCTCTCCCCCTTACTCATATCTCTCCCCCTTTGTCATCAATGGCAAAGGGTCACCTTTGGGGCTCGGGACTAAGAAAGAGCCTCTTAGCTTGGTCCCTCCCCCACCTCCTGATGAGGTGATTAATTCTGGGGTGGGAGAACAACTCCCAATTTCTCCCTTAAATACTCAAACGTATCTCTTGGAAGAGGTTTGGTGAAGATATCGGCAATCTGCTCTTTAGTAGACACATACTCTAGCTTGACCTGCTTGTCTTGCACTTTCTCCCTTAGAAAATGATATTTGATGGAAATGTGCTTCGTCCTTGAGTGCATTACCAGATTTTTGGAAATACTTATGGCACTTGTATTATCACAAAGAATGGAGATGGGTTGTTCATGCTTGACTTTGAAATCCTCCAAGGTGGTTTTCATCCATAAAACCTGTGTGCACCCAGCCACTGTTGCTATGTATTCAGCCTCTGCTGTAGATAAGGAAACTGAAGGTTGTTTCTTACTTAGCCAAGAGACCAAACTCTTTCCCAGAAAGAATGCTCCACCACTAGTGCTTTTCCTATCATCAATACTGCCTGCCCAATCTGCATCTGTATAAGCTGTGAGGGTGAAATCATCACCTTTGGGATACCAAAGCCCAAAGTCCATAGTGCCCTTCAAATATCTGAATATCCTCTTAACTGCTATAACATGAGATTCTTTTGGAGCTGCCTAAAATCTTGCTACTAACCCAACGGCCTGCATGATATCTGGTCTGGTAGCTGTACTGTATAGTAAACTGCCAATCATAGATCTGTACAACCTCTGATCTGCCGCTGGAGATTCATCATCTTTACTCAGATTGCACCCTGTAATCATTGGAGTACACACGGGTTTGTTGTCCATCATCCCAAATTTCTTCAACATTTCTTTGATATACTTTCCCTGAGAGAGAAATATACCATTTTTTGATTGCGCAATCTGAAGACCTAAAAAGAATGACAACTCTCCAATCATAGACATCTCGAATTCCTTCTGCATGGTGTTAGCAAAAACTTTGCACATCTGAGTATTATTTCCCCCAAAAATAATATCATCAACATAGACAACTATAATCAACATATCATCATCTTCATTCTTAATATACAAGTTGCTATCTGCCATGCCTTTCCTGAAGCCTTGCTCATGAAGATACCCATCAAGTCTTGAGTACCAAGCCCTGGGTGCTTGCTTTAACCCATACAAAGCCTTTTTTAGTTTACACACATAGTCTGACTGTTCTGAGAGAGACACTCCTTCTGGCTGTTCTATGTAGACTTCTTCTACCAACACCCCATTTAGAAAAGCCGACTTTACATCCATTTGATATACCTTGAATGATTTGAAGCTTGAAAGGGCCAAAAACATTCTGATAGCTTCAAGACGAGCAACAGGCGCAAACGTCTCTTCGAAATCAATACCTTCTACTTGAGCATAACCTTTACAGACTAACCTAGCTTTGTTTCTGACAATCTTTCCATCCTCATTGAGTTTATTTCTGAATATCCATTTTGTGCCAATGACATTCTTGTCCTTAGGTCTTGGAACCAAATCCCAGGTTTCACTTTTCTCTATTTGATTTAGCTCTTCATCCATTGCTTTTACCCAAAACTTATCTGTACATGCTTCACTGAAATATTTTGGCTCAATCTGAGATAACAATGAAACATTCGCAGAATCATGTGAAGGAATGACTCTTCTTCTTGTTTGCCTGCTATTTGGATCACCAATGATCAAGTCTTTGGGATGATGTTTCTGAACATACCGTGAAGGAGTTTTGGGAAGCAGTTGTTGTCTTTCCTCTTCTTCATCTGAAACCTCTCTGAATTCTTCTTGACAGATTTCATCACTGAGTTCCTTGACTGGTTCTCTTATCCCTGTCTTTTCATCTATTGTTACATTTATGCTTTCTACAACTGTATGAGTTCTTTTGTTGAAGCATCTGTAGGCCTTGCTTCTGTTGGAATATCCAAGAAAAATTCCCTCATCACACCTAGGATCAAACTTACCCAAATTCTGATCTTCCCTTCTGATGAAGCACTTACTCCCGAACACTTTGAAGTATTTTACTGTAGCTGGTCTTCCTTTCCACAACTCATAAGGAGTTTTATGATGATTGACTCTGAGTTGAGCCCTGGTGATGATGTAAACTATTGTACTGACTGCTTCTCTCCAAAAGCCATCTAAAAGTTTTGACTCATTTAACATTGCTCTAGCCATATTTTCAAGAGTTCTATTTTTCCTTTCAACTACTCCATTTTGTTGAGGAGTTCTTGCTGCTTGAATATTCTCTTTTGATTTCGTGTTGCTCATAGTATTCCACAAATTCATTTGAAGTGAACTCTCCTCCTCTATCTGATCTTAAGCATTTGATTCTCTTGTGAGTCTCATTTTCAATCATTTCTTTAAAAGCTTTAAATTTTTCAAAAGCTTCAGATTTTTCTTTGAGAAAAGTAACCCAAGTCATTCTAGAATAATCATCTATAAACAACATGAAGTAGCTTTCTCCCCTGAATGCTCTAAGTTCTGGTAGGGCCACACAAATCAGTATGAATAAGATCCAATGGATTTGAAGAAGTATACCCTTTTGATTTAAAACTGGTTCTGGTCTATTTTCCATGTTGACAAGGACCGCAAATGATGTTATGGGGCCTTTTTATTTTGGGCAAGTCTCTAACTGCTTCCTTGTTACTAATATTGACAAGATTATCAAAGCTCAAATGCCCCAATATTTTATGCCATAACCAACTCTCATCTTCTTGAGTTAGAAAACACTTTTCCCTTTTTATCTCACTTAGCATGTAAAGATTGTTTGGAGTCCTTGTAGCACTAGCAATGAGTTTTCCATTTTTTTCTTTACTTATCTCACATCTATCTGAAAAGAAAGATACTATGTGCCCTTGATCACAAAGTTGACTCACACTAAGAAGATTATGTCTTAGACCTTCTACATAGAGCACATTTTCTATTTTGGATTTCCCATCCAAACTAAGAGTCCCTTTACCACAGATTTTAGCGGACTCGTTATCTCCAAAACTGATTGTTCCTCTGTTTGTTTTTTTTAAGACCAAAAACTTTTCCTTTTCACGAGTCATATGTTTTGAACAACCACTATCAAGATACCATTTTTCTACTTTGTCTTGAGCATGAAAAGCAGTTTGAACTATCATTGACTTAGATTTGATCTCATTCCTCTTTTTAGTGAACTCAAGGCTAAATCTATCCAAACTGCACATCCTTGCTATATGCCCAAAATTCTTGCACTTGTAACACATGATATTTTTATTCATAAGAGGTGCAAACGAGTTAACATTTTCCTTACTATGGCTATTCAGAGACTTATTGCAATGCATAGCTATGTGACCAAATTTCTTACAGGAAAAACAATAGCCATGGAAGGTATTATGTAACCTGTTTTGATGCCTTGGATGATTGTTCTTCTTGTGATCAACTGGAATCCACTGCTCTTCAGGATGAAGCTTGACCTTGCTCGTAGACCCTATTTCATGAATGGTGATACCATCCTTCTTTTGCTTTTCACACGGAGTATTCTATCTGAGAGTCAACTGTTCCAACTTCACTCTAAGAGACATAATCTCTTCTTCTAGTTTCTCACAATCAGCTTCCTTTCCTTTTAGAGCCTCTGTCAGAACCTGTTCAACCTTCTTCCCTTCTTCAGCTAGAATTTTGAAGTCTATAACACTTTGAGACAATTCTGATCTTGCTATCTCTTCTTCCTGACATTGATGCTTGAGAACAGAATTCTCTTCCCTAAATTTCTCAAGCTTTCTCAAAGCCAAGAGGAATTCATCTTTGAGATCGAACTCAACCTCTTCATTTCTTTCTGAAACTGTATGTTCCTCTGATAGATCCTTCTCCAAGCTGTTAGGCTCTTTCTGGAGTGACCCGCTCTGATACCAATTGAAGAACATGAACTTATACTGAGAGGGGGGGGTGAACAGTATAAGTCTTAACCATTTAATAATTTTAATTTCAGATAGCAGTGGCATCAACACAACATTAAACAAGATAAAAAACATCACACATTGAAGACTCATTTTTAACGTGGTTCACCCAGAATGGTTGGGCTACGTCCACAAAACTTTTCTCTAAAATATTATCTCAAATTCTTTGGGAAACCTTCCCAATTACAAAGTTTATGAGCCTCGACTCAAAGGAGATACCTTCCCCTAACTCTGCTCTGACTGGTGATCCTCTAGAAGACCTCTGCCTCAGCTGCCCTTAGCAAATGGAACTCTATCCATAGAAGACACCTGTCTTCCCTGCTCTAGCTGGAGACCTCTGTCCTCAACTCTATCACCTCAAAGCTGGTCCTCGAATCTACACCAAACACAGTCCTTCGTTCTGGCACAAATGTCTTTGTCCTCTTTTTTTGGTCTACACAAAAACATAGTCCTTCGCTCTTTTTGTGCAATCACAGCTGCACTTGATCAATCTTTGACCTTTGCACCTCTACACAATTATAGCCACATAGTCTTCGTGCACTCTGCTCCCTTGCGATCTCTCTCACTTGGAAGATTCGACAGAATGCACTCTGCTCTCGACGATCGAACTTCTTCTCTTCGCATAGTCTGCGAACGCCGCTCTTTGAACGCACACTTCGATCGATATCATTTTCTCTCCAAGCAGCCCTACTTTTATACTAAAACTTTCAAGATCAAAACCTTGATCTTAGTCGGCTGCTACCCTTAACTTCGTCGGCTCAAAACCTTAAACTGCATCGGCTCAAATTTAACTCTGTCGGCTTCAACCGCCTCGTGGTTCTGTAGCTTTTCTCGTGAAACTACAACATGTCATGATATCATGACACCTTTGCAACCGAACACTATCTTATGGCTTTTGTCATGATATCATGACACTTTCTACTTCTGCTGACGTCATCTTCTCTTCGTCATGAAATCATGACCCTTCTGACTTCATGGCCTTCTTCTCTCTTTTGTCACAAAATCATGACACTACTGCCTTTGTTGATGTCATCTTCACTCCTATCATGAAATCGTGACCCTTCTCGCTTTCTCAACCTTTTCTCAGCATGCACTAGTGAAAACAGAAACATGTCATGAAATCATGACACTTTCGTTGCCTTGAGCTTCTCTCTGCCTTACTCCCAGAAACTGGAACATGTCATGAAATCATGACGCTTTTGTCTTCATAGCCTTCCTTTCTGCTTCTGTTGCGAAATCATGACACTTCTCCTATAGAAGACCTGCTTCTAGTTTCTGTCATGAAATCATGACACTTTCTCCATCCGTACGCTTTTCTTTCATCCTGTCACGAAATCGTGACGCTTTCACTTGTATGCTTTCTTTGTAGCCCGTCATGAAATCATGACGCTTCTCATTTCAGACTCTTCCCTTTGCTGCATGTCATGAAATCGTGATAGTTCTCACTTTGAGCTTTTTAGCATGTCATAAAATCGTGACTGTTCTCACTTTGAACTCTTCAGCATGTCACAAAATCATGACACCTTTCGAGTAACTTTCTCTCTTTGAACTTGTCATGAAATCATGACAGTTCACACTGTGGACTCTCTTTTCAGCATTATGTCATGAAATCATGATATTTTTCCTTTTGGACTCTCTCTCCTGCAACATGTCATGAAATCGTGACACTTTTCGTTCCGTACAATCTTCTTTGCAATATGTCATGAAATCGTGACACTTTTCCTTTTCTGCCTTCCTGCACTTTTCGAGTCACGAAAATGCGACATGTCATGAAATCGTGACACTTTCCACCTTGCTCTCCTTCTCTGCCAACATGTCACGAAATCGTGACAGTTTTGCCAGCTTCTTCTCTCTCTTCCAACATGTCACGAAATCGTGACAGTTTTGCCAGCACTTTCTCTCTCCTCTAACATGTCGCGAAATCGCGACAGTTTTTCCAGCCTGCTGCATACTTTTTCTAACTTGTCTTTTTTCTTTGATCTTTTGCAAATGGGCTACTATGATCTTCTTGGAAACCCACTGTCCATGCTCTGAATAATCTGACATTAAATCAAATTCCTTCAAGAGCTTCTTGACATCAATGACAACTTCTACACTTGAGCAAAGGCAATGTACCCAAGGTACCCAAAATTGCCAACATTATAGGGGCCAAATACATTGATTTTACCAGTAAATATGGCATCACCATTAATAATACTTCAAACTATTACCCTCAAGGGAATGGTCTTGCATAGTCTACCAACAAAAACCTGATAAGGATTTTGAGGAGATCACTAGAGGGAAATAAAAGAAGTTGGCACCTAATACTTGTTGAGTGAATATTTTGCCCTGTAACAAAATGATCACGCAACTAGAGTCTCAGACATGAAACTCTTTCTTGCAAAGAAAATTTTTTATTTTTTTATTTCTCCAAGGTTCTGGTGGAACAAACATTCATATGCATATAACCAATTAAGAATTAACGCAAATAAATGAATGTATACTAGAATAACTTAACCCTGCAAGTAACTGTTAACAAGGGGCCTTTAATGATTCAAAGAATAACTTTGCAACCGTAATCTATTAAATTAATCAACCACGTAAAATATTTTCTTACTGTTCCTGAGAATAATGAAATCTACCCTAAAATACGCTAGTGACCTCTTTTATTTTTCGGCTTAAAAAGATTTCAAATGAGAAAATGCGTGGTATACACCACTTCATTTTAAGCTTCGTGCCTTTAACATGAGGTTCATTTTAATAGTTAACGGGTTCGTTTTATCTTTTATTTAACACGGTTTTGCTACTTCTATGTTAGCCTTTAGTGTTAGTAAAATTAGCAAAGTATTCTGGAATGTACCAGAATCTAACATGCAGATTTTCAAATAAGATTAAAAACTAAAGCAGAAAGATTCTTTATGAGAATCAGCTGGAAAAACTAAAATAGGACATTAATTTGGTTAGCAATCTCCTCCCTGCAAAACCCCAAGTTATGAGATGAAACTCTAAAACAACCTGACCTAACAGACCTGCAATAAAACACAGTCGAATCAGATTAGATGCAAGACTCTAAGGAAATAAATAATTGTAGCATTCTATCATTCACCTATCGTAACCCACATTATGGTGTAAACGAATAGATACAAGAAATAATAATGCAAGGGAAAGATCTACAGAGATAACAGTAGTCTTAGCCTTCAATCTCCTTTTGGTTTCACACACAAAAGTTACTCCTGCCAAATAAACTCCTTTTTAATTAAAAAAGATAATGCTTTTCTTCTTACAATTTCCAGCTGATTCTCATAAAGAATCTTTCTTCTTTAGTTTCTAATCTTATTTGAAAATCTGCATGTTAGATTCTGGTACATTCCAGAATACTTTGCTAATTTTACTAACACCAAAGGCTAACATAGAAGTAGCAAAACAATGTTAAATAAAAGATAAAACGAACCTGTTAACTATTAAAATGAACCTCATGTTAAAGGCACGGAGCTTAAAATGAAGTGGTGTATACCACGCATTTTCTCATTTGAAATCTTTTTAATCCAAAAAATAAAAGAGGTCACTAGCGTATTTTAGGGTAGATTTCATTATTCTCAGGAACAATAAGAAAATATTTTATGTGGTTGATTAATTTAATAGATTACGGTTGCAAAGTTATTCTTTGAATCATTAAAGGCCCCTTGTTAACAGTTACTTGCAGGGTTAAGTTATTCTAGTATACATTCATTTATTTGCGTTAATTCTTAACTGGTTATATGCATATGAATGTTTGTTCCACCAGAACCTTGGAGAAATAAAAAAATAACAAATTTTCTTTGCAAGAAAGAGTTTCATGTCTGAGACTCTAGTTGCGTGATCATTTTGTTACAGGGCAAAATATTCACTCAACATTTTGGCGCTAGGAGGGCCTGAACCGGTTTATTTCAGATTGATTTAAATGCTATAGGGATTTAAATTTTGAATATTTTCATGCCCTATTGGTTATTATCTTTAAACCTCTTTTAACAATACAACATTGTACTGTTAAAATGAGGACATGAATTGCTATGCATTGTTCTAACGCTTTGATTGTTCATACAGGAATAATGTGATTTAATTTAATTTAAAAAAAAAAAAATTATTAAAGTTATATTCTTTAAGATTCACTAATGGCTATGTTTTCACCGTGGATGATAGGTAGCCCATTGAACATACCAGGAGTTCAACATTATTTGCCCATTTGGTTTTGAGAGATGTCTTCCTCGATTTTTGTCTAACGGGACAAATACTGCAGGAGAACACATTCAAGCATTCAAATTTGTTGTGAATCACTTAACAATTTGGCATGATGATGTTTTTTGTAAAATGTTCCCTTACACCTTGGACAAAGTGGCATATGATTGGTTTACAAGTCTGCCCTTAGGGTCTATCATTTCTTGGGCTTAGCTAGAGGCAGCATTTCTTAATCAATTCAACAAAAAGCAAGTTGACCCAATCCGCATGTATGAGCAGTTTTTCACTATTAAAAAAGGACCAAGTGAAAATGTGAAGTCATTTTCTGAAAGATTCTTTGGATTATATGCTCAATTAGTGACATTTTATGCTCTTCAAGAAGAAGTGGCTCTCCAAATATATGTAAATGCTCTTGACCCACTCATTTCCACATATTTGCGAGGGATGCCTCTAATCACATCTTTGTCACAAGCCTATACTCAAGCAATGGCAATTGAGCAACAATTGAGTTGCCAAAATTATGGTGTGGGTTTTGGATCGTATAATATTCAAGCATTTAATACATCCTTTACCTATCCAATGATTTATCCACCTCAACCAAATTCAAGTGTAAATCAATTTTAGAATCAACAATCATTCCCAAGCTTCAATCAATTTCAAAATCCTCAACCTACTATGCAAGATCAACCATATTTCTTAAGTATGAATCAACTTCAAAATACTCATCTTGATTCAAAGGATATTTCTAAAATCAATTTTAATGATTTTCATAAGAATATGATTTTAGGCAAGGGAGGAGTACTAGATCCAACTAGTATTGAAACATGTGACAAATTGGAAACCCTTGACTCACCAAAAGATGAATTCTATGAGGATGAATCTGTTTTGGATGACATTGTTGAAAATGATGGCCAAGAAAATTCACACCTTCCAAATCATGTTAAACGTGAATCATGGGTTACACATGTGGATTATGATAGCCTTATCAATTTGAATACAAGCAATAACCCAATTTTGGAAGTAATTGAACCATCTAAGGAAGGTGAAGATAAATTTGATGAGAAATATGTTGATGAATTAAAATATGAAGAAGAAATAGTTGAGCATCACAATTTGATTTTGAAATATGATCATTATGATTCTTGGGAAGAGTATGCTCACTCCAAACCTTCTGATGAATTTTGTGTGCCTATTGATATGCAGGATGATACAATTGCCCTTTCACATGAGGATATTACAAGTCCTGTACAATCTGAGAATGTTTTGGAAGAAGGGTTGGAATCTCATCAAAGGTTGGAGAAGGATATTGATTTTACTACCATGGATGAAGAAGGAGAATCAATTGTTTTTGTTCCCCTTGGGGGGCAAGAAATCGAAAATCTTGATCCACCCATTGTTTCTACAATGTCTATGCCATTTCAAAATGATGAAATTACAAAGCCTAAGTGGTGTGGGTTTGATATTATTGATGATCCTAATGAAAATATGAATTTTGAGGCAACTCAAGCCATTGATCATGGAAAGGTGTCATGTGACACATATATTGAAAAATTAGGCTCTTGTTTTGAAAAATATGGATGCATGTTTGATTGGGTGCCTAACTTTGGTGTTTTTGAACAGGTATTGGATGATGAAGAAGACAATGAAGAAAAAGAAAAATCTACTAACACTCATCAAGTTGTGATAAAATCTAATCATGATGGGTTGAGTATGGGTGACAAGGTGAAATCTTTACCTTTGGTAGTAGCCACAAAAATTTTAAGTGATGGGTTACATGATGTCCCTTTGGATGCTAATGTCATTGATGATGAAATGTCAAATATTGGTGATGTTTGCCAAGCTTTGATTGATTTTGATGGTTTTAAAATCTCAAAAAATAATTTGAATTCAAGACTTTTAGAAATAGGCTCTTGTTTGCAATATCTCACATTTGAAAAGGAAAGCCTACTTCTAAATCATGAATGGAATGATAAAGTTTACATTTTAAAGAATAGACATGATAAAATTGAAAATCATTTATTGTCTAATCATTTTAGTAATTTGATGCTAACCTATGGGAGTATTATTGGAACTAAATCAAATTGGTATGGTGAGCATGGCAAGTTGAAATTTGTTGCATTGCTTGGTTTGATCTTATTGTTGTTGGATTCCTACAACATTTGGCATGTGTGTTGTGACATATGTCTTTTGAAATGTTCTAATCATGTTTGGGATTCAAGAAAGTAATAGTCCAAGCTTTGCATCATCTTGTACTATATTGTATATAGATTTTGGTTTTGGTTTTCGTTTGTGTTTTCAAATTTTCATTTTTGGGATTGCAGTTTGGTTTTGGATTGAATAAGTTTTAATTTAAAGTTGTGTGTTTATTTGACATGTTTTGTTTGTCTATAAAAAATAAAAAAAATGATGAAAAATTTGCCTTGAGATGCTAACTTATGTTCTAGATCAGGAGAATATGAAACATTGGAATTGTGTTGTAGAAAGCTCCACAAGTAACACAAACATTTAAATATTATCGTTTGGATCTTGTGATGCATGAAGTTGTCAGTTTTGCACATTATGGTAAAATAGATGATATATTCCAAAAGAAGCAGTGCATTCATATCTTATGTCATATTCCACATTGCATATACATGTCATCTCAGTTACATTTTCATTCCATGGGCAATTATTGAGAAGGTGTTGAATCCTCTTAGGATTATTACATAACATATATTAAAAATATCCTAAGGTTGGGAACTGCTGCCCAAGCTATCTTGAACCAAGCACATTCCATGCACATTAAAAAGAATCTTGAGCAAAATGGTCAAAACCATACTTGGATGAAAAGGTGAGGTGAAAAGAATATTTCATGTCTATCCTATCATGTAACATAATCCTTAAAACAGTGGTTTTTACCATTTCCATCAAGCTTAAAGCCTAAAACCAGAGTAGTAAGGATAGGTTTAAATCCTCATTGAACTTAGGTTGAGGATCCAACTCCCCAAATCTCTGGTTTGACCTACATGGAGTAGTAAGGATAGGACTTAATTCTCATCTCGTTTAGGTTTAGAATCTAATTCCCCAAGGCTTCCATTTTTCCCATTTCATCATAAGGCTTGGATTGGAAGGATCGTACTACATGTCCTCTACAAAGGATGGGTAGTCATCCCAAAGGTCCAAGCAATAAAAGTAAAACTAATTTTTTCCATTTCATCTCAATCTTGGATTGGAAGGATTGTACTACGTGTCCTCTGCAAAGGATGGGTAGTCATCCCCAAGGTCTAAGAGATAAAAGATAATATTCTCCATTTCATCTTAATATTGGATTGGAGGGATCGTACTACATGTCCCTGGAAAGGATGGGTAGTCATCCCAAAGGTCCAAAGAAAAAAGAGAGAGAAAAGAATGAATGAAAGCCAATTCATGGATTATGAGGTTAAGTATGCTCATGCGTGGCAACATGTCTTGCCTAATAGCAAGACCACTGATTGCTCATATGGATAGACTAGCCTGACCATTTCATCCATAACAGGTTAAATCATTTTGTTCAAGATGAGGTAATGAACTCCAAATCAGAATAGTAAGGATAGGGTTAAATTCCCATCTCGCTTAGGTTGGGAATCCTATTCCCCAAAGTTCCGATTTCACTTACACTTGCACATGGGTTCAAGATGGTAGTGACACATAACCAACTTTGGGATCTAGTAAAATTAATTTAGTATACATATATTTTGTCCTAAGAAGGTTTGACATCTTTAATATGTTTTTTCGTGATATAAGAAGGTTTGAGCATTTATAAAGCAGGTTGTTACATCTCTAGCATCTTCATCATGCATCAAATCCTGCACAAATCATTCATAGCCTTGCATACAAATCATAAGTGAAACTGACAATGGAATGTTAAACAAGTTCAAATGATAGGGAATGAAACACATTGCACACACCGAGCTGATACTAAATGATTCTGATGTTTCATGTATTTCTGATCTATTGGTATTTTTTTATCTTTGATGTGCTGACGCCTGTATCTAAGCTTATATATTTCAGGTTGGGTTCTCACCAAAATGATCAGAAGCATTTGACAGCAGAGTCGGCATTTGTTGTGGCTGATCCACAACACACCCAAAAATTGGGGACCCACATTTTTTGCATGCTTTCAAGGAAGATCTCAGTGACCCAGATGCTAAAAATCAAGAAAAAGGCAAAATTGCATGAAAATGAAAAAGTGTCGCGATATCGCGACATGTTGCTCCGTCGCGGCCGAAAATGAAAAAGTGTCGTGATATCGCGACATGTCGCTCCGTCACGGCCAAAAATGAAAAAACGTCGCGATATCGCGACATGTCGCTCCGTCGCGGCCTGAAATGAAAAAACGTCGCGATATCGCGACATGTCAAGCTTTCGCGGCCCAGGCAAGCAGGAAGAGGCATTGATCAAAAATTGTCGCGATTTCGCGATGTGTTGTGAAATCGCGGTCCAGAGAGGAGAGAGAAATATAGAATGGAAAATTATCGCGAAATCGTGACATGTCACAAAATCGTGGTCAAACCAGTCAAACAGGGCAAGGCACTAAAAGTGTCATGATTTCGCGACAGGAAGCAGCAAAGGGGCACGAAGCAGAAAAGCGTTGCGATTTCGTGACATGTTGCAGCAAAGTGGTATGGAACAAAGAAGCATAGCGATTTTGTGACAGGTTGCGGTCGAAGGTGTACCAAGTGAAAAACGTCACGATTTCACGACAGGTTGCGGTCGAAGGCGTACCAAGTGAAAAACATTACGATTTCACGACAGGTTGCAGTCGAAGGCGTACCAAGTGAAAAACGTCACGATTTCACGACAAGAAATAGCCAAGGCGTACGGAGATGAAAAGTGTCATGATTTCGTGACAGGTTGCATCCTCACAGCTCGAAACAAAAAAATGTCACGATTTCATGACAGGTTGCATTTGCAAGGCTGCTGGCAGGAAAACGTCGCGATATCGCGACATGTCACGTTTTCATGATGAAAGTAAGAGAGCAAAGCTGCATGCATAAAAACATCATGATTTACATGGGGCCATTATAGAACATGCAGAGGAAGCACAAAACACGTGGCATACAGGTGTCAGGGTTATAGAAGCGTTACATGTCAACAGAAAATATCGAACGTTTTGGCATCGAACATGAATTCAAAAGCAACAAAAATGCGAGAATACGAAACGATGCATTCTGGGAGGTGAAACGAAGTGACGCAAGGTGAAACAAAGAGCCATATCAGTTAGTATAAAATCAGAATATAGGGGTCAGAAATCACTGCAAGCAGGGTTGCAAAGTTGAGGGTGATTAGCCGTTTTGAGCCTGCTATGGAGTGCTTTTCTTCAACTTTTGCTGGTTTTGAGAAAAACCAGAGATTCTACTATTGTAACAGGATATATTTTTAATGCAGAATTGTTAATAAATTTGCATTTTATGGGCAAGAAAGAAGGAGAAATTTTTTGCATGCTTCATTTTAACTGTTCTATTTTTCTCCTTTCAGATTTCAGATTTGTAAATGAAATTCATGCCATTGTTTTGGGTTATTTCATGTGAATTTTTGCAATCTGGAAATTATTTTAAACCCTAGGAGCCAGCACCTAGTTTACTTTTATTGAGTTTGTTTTGCAGGTCAAATAGGCTAGGTTGCATGTACGAAACTCTCATATATTCGGTTTTGTCATAATAGGATAGCATCAGACAGAACGTGTTCAATTTTTAATTTTCTGCATTTCTTTTCATTTTATTTTATTTTTCCAGAAGGTTCAACTTAGTTAAAATGAACATTAAAAAATTACAAAATCTAAAAAAAAAGTAAAATAATGAACAATCACTAAAGCTTCATGGTAAAATAAACCAACATTGCCCCTTGTTTACAGTTACTTGCAATCACTAAGGTGTTCCAAGCATTTTAAATTGATTATTTTCATTTGAGATTACTAATACACAGTTGCAAATGCTAATACAACAGAGACCTTGGAGAAGTTGGTTGTTTAACTTCTTTGCAAGAGGGGATTTGGAACCCAAATCCTAAGGAAGAGTGTAATTTTACAAGTGTGTGAAAATACCACTCAACAATACTAGAGCAAGCTTTGTGGGTAGACAAAATTACTATTAATAAGTCCATAAAGACTTCTCCTTATGATTTGATGTCTAGCAAGGAGGTAGTGTTACCTGTCCATTTGGAAATTCTAGCACTCAAATTGATAAACACGAAAGAAGAACCAAAGGAAAATCTAGTGGAAACAAGGCCGACACACCTGTTACAGTTGGAGGAGAAAAGAACTCATGCCTATGAGGACTTTCAAAAGCATTCAGTGGACATCAAAGCATGGTTTCACAAGAAGGCAAGGTTCATAAAATTTGAGGTTGGAGACTCTGTACTCAGGTGGGATGTCAAAATATCTAAACTAGGAATTCATCAAAAGTTTTACTCCTTCTGGGATGGCCCTTTCAAGATAGTAGAGGTTATAGAGACCAATTTTTTCTAGCTTAAAGATCTAGAGGGAAAATTATAGTCAATTTCGGTTAATGGTTTTTATCTTAAACTCTATTTTGATTGAAATATAATCTCCTTGTAATATATATACATACTTTGTATCATATTCTTTCTTTTGCATTGTGTATCAAGTTTTGTTTTGATAGCATGTTGTATAAAAAAATAGAAAAGAAAAAATTTGCAAAATGAGCTAATTGTTCCCAAGGATGCAACAAGTTTTATTCCACACTCAAAGGCACTAAGAGGGAAGTGGAATGATGAGTGACCTCCAATCCGCATTCAAATGAACCATAGCACTAGTGGAATGATGTATGCATTATATTCCCTGCTTAAAAGGTCTAAGGTGGCAACGAAATAATGAAGGTTTCCAATCCACCGTTTTCAAGTCTACTTTTTGAGCAGAAAATTAATTTTGCATTCTACCACTTCATAAAAGCAAAAGCTTACAAATAAATCCTTAAATTTCCTATACCCGAAAAGGGAAAAGACAAAGTGACATCGTGAGGGTATGGAGCACATTTGAATTTTAGCCAATCAAAAATTAGAACACCACCTCCAATTCACCAAAGGTAATGAGTGTGATTTGAGAAGCGTGCCAACAAGCAATTTGTGTAGTAGCTGCATTAATTGCAAAGGACGTGCATGCATGAGAAATTAAAAATTCTGAAGTGCAAAAATCCATTCATTCGACAAAGAGTAGCGTTCACATAGCGAAAGAGATAAGACCGATATCCGAACACCTTCTATAAATTCCAAAGAGAATTTAAAAATTGTTCATGGAAAATGGCTCCAAATAAAGTGCTAACAGAAGTACATAAAATAGGAGTAGAGTTGGATGGCCATGTGGAATAGACCAGGCGGTTGGCAAACATAGTAATGACCCAAGTAAGGAGGACCTTCTTGAGAAGGAATTTTGAATTCAAATACTTTGAAGGGAGACCGATTCGACCATGAGGTATTGTAGTTATAAAATCCTTCTTATTTTCTTACATCTGCGATTCTATTCATCATTTCCCTGAGTTGGTTTCTGTAATTATTAAAATTTATGACCCTAAGAAGAGGACAGTGTAAACTCCTAATGGCATTCCACTATTCACTATTACCAAAGATCTTTTTTGTGATTTATTTGTCATAGGGGTGAGCCCACCTTTAGAGCCTAAACCGTTTGATATAGCAGAACAAGCTAGGATTTATGCTTCATTAATGGCTTTAGAATAAAATAAAGTCATAGAAATATGGCTTCCTTTCTAGTTTAGAAAGATAATAGAACAAGATGAAATGCATAAACTTCTAATACCCCTTGACCAATTCACTAACCCAGAGCTATATTCAATGTTAGCCTGTATGGAGGGTTTGGACTCCGATAAAATGGTGAATAATTGGAAAATAGCTGCTGCATACTACATTTCAAATGAAAGGATGTATGATGAAAATGCAGCTAAGAAGGGAATTAGGGTTATTTTATTTGATTGGTCAGCTTTCCTTTCTCAGAGGATACATGAGCAATTAGTGAGAATGAAAAGAAATTCTGATGCTCCTTGCTTTCAACATTGTTCAAACCCAGTCTAGATGTTTTTCATTGTTTTTAGGGACATGATGCCCTGGATTTTGATCAAGTACAAGACCAATGAAGGAGACCCCACTCCTGTTTACTATTGGACTTCACATCTGAGAAGCATGGAGTCCTTTTATAAATTCAACTTGGAATTTTTAGGGCTAGCATTAAAGATAATGTATGGGGAATGCCCTAGGTTACCTCCTCTGGCCAAGAAATTGTTAAGAACCGAAGGTGCTGAGGAAGGAGATTGGTACCTCCTAATAGAGGGCACAATCATTAAATTGTATGGCTTCACTGGTAAGCCTTTTCTATTACCCCATTTTTTATAGATAGGCTATTCACCTTAGAATACTTGAGGCAAGCAGATTTTATAAATTTTAACTATGGTTCTGGGAGGAAAAGGAGGTGTTTGTTGACTTACCATAATATTAATGATATAACTGTTACCAAGAAGGGATAAGGTGAAAAAATTGAATAATACTTGGATAGGTTAGGCCTATTTTACATTCCTCAAAGATGGAGTTATGACCCATATGATGTGTTCTATAAGAGGAATATAGCCCTAAATGGAGAAAAGACCTACAAATTTGAGAAAAAACCCAGGCCCCATTTTGAACGGGGTAGAAATAACAAGAAAAATGCTCTTTTGTATTGGAATGTTTCAAATATGGATCAACTTCCTCCGTGGTTAGACTTTTATGAATAATTTTTATATTTTCATCCAGACAATAATGCAAAACATCGGTTGAAGAAGTCTGTCATCAAATAATTTTAAGACAAAATAGATAAGAAAGGAGATCCTCAGTATCAAGAATCTACTAGCAATGAGGTAGAGGAAAAGAAGAAATGGAATGAAGCCAAGATATCAAACTGGTGGAGGATGAGAGTGGAGATTGGTAAAGAGAAATCCAAGTTTGGATTGAAAATTAATGATGAATTTTATAAGTATGAGAAGAATGTCACAACTTGGAAACCAAAAGACCCAAGGAATATAGTGCTAATTTATAATAAGTCACAAATAGAGCTATATCTCCCTCCCCACCTTTAGAATAATTTCAATAAGAGGAACCTGATACTCCATTAACTGTTGCTAGAGTTCTGAAGAGTTTTCAACCTTCAACTGAGAAAATAGAGAAGTTTCCAAAAGGGGCACAATTGATGAGTAAGATGCACTATTTTGATGAAAGGGCTATCAGTACACCAGTCATTGAGACAACAACTAGGCCCAAGCGTCTAGACCTGGTGGACAGCCCCCAGATACACATGTAGATTGGAATCTGAAGGATAAGGACTTTGTGTTTACACCCTTGAGTTTTACCACTGTAGAAATAGTGGAATTATATCCTATTTTTGAACAAGCATTACAGGAAGAACCAGTACAGGAAGGATTGTCTGAAGAAGACATAGAAAATGAGAAATCAGTCCCCTTGCAATTTTTTCAGAGAAAAGCCAAAAGGGCACCAAAAAGAGCTGAAAAGAAAATTTCCAAGAAACAAAAGTTGGATAAGGAGGAAAGTTGTTAAAAAAATCCATGTTTCAACTGTGGAAGAATTGATTCAACAAGTGCAATAGAAAAACACGGAGACAACTCTAGAACACCCTACATCAGTAGGTGAAGGTATGGTTTCTAACCCCTGTTCTCCTCCTCCTGTGGATTCCCCTAAGAAATCTCCCTCCCTTTCTGAGCATGATATTGAAACAAAGGTGCCTTCTCCCCCTCATAGTTCTTACCCTATTTCATCATTCAATACCGAGGGGTAAACTAATCCATCTCCTCTAAGGTCACCTCAAATTCTTGCTTCATCACCTGATATCCCCCCTTCATCATCTCCCATAGTTCCATCCTTGCCATTGCAACCACCTCCATCATCTGAGAAACAAACTGTTATGAACACACCCACTCACCCTGCTGTAAGTTTTGCTTTAGTTTCCATGAGTCTGCCAATTACAATAGCAATAATGGTCATAGATTCCACTGTAGATACTTCTTCTTAGCCATTATCAACTGTTTATTCTACTCTTGCATACCTTGTAGCCTCTTATCCTCTTCCTATGAGCTACCCTACCCAAGCAATTTTTCAAAATGAGCAAAAAGCTTGACATAATATTCAAGATTTATAGGCAGATAAGCTATCCAAACCTTCCAAGAGAATGGCCATAAAGAGGAGAAGCATATTTGTGGATCCATATTCAAAGTAAAGGACATCTAGATCTATGATTCCCCTAGTGAGAAATATTGAAATTGAGATGATTGTTCAAGATTATCGCATAGAAGAATATACATAAGATATTGAACAGCTGCCTACAAAATATGAATTGGTCATGGCCAAAGCTTACTTGGACACTGTTTATGTGAAGAATGATTTATACAAAGAAAATATGGACAATCTGGAAAAAAATAGAAAAGGTCCAAAAGACCATTGACAATCAAAAACAAGTGGAGAAGGCTCTAAAAAAAGAAGTAAAGAACTGGCAAGACAAATTCCTAGAGGCTAATAAGATCAAGGAGAAAATAGAGGAGTAGAAGGGGAAAAATGAAGAACAAGCTAAGGAAATACAGAGTCTGAAGCAGCAGCTTCAAATTGAAAATGCTAAGTCTTCAGGTTACTCCAAGACTAGGCTAAAGAAAGTGAGAAATAAATTGTTCTCTGAAGTTCTGGAAAAATTCTCAGATCTGTAGCCTATTATTTATTATCCGTACGATGCTAGCCTCCTACTCCAAAATATTCAAAAGTATCTGGATAGTTTTACTAGAGAGCTACAACCCATGGTGATTCTAGCTGAGCAAATTTACATATTGGTAGATAGTAGGCTTAATGACTCTACCAAGCCAATTCCTAATAAGGAGTGGAATATTGCTGGAATTATTTCCAAAATTATGGTAAAGAAACACAAAGCCCTTCAAAAGGCTTGGTTGTTATTTGACAAAGTGGAAAATATGATCAGGTATATGGTGGATATAAATAAGGAAATGATTTAGAATGGTTTCAAAGGTCTATGGATGGAATATAATTCTCTGTTATCAATAGAAGAAATTAAGAAGAGTACTGATGAGAGTTTGCAGGATGAGTTAGATATTTATGCTCTAGAAGAGCCAATTGATCAAGAGCAAGCCTCATAGATGATTATTGATTTTACCAGGCTCAGATATCTAATGGAAGATATGGTAAATAAAGGAAGTGTTGTAAATTATGAAGACATCAGTGAGCTATAGTACATTCATAAGAAGCTGAAGAAAACTTCCAACCTCTCTGAAGAAATTTGGAAATAGTCCCTGCAGACACTGAAGCTAATGGTGCAGTTGTTTGGTAATAATACAGAAGAAGAAAATAAAGAGCAAACTTCACCCAAGGAAGAAACTGAGCAAGAGCAAGAAGATAATGCTAAAGAAGAGGCTCAAAAGGAAGAAGAAGAGCCAGATAGACCTGCCACGGACCCTAAAGAGACACAAGTTTAGCATTTTTTATTTTGTACATATGTAGTCATAAGTATTGTATTTTGTTTGATTCATTTTTACTCTAAAATTGTCAAAAAGAAATAATAAAAGCATGAGTCCAAAGAGATGCAGAAAACAACAAGTTTTGTGTGAAGGCATCCATATCATTTGTTGTGAAAAGGCTTTATAAGGAAAGCATAGTTGTGTTTTTTTTTAATTATTGGACCAATTTTTAAGGGAACAACAGAGATTTTTATATTTCCAGCATGACCTTCATCAGAACAAGTTATCCTCTAGGATGTTCATGAAGTTTTTCAAAGGATGGTGTTTTCATGAAAGTTATTCTTTGAGACATTTTTGATAGGAATGATAGAGATATTTGTGTTTCTAGCATAGTCTCAATATGAATGTTTATCCTCAAATATTATCATAATTTTTTTTTAGGGTAATTTTTATATGGAAATTGTTCTTTGAAACATCCTTGAAGAAGTGGCAAAAGAATTTATGTTTACGGTATGATCTCCATGTGAGCATTTATCCTCTAAGTGAATTCACAAGGTTTTCAGAGGGTAATGTTCTTATGGATATTATTATTTGAAGCATTTTTTGGAAGATAAGTATTTTTAACTCCTAATTCCCAATGGATAAGACTCTGATTTCAAATGGCTTTGCAAGAAAATCCACCTGGGAGGCACTAGAATGTAGGTCTAAAATAGCCACATCCTTAGAAAACATTAAAGATTTTATTCTAAGGCATGAAATCTCTATTTTACTAAGGATGTAGAGTATTTTGGAGTGGACCCACAATGAGAGTTCCTGATTCTGCTCAACACATAGTGTTTTTTACCTCAACAAGTCAAAATTCCATTCTGGTCGGTTCATAGTGTATTTGGGAGCGGATTCCAGGGGAGTCCCGATTTCACAAAACTTTTGGGCAAAGATGATGTCAGCATAAGAAAAAGTGCAGAATAGTGATTGTGGTTGGTTTTTTCATGCTCAGTGGTTAAGTGTTGACGAGTTTCGATTTTGCTGAGTTCCAAGAGTAATTTGGTGCGAAATGGCAACTTGAAAGAAGAAAGACTATTTTGCACTACTTTTGGTGCAAGATGGAAACAAAGGAGTTTCTACACTATCTTCGATGCAGATTGGAGATTCCGCACTTTGACTAAGGTAAAGGTTATGTCAGCATACTTTTTATGTGGATTGTGATTTTTTTGAAGCCAAAGAAGAGAAAAGGAAGGGTAGGTAGCGAATTAGCAGTGAACTTCAATTTGCTCGCTCCTCAGTGCATTCTATGTCAGAATCTGATTCTACAGAACTAAAGCCACTAAAGCTGAAATTAGTAATTAAAAAGTGTGGAGTGGAATTTTATTCCTTCCTCACTAGTTTACAAAGCATTTATAAGGTTTAATCACAACATTTTGCTGGAGAGCATCGACGGTTGAGAAGATGCTGACATTATTGAAGTATTTAAAGGTAGATTCTTGTCGTATCAGAGAACAGTCAGTTGGAAGGTAGGAAGATGAAGAATCAAAGGGTTTCAATAACAAGAACCAGAAGAATTTGTAGATATGTGGTGGAATGAATATTCCAATAATGATCAATGGATCGAATCTATTTTTCAATCTCTTAAACTCCAACTACCACAACAAGTTGCAGAGCTAAGCAGCTATGGCAGATTACTCAACAAATTTTATGGATTTCGCCAGCCAGTAAGATAATTCTAGAAAAACTCTTTGCTAGAGCTATAAATTTGTAATCTTTGTAATGTCTCCTTAATATTCTTTCATTTTACAACTATAAATAGAGGTTGAACTGTCATTTTTAAGGGTCTACTCTAGTGCATTTGCTTGCCCTACTGTAAATATTCTTATGGATTAATGGAAGGAGCATTACTCTGATTTTTAACTCAAAATTTGTTATCTTCTCTATCTTTGTGCAAGAGGTTCAAAGCTTTGAGCCAGTTTTGTCGATACTTTAGCGGTTAGTTCATTCCAGCTTATTGGATTACTAGTTGTGAGAGTAATTGAAATATTCTCATAGTTAGATCTGTGTTGTTAGGAAGTTTATTTCTGTTAAATCTAACTATTGGTCTATTCTTCTAATTTGTATTATCAATATTAGATGTTGAAATTGCTTTCTACAACATATCTTTGTTTGTGCTTTCATGTATGAATATTTCATGGGTTTGGGTGTTGTTAATCTTGAGTGATGATATATTAGAAATAGTTTGTGGGAGATTTTTGTTGTAGTTGCCTATGTTGTTAGCCTATTCGACCACTATTTTTCATAATATCTCTAACCCTAAACCTTTTCTAACCCTTTTCTCAAAACCCTAATTGAGATTTAATTGTGTCAACACCATTCTAACTTGACAAGGAACCAGCCTACTCTGGAGGTTGGATTGAAGTTGTCTTTGGTCCATCCAATGCTGAGTGTCGAGTTGTGACTATCAAGTGCATACCTGGATATAAAATTGGAAGATAGATAGTCGTAGTGTCGAGTAAAACTTGATGTCAATTCGGTGCCCAACAGTTTTTGGCATGCCCGATAGGACAAGTTTACAAGAAACACGAAAATCCATCATATGAGTTATTATTTTATCTCTACCCGGAGGAATCAAGATTTGGTGAATTGTCTTGACCTTGTTAATAGGAGAATAGCAAATTCACCTAGCAACTCCCTGGTCTTGAAACCCAAAAAATAATTGTCCCTATAGACCATTGTTCTTTCATGTATACCAAGTCATTAAAAAGGAATAACCCTGACTCATTTTTCTATTGTGAGCTACCTTATAGAGGATCTACTGTTATAAGAAATTTAAATCAATATTTTCATTCAAAAGAAGAGCCTCCTAAGGAAAATCTTGCAGTTAATCCAACAGCCCCTCCAACAAGACCTACACCTAGAAACATAGCAGGAAATGCAGCCCCAAATCAAGGAGATGTACCCCCAAATCAGCCTTTACATAAATACCCCAGCTGGAACATAGTTGGTCCCCTTAGATTAGCCCATATGAATGACATTCCTCAAGTTGATTTTAAGAGCCAGAGCCATGAGCCAGAGCATAAGCTAGAGCAAGAGCCAGCATATCAGCATCTTTCATTTCTCTCCTTCATTGTATGGGGGGAATTATATACATTACCCAAATAATGTAATAAGGGGGAGATGTTAGAGTTACTATGTTAGTAACTACTACTATTACCTTATTTGATAATTAGTAAAAACTCCTAGGTGAAGGTTTTCTACCTAGGTTATATATTCGATAAATATCTCTATTTATCAAATATATTATTGTTAGCAACTTTAGTTAGTTGCTAGCTTTATTTATGGGGATATTATTTCATCCCTATCTAGGGCTATTTTTAGCCTTAGTCGATTGTATTTATACTATGTTGATTAATACAATTAAGCTAGTTGATTCAAATTATCTTCTCACATAGGGATGGTTCTATGGTAATAGATTGATGTAGTAATAGTGCATGAAGGCTAATTTAAGTGTTTTGTGAATGATTACCAATTTTAAGGATTGTATGTTTAGGAAGTGTAAAATAAAATTTAGGAAATTTGGGCTAAATCGACAAACATATTTAAAAGGGGTAATACGAGAATGATAGTGGTATATTATTCTTACTATTGTAAAATTGGGTATATGTTATCGAATTAATAGGATCGTGTAAAATTTGTATAAGTTTGTGAATTATAATAGGTAATTGGGAATGCAATTAATAAAATAACATAGCATTCAAAAAGTTTGTATAGTCGCCTGTGAAGACCTAAAATTTTGAACATCGACCAATTAAGGCCTAAAAATTTGAACGGCCAATTAAGAACTAGAAATTTGAACATCAACTACTTAAGGCCTAGAATTATTGAATTATCTACAAATTGTATAAAACATTTACGATATTTACAAAATTATGGATAGTGGCTATTTAAGGCCCATAAAATTGAACAAAGGCCTAAAGAATTTTGAACAATGGCTAGTTAAGGATCATTTCTAGATTATTTAAAAAGTATGTACATCAACCAATCAAGGCCTTAAAAGTTGAATAGCAGTCAATTAAAACCTAAAATTTGAAGTTTGAACAACGGTTAGTTAAGACTTAAAAGTTATGAAATTATTTATAAAATTATGTATAGTATTTACAAGAGATATGTACTTGCCCATGTTTACCCTCATATCCTCATGAACTATTAAGGTTATTTAAAACATGTTTACTCAATGATTCATGAGGACATAAGGGTAAACATGGGCAAGTGGAATTTTAAGTGAAGAAAAATAAGAAATCATATTGCTATATGTAGTCTAGGCTAATTTAATTACCTATGAGAGAGGTCATGCGTATGTATGGTCTGATTAGAATGATCACATACAAACCAACAAAAATTATTGATTATGTTGAGTCATTGTAGGACATATCTATACTATCTTATATATTTTTCAAGCATTAACTCAACATTTAACCACTTCTATTGGTATGGCTATATATCTTGTTCACTTGTTTATTAGAAATCTATGGGAATCTATGGTCATCTAAGGATGGTTGATATGGTGAAGAATAAATTGTCAAGTCTAGGCTAGTATAAGTGCCTACGCAAATATGGGGTCATCATTGATAGTTATTTATTGAGTGCATAAGGATTGTTATATAATTATGAGCCATCAGTCAACACCAACTTCATCTCCCTAGAGGCCTATAAGCCAACTAGGGGATTTTGAGAGGGCTAATGAAAGAGATATGTGGTTTTAGCTAGCATAAGGGCCAATAAGAGATGGTGACCAAATAGATCAATGCCTAGTAGGTGCATGTAATTATAATGTACTTGTTAGACACTCAAATTATCTAACCTCATCATCTCGAGGGCCCATAAGCTAATGAGGGGTTATATAGGAAATAAGGAATGAATTGGTAAAATTTTTTCCTGATGGCTTTATAAACCATTATAGAGTGTAAGCTATATTGATTCGTTGTCAAGAAATACAAAGTGCTAGGTTTAATATAGCATGCTATGAGTAATGGTTTATAAATATAATGAGGAAAAATTTCTCTAATTATAAGAAGAGTAAATTGAGGATAAATTAAATCAATATTAATGTGCAAAGTCCAACATAGTTGGTTTAAGTGTGCATTAGGGATGATGCACATACAGTTGATTGTTTAATGGATGTATATAGTTATGATGGGTTCATTGGATAGTAGGAAACACATGTATAGCCCTCTTGTGAGCACATAATCCAACAAATGGGATAGAATAACATGATCCCAATTGACCTAAGATCCAACAAGTAATAATGCCAAGGAAAATCTAGTGTCAAACAAACATCTACAACTATGGTGTGTTAATTAGACACTCGGCTCTCCTAACCTCATCATCTTAGAGGCCCATAGGTCAATGAGAGTGTTAATAATAGAATGTGGGTCTCATTATGCAAGTTTGAGGCTTAACAACATGATGTTGATATCTAAAAGCATTTGTAAGGCAACAACATAATATGATAGCAAGAGGAGAAAATAAGAATTGATGAATGAGATAGAGAGATGACATGCGTCAAATAGTAATAATGTAAAGAGCCACTAGAAGTATAGCATCATCACGAGGTCTTCTATTTTGTAATATAAATAATGAGATTAGGAAAGCATGCATCAAGCACTAAAATGGAGAAAATCCAATAGCTCAATCACCTAGTGCAAGTGCAATGCAAGTGCAAGCTAACCCTAACTAGGATCATCATTGCATCCTTATGGATCCTCTGACTTTATATGTAATATAAAAACTGAGCATATACAATAAAATATAGATGATGGAAAGTAGACATACAAATGTGTAAGCCAAATATGCAAGCATATGTACGTGAGTAAGCGATCATGCAGATCAATTAGTGTGCAAATAGGCAAGTCATACAAGTAAAATAGTGTACATTTAAGCATGGTATATTTTAAAATGTATAATATTAATTCATTTTTTATGTTTTTTTCCATCAATTGAGGCTAGGTGATAATCCCCTAAGTCAAACTTAGTGGTGATGATGAATGGACCTAGCCATTTAGGCTCAAATTTTCCTTTGAGATCATCTTTAGTGTTGGTGTTTTTTTTTTCTTTTAGAACATTACCATGTTCAAAGGAGTAGGATTGTACCTTCTTGCGATAGGGTCATCAAATCATATTCTAGTAGCATCGTATGTGCTCCAAGACTTGGATATGTTGTTCATCAAGCAAATCAATCTTATGAAGGCAACCTAGGTGATATTCATAATCGATAGAGGAATCTTGTAAAAATATTTGTAAGGATGAGACTTCGAGCTCAAAGGAGAATACAACCTTACTCTCATTGACCAAGGCATAAGGCATTGCATCGATAGGATTTTGAACACTAGTGTGAGAGTCCCACATAATAGGGTAGACTTGTAAACGCCAAATCTTGACCTATTTTGCTAACATGATTCTTAAATATTTTGATCAAGGTTTTATTGGATGCTTCAACTTTACCATTACCTTTAAGTTAGTAGGGTAATGACCACTTGTGTTGAATTTTATTTTTAGTACAAAAAAATTTGGACATTTTTATTCTTGAAAGGTGACCCACTACATGAGATTATGATAGAGGGAATTTCATAACGACATAGGATTTGATTAAGGATGAGCTTGGAGACTTGGAATCCAATGGTCGAAGACAAAGACATGGCTTTAACCCACTTGGTAAAATATTCAATTATAGTTATGATTAACTTGGGGCCATCAGATGAAATAGGATTAATTTTACCAATAATATCCAGACCCTAGATTGAAAAGGGCTCAGGATAAGTGATAGGTTGAAGAACTTGATATGGAATATGGATAAGATTATCATGCTTCTAACACTTGTCACATTTCTAGACATAGACACATGATTCCTTATCCATAAAGGGTCAATAATAGCCTATGTAAAGGAGATTCCTAGTGATAGAAACTCCATTGAAGTGGCCACTGCAGGACCCATCATGAGCTTCTTTGATGATAGTATGGGCTTTAGTAGAGGTTGCAATAAAGGAGAATGTTATCAAAGGATTGGAGATAGAGTATTTCACCAAGGATGACATATCTATAGGCATGCTATCTAAAATTCTTTCATTCATTGTGATTCAAGCCTTCATGCAACATGCCATCAATTAGAAATTTGAATACTTTTCTACACCAAGGTTCAAGGGGTGAAGAAGACTTAATGTTGAAGATGTCAAAAGGAGATTGGATTTATTCAAGGTTTACATGTTCTTATATTTGGTGAATGATGATGGTAACCTATTAATATTCCAATTCTAAAGGAATAAAATATGAGGCCAGGGCCATAGCATCATCATGGTGATTTCTAAAGCATGGAATGGCATAAATGATGACTTTCTGAAAGGAAGATATGATTTTATCAATAATTTCTTTGTATAGATTCAATTTTTCATCCTTTATTTGATAGACACCATTAATCTAGTCAATAATTAAGAGTTATCAAAGATGGATAGAGCCTTAACTTGTAAGGCTAAGGCCACATGAAGCCCAAGGATGAGGACCTTACACTTTGCAATGTTATTTGTGCAAGAGAATTGAAGAATTAAGGATAGAGGAATAAGTTGCTTTTATTGAGTGACCAAGATGATTCTTTCTCTTGCATTTTTGATGCATCGAGCACCATAAAAATATAGGGTCTAGGAATCAGATTGGTCCATCTCTAGGGAAAGGATTGAATCTTCAAGAAATTTGATGACCAGGGGATGATGGGCCTCTAAGGGTATTATAGCTAGTTAATCAGTAATGCCTTGTCCCCTAAAATATTTTTGGCTAATGAATTCAAGGATGAATTCACTAAGGGTGATGACCAATTTTGTAACTCACCCAGGAAGATGAGGTTTAGACATGAGATATCATAAAGGATCAACCTTTACGATAACAAAGCTTTTATGGTTTAGCATATAGTATCTTGATTTTTGGGAAGAGAACACTACAAGAATAAATTTTCATTGCTAACCAAGGTTCCACTAATATAGTAAATTGTACGCTCTTGATGTTGATCATCATATTGTACCAACATGGCACCTAGAGCATGCATAGTAGTTATAATTTATAGTAGCAATGACTTATATGGATTAGGGGGTACAAGCATAGGTTATGACAAGAGGTAAGATTTCAAGGAGTCAAAGGTAGCTTGGAATTCAACATCCCATTTGATTTTGATGTCTTTTCTTAAGATCTTTGACAAGGATTGACACTTATCTATGAGATAAGAAATGAACCTTTGAATAGCCTATAATTTTCCTAGAATTCTATGAAGCTCAGTTAGGTTCCTAGGAGGAGGTATATCAATAATAGTTAAGATATTGTGAGCATCGACCTCAATGCCTTAACGAGATACAATAAACCCTAAGAGTTGTGACACCAAAGATGCACTTAGAAGGCTTTAGTCAAATATTATATTCTCTTAAGTGTTCAAAGATGCAACAAAGTTCATGGGTGTGATCTTCCTGTTTTAGAGAACACCCAAGGAGGTCATCAACATAATATTCCACAATATTGTACATCATGTCATAGAAGATATATATTATAGCATTTTGATAGGTTGCACCAATGTTCTTTAAGCCAAAGGGCATAACTTAGTAACAAAAATATCCCCAAGGAGTGGTAAAAGTTTTCTTAGTTTGATCTTTAGGAACTATTCAAATTTGGTTATATCCTAAATAACCATTTATCAGGGATAATATTATGTAATTTATGGTAAAATTGACAATCATGTCAATATTGGGTAGCGGGAAATCATCTTTAGGGTGTGCCTTGTTGATGTCTCAAAATTCAATGTAGATTTTGGCAATGCCTTCTTTCTTGGCAACTAGGACAATTTCTAAAATCCAATTATAATAGTCAATAGCCTTAATGAATCCAGCATCAAGGAGATTTTGCATCTTCTCTTTAACAAGAAGGGAGATCTTTGGATGCATTTTTTGAAGCTTATGTTTAATAGTTTTATCATCTAGATGAACAACTAGGTGATGGACTATAAGGAAGGGATCCAAGCCAAACATACCCATATATAACCAAGCAAATATCTCAAAAACACCTTTTCAAGATTGGTATAATTCTTATGTTTAGTTAAGGAGAGAACTTTGCCAAGGTTCAAGATTTTGTGATCCTCATTGATTCTAACATTAATGTCTATTGTTTCTTCAACAAATATGTGAGACTCATCCTCTAACTAAGGGGGATTAGGAAGGATTATTAGACTCTCAATGTCAATGGGGTCTAATGGTTGTTGGTTAATATCACTAGGTTGGAAGATAGAGGTTGCATATATTTGGGGAAAAGACTCCAAAATAGAAATAAATATGATTGATATAGTTAGTAGGATGATTTTGAGGATGGTTGTAAATAATTTCCTCCACTTCATAATTATTCTCATCAACAATAATCTAAGGTTTTGCTAAGGTGATAAATTTGACAGTAATAATATAGATTGAGTATAAGGATTGGGGTCCTAAAATAAGGGTTTGTTCCTTGCTCTCTGAGTCCCAATCTAACCCATACAACACAATATCACCATGATATTCCTAAAAAATAAAATATTTATCCTTCATATTTTTGAGAGGGAAGCAGGAAGGGGTTGACTATGGTTGGGGATATAACCTATCCCACAACATCCCAATCAATATTCAACCTCCAAGGGTTTTTTAACTCCTCTTTTTCAATTAGTTATATGGGATTAGAACCAGCCCCACCTGTATTACATCATCACTACATAGAGTGTTTATGATAAAGCTTGGATATTATCCATGTATCACTTGGAAAGATTCAAACTTGGGTCTTGAGGAATCTAACTAATTGAGCTAATGGTATTTGATAAGGGTTCATTAACTCCGTGTTCATAGAGGCCTAAGCCTTTTACTTTATATCTTGTATTCACAAGGATTTGTTTGGTAATGGGATATGAGTCTAACATGTAGCATGAGGTATACTATCATTCTACCAGGTGAGGGTTACTTATAGTATTTTTATCATAATTGATAGTACTAGCATAAATAAAGGAACACTTTCCTACTTGTAACCTTTTATCCTTCATAGTTAGGATGCCTAAGGTTAGAGGAGAGGGAGGCAATCTTGCTAGGTCCAAGAGAGATTCCTTATTATCTTGGCTATCGATGAGATTAGTTTGGATATTATGTTGAAAATTATGATCTTTAGATTGATTTAGATTAACATTGTTAGAGTCCCCATTAAATGGTTTAGGTTGATTGTTTGAATATTTTGAGGTATCAAAGAATGCAAAATGTGAAGAGGAAGAAGAGGAGATGTTAAGGTAATGGTAGAGATGATCCTTGGAAAGTTTGATTAAGATGGTTTGGCAATAAACAAAGTTCAATATCAACTAGAATATGATAAGTCTTTCCCTAGTATTCATACTCTAGATATTCATGCATAGTTGATGGGAGGACCTTCATGGCATGAATTTATGGTTGTCCTAGAAGAAAATTATAAATTAGATCATAAGGGATGAAATGGAATAAAGTGTTGATAATTCTAGGCCCAACTCAAAGAGGTAGACCGATATTTCCACTAACCTCTCATTGTTTATTGTCAAATGCCTTTATGATGATATTGAATTTTTGGAAATCTTGCTTGATTAGGCCAAAGTTGTTACTAAATTTAAGATTGTAAATATTGAGAGCAAAACCATTCTCAAAAATAATTATTTTGATAAGGTTTTCACCAATATATCTAGTGATATAGAGGAGAAGTTCTGAAGAGGGAGACGAAGAAGGGAAATCATCCTCATGAAATACAATAGATGTGTGATTTATCCCAATAGACCCAATGACATTAGTAACATCATCAGGGTTAAAGTCTTGGGTCACAACTTGTTCACTTAGAAGTTTGAGGAGGATACTTTGATAAGTAAGAGATCTTATAAGTTTGAAAAGAGAAATTTTGGCTAAAGTATTTTCTAATTGTTGATGCAAATCGAAAGCACTTGAATTATTATTATGTGATTGTAAAATTAGAGTTTTTTGGGACATAATATGAAATGTGGTTGAGGAGGTTTATCAGAGGATCTAATCCTTTGTTTTTGTTGAGTAAAAGCATGGATTATCCCTACCATATTTTGGTAGGCAACATGGTTGGTAGGTTTTTATTATGGTTATAAAAAGGGTTTTGAAAGATTCTAGGGTCCTTATTAGAGGAATAATATTGGGAATTAGAGCCATTAAGAATAATATTGTCATCCTCACTAAATTCTTAGATAACATGGCAAAGGATATTATGCTTATTAGTAATGTGACCACCAAATCTATGAAAGTAACAATGCTCATTAGCATTATACCAATTAGGTGTCTCTTTTGAGAGGACCATAAGTTGAACTATGGGGATCTATATCATTTTGGCATCTAAAAGTTTCTCTAAGATAGTGGAAGAGGTTTATTTAATCTAGTGAAATTGTGCTTGGGATTTTGTTGTTTAGTTAGGACAAGCTTTTATGAGATTGTTATGGTATTCACATTGTTAGTTTATCAAGAGTTTAAAACTCCATCATCAACAACATGTTTATTCTTATACCAGCCTTTGGAGGAAGATTAATTTCCTCATTTCTATGTTAAAATTGTCCTTTCTCAAGAGGTAACTTCCCACTCGCTTGGCTAGCTCAACAGTGTCTTCCAAGGAAAATATATTGGACATTTATGACAACCCACCAAAACCAACCTGATATATATATATATATATATATATATATATATATATATATATATATATATATATTTATGTATTTATTTATTTATTTATTTATTTATTTATCACAAGAAAGGTTCACAAAATAAGTCCCAATAGTTCTCAGTATTATAAGGCATAACCACATTTTGAGTCAATGTCACTATAGATGACACTCAAGTGGATAGGAGTGGCCAACATCCTGTATTTCTAGGGTTCACATTTCTAAACCTCATTGTTTATAAAGGATGCCAATAATGGTCCCCCTAGTTTTCCTATACCCTCACTAATATAGGACAATTTGACCATGACATAGGGGTTATCCTTCAAGGCCCATAACACTTAAAGGGGAATTATTTTTATCTAACCCTAAATAAGTCCTTCTATGTGGTTCTATTTTTGTGTAATGCCTTAGTGCTTAGTTACCACACCTTTATGGGCTAACCAAGGCCATTACCACTCACTTGGTAATGGGTATGGTCACCCGAACCTCACCATTTAAGGTAAAACCACTACTGACTTATGCATGATTCCTAGACCTCACCACCTAGGACCTCCCAAAAGCCTCACCACTTTGAGTACACCCAAGCCTCACTATTCAAGGTGTAACATTCATAAATATCTGGTTATTGCATCACCACAACTCCTCCTAGATATATACCTAGTTATTGCATCACCGCAACTCCTCCCAATATTGGGATTATATTTTTGACCCAAGGGTTCTAATATGGCTCTAGATTCATGCCCAAGAACCCCTACCAAACCCAAGATTCTAACAAAAATAATTTAATAATATATCTCTAAAAATGGTTTCCTTATCTACACAAGCCTTAGGAAAAACTATTTTTATAACATACATACTTTCGTCAAATAGAACCTTTTTTTGTTACATAGGAGAGTTGATCACAAACACACTATTTTAGTAACTAACAAGTGCAAGGTTAAAACCATAGGGTTTTATCCCACCAAACTTATTTTGCTTCATTATTTTTGACCTGATGTGAAGGGGACCATCGATCGCTAGATATTCATACCATTATCATCGATCTAGTGCACACTTAGAGGATTCAGATCATACTACTACCTTTACAAACAGGCTTCTCTAGAGGTTTGAACTTGGGTGTCTTCTTGGTAATTTCTTGGCTAGATAAGCACTTACCAATCCACCTAACCCTCGGGGTCATCCTCAAATAAAACTACCAAATACAAAATATTTCTCTTTTCTCAAAAGGAAACCCCCACATCCCAATTTTCCACCATGCAACTAACATTAATTACATCTTCTTGCTCTATCTTACTATCACAAAAGTTATGAATAACAACTATCTAGCATCAATATTCATAAATCCAAACTCTAATAATATTAAAACACCAATTAGGTACATTTCAACAAAATCCCAAATCTTAAATTTCCCAAAAGATACATTTTGCTTTTAACAAAGGTGAACCCCCAAAATTATTAACACATAATCTTCCAAACAATATTACCATAGAAAGATATTCATCTATATGATTATTAAAGACTAAAACCCAACCTAGTCTAAGCTACTAAAGCATCATTCTTAAAATTCAAAGGTTCCTTTCTACCAAGTAACCTTAATAACTTTTCCATGACACAGTCGCTTCGCAAAGAATTAGGGTTTTTTCTTAAAAATATCTCAGCTTTTAGAAGTCACATCTTCATGAATAGTTATCTGATTTATTTGGTTCATGGACCAACTTGTATATAATTTGAATAGCTTTAAAATGAGTGGTCATATGAAATAATTCGAGCAATATTGAGGGAGATACGACCCTGGGAATTCAACCATCTGGAACAAGGGCAGTGATATTTTTTCAAGCAATGAAAAACAAAATTGAAAATATTTGTCATCTAGGGTTTGGATTATGGGAAGAAAAATGAAGGGCTAAGACTTCAATGAGGCAAGACATTCTATCTAGACATAGAATTTTTTAGCTAAGGTTTTTTCCTTCTTTATATTAAAAATTTTACATGCAAATTACTATAACGTTTCTATCAAATATTATTTGCTATAGGATATTCTAATAAATTTTAATAGATTTTGAGTTTTAGTTTCCTTTACATGGATTATTTATAGTTAAATCCTTAGAATAATCTCTAGTGGTAGAGGTTAGTGAGCGCACCTCAGAGATATCCTTGTTGCTCCAAGATAGGGCAATTTTTGGTAAATTTAATGAATATTGGCTAGGGGATTCAGCCTTGAGAAAATGGATTGATAGGAGTTAGAATTCTCTAGGAGTGATTCTATCATTTATTCCCAAAGGTTTCTTCCTAGCCATTTTTTGTTCTAGGGAAGAAAGAGAAAAAATCCTAAAATAGGGTCCTTGGTTTATGGGAAGAGCAAGAATCTTCCTTACTCATCGGTATGAAGGCTTTTCACTTAAAAATGTAAATTTATACCTAGTACCAGTCTAGGTTAGGATGTTTGGGTTACACATTGAATTTTGGAAAATAGATACCTTCAAGGAAATAGGTAACACTCTAGGAGAATTCCTTGAGATTTTAGATACTATGAAAGATGTATTCTTGGCTATTTATGCTTAGATATTGGTCATGATTGATATAAGTAATGCTTTACTAGAATCAGTCATTCTTAAGTAGGGGGATAAGATGTGGATCCAAACCATAGATTATGAAAACTATATTTTAGATGTAGAAGATGTCATGATATGGGGCATATTGAGAGATCATGCCCTACGAAGATCCCAATAGAATCATATATAGAAAACCATAAGAGAAACTTACAAATGGTTATGGATGAAGATGGTTTTCAACTTCCAAAAAATATATCTAGAAAAATGAAAGAAAATAAATAGTGGAGACCAATAATGAAGGATATTGGAAGAAATACCAACTCTTTTGAGGCTTTAGCCTATGAAGAAAAAATAGATCAAAACTTAGAGGACGCGGTACAACAATTTCAACATATTAACAAGGAACCATCTATTTATTATGATCTTTACTTAAGGAATAACATTCTCGATGAACCTAAGGAATGTGTCTCATAAGATTTTGAAGATTATTTTTAAGTACCATGCACCATTCAAGAGAAAAAAATGGTAAATAAAATGCAATTTTAGAAGTTAATACATGTACCATTAATAAGGAAATACTAGAAAATGAACAAAATAAGTTGAAATCTTCTGTAATAGAGCCAGGAGAGGATAAATATGATGAAAAATAAAATTGTGAAATAATTTTGAGGAATATAATAATAATACCTTCTACTGATATACAAGGCAAAAAGAGGAAAATGCTCAAATTATCAAGCAAGATCTAGGGAAGCAAGAGCAAACATGGAGAAAGGAACACAAACTAAGTTGGTTGAACTTCTCTTTGCAAAACAACAAAATGATATTGGTAATATGCAATTAGGGCCAAAATCCCCTAATGATACATGATTATCATCTCATGGAATATAAGGTATGCTAATGCCCCCTCAAAGCATAGGTGTATCAAGAACCTATGTTTAAGTAATAAGCCTGATATTCTTTGTATCCAGGAAACTAAAATGACAAAAGAAGTTTCAAAAATTATGAAAGCAGTATGGGCAAGATGTGAATGAGATGTTATGTATTCTAAAGGAGTGGTAGTGGGAATTATAACTTGTTGGAATCATTCTAGAACATCTTGTGTAACCATTCGTTAAAAAAGGTATTGGATAGCCTCTTTAGTCACTTGCTACTTTGTAGATATTCATTTCATCCTTTTCAATGTCTATAGACCTACTATTAAGTTAGGTAGATTAGAATTTTGGAGTGGGATTGAAGCCTTTATGAGAAGTAAAAACCAAAAAATCCTATTCATGATCATAGGAGATTTAATTGCAAAAGCAAGCTAGATGAAAAATTTTGGGGAATTAGGAAATTAACCCAAAGTATGAGAGATTTCTCAGATTTTTTTCAAAGCAATAATCTATGGAAGGTTGAGTTTTAAGAAGACAACTATACTTGGACCAACAACAAGAGAGGCTCGAACATTATAGAAAAAAAAGTAGACAGATGCATTCTCTCATATCATTGTATAGATGAAAGAACTTGTGCTAAAATTAATATCTTAACAAGGATTGGTTCAGATCACTGACCAATAAGAGTTAAAATGGTGGTAAGCGAATTCAAAAAACATCATATTTTAAATATGAGCAAACGTGGGAAGACCATCCTCAGCTTGTGGATATGATAGCTCAAATGTGGAATTATTAGTAATGGTGGGTTGTATGCTCTTCCAAATCAAATTAAATCTATGACATCTAGATTAAAAGAATGGAACAAGAACACTTTTGGAAATATTTTTTAGAAGAAAGAATTAAAATAAACTTTTAAAATTCCAAAAAGGTGATCATAATAATCTAATCTCATAAGAAATGGAGTTACTTAGTGAATATCATAATATTCTGAGTAAGGAAGAGAAATTATGGAGATTAAAATCAAGACATACTTGATTAAAAAAAAAAGATAAAAATACAAAGTTTTTTTATAGGATGGATATAATATAGAGATCAACATCTAGAATTAGTAGAATTAAATCAATAGAAGGGGTTTGGATTGAATATTAGAGTGAAATTAGATAATAATTTGTATTTCTATTAGAATATAATAGGATCAGAGGAGACTAATTTTCTTAATGATAAACTTCTTCAAGAATTACCTTCAATTATAATAAATGAAGACAATAGGAAATTGATGGAGCCTATTACTCTAGAAGAAGTTTATGTAGCTCTTTTCTATTTTAATAAGGATAAACTTGTAAGCAGTAAAAACACATCCAAACAATAAAATATTGACATAAGAAATTGCAATAAATAAAATGTTTTTTTGTATTCAACTCCTTTTACAATAATGATCTACCCCAAATTGTAAGGGGTCTTATTACAAAAGAAGTTAAATGTTTTCTTCGTCAAAATACAATAAACACCAAAGGAGTGAAGCTCCTTTAGCGGATCCAATCGAAAGTGGGTGTAAACGTTCTTTACTACTACAAACATATTTTTGAGTGGGCTTGTGTATCCTTTTCGGGCCACTCCAGCTTCAACATCTATCCAATAATCTGCAACCTACACCTGCAATCAAGCAAACAAACATAAAAAGAGTCAATAGAATATGAGGGGACTCCACTATGTGAGGCCCTCATTAATAACAATGTATATCTATAAACCCTAATTACAATTCTTATGAAATGTATAACAGCATACAGAAAACAATAAATAAATAAATCAAAATGTCTTGCCAATACCTGATTTTGATATGTGTACAAGGGTTTTGCAAGTGTAATCGCATAAAAATATCTTGTTTGGTCCTGGCATCGTATCGTTCCTTCTCTTATTCTTTTCTTGAAAAGTGAATATCATTTTATAACCCCTTTAATTAGGGTTAGGGTTTTGATGATGGCAATGAACAACTAGGATTAATATTTGATGAACGACTGAGATTGAGATTTTGATAAGTGGCTAGGATTGCCACATGGCACACTAGGATTGAGGTTTAATGGATGGTTGAGATTTAGCATCATATGTTTTATATATAAAAATATAAATATATAAATGTATATATAAATATATGAACAACTAGGATTTGGTGATAATGAATGGATGATGAATGGCTAGGATTTGGTGTCTACAAATACCCCTTTTTATATCGTGTTGCGTGAAACACAATGCGATGCAAAAACAACAGACACTTGGTTTTATGGAATGGACTCTTTCCTCAACATGCAAGAAGATTTTGAAAATTTTGTGATTTTAGCTTACCCCCTCAATTGGCGAATGAGTGAAGAATGAAACCCACGAGCCAATTGACCGAATGTGGATGATGAAATGGATGTGTGTGATGTATGTAGATGTTAGAAATCAAAGATCAAATTGGTTACCCCAAGTTTGGGGTGGTTCTGTGTTGTCAAAAATTTACCTTTTGGTATCATTGAAATGCAAAAATGATGAAAGAAACCAATCACCCTAGAAGCTAGTTGTCCTAGTGATCATATCAAAATTCTTAATGCAAAATGATTAATTAGAGGAACCAATCACCTAGGAGGTCGTTGTCCTAGTGACTGTATCAAATTCCTTAATGCAAAATTATGAAGTAAGATTTTTTGTTTTTGTAACCCCACAGAGAGGGTGTCAATGACAACCTTGGGAAAATTAGCTTGAACATAGTCTCACTCAAGAAATGAGGGACCCAATTGATTTTGTTTTGATGATGATGAGGGGAGATGATGTTTTTGGATGCAATAGTGTGTTGATTTGATGATTTTTGAACAAGTTTATTTATGGTGAGATGCTCATCCTACCGGATTGCATGGATGACCAATCACTGCAACCGCTAGGTGACTAGAGTAAATCACTAGATACAAGGTTCACTTGAGATGATGATGATGTGAGATGATGATTTGAATGCATGGTGTTGATTTGAGGGATTTTTACAATGTTTGAGAGTTATTTTTCACTCATTCTTGCATTTGAGAGTTTGGAGTGTGCATTTGAGAGTGAAGAAGAGTGAGAGTGTTTGGCGATGGCAATGGAGAGAGTTGGTGGGCAAGTGGTGAAGGTAAGTGGTTCTAGCCTTCTCATTTGTTTTTGTAATATTTTTTAGTTTTGTTATTTTTTTGGAGTTGGTGATGTATATGTGGATGATGATATGAATGCATACTGAAATGATGTATGTGGATGAACTGATGATGTATGTAAATGATCATTCATAGAAGTTTTAGACTCTTGCTTTGACCAACTTTATCTTTATAGCCTAATCAGGGGCACCAATATATAATGGTAAACATATGAAGTTGACCTAAGATGCAATGGTAATATGGGATGGAAATCTAGGATTGTTTTCAAAAGACTCAAACATCCTAGTGACCTCAAGCAAACTGATCTCCCAAATCTAAATTTCTCAAGGACCAAATGTGTGTGCAATGAAAGTTCATTTACCAATCATGAGCATGGTAATGACTCAAGCCAATTGAGAACCAATGTGTGTGTGAATGGTGAGTTCATTTACCTATCTTGAGTAAAGTGAGATTAATCTAGTCAAGAAGAGAACCAAAAATCTAGCTTGTCCTTATGTGTGGTCAGAGGTCTCTTCAAGAGAGATGTGTCGCCACGCATGAGCGTACTCCACTACCATTCAAGCATCTATAGCCCCGATGGAGATTAGCTCCATAGTCCAATGATATGATCTCTAAGCTTTGGGGAATCAGACTACATAACCATCTGGATGGAAGTGTAATCCTATCCTTACTACTTGGGGACCTATTTTGTGGTTTGTAAAAGAGTTAAAGCTTTGGGGAATCAAATTCTCAACCAAGGTGTGATGAGAATTTTACCCTATCCTTACTACTCACTCTTTTATTTTGAAGTGTTGTAAGTGGTGAAAACCATTGTTTTCATTGTTATTTTGGACTATGTGCATGATGGGACGAGCAAGAAAACTTTTCACTTTCAAAGTTCAACCTAATGATGGTGTCATCCCTCTTTGATGCAAGATGTCATTAATACATGTGAAATATGTTTTGGTTCAAAATTGGTAAAGTCAATTCCCAAAACTCAAGATTTTCTTAGTGGAGAAGTGTGTTTTGGTCCAAGTCAAAACTTGATGTTCGATTGAGGTTGCTTGAAACACTAGGAATGGTTGAGTGATTGAAAACAAGTAAGGTGCTAAGGTGTTTTTATTGCAATTTTTTCTCTTTTGTTTTTTTTTTTATGGATGGAAAAATGGAACTAATGCTCGATGGATGGCAAGATGGAACTAATGCTAGACTAAAAGTGCCCCTGATTAAGGCAACAAGACTCATTAGACTAACAATTATCCAAACTGACTTGAATGACAATTAACATGATAGGTGGCATGAATGGATGCAAATGGCATGAATGCAATGAAAGTGAAATGTGTGAATGGATGCAATATGAGTGATGATGATTTTGATTTTTTTTGTACATATTTATATTAGATGATCTAAGGTGGCCAAGGTGGTAGTGGTGGTTCACCAGTTGGCTCAGCTCGCTCCCTTGGGAGGAGCAAATTAATGATGGGATGATGGATAGGGAACATTCTAAGATAGTACTCATCCTATTCAATGAATGGTGTAACTAGGATTGATTCTTCTTCGGATTCATCTGAGGCTATCGATATGATATCATATTCCTCATATAATTCATCCTCAAAATCATCATTATCATTATCCTCCTCTTCTTCACTATCCCCTTTAGGATCTATAGTGAGTCATTGAAAGGCTTGTTCGAAAGAGGAAGTGGAATATTATGGACTATATCCCAGGCTAGAATGGTCATGCATTTCTTGATACTGAGGTTTAATGATATCATGCATACCCTATTCATGTTATCCTAACCCATATCCTTACCAGTTAACCCGATAAAAATATCGTGATGGGAAATCAGGGTTGGACATGTGCTCAATATTGGCACAGGATGGCTACCTAGGTTCATCTGGGGGAAGTGGATTGAATGATGAATCGACCCCCTCATATACGAAATTGACTCTATTTGGTAATGAACCCATGTTGTAAACCACTCCTATAGATAGAGGTGGGTCACATAGGCAAACGTAGTTTTAATGTTAAGCGGTGTGATTGCAACATCTTGAACCACATACTCACCAATGCTAGGACTAGCGAGGTGAATTGCAACTTGTGTGGGTGACGATGTAGATGGATTGGATATGAAGGTGTGGGGCTCAAGGGTGACCTATGGCTCAAATGAGGGAAAATATTTATGTTGGGATGGCATCTCATGATCTGTCAGATTGACTTGTGAGATGTTGGTTGGTTGAGGTAGAGGGGGGTTTGGTTGAGCAATTTGATTAATGACTGGGGATTCAGGCTTGGATGAGGTGACGATAGGTGCTTGTGAAGTTGGTTGTGTGGATGATGATGGATGAGTGATAATGAGTGATGCAGATGATGTGGAGGCATGTCCCCCTTGTGTGGATGTTTGAGGTGATGATTGGATCTGACCACATGTACAT
The DNA here is from genome assembly GCA_028583015.1 of Wollemia nobilis. Classification (NCBI taxonomy): domain Eukaryota; kingdom Viridiplantae; phylum Streptophyta; class Pinopsida; order Araucariales; family Araucariaceae; genus Wollemia; species Wollemia nobilis. The sequence continues at coordinate 5,531,581 of JAQPPZ010001031.1, read as the reverse complement.
GGTGTCGATTGTGATGAAGGTTGAGATGTGGAAATAATGTGATGAGATGTTGAAGTGGAGGTCTGATTTGAATCAGTGATAGGGAGTTCTTCTAGAACATGTGCTTTGGATGAGCTATTGTGTTGTGTGGTGGATGGCGTGGTTGATGGAATTAAGGATATATGGGTGGATGGAAGTGAAGGCTCATAGGGGTTGGAAATGAAGTTGCAGTATTTGAATGGTTCAATGTTTATGGGTATACAGTGTATTTATCCCTCATGCACGTACTTCAAACATTGATGTAATGTTGAGGGAACACATTTCATCTCCCTAATCCAAGGGTGCCCAAGGAGTATGTTATAGGCCATGGCCCCCTCTAGGATATGAAACATGGTATGTAATGTCTTGACCCCCACTTGTATGGGTAAAACAATAGTGCCAACTGTAGAGCATAAAGCATCATTAAATGCCCGCAATGTGAAGGTGGATTTGGTGATGTGGGAAGATGGAAGATTGATATGGTGGAGTGTTGAAGTGGTGATGATGTTAATTGATGAGCCAGTGTTAATTAGTACTCATTTGAAAGGCTTCTAATCAACCTAAGCCATGATATGCAGTGGAGGATCTGGTGATTCTGATGATATTGACTTGATTTCAAAATTATAGAATACAATCAAAGGCTCCATGCATGTTCGGATACTCCCCATGAAATTGTTGAAGGTATTAGATTCTTGAGTCTAAATTTCAATGGATTTCAAGATCTCCATAAATACCTCACGATGTGGAGGAGATTGTTGTATAAGCTCATAAATTGATAGTTTGGTTGAAGCTATTTTTAGACTATTTATAAGCCGACTACTTAGTGTAATGATTGGTCTTGGTGGACGACTTGGAAGATGAATGGGTTGAGGTGGATGACTTGGAATATGAATGGGTTGAGGTGGATTAACGGGATTTGGTTGTGGATACACACTTGTTGGTGGTGCCATAGGAAATTGCATTGCTTGGGGTTGTTCATTTAGTTGTTTTTGATGATTCGTGCTTCTCTGACCTTGGGTTACTACATGAATAGCACCCACAAAATCTATGAATATCCTCGTTGCTTTTTGTGTCTCCTCGTGATGAGGAAGTAGTGTCTGGTAAATACCAAGATTTTGGTTTTGTTGTGCCAAGGGGTTATCCATATTAATGGCCCCCAGGTCTAATAGATCTTGCACAATGTCTTTAAATGTAAAGCAATTATTAATGTTGTGGCCCTTATATCAATGAAAGGGATAAAATAAATGCTCCTTATAGCCCTTGCCATATGGTTTAGTTGGATCTTTTGGTTTGACTTCTGGTAAGGTAATTATGTGTGTATCATACAACCTTTGAAATATGGATGAATATGATTTGGGCAATGGCGTGTAGTTGCGAGGTTGCCAAATGAACTATCAATATTGATTATTATCTACAGTTGGCACTAGGTTTTGCAACTATTATGGGGATGAAACCACTTGATATGTCATTTATTGTGGTTGTTGTTGCGATGGTGATTGTTGAATATGGACTTGAGATTGTTGAGTCTGCATCATTGGTTGACTCAAGACCACTTGGTTAACTTGACCAAGTTTAGTTTAGCCATTATAATTTCCTTTGTTTTGGCCCTTGTTCTACCATTATTTTTTCTTAGGCTTGATCTTGCCCTCTTGAATATTGATTTCCTCAATGAATTGAGCTTGAGAGAGAGCTTCATCGAATGTTTTGTAAATACTACCCTCCAATGGTTTTCAAAGTCATAAACCAACTCTTCTTCAAATTGTTGTAGATTATACAAGTCGATTAATGTGGTTTTCTTTCTAACATTTAGGAAGAACCTCTCCAAGAATTGGTCTACCATTTGTTTGAATGTATATATGTTGTGGTGTGGAAAATGATTATACCATTCTAAGACATCCCCCCAAATGTATGAGGAAATATTTGGAGCATTAAGGCATCATTCTCTTGAATCTTGAAACATGCATGGATAAATGCACTTATATGCTCTCTAGGGTCCTCAACCCCTTTAAATTTGTCAAACTTTGATAGTGTAAAATTGGTAGGGTATGGTGGCGATGGTACTGAAGGATGAATCGGGTGATTGACCAATTGTCTTAAGGTGGGTTTCTGGTACATCATACCAGGTGTGTGCATAATCAAGCTGTCAATTTATTTTTGCAAAGATTGAATTTTGGGATCTTCCACTTGTGTTTGGAAGCCTTGGTTTGCATGATGAATGTAGGTGGGTGGTGTGTGTTGTGTGATGAATTATTGAGATGAAATTAGATTATGGTTGGCTAATGGGTTGATGGTAGTGGGTATGTGATGGTGTTGGATGTTCTATTGGAATTGATTATGGAATGATTGATGTTGAGGAGGTAGAGGTTGATGATGTGGAGTTTTGGGAATTTGGGTATTTTGGGTAGTTGTGATGGCATTGATGTGGTTGAATGGAAGGGTAGGTATAGTTATCATAGGTGGTTGTGATACCCAAGATTGATCGAGAGTGAAAAAGATGTTTTGGGTGGGAGTGGGTTGATGGTTGAAATCTACCACTTGCAACTGTTGTTACGACAAAGGATGAGTAAGAAATTGGTTTAAATGTTGTCATACTTGTTGTATAGTAGTTGTAGATGTTGATTGAATGGTTGTATGGGAGGTAGAGGTTGGTATATTGTGAGCGTTAGCGACATGGGTTGAAGTTGGTGAAGGGTAAGTTGCAAAGGGAATCACAACCAAATGAGGAATATTATGTTGGGTTGTATCAACAAACCCAGATGATGTGAATGGAATGGTTTATGGTATCTATGAAGCAATGTTAGCTTGTGCTTTATAGAGTGGGTTGGAATGAATGGTGGTATAGTTAGGTGGGAGAGAAGTGCATTGGCTAAATGATGATGGAAGAGTTTGATGTGGAGGTGTAGATGTGGCCTCAAAGAGAGGGTTGGTGATAACTTGGTTAAAGTTTTTAGGGTATGAATGAGAGGTTTTCTACTAAAAATTAGGAACAAATCGGAGTGGAATGGTAAGAGGTTCCAGAACATGATTGGTTTAGCTCAAATAGACTCTAATAGAGTTAGGATCTATAGGTGATGCGATGGTTAAAAGATGTGGATGGTTTAGTTTTGGGGATGGAGGTGTGGATTACCCTCTGCATCATATCTATATCTAAAGTGGATGCTATGTGTGAGGGTCCAGTGGATAGGTCAAGATGTGTTATCTGTAACACATTGGTTGGGTTAGCCATGAAAGTAGTTGGGGTAGGAATGGAATTCTCCATGGATGATGGTGGTTGGATGATGGGTATCTAACTCATAGCTCTAGCTTGATTACGGGTCAATACCATAAGCTAGGAATAAACCAAGGTAACGAATGTGAAAGTATGTGTGTGAGAAATGTAGTGAAAATAAAAATAAACAGCACACAAATCTCTCAAGCAAATAAATATTTTCTATCTTTGCAAAATTCTTTTTTTGTGTGTGTGTTTTGATGTAAAAACCTAAGCCTAGAGAAACTATGCAAGGTGGATGATGGAATACAACTAGGAAGGTGTGTTCGAACCCACCCTTCTAACAAAGGATGAATCACGAATAGCTAAAAATAGCTTCCTATATGGATGATTGGTGCAGGGTGTAACATATGGAATCAAAAAACCTCTGAAAGAGGTCGTGCTATATAATGTTTTGCTACCATCATACTAATGCTTTCGCTTAACCCACGTATTTAGGGTATGAACAAGAATGATAGTTACATCCACTAATTATTTGGAAAGCCCCATGGTAAAAGGGCTTGCTAATCCTTCCCACTCCGGGTGCACCCAAAAGTAGGGGACCTTTCGATGATAAAATCTAGAAAGCCACTTGCTTGGGGCTACTATGGTGTCTAGGGGGTGATCCGGTGGAAGGAGATGAATTCCAACATCACCGATCTCAATTGGGGGTTGGTGATGAAATCCAACCTTACCAATGTTTATATGATATGTGCAGGTGTGTGATGTTCTTTTTAAGTTTTTTTTTTGTGCACAAAATTATCCTAGAATGCAACTACCATGCAATTCAAATTTGTTGCCTATGGATGCAATCAAAATCATTCAAAAGCAAATAACACATCAAAGTAGAGTAGATTTGGAACCCTAATGCAATCTAAAATGTACTTTTGAATGCAGATTTTTAAAATGCAACTAATATAATTTTTTAAAATGCAACTAATATGATTTTTAAGATGTAAATTTTAAAAAAAAAACTTATATGGTTTTTAAAATGCAACTAATATGATTTTTAAGATGCATATTTTTAAAATGCAACTAATACGGTTTTTAAAATGCAACCAATATGATTTTTTAAAATGCAATTCATATGATTTTTAAAATGCAGTTTTTTTTTTAAATGCAACTAATATGTTTTTTAAGATGTAGATTGTTAAAATGCAACTAATATGGTTTTTAAAATGTAACTAATATGATTTTTTAAGATGCAATTTTTTTAAAATGCAGCTAATATGGTTTTTTTTAGATTTGGTTAGTGTGATAAACCCCTACGACCAATGCATAGGGTTAAGCAGTCTCCTCCCAACCATGATCCCTCATAAAGCTGAGAGATATACTTATAAATAGAGAATTTAACACACAACCACCACACACCCACTCTCTCACACACTCAGCCATGCCATAGTTTGAACCTTAAACCTCTTGAATACGATCCAAAGCTCGAACTATTGCATTGTCCCTAGTGGGACTAAAATTTTATGGTTAGTGTGATCAATCCCTACGACTGATGCATAGGGCTAAGCAATTCCCTCCCAACGATGATCCCTCATAAGACCGAGAGCTACACTTGTTAATAGGGGAATAACACATAGTCATTTGGGTATCAATAGGGTGGGTACAGGGGGAATAGAGCCTTGTCAGCCTCTACCAGCACATAGGACATTCCCAGCTACAACTTGTATTTAAAGGGTGGACATAGGGGGAATGGAACCTGGGTCGGTCTCTACCAACACCCAAGACTTTCACCAACTATACTACACAAGCAGATGCAACTAATATGATTTTTAAAATGCAGATTTTTTTTTTAAATGCAACTAATATGATTTTTAAGATGCAAATTTTTAAAATGCAACTAATATGGTTTTTAAAATGCAACTAATATGATTTTTAAGATGCAGATTTTTAATCCAATCCCTCGGGCCCCATAGTACCAATGGGCATGTCACATTAGAATATTTTGCTATGTAAACGGTTTACCCAATGCAACTGGAGGTTATAGTGATGACAAGAAGTGAGATTCGAACCCACAAAGAGGCATAGAAAATTATAACGAGTTTTTGATTCTAGCATAATAATTAAAAAAAAAAGATGCAGATTTTTAAAATGCAACTAATATGATTTTTAAAATACAATTTTTTTTAAATGCAACTAATATGATTTTTAAAATGCAGATTTTTTTATCTTTGCAAAAATAATTACCTAAAATGCCTACAGAGAACTTAAGATGCATATGCAATGCTTGATCTACACTGAGAACAGAAACAAAATAGTAAATATTTCTCTTTTTTTAAATGAGAACTAGGGTTTTAGCAAAAACTTGCCATGAAACCTTAAACTTTCTTCCTCCAACTCTTTAGACATGGTGTTGCATATGCACAGGTTCTCATATGTAGATAAGCATTTACTCAAGTCTCCCATACATAGATCTGTGTCTATATGATCTCAGAAAAAAACCCTAACAAGTCTTCAAACTCTCGAAACAATTTTTTTATTTTTATGCAATGGGGTTTCGAAACCTACAATAAAATGAATATAGATCAGTAAATCATAAAATAACAAGGTAGATCAAAAGTAGAAAGCTTTGGAAGTCCCACTATAATCATCATTTTGTAAGTAGTAAAAACACACCCAAACAATAAAATATTGACACAAGCAATTGCAATAAATAAAATATTTTTTTGTATTCAACTCCTTTTACAATAATGAACTACCCTGAATTGTAAGGGGTTTTATTACAAAAGAAGTTATTTGTTCACTTTGTAAAAATACAATAAACACCAAAGGAGTGAATCTCCTTTGGAAAATGCAATAAAAATTGGGTGTAAACATTCTTTGTTGCTACAAACAGATTTTTGAGTGGGCTTGTGTATCCTTTTTCAGGCCACTCCAATTTCAACAACTATCCAATAATCTTCAACAAGCACCTACAATCAAGCAAACAACATAAAAATATTCAATAGCATATGAGGGGCCTCCACTGTGTGAGGCCCTCTTTAATAACAATGTAGATCTATAAACCCTAATTACAATGCTTGCAAAATGTATAACAACATATAGAAAATAGTAAACAAATAAATCAGAATGCCTTGCCAATACCTGATTTTGATCTGTGTTCATGAGGGTTTTGCAAGTGTAATTGCACAAAAATATCTTGTTTGATCCTAACATCATATCGTTCATTCTCTTCTTATTTTCTTGAAAAGTGAATATCATTTTATAACCCTTTTGATCAAGGTTAGGGTTTTGACGATGGTAATGAGTGGCTAGGATTAAGATTTGATGAACGACTGAGATTGAGATTTTGATAAGTGGCTAGGATTACCACATGGCACACTAGGATTGAGGTTTAATGTATTTAGCATCATATATATATATATATATATATATATATATATATATATATATATATATATATATATAGTATGTATGTATGTATTACCATATGGCACACTAGGATTGAGGTTTAATGGATGGTTGATATTTAGCATCATATATATATATATACATATATATATATATATACATATATATATATATATATATATATATATATGTATGTATGTATGTATGTATGTATGTATGTAAGTAATATGGCTTATAAGATTATTTCCAAAGTGATGGCGAATAGATTAAGGCCATTGTTAGACAATATCATTTCAGAAGAGCAAGGAGGAATTGTTAAAGGGAGACAAATTTTGGATGGGATCATAGTAGCTCATTAATTTATACATTCAGCAACTTCAAGAAAAGAGAAAGCTTTGATCTTAAAACTTGATATGAGTAAAGCCTATGATAGGGTTAAATGGGACTTTCTTTTTGCAGTTTTAAATAAGTTTAGTTTTGGGAAGAAATGGGTTAGATGGATTAAAGCTTATGTCTCTACAGTTTCTTATTTAGTGTTGGTCAATGGGTTAGTGACAGAATATTTTAAATCCAAGAGAGGCCTTAGACAAGGAGATCCTCTATCTCCTTATTTGTTCATTATTATGGTACAAATTTTGAGTAGGAACTTAAATAAGGCTTACAAATATGGGCTTATAAGTGGACTTAAGTTTAGTAATAACATTGATAACATCACCCTTCAACAATTTGTATATGATACAGTCCTTTTTGGAAAGGCAAGGATAAATGAGGCCAGAGCTTTGAATAACTTTTTAAAAGAGTACGAAAGAGCTTCAGGGAAAAAATTTAATAGGACTAAATCCAAAATTTACTTCCTTAACACTTCTTCTAATATCAAAGCAAGAATTTATAGGTTGCTTCAAATGGAGGAGGCAAATTTACAAACAACTTATCTAGGGATGCCTTTATTTGAGGGGAGAATGAGGATAGATTTATGGAATCCAATTACTAGTAAAGTTCAAAATAAACTTCTAGCTTGAAAAGGTAGATGGTTATCATTAGCAGGAAGAGTGCAATTAATTAAGTCAATCTTACAAGCCATTCCAACATATTATATGTCATTGTATTCTATGCCAAAATCAGTTGAAAAAAAATTAATCTATATCATGTGATCCTTTTTATGGTCAGGTTTACATGATAAAGAAAATTTCCTTTGGTGAAATGGATCAAGTTATGTGATGACAAAACTAGGGGAGGTCTTGGTTTAAGAGTTATTACAGATGCAAACTTAGCTCTTAGGGGAAAATTTATCTAGATATTGTACAAAGAGAGTCAAAGACAATGGGAAAGAATTCTTCTAAGTAATTATGTTGATACCAATGATCCAAGTTTAATATTTACAATAATATCTCTTCCAAATGGTTCTACCCTTTGGAATGGTTTAAAAAAATCTATTGATATTATGATTAAAGGTTTAAGATGAGTGGTGGGAACTAGAGAAAAAAATTCCATTTGGATGGGTACTTGGTGTGATAAAAAACCACTCAACTTAGATCCAAATTTGAAACCTTATATGAGATTACTTCAAGATAAAAATGATGATAGGGTTTCAAACATTTTGTACAAGGATCGAGAAGATACAAATGGAAAGAAGGATTTTTTACAAGTATACAAGACATTGATGCTAGGAGGAAATTGAGTAGAAATATAACAACTATGATTATTTTGAGGGGTGCTAAGGATAAATTGATTTGGGAGTTGAATAGCTCAGGAGAATACACAACTAGAAGTGGATATAATGTTCAACACCAATATAATAATAATATCATTAGAATGGAGATATATTTGGGATAGCCCAAGCGTTCCTAAAGTCAAAATGTTTGTTTGGCTAGTAGGTCATAGAAGAATTTTATCTTGTGATAACCTTATGAAAAAGGGTTTTCATAGCCTCTCTCAAAGTATTTTTTGTAATAAGAAGGAGGAGAGTATAGACCATCTCTTGGGACATTGCTCAATAGTCTGGAATCTATGGCAATGGATTCTTAATATATTTGGTAAATACATGGTGATGAATAGTAGAATTGAATATTGGTTAAAGCAATGACAATTGACTTATAAAAGTGAGGCTTTATAGACTGTATGGAATATATCAAAAGATACAATACTTTGGACTATATGGCTAGAAAGGAATAGAAGAATATTTAAAGGAAAGGAAATTAGTTTAGAGGTAATGAAAAATAAGATATTTTTATCCATAGAGGAGTCTAAACCAACCCTATCAACTCACCTAATCTCTAATTTTGAAGTAGAGAATCTTGATAGATGGATTCAAGTCATTAAATGGAATTATGATGTTGGATACAAGAGAAGCAAAAGGAAGGTAAAAAATATAAAGTGGAAACCACCATATGTGGAGTGGGTTAAATTAAATTTTTATGGAGCATCTAAAGGAAATCTAAGACTAGCAGGAGGAGGAGGAATAATTAGAAATAATATAGGAGAGATTTTATCTCATTATGCTTTCAATAGTGGATTTAAGACAAATAATGAAGCTAAATCTTGGGCAGCTTTAGAAGGGTTAAAAATATGTAAACAAATGAAATGGAATAGAGTATGGATGGAAGGTGATTCTCTCATAGTAATAAATGCAATTTTGAGGAAAGCAGAGGCTCCTTGGAACATACAAGAGATGATTGTGAAAATTAAAGATCTTGCTAAAGAGTTTGAAGAAATCAGTTTTACACATATTTTAAGGGAAGGAAACAAATGTGCAAATAAGCTAGAAAATAGAGGGATTTTGATTGAGGATCGTGAAGTTAAATTCTCCTTTCCATGGTTAGTGGAAGTAGAAAGTTTAGTTGAAGCTGACAAAAAATGTTGATTGCCTAAATCAATTAATGATTAATATTTACTTTATTTTTCTCCATTGCTAATATCTGATTTATTTTGTAACATTAATGTATTTTCATTTAGACTATTTATTATAATTTTTGCGGTTGCACTTGTGTTTTAGGAAGGAAACTAGCAATCCAAATTTGGTAAATCAAACAATGATAGTGTGATGTTTTGGAAATATTACTCTACTAAGATGTAAGGCATAGATAGTAGAGGTGAAAATTTGGCATTGTGAGGCTACTATAGGAAAATGTCAAGAAAGATGCTAAATTCTGGAGTAATTTTATTCATACAAAAATTTGAAAAGATCCAAAAAATGAAAATCAATAATTTAGATATTTTATGTAAAATGATGTAGGTTTCTAGCTATATCATCTCAGTTGAGATGAGAAGTGTATCTATTTTGATACTCTCAAGCTCTAAAGAAGAGAGTTGTAATTTGTCAAGGGTGGGGGATTCGAGTACAACCCCTTATTATCTAGCAAAATATATATATAAATATATATAAATAAATATATAAATGTATATATAAATATATGAACAACTAGGATTTGGTGATAATGAATGGATGATGAATGGCTAGGATTTGTTGTGTACAAAACCCTCACATCTAGATAGGCTCTCTACAATATTTTTCCAACATAATTGGGATATAGTGAAGGAATATTTATTGGTGTTAGTGGAACAGACTAGGGTAAAACAATACATACCTTATAAAATAACTGCAATAAAGCTTACCCTAATTCCAAAAAAGAAAGATGTTGAATTGTTTGATTCATTTATACCCATAAGCCTATGTAATATGGCATATAATATTATCTCCAAAGTGATGGTGAATCGATTAAGGTGATTATCATATAAAATTATTTTAGAAAAGCAAGGAGGATTTGTGAAGGAGAGACAAATTCTAGACGTGACCATAGTAGCTCATGAAGTTATACATTCATCAACTTTAAGAAAAGAGAAAGAAATGATATTAAAACTTGATATGAGTAAAGCCTATTATAGGGTTAAATAGGATTTTCTTTTTGCGATATTATAAAAGTTTGGATTTGGGAAGAAATGGGTTAGATGGATTTAAATATTATGTCTCTACAGTTTCATATTCAATGTTGATCAATGGGTTAGTAACATAATCTTTTAAAGCCACGATAGGCCTTAGATAGGGAGATCCTTTATCACCATATTTGTTCATTATTATGGCAGAGATTTTGGATAGCAACTTAAAGAAGGCTAACAAATATGGGATTATAAGTGGACTTAAGCTAGTAATAACATCGACAAAATCACCCATCAACAGTTAAATGAGTACAAAAACCACCCAATTCATAGTTAAAGCACTTAGTTAGTAGTAGTCAGATTAAAAGAGTATAAAAGGGTAAAAATTCATTATTTTGTGGTATTGTCCATTACAATTATCTTTTTGAGATGATCATTTTGATATATAGTTTCTATAAGAATTTTTTGGAGGCCAAAACTCATCATTTTGTGGTATAGTGATGCAGGAGCATCCGGAGACAGTAAAGCAACCTTGCATCTTACAAGTTTCTTTTTTAAGTTATTTGCATTTTGATCGATTAATTTCAGTGTTGAGGAAGGTTCTGTGGGGCAATTCCTGGTTGGAGGAAGTTTTAAGGCAAAAGGGAGAGGGGTCGCAAAATCGTGACCCCAAAAGTTGCAGTGTATTGTTTGGCGGGTTCCATCGCGATATCGCGACCGTTTTGCAAGGCAGCGGAGAGGAGTGTAAGTTGTCACGATATCGTGACGTCGCGATATCGCGACGTTGTGAATCGTGACGATTTTGCAATGTAGTGTGGGGAGGCTTCAGACGTCACGATATCACGACGTCGCGATATCGCGACGGTCTTCAAAACAGAGGTGGAAGGAGAAGAGGGGGTCATGAAATCGTGACTTGTCACGGTTTTGCGACCCCAAAGGGCTCGACGTAGAGGAGGCACTTTCGGTCGTGATATCACGACAGGTCACGATTTTGTGACCTATCACGATATCACGGCCAACCAAAGGCCGACACGTGGCGCAACATTGGACAGCCACGAAAGTTGAGGAAAATAAAGAGCAAGGTAAGGCCCGAAAGGGGAATAGTGGACGGTCGAGCAAGGCCAAATTTGACACGTGGATAGCCACGTGTAGCTTGAAAATTGTGAAGGACACGTGTTTGAAATATTTTACATCCAGGAGGAGGCATGGCAAGTTTTGCACGCGGGAGCATACGTGTACTAAAGCAAAAATGAAGACCACATATAGGGATTTAAAATCAACAGCCATGTGCATTAAAGGGGGAGAACCACCTCATGAAGGTCTTTTTGAAAAAAAAAAAAACTTCTGTTGCAGGGCACGACCGGTATGGAGGAGATGGCAGCGTAGAGGACAGTCTGACCGGAGCGGCGGTGCAGGTCAAGGAGGCCATTAATACAAGCTCAGGGATAGATCGGGCAGAGATTGTCATTAATGACAAAATTTTGAAAACCCTGGAAGGAGGGAAATTCAAACTGGAAATCTTGTTTGGTGGGAGCATTGATTGCCGGGAGGACCGGGACCTCGTTAAAGACCCAAATTTTTGTATTAGTGCGGACGGTGGACCCGAGAATACCCGGAGAGCTTAGGAGTGAAGAAGCGGAGAACCGAGCCGAGGGCCGGTGATTGTAAGCCTGCGGGCTGTTGAATGTTTGCTTGTAAATTTTTAGTTTTTAATGAAAAAGCAGGGTTTGTGAGAAGGGTGTTTTTTTTTTTTTCGGTGCCCCGTCAGTGGTATCAGAGCGGGAGTTCCTGAGCGTACAACAGATCACCGAAGGAGAGAGGCAGTTGTACCAGGACGTGTGGGAGGGTTTGAGTTTGGGTGAAGATGCCTCCGAGAAGAAACCCTATGGGTGGAAGAGGCATGGCAGCGGAAGATTTTTGGGCATTGCAGCGGCAAGTCTAGGCCCTACAAGAAGAGCTACACCGAGGACGTGAGCCGAGAAGGGATGCAGACAGTGAGGATGAAGTGGAAGAGGAGAATCAATTTGAAGAAGAGGAAGAAGATGTAGATCCGGCCCAGGCCAGATTGTACAAGGCCATATCCCAGATCGGGAAGAGGCCGAAGTTAGAAGTTCCTACGTATTTCGGGAACTTGAACCCAGAGGAGTTGATAGACTGGGTGAATTATTTAGAAGAATATTTTGAATACGAAGAGGTTGAAGACCCTAACCAGGTCAGATTTGCTAAGACTTGACTGAAGGGTCATGCTAGCATTTGGTGGAAGGGGGTACAGCTGGAGAGAAACCAAATAGGAAAGGAGCGGATAACCAGATGGGACAGAATGGTGGAGAAATTAAAAAGGTAGTTTATCCCCGTAGATTATGAACTGGACCTATTACGTAAAATGTAGAGTTTGAGGCAGATGAACATAACAGTTCAAGAATACATGGAGGAATTTTACAAGATCTCCATTAGAACCGGACATTTGGAAGCAAGCAAGGAAAAAGTGGCCCGTTACATTAATGGGTTGAGACCGAGTGTGCAGGAGGAGTTGAGTTTGGTTCGGGTAAGCACCATTGAAGATGCTTACCAATTTGCTTTGAAGGTGGAAGAAAAGCTGAACCGAAAGTTTGACAGCAAGCAAAAAGTAAAAGGACCGGGAGGAAAGAACGGTGGAAAGAAAGAAGGAAAGGAAGAGAAGAAGGAAGAGGAGAGCAGCAGCCGAGGTCAGAAAGAAGAAGATGAAGACCCAAAACCGCAAGTTCAGAATGATAACTACCCAAGAGGAAGGGGTAGATCTGGACGCGAGAATGAAAGAGGAGTATTCCGTGGAACATGTTTCCACTGTGGTGAAGAAGGGCATCATGCATTCGAGTGTCCACAACACCTGGAAAAGACGAACAAGAAACTGGTGGGTCCCACCAGAGCAGTTGTGGCAGTTGAGGATGTTGACTCAGAACATTCTGAGGAAGCTGAAAAGGGAGAAGCCATGATTGTGAGAAGGACCATGCTGGTGGAGGAAGACAAGTCTGAACAGAGGAGAAGCCTATTCCGTACCTGGTGCAAGAGTGCAGGCAAAGTTTGCAATGTGATCATCGACAATGGAATTACAGACAACTTAGTTTCCGAGGAGATGGTTACTAAGTTGCAGTTGGAGAGAAGGAGGCACCCACACCCGTATCGGATTGTGTGGTTGTGGAAGGACCACGGAGCTTGGGTCCGAGAACAGTGTTTAGTCACGTTCCAGATCGGGAGATACCAGGATGAAGTCCTGTGTGATGTATTCCCCATGGATGCTTGCCATTTGCTATTGGGCAGGCCATGGCAATTTGATCAGAGTGAGTGCATGATGGACGTGCAAATACGTACTCCTTGGTGAAAGATGGAGTGTGGCACAAGTTGAAGCCATTGCAGATTGAAGATGAGAAAATGTGCAGTAATGCCAGAATTTGTCTGGTAGAGGGCAGAAAATTCTGCCAGGAAATAGGATTTGAGCAAGTTGTAAAGGTTGATGAGTGTTCGGAGATTTTGCAAAGGAAGCAGACCGAACAGCTTAGAAGTGAAGGTCACTTCTCTTGTTACCCCGGGTGTCTGATGCAGGAGCATCCAGAGACAGTAAAGCAACCTTGCATCTTACAAGTTTCTTTTTTAAGTTATTTGCATTTTGATCGATTAATTTCAGTGTTGAGGAAGGTTCTGTGGGGCAATTCCTGGTTGGAGGAAGTTTTAAGGCAAAAGGGAGGGGTCACGAAATCACGACATGTCATGATTTGGCGACATGTCACAAAATCACGACCCCAAAAGTTGTAGTGTATTGTTTGGCGGGTTCCGTCGCGATATCGCGACGTCACGATATTGCGACCATTTTGCAAGGCAGCGGAGAGGAGTGTAAGTTGTCGCGATATCGCGACGTCGCGATATCGCGACGTCGCGATATCGCGACGTTTTGCAATGTAGTGTGGGGAGGCTTCAGATGTCATGATATCGCGACGTCGTGATATCGTGACGGTCTTCAAAACAGAGGTGGAAGGAGAAGAGGGGGTCGTGAAATTGTGACTTGTCGTGATTTCGTGACCCCAAAGGGCTCGACGTAGAGGAGGCGCTTCCGGTCGCGATATCGCGACAGGTCACGATTTCGTGACCTGTCACGATATCGCGGCCAACCAAAGGCCGACACGTGGCGCAACATTGGACAGCCACGGAAGTTGAGGAAAATAAAGAGCAAGGTAAGGCCCGAAAGGGGAATAGTGGACGGTCGAGCAAGGCCAAATTTGACACGTGGATAGCCACGTGTAGCTTGAAAATTATGAAGGACACGTGTTTGAAATATTTTACATCCAGGAGGAGGCATGGCAAGTTTTGCACGCGGGAGCATACGTGTACTAAAGCAAAAATGAAGACCACATATAGGGATTTAAAATCAACAGCCGCGTGCATTAAAGGGGGAGAACCACCTCATGAAGGTCTTTTTGAAAAAAAAAAAAAAAACTTCTGTTGCAGGGCACGGCCGGTATGGAGGAGACGGCAGCGCAGAGGACAGTCTGACCGGAGCGGCGGTGCAGGTCAAGGAGGCCATTAATACAAGCTCAGGGATAGATCGGGCAGAGATTGTCATTAATGACAAAATTTTGAAAACCCGGGAAGGAGGGAAATTCAAACTAGAAATCTTGTTTGGTGGGAGCATTGATTGCCGAGAGGACCGGGACCTCGTTAAAGACCCGAATTTTTGTATTAGTGCAGACGGTGGACCCAAGAACAGGGGAGTGGTATAGTGGAAGAACAGAGCCGAAGTCGGCCATTGTAAAGCCTGTGGGTTGTTTCATTCAAGCCTGTAAAATATTTTTTTTTAATTTTAATGAAAATGCAAGTTACTTGAAGTGTTCGTTCTCCTGGGTCCCTCGTCATATAGCCCATTTTGATTGTCTCTTCGAGTTGATCATTATGATATATAACACCCATGAGCTTTTTTTAGAACCCTAGGGTACCAAAAAAATGGCTAGAGCTACTAGAGGTACCTAATTAGAGCAATTAAGTGAACAAGCGAGAAACTTTATAAAGCAATAGGAAGTATAAAAAAAGCTAATCTCCAAGCTAGACAAATTGGATAAAATATATGACTTTGAGAGTCATATACAAGGTCAAGACTATTGGCTCAACTTTGGTGTAATTCTTATCTTATTATGCTCTAGGGTTTCTTTGTGTTGTCTAGGTCAAATCCTTACTAGTATTTATATCTCCCAACCCTAGTGAGCTAGGCATTAGCTTTGTTTTCATGAGAGATAAACCTAGTGAGAATGTCACCCATCAAGTGCCCATGAAATTTTATCTAGAAGGTGGTTCATGAGATAAGGGTTCTTCCCCTAATGTCATTGTCCCTACTTAAAATTTAGATTTTACATGCAATTTGTTTGTCACATGTTGTAGTAGGTTACTTTGTTGGTCATATTCCAAATGAGTCGATCCTGAGGGTTGGGTCAATTCAGCCTAGGCCCCTCATGGCATTTAGGTTTCTTAGGTATAAAACCTTACCAAGGGTTTCTTCCTTTTCCTTTTTTTTAACCCTACCCATATGAGGGGTGTCTATCAATATGGTTCATAGCACATGTGAAGCTATTTAGTCCTCTCATCGTGGACCTAGTATTTTACATTGTCTAAGGACAAGTTAAACAAAGTCTTGATTTGGGTTGAGTTTCTCGATATTCCCATGCCTTTGTGGAATGTTTTACCCCAAATTATGGGTGTGCTAGAGAATGTTGTTATGATTTATAAGGAAAATATTTTTAATGCCTATCTAAATAGGTAAGTTTGCATTAAGGTAAATCTATATAAGTACCTTAAGGAGTCCATCAACATTCTAGTGGGGGATATTACCATCTCACAAAAGGTTGTTTACATGAACCTTCCAAACACCTAATTTTGATGCCAAGCATCCAACCATAAGGTGAAATAATATCTTCTTATGTCGCATAACAAGCCAAAGTCAGTTCTTGCTCCCTCATTTGGGGCAATCCCTCCATCCAATGAGTAAGGTTGGACCACAATGGAAAGCCTAAATAACTAGCATGTTGGTATCACTAAACCATCAACCCCTAAGACACTTGCAAAAGTAGTAGTTATCATAAATTCATAGCCTTCAATGAAGGTTATAAAACCACCATTAGATCAACCGGTTAGTGGTCCTATAACAACAAAAGTTGGGAATAAAGAGGTCCTTCTACCTCATCAAAACCACTCCCTAGGATTAGGTACTATGGTTCCTAGAAAGGGAGTGAAACTATTCTCTCCTCACTAATATCTTTATGTCATCACATGTTGCTCCTGTAGTCCCAAGAGGGATATGGATATGGGTGGATTTCTATCAGAGAAATGGAATCACATTTAGTTAGGGAATTTTTGTAGTGACCCTAACAACTCTAATAGTTTCAATGTATTGGAATTTCTTGATGGTGAAGATATGTTGTTAGACTCCTTACCTCGATGAATTTCCTCTCTTAGAATGTGCAAGGTCTCATTGACCTCAAACGCAAATACATGGTGTGTTCAATTCATCAAAGGTTTATCAATATAGATTTATTGTGCCTTTAGGAGATTAAAATCACATATTTTTTATTGGTAGTTGTATGTTGGGTCATTTGGCTGGAAAGTTATTTTCTTCGTAACAAGCATGAATAGGACCAAGGTGACATCACTACCTTCGTCTCTCCATGTTTGCACCCTCACTTAGTGGCACGTGATTATGACCCCACCTATCATGAATTATTGATGGTTTTATCCATCAACAAGCATGCATTTGGGATAGTTAATGTTTATACCTCCAACGATATTATGAAGCATGCCTAGTTATGGAGCTAGTTAGTTGAGTCACTCCCCACTACCCCTAGGTTGATATGTGGTGATTTCAACATGATTGAGGCCACTACAAAAAAATATGGTAGACAATAAATGCATTGGATCATGGACAAATGGGTGGCAGGGTTTCACATGCACAATAAATTGAGGCTTTATGACCCCAATATCGACCACCCTCAGGACAACCAACTTTGGTACACATGGTCCAATTTGTGTGTTAGAGAAGACCATATTCGTAAAATATTGGAGAGAGCTTTGTTATCCATACAACCAATTTTTATCTTTGCCAACTATTTTTCTCTCCTGATAGTCTCACTCCCCAATGTGGTCCTCTCGAACCACTTCCCCATTTGCTTTTGCATTGAATGGATGGAAGGTGGCAAACCCATGCATAATAGTCAACTTTATTTCAACACATCATTATTTAGTTATCAACCTACAGTTGCTCACATTCCAAACATTTGGAATCTGGAGTTGCACCCATCCATGTGTAATGGTTGAATTACATGGTGAAATGATGTGATGGAATGCACTACTCGTTTCCTTCGCATATATGGGTGCTAGCTAGATTTCATTCATAATAATTTAGACAAGGCCATTGCCTTGGAGCTCCAGTGTGCTACTCTAGCATTGGAAGCACAACCTCTCTCCCTTAATTTACAACTACAAGTGACTAAGCTTCACCAACAACAACAAATCATGGATGCTCATATTGCATGGGGTGCTTAGCTCAAAGCCAAACTTCATTGGCTAAAGGTTGGAGATAGAGTATCCAAAGAATTCTTCGAATATCTAAAAGGGAGGAGCCCAACTAAAAAAATCAAGTGCATTTGGGATGGGAAAAATATTCTTACCATGCTTCTTGATATTATATGTGCCTTTGTCAGCCACTACGATAAGGTTTTTCAAGCCTAGGAACCCTCCTCAACCTAGAAGTAAGCTCTTCAACAGTGAATCATAGTGGTTCCTCATTGACTTTAAGTCTCTTAGCAAGCCCTATGTGATCACCCCCTCTCATGGGACGAGCTAATAATTGTTTCTCTTTCTATGGTTAATGATAATACCCCCTATTGTGATGGGTTCCCTTGTGAGTTTTACAAAACCCTCTAGGATACAAGGGATTGGATTTGCATCAAGTTTATCTAGAGGCTCTCAACAAGGGCTTCCTAGGGCCTCTGATCAATAAGATAGGGGATCTTGAGGACATCTACAAATAGCAGCCCATTACCTTGCTCAATGTCTCATATAAAATTATTGCCAAATCTCTAGTGCTTAGGGTTAGAAATTTACTCCCTTTGATTGTTCATCCTAAATAAATAAAGTTCATTAGGAGATGCTACATTTTAAACAACATCATTTTTATTTTAAAATGCATGGAATGGACAATATAGTCTCAATAGAAGGTTATCTTCCTTATGATTGACTTTGCAAAGGATTATGATCATATTGAGTGGTCTTTCATCTTGGCCATGTTTCAACATTTAGGGTTTGGATATCCCTTTCTACATTCTATTGAAATACTTTTTGTATATGCTTTTGCTTGTTTTATGATCAATGGTTATCAATATTCTCTTTTTGGTCTCTTTCGATCCATTAGGCAAGGATGCCCCCTTGCCCTAACCCTTTATTTTTTGGCTACTGAGGGACTTGGTTACCTTCTAGATGATGCAATTTCCTAGGCAAAGTAAAATACATTGCTCTTTTGGACTCTTCTCAAAAGCTTATCAATGGTCATTTTGCTAATGACTCCTTAATGCTTTATAAAGAAGAAAGCACCATTGATAATGTGTTGTAGTTCCTGAACACTTTTTGTGAAGCTTCTACATGTAGTATCTAGTGGAAGAAAATCCAATTTTATCAATAGTCCTTTCTACCCAAACCAGACTGGTTATGTCACTTCTAATGGAGATGTATATAGCATGGGAAAGTGTTCCACTTTTTGGGAATTCTCTTTTATTTCCAATATTCTTCCTCTATTATGTGGTAATATGTGATAGACAGAGTGGAGAGTAAGGTTCATAAATGGCTCTTTAGGTCTCTATCACTCATTGGTAAGTTTCAGGTCTATTCTAAAAACCTAGATGCCACTCATGTTTACTATTTATCATGTTGGGCTCTATTTAAGGCATGTTACCAAAAATTGGTGAAGCTAATCCAAGATTTTTTGTAGGCCTTGTCTGATATAAAAGGCTTCCATCGAGTGGATTGAGAATTATGTTGTCTCCCAAGAGCCTCTGGGGTTTTGGACCTTCTTTATGCCTAGAGATAAGGCATAACTCTATGTCCTAAATAGGTCATCTAAGTTGTGCAAGGCAATGAATCCTTGAAGGTGTTGCTTTTCCATTGTATCTCCTCAGGTTTTCCTTATGGTCAACAAGCTTAGAAGGCCTTTTGATTGCCCTCTCTTTTGCTTATGAAGGTACCTATTGAAAACATGAGATTTCAAAAACAAAAAGGATAAACTAAAATTGCAATGTAAATGAAACTAAAATAACGCTTAAACCCTATGTTATTGAAAATGCGTAAAAAGGAAGAACATGAACACAAGATATTAAAGCAATATAAAAATCAGCCCTTTTATTGATATGCTTTGCAAATTCGTGTTACAATGCGTCTCCTTCCTTTTTAGGGGATAGGAGCATTAAGTGTTGCTCTTTTACAACTTGTTTCAGAATTCCTTCTTTCGCGTGCCCACATATAAGATGGGCGAATTAAAACGTCGTTGCCACTTGCATTGGTAAAGATAGATTCCTCGCTGCTTCTCTAATGCTGCAAATCTGTGTTCAAAGAAACAAACAAAGAATCAGTAGCACCTGTGTATGAAAAATAAAAGATGAATCTAATGATGGTTAAAATGAATCTAAATGAAATGAAAACTTGACAAAAGCATAAACATGAAACTAGCTAAATACTATAAAATAAATAAAGCGGGGGTGCCCGAAGGCAAACCACCCGCGGGTGAAACTTTGCTTCGACACCAATCCGCTTAGGATGGGTCCGAAACCTGATGTGATGTGTTGTCGACAAATTGGTAGAATATTGTGGTCAGAAAAATCGGTGTTGGTTCTTGATTCGTGCTTTCAAAAGTCACCCAATAACCTCTCTTTCGATTAAGAGATTATGGATGTTGAAAACACAAATCGCAAGTAAATGAATTAGCAGCACTTCATCGCTCAAAATGCTCCTTCTCTTTATCTTTTGGGTGAGAAAAATCACCATTTTATAGACCCAAGGGGTCTCTTTGAATTAACATGCAAAAGTGTTTCTTTGCATGAATGCTTTTTTCCTGAAAGAAAGACTTCTTCTTGATCAAGAGATTCTTAACTGTCTCTGTGCATGTCTTTGTATGTTTTAGAAAAGCTCACTTGCACTCCTATGCAATGAAGGAATAGCTAAGTGGCAAATCTGAGTTGTCTTAAAAAGCTCACTCTTATTCCCATGCAATGAAGGGAACGTCAATTGGCAGATATGAGTTGTCAAAAGAACTCACTCGCACTCCTATGTCATGCAGGAAAAGCTAAGTGGCAGTTCTGAGTTGTTACATGCCGAGATTTGACTTTTTGCCGATCAAACTTGACATTTGTCCCACCCCAAAGTGAGCGCTGGTAATCGTCTCTGGGTGAGACGAGTATCAATCTTCACTCGTCCTTGGGTAGGACGAATAAAAATCCGCACTCGTCCCTGGGTGGGACGAATAAGAAGCTGAGTGTCTAAAATGTGCCAAATTGATTTCTGACTTGCAAAACTGTTGTGAGTGGTTAGAACCACTGTTTGACCTCTGGGGGCTGTGCGTTAGTTTGATCAGTGCTTGTTGTCACATAATCATATTGGTGCTGTTTTGGTGTCTACAGATGCCCCTTTTTGGGAAGCGCTGCACATGGTGCAGTGTTGAGCAAAAATATATAACCAAAGCACTAATGATTAGGGTTTCTCAGTAACCTAACCAACTCTTGATGCCCCAAGTATGGAAAGGGCACGCATTCTTGAATCCTTGCTTCTGACGAGCTAAGGAACTCAAATCAAGTATTAACCTGGTTCGGTGAGGTATTACTTGAACTTAGACATTGATCAGTCATGAATAGGCAAAGGGCGTAACCTTTTGTTGTGGGAACCTTGAGTTCATGATTCACGAATGCCAAGTATATGATCAGTTAATGATAATTTGCTTGTTTGCTGCCCCAAGCAGGGGCGCGATTGTCGTTTGCAATGATCCTTTGAATGCATGTTATTTCCAAGACTGGGTATATTGGTGTTGATTGGCAACTAAGTGTGACTACCCCCTCAAGCGACGAATCGATGAGGGAATGACCGACATGAGAAAAGCGATGAATCGCTTGACCCAAGATGACTTGTGCAAGGGTGCATTTAGATGGTTTACCGCTAAGCATGCTCGAGCAGTTTCTCGACTATTTTGACCTATGTTTGGTGGGTGTGAAACCATTTTGGGATGCTAGTTGGGGTTAACATTAGCAAAAATCCGTCTTCCCGTGGAGCGGTCCGACTAAGGTAGCCTTCTTAGGGAGTAGGATAACGACAAGGTAGACCTCGACATCAGTTTTCTTATGCCAAGAGGTTAAGTGCAAGAGCACTGTTGTCCAGAAATTTTTAGTGGTTTTGTTGGCATTTGTCATTTTTATGTTGTGGTTGTTTTTGATGTTTTTTTTTTTTTTTTTTTTTTTTTATTCGTCCCGGGGGGGGACGAGTGATACGACGGTACTCGTCCCGGGGTAGGACGAGTGCACCACGATGGTACTCATCCTGGGGTGGGACGAGCGCATCGAAAAGCGCTCGTCCCGGTCGAGGACGATTACCAGCTGGCAAAAAGTATAAATATGCGAAAATGACGGATTTGGCTCATTTGCACTATTCATCGATTGCGATTTGGAGCTCTGGGGAGGAGGAGGTAGATTTTCTGACGCGAAGCGTTGCCAGATTTTCCAGCCATTATGAGTGCACAGACCGGGTCGTCGAGTGGCGGAGCCGAGGCGAGACCAGTAAGTACACTATCTCCTCGATTGTGAATTTGAAAAATGCAAATGTGTTTTTATTGTTTTTCGTTTGTTTAAAGCATGAAACCTTAATTAATTAAATTAAAAGGTAAATGAATGAAACCGAATGAAACATGGATGCAAACCGATGGAAACTTAGATGGAAAACCATAGGATAAACCCAAAATGAAACTTAGAGTAACACTTTTAGGGTAACCATGGTTAAAAATGTTTTTCTATGTGAATGGTAAAACTTAGGTCGAAACCGTAGGTAAACCATGCCCATATTTTTTTGTAATTTTTATGGAATTAAAAAATGGAAAATGGATAAAAAAAAAATTGTTTGAAATGGTAAACTTAGTTCGAAACCGTAGGTAAACCATGTTGATGTTTTTTTGTTTTTGATGAAATGTAAAAATGAAAAATTGATGAAGTTTTTTGTTTGAAATGGTAAACTTAGGTAAAACCGTAGGTAAACCATGTCAAATTTTTGTCGTTTTTGTGATGAAATTAAAAAATGAAAAATGGATGAATTTTTTTGAAATGGTAAACTTAGGTAAAACCGTAGGTAAACCATGTCAATTTTTTGTCTTTTTTGTGATGAAATTAAAAAATGAAAAATGGATGAATTTTTTTGTTTGAAATGGTAAACTTAGGTAAAACCGTAGGTAAACCATGTCAAATTTTTGTCCTTTTTTTTTTTATGAAATGAAAGATGATTTTTTTTTTTTTTTTTTGGTTGAAATGGTAAACTTAGGTAAAACCGTAGGTAAACCATGTCAAATTTTTGTTGTTTTTGATGAAATGTAAAAAAAAAATAGTTTTTTTTTTTTTTTTTTTGAATGTACATGTGAATGAAAGATGTTACTGTACAGTTATGCATTTTTGTACATGTGATGGTAATTTGATGCATGTTTTTAATGTTTGTTGTTTTCTGTAATGTGCAGGTGGTGAAGAGTCGACATCGGGTGCCGACAATTTTTTCTAATGCCCGCGAGGCGTTGACAGCTGAGGACTGGGGTTGGCTTGAGGCCCTAGGGCTCAAGCATGTGGCTCGGTTGGATGCAGTTGTGGTAGATCGGGCGTACCTCATAGCATTGATCGACCTATGGGATGTTCGGACGAACACCTTCCATCTTTCGACAGGGGAGATGACTGTCACCTTAGAGGACGTGTATCAGATTCTTCGGATTTCGATAGACGAGGTCCCCATCCGGATGACGCCACGGGGCCAGAGGACGGCTGTACTGATGCGATACTTTGGATACGGAGAGGATGAGGATGGGATGACCTTGTTAGAGAGGGCAGAGTTGGATTGCCATATTGCGGGGATTCTGGTACGATATTGGTATGCGAGGGGAATGTTGGGAGTGAGGCATGCACTACTCATGAGCCTCATTTCCAACATGCTCCTGCCAGACTCATCAAGAGCGAGGTTCCCATGGAACCTATTGGAGGTAGTATGGCAGTTGGTGGATTGCCCGGTGATAGAGCTGGTTATTATGAGATGGGGTCAGACACTGTTGGAGTAGTTATATGATGAGTTGTATGAGGTCCACTGTCGAAGGCAGAAGGGGATTGGCTGCAGTTTCTTGTTGTAGTGCTGGGCCTGGCAGCACATAGCCGTAGAGCGACCACGAGGGTTGCCTTGGACTACCCCAGCTGACATGGCTGACAAAGACATTGGGTATGGGGCTCTATGGTATCGGTCGGAGGAGCGGGGGCAGAGTCGATAATTTGCGGGAGACGTCGACCATTATAGAGATGCACTGGCACGACTAACTCACGAAGATGTGATATGGAGGCCATATCGGGATTGCCCCGCATGGCCAGAGGCTGATGAGTGGATTCGGTGGGTTCG
This sequence comes from Wollemia nobilis, assembly GCA_028583015.1. Taxonomy (NCBI): domain Eukaryota; kingdom Viridiplantae; phylum Streptophyta; class Pinopsida; order Araucariales; family Araucariaceae; genus Wollemia; species Wollemia nobilis. The sequence goes on along the minus strand of JAQPPZ010001031.1, from coordinate 5,507,406 downwards.
GAGGGGGAGATGGGTGATTGGGAGTCATGGGACAGAGCAGGAATACTTTCATTATCTTCGAGTGATGCGACAGTTTGGGGTAAGCCAAGGGTTTCCATGGGAACCCATGGGCTATCGGTGCTGGAGTGATGAGAGGACCTTAGCTGTGCCGATCCTCGAGCCATTGGGGGAGGAGTTTGATATTGTACTGGACATTTCGGACGTAGATGACTCAAGCCGATCCTCTAGCTATGGAATGGTCTCAAATGAATGATGTTCAAAGGTTTTGTTTCCTTGATTCCTTCAAGAGAGGCAAGCCGGTATGTTCCGGGTCCTATTTTACTGTCAATGATGTAAGGACCTAACCAGTTTTTCGTGAACTTATCCCGTAGATGGGACAAAAAATTAGAATTCTGTTGGTTCTCTTTTAAGACCAATTCACCAACCTGAAATTCCCTAAAGTGGACTTTCATGTTGTATGCTTTCTTAAGCCGCTCTTGATAGATACGTAAATGCTTGAGAGCATTAATGCGTCGTTCATCGAGCAACATCAGTTGATCTAACCGGGCTTGCCACGTAGTGTCATCATCGATGAACTCTTGCATTGAAATGCGCAGGGAAGGAATTTCCAACTCAAAAGGCATGACTGCCTCAGAGCCATACACCAACGAAAATGGAGTTGCCCTAGTGGGCGTTCGAATGCTGGTGCGATAAGCCCATAGGGCAAGCGGGATCTGAATGTGCCAGTCTTTATGATTGTCTACAACTATCTTTTTAAGAATGGTGACTAGCGTTTTGTTTGACGCCTCTGCTTGCCCATTTGCCTACGGATAATAGGGTGTTGAAAAGCTATGCTGAATCTTGTACTTTGTGGTCAAAGCACACACATCTTTATTCTTGAATGGTGTCCCATTATCCGAGACAATTTTGGATGGAATACCAAAATGACATATGATGTTATGTAAAATAAACTCCGCAATGCGGGCTCCAATCGTAGTGGTCAACGGAATTGCTTCCACCCATTTGGTAAAGTACTCTGTGGCCGTTAAAATAAACGTGTGACGACCGGACGACGCAGGGAGATCTTTCCAATTAGATCAAAGCCCCACTGCGAAAAAGGCCAAACCGATTGGATCGACTGCAAGGCCTGAGAAGGTACGTGTGTTAAATTAGCATGGTTCTGACACTTCATGCACTTCTTCACATATGCGCAACAATCTCGCTCTAAAGATGGCCAATAATAACCCATGCAAAGAATGCGCTTTGTGATGGCCATATCGTTGAAGTGGCCACCACATGTACCATCGTGAGCTTGGGTGATCGCCCAAGCGGACTCTTGCTAGTCCAAACAACGAAGGAGGATTCCTTCATAATTTTGATGATACAAAATGTCTCCTAACAAGACATGCTTTGCCGCTTTCTGTTTGAATGATCTTTTCGTGACGTGTGTCAATCCAAGTGGGAGATTACCTAGCTTGAGGTAATCCCGAATGGGTGTGTACAAATCTTGCTGATCAGAAACCTCGATAGTATGAACGGCCAATCCCTCTTGAAGTCTATCCCAAACAAAAGTTGAGCAGGAAAGAACTTGTAAAAACAACGTGGTGCTTGCTAGTAAGAGGGGTCGGGGAGAACAAGGACCCCCAGTTGGCTTGAATCAAACAATCTCGAATTCGAGAGAACTTATCCAAAGATGGTTCAATCTAGATCATGTGGATTCCTGGCATCGGATCAGAGCTTGCACGCTCCATCACAGATTGTGATAATGTTCTAACCTGAATGGTTGTCATTTCACCAGAAGGGTCTTGCGGGATGAGTGACCCCAGGGAGGCCATAGTATCTGCAAAACAATTTGATGATCGAGAGAGTGCCTCGATGTCATACCATTCAAGTTGTGCCAAGAATTTGTCCACAAGGACCTTATAAGACCGCAAAACTGGAAATTTACATTGGTATATCCCCTTTACTTGATTGACAATTAACAGTGAATCACCAAAGATGTTCAATCATTTAATGTTCATGGTAATTGTTGTCTAAAGACCTATGAGCAAGGCTTCGTATTCTGCATTGTTTTTGGTGCATGGGAAGTCTAATTAAAATGACAAGGGCATTGGAGAACCTTGTGGAGTGAAGAATACAATTCCCGCACCACCCCCTTGCTCACATTTAGAACCATCAAAGAATAGGGTTATGTCAGCCTGTGACTCAGGCTCATCAGAATCTGGCGACTCTGAAACATGGAAGACCCCATCATCAGGTAGTTCAAAAGTCAGAGGCTGATCGTCTTCAAGAAGAGCCTTAGCTAGTTGATCGGCGATGACTTGACCTTTTATATATTTCTGTCCAATTAACTCTATGTCAAACTTCGTCAACAACATGATCCATTTCGCCGTGCAACTACTATGATAAGTATGACTCATCATGTATCGCAATGGATTCTCCTTAGACACAACAGATGTCTTATTACTAAGCATGGAGTGGCGTAGCTTTTTGGTAGCAAACACCACTGCCAAGCAGAGTTTTTCAACATATGCATAGTTAAGTTCATAATCGACCGGGGTGCGGCTAAGATAGTATGTAGCCTATTCTCCGTGAAGTTCATTTTTTTGGGACAGACATGGCGCCCGGTGCCACCTCGATGGGTGAGATGTATAAATAGAATGGCACTCCCGGTGCAGGTGGAGCCAATACTGGTGGCAAAGCCAAGTACTATTTAATGTCATCAAAGGCTGACTGGCACTCGTCATCCCAATGAAATGTGACCCCCTTATGCAATAATTTATTCATGGGGCAGCATTTTTCAAATAACTACGCTATGAAGCGCTTGATTGACGCAACCTTTCCCTGTAGACTTCTGAGCTGCTTGATGGTGGTTGGGGGACGCATTTCAAGGATTTTCTTGACTTTGTTTGGATCTACCTCAATTCCTCATTTGGAGACTATGAAACCCAAGAGCTTTCCAAAGGTGACGCCAAAGACGCACTTCTTGGGGTTTAGTCTGACTTTATGCTCAATGAGGTGATCAAGGACCTTGCTCAAGTCACCGATATGATCTGGGCGCAAAAGAGATTTGGCCAACAAATAATCCATGTAATATTCCAAAGTTTTGTGCATGTAATCATGAAAGATGTATGTCATGGCACATTGGTAGGTGGCTCCAACATTTTTAAGACCAAAAGGCATAACATTATAGCAAAATGTCCCCCAAGGCATTGTGAATGCCATTTTTAGTTGGTCCTCAGGATTGATACGAATCTAATTGTATCCTGAGAAACCATCCATAAGGGAAAGCATTTCGTGGCCCACTGTAGCGTCTACCAACACGTCGATGCTTGGCAAGGGAAAATCATCCTTAGGACTCACTTTGTTAAGATCTTGAAAATTAGTGCATATGCGAATCCTCCCGTCGGGCTTCTTGACAGGAACCATGTTAGACAACCATGGCGAATAATCCACACAGATGACAAACTGGGCATCCAACAACTTTTGTAACTCATCTTTTACCATTAAGGCCATTGTTGGATGCATCTTGCATAGTTTTTGCTTGACTGGCTTGATTTTCGGATCAAGCGTTAAATTGTGCGTGACTAGCTGTGGGTCTAGTCCCGACATATCTTTGTATGACCATGCAAAAACCTCCTTCTTTTTCTTAAGAAGGGCAACATAATCGGCTCGCTCTTTAGGGGAAAGACTTACCCCCAGCTTGAGAATCTGTGGATTCATTGGATCTGTGCCGATGTCTAAATCAGTCGTTGCTTCAACTGACATATGGGATCTGTCTTCCAACTGGTGTGGAATTGGGATCAGATGGATATCATTTGCTGAATTAAGATCGTCATTAGGAACATCAAGTTCCGCTTCAGCATGGAAGACATCCTGAGTCTTTCCTGGGGTGAAATGAAACATCCCACCGCAAGGCCAATACTCTAATGGATATGGTGGTGTGTCAGCATGATCCCAATCGATAGCTTCTATGTCTAGATGTAATAATCGTGCTGTATTGGCTGGATCATGGATGGGGGCGGTCAAGTCAATGGAAACCATGTTGATGAAATGATTGTAATCTCCATTACTGCAAATGTGACAACTTTGACATTCGAGATGTTCTTGGTGCTTTGGATCTGGCTCTGTAGGCACTAGCACAAAGGGATTAGCCCTATGCGCGGACCTGCAAACAGGGTCTGCCCTAGGTACAGATGGTTTGATAGGGTCTCCAGGAAAAAGATGCTCGCTGTATGCCTGAAGTGGCAGGTGCAGTAATTGCTATAACTACGCTAGGTTGAAATGCCTCCTAGGTCTTGGATCTATGTGTAAGTGTTCAAACATGTCATCTTTGTCCAAAGGATTTTGTTGTTGTTGAAGTAGCCTATGCTCACTGGGATCATTCAATGGTAACATCATCAAGAAGTCCTCCTGATCATTATCCAGTGGATATCTGGGTGAATGATCATACTCTGACTCATCTTCAGAAGACCCTTCGTGGTCTTGTCCATCTGCCCCTTGTGGGTGAGTCCATGAGGTTTCTCCTTGTTCGACCGTAGGGAAAGGGTTGGTGAGGTCAACAAGGTTATTTGTTTGTAATGGGAAATGATCCCCCAGTGTATAAGTTGTATTTGGATTGACATATGGATCTGATGCCAACCCATCCTTGTTGCCTATCCCTAGGCCTTGCATGTTTTCGACCAATATGTCGAGGGGCAAAGGGTGATTAAACCTGACTCCTGATTTATCATAAGGCATTTGGTATCTTGGTTGACACAAAACACGCATTCCTTGTTCATACCGGCCTAACCCGTATCCATGCCAATTGCAATGCGAAGTCTGGGTTAGCCAGATAGTTGACATCTTCCACAAATGGATCTTCATCTTCTTCTTCTTTTTTGGAAGGTTCAACACCATGATCCAGGCCCCCAAAAATAAAGTTTGTCTGATTAGGTGGGTAGCCTAAAGGAACCACAGAGCCTATGGGGAGTTGAGGTCATCCCATGTCTTGCATAGATCGAAGTGTGGGCGTTGCAACAACATTGCGCACTATGTACTCCCCCATGCCCGTGTTAGACATCTCAACGATAATCATTGGCGATTGAGGGGAAGTGAATGGGAGTTCTCCTTGAGTCCACTCCATGTGGGGTGAACTAGGCGTCTCAACTTCCATTCTATTAGGCGTCTCTTCCGTAGAGATGTTGGAGACTAAAGGTGGTTCTGCTTCCAGGGGCTTCTTTCCTTTGTCCATTGGTGTGGCCACCGTAGGTGGTGTCGTTGTTGGAGGACTGGATGAAGAAGATGATCCCGCCTGAGAATTTGATTGACTTGGTGGTGGAGATTATTTCTTAGTCAGACCCCGTTTAGATGGATTTAAATGGAAATCCATGTGCATTGAAGGAAGGGTCGACTGCGGCATGATTTGCACTGAGTTGCAATACTTAAAAGGTTCAAAATCTGCGAGGACCACATGCACTTGTCCTTCAAATGTATACTTCAAACATTGATGAGCAATTGAAGGGACACACTTCATATCTCGGATCCAAGGCCGCCCAAGCAAGATATTGTAAGCCATCTCACCTTCTAAAATGTGGCACAATGTATGAATGGTATTTTGTCCCACTTGGATGGGCGGGACAATTGTGCCAACTGTCGAGCATATCGCATCATTAAATGCTCGAAGGGTATAAGTGGAAGGTGCAATGTGAGAGGTCGGTAGTTTCAAATTTTTCGATTGCAACGGTTGTAATAAGGTTACTGGACGAACCAGTGTCTATCAACACCCGTTTGTATGGAGTCCCGTTGACCCACGCAATAACGTGCAGGGGTGGATCCGCTACATATCCAGTCACTATTTTTAGCTCATCTTCCCTGAAGGTAATGACTGGTTAAGTACACTGTTTGACATGCCCCACAAAATTATTGAACGAATCCGCTTCGTGGGGTTGCAATTCAATTGCCTTTAATATCTCCATAAGAGCTTCCCGATGGGGCGCCGATTATTGAATAAGCTCATAAATGGAGAGCCTAGCCGATGTGGTCCGTAGACTTTGAGTAAGTCTAGTTAGAATCATGGCCACTGGTCTAGGTGGGGGCAAGCGTGTAGGATTTGGTTGATGTTGTGACGTGGATGAAGCTTCCCTAGTGGCTGTTGCGGGGACAAATCCTGGGTGTCTCTTGTTTCTTGTCACAATGCTAATCATTCCAACATACCCCTCCATGGGGCAACTCTGTTGCACTTTGTTGACATGCGAAGGTTTTTTTTGTGCATCATGTGTGGGTAAAGGATCTTTGAAAACACCCATTTGTTGGTTGTTGGGTGCGATGGGGTTATCCACTACCAATGTGTGATTATCAATGAGATCTTGCACTAAACCTTTAAACGTCCAACAGAAATTAAGGTCATGTCCTTTCCTTCTGTGGAATCTACAAAAAATATCCTCTCTGGAGCCCTTAGGCTTTGGCGCATTAGGATCAATTATTGGAATATCTGGCAGATTAATCAAGTTTGTCACTGACAAACGGTCAAACAAGGAATCTCTAGATTCAGTGTATGGTGTAAATTGTCGCTTAGGGCGACACTGCTAATTTTGATCCTGCTTCTTGTTATCTTTCTCATAATTATTGTGAGGCACCACCTGATAATTAGCCTTTGAATGTTGTGTTGCTTGGGCAGGCGTAGGGGCATTAATAGCAACTTGATTGACCGCGACGGGTTTCTGTTGCGTATTCCCTATTTTGGTGCTCTTGTTCCACTCTTTTTTTTTAGGCTTGGCAATTTTGCCATCCTGTATCTTGATCTCTTCGATACGTCTAGCTTGCGCTAGAGCTTCTTCTAAAGTGGCGTATTGCTGCAGCTGCAATAGCACAGAGATCAATCGCAAACAACTCTTTGCAAAAATTTGAGTTAGGTCAGACATAGGAGGGAGGTAGGACAACTTTGAAAGTACTGTCCTCCATCGATTCCCATATGCCACCATAGACTCCTCCTCATACTATTTGATGCTAGCAAGATCACTGAGTGACGCCTTTTTCTTTGTATTGAAAGCAAAACGTTCTAGGAACGCGTCCACTAGTTGATCTAAGTTGTAGATGCTATGCTTAGGTAGATGGGTAAACCAATCCGAGGCAAATCCTACAAATGTGGTTATGAATGTTCTCAATAGCAATGCATCATTGTCTTGTATACCAAAGCATTGGCTCAAAAATCGTGTCACATGCTCTTGAGCATCCTCATCCCCTTTAAAGAGTGCCAACTGGGGCAACTTGAAATGTTTGGGGTATGGAGGTGTTGGCACTAATGGATGTATCGTATGACTACGAAGTTGGCATAAGGTAGGCTTTTGAGGCCCACCAGTCTTAAGTTCCATATTCTCCAAGCATTCTAACAACCCTTTGTAGGCATCAAAGGATATAATTTCCTCTTCCTTAGTTTGTTCCCACTGTGGGTTGCGGGGAACTTGAGGCCTTTGAATGGATAAATGAGTAGCATCCCTTCTGCCTTGATATGGCGTTTCAGCCCACTCTTCTTCTTGGTAATAATCCTCATAATCTTCTTGAGGAGTGTTTGGCCTAGGCCTGTAAACATGGACAGGTGCCCGCGGAGGATACCCATCATGGTTGCGGGGAATGGCCTCCCGCTCAGGTCTAAGAGGTCTTGGAGGTAGTGCTTGTTGTGGTCACAGAGACCTGTCTCGCACTAAGGGGTTGTGCCTCACATACATCTCAGATTGTTGTGCGCGAGGAACTGGGGCCTTCTCAAGCACATGGTTGTGAAACAATTCAGCTGTCTGACGCTAAATGCGCTCTTGATCAAGGTGACATAAATGTTCTAATTCCTGTTGTTCTTGCCTAAGCCGCGTGATTTGTGCTTGGTGTGTGGCTAGTTGTGTAAATGCCAAATCATTTTGTTCTATTGTCTCTTGTTTTATAGGCCTAGATGTCTCTCCTACATATCTATTTTGATTATGGTGCTCTAAGACCCCTATATGTTGCTTCCCTCTGTCGAGGTTGGCCGCATTAACTTGAAACTCCTGGTCTCAATAAGCGATCTGGATATAAAGCAGGTGTAGACGTGCATCATTTCGGCACTGGATACTATTTTGGAGGAATGTAGTGATCTTCCTCTCTCTCTCTATGATATGCATAAAAAGTGCGAGCAGAATTGTCTTGCCCTGTAGGGAGAACCTGCTGTTCTGGATATGGTCTACTATGTCTGACATTAATTGGGGGAAAATTAGGAACCACAAAATCATATGGTTCTTCCTTTTGGATCCTTTGTTGTTCCATAGCATTACACAACGCTTCATCACTAGGCCATCCATAATGAACTTCCATAGGAGGCCTCGTGTTTAGACCAGGTGGTATATATATGTTATTGTCTTGAAACGATTCTTGTTGCTCATGAGTTTCATGTTTATGCTGTTTGCGATCGATCTCTGTGCTATTGCAGCTGCAGCAATACGCCACTTTAGAAGAAGCTCTGGTGCAAGCTAGACGTATCAAAGAGATCAAGATATAGGATGGCGAAATTTCCAAGCCTAAAAAAAAAGAGTGGAACAAGAGCACCAAAACAGGGAATACGCAACAAAAACCCGCTGCGGTCAATCAAGTTGCTATTAATGCCCCTACGCCTGCCCAAGCAACACAACCTTCAAAGGCTAATTATCAGGCGATGCCTCACAATAATTATGAGAAAGATAACAAGAAGCTGGATCAAAATCAACAACGATCGCCCTAAGCGACAATTTACACCATACACTAAATCTAGAGATTCCTTGTTTGACCGTTTGTCAGCGGCAAACTTGATTAATCTACCAGATATTCCAACAATTGATCCTAATGCGCCAAAGCCTAAGGGCTACAAAGAGGATATTTTTTGTAGATTCCACAGAAGGAAAGGACATGACCTTAATGTTTGTTGGATGTTTAAAGGTTTAGTGCAAGATCTCATTGATAATCACACATTGGTAGTGGATAACCCCATCGCACCCAACAACCAACAAATGGGTGTTTTCAAAGATCCTTTACCCACACATGATGCACAAACAAAACCTTTGCATGTCAACAAAGTGCAACAGAGTTGCCCCATGGAGGGGTATGTTGGAATGATTAGCATTGTGACAAGAAACAAGAGACACCCAGGAGTTGTCCCCATAGCGACCACTAGGGAAGCTTCATCCACATCACAACATCAACCAAATCCTACACGAGTTGCCCCCACCTAGACCAAGTGGCCATGATTCTAACTAGACTTACTCAAAGTCTATGGACCACATCGGCTAGGCTCTCCATTTATGAGCTTATTCAACAATCAGCGCCCCATCAAGAAGCTCTTATGGAGATATTAAAGGCAATTGAATTGCAACCCCACGAAGTGGATTCGTTCAACAATTTTGTGGGGCATGTCAAACGATTGTACTCGAACCGGTCATTACCTTCGGGGAAGATGAGCTAAAAATGGTGTCTGGAGATGTAGCGGATCCACCTCGCACGTTATTGCGCGGGTCAACGGTACTCCATACAAATGGGTGTTGATAGACACTGGTTCGTCGAGTAACCTTATTACAACCGCTGCACTAAAACATTTGAAACTACCGACCTCTCACATTGCACCTTCCACTTATACCCTTCGAGCATTTAATGATGCGATATGCTCGACAGTTGGCACAATTGTCCTGCCCATCCAAGTGGGACAAAAGACCATTCATACATTGTGCCACATTTTATAAGGTGAGATGGCTTACAATATCTTGCTTGGGCAGCCTTGGATCAAAGATATGAAGTGTGTCCCTTCAATTGCTCATCAATGTTTGAAGTATACATTTGAAGGACAAGTGCATGTGGTCCCCGCAAATTTGGAACCTTTTAAGTATTGCAACTCAGTGCAAATAATGTCGCAGTTGACCCTTCCTTCAACGCACGTGGATTTCTAGTTAAATCCATCTAAACGGGGTCTGACTAAGAAAGAATCTCCATCACCAAGTCAATCAAATTCTTAGGCGGGATCATCTTCTTCATCCAGTCCTCCAACAACGACACCACCTACGGTGGCCACACCAATAGACAAAGGAAAGAAGCCCCTGGAAGCGGAACCACCTTTAGTCTCCAAAATCTCTATAGAAGAGACGCCTAATAGAATGGAAGTTGAGACGCCTAGTTCACCCCACATGGAGTGGACTCAAGGAGAACTCCCATTCGCTTCCCCTCAATCGCCAACGATTATTGTTGAGATGTCTAACATAGGCATGGGGGAGTACATAGTGCGCAATGTTGTTGCAATGCCCACACTTCAGTCTATGCAAGACATGGGACGACCTCGACTCCCCATAGGCTCCGTGGTTCCTTTAGGCTACCCACCTAATTAGACAAACTTTATTTTTGGGGGCTTGGATCATGGTGTTGAACCTTCCCGAAAAGAAGAGGAAGATGAAGATCCATTTGTGGAAGATGTCAACTATCTAGCTAACGCAGACTTCACATTACGATATCTTAGCCAATGCAATTGGCATGGATACGGGTTAGGCCGGTATGAACAAGGAATGCGTGTTTTGTGTCAACCAAGATACCAAATGCCTTATGATAAATCAGGAGTCGGGTTTAATCACCCTTTTCCCCTCGACATCTTGGTCAAAAACATGCAAGGCCTAGGGATAGGCAACAAGGATGGGTTGGCATCAGATCCATATGTCAATCCAAATACAACTTATACACTGGGGGATTATTTCCCATTACAAACAAATAACCTTGTTGACCTCACCAACCCTTTCCCTATGGCTAAACAAGGAGAAACCTCATGGACTCACCCACAAGGGGCAGATGGACAAGACCACGAAGGGTCTTCTGAAGATGAGTCAGAGTATGATCATTCGCCCAGATATCCACTGGATAATGATCAGGAGGACTTCTTGATGATGTTCCCATTGAATGATCCCAGTGAGCATAGGCTACTTCAACAGCAACAAAATCCTTTGGACATAGATGACATGTTTGAACACTTACACATAGATCCAAGACCTAGGAGGCATTTCAACCTGGCACGCTTATAGCAATTACTGCACCCGCCACTCCAGGCATACAGCGAGCATCTTTCGCCTGGAGACCCTATCAAACCATCTATACCTAGGGCAGACCCTATTTGCAGTTCCATGCATAGGGTTGATCCCTTTGTGCCAGTGCCTACAGAGCTAGATCCAAAGCACCAAGAACATCTCGAATGTCAGAGTTGTCACATTTGTGGTAATGGAGATTACAATCATTTCATCAACATGGTTTCCATTGACTTGACCGCCCCCATCCATGATCCATCCAATCCAACACGATTATTGCATCTAGACATAGAAGCTATCGATTGGGATCGTGCTGACACACCACCATCTCCATTAGAGTATTGGCCTTGCGGTGGGATGTTTCATTTCACCCCAGGATAGACTCAGGATGTCTTCCATGCTGAAGAGGAACTTGACGTTCCTAATGACAATCTTAATTCAGCAAATGATATCCATCTAATCCCAATTCCACACCAGTTGGAAGACGGATCCCATATGTCAGTTGAAGCAATGACTGATGTAGACATCGGCACAGATCCAATGAATCCATGGATTCTCAAGCTGGGGGTAAGTATTTCCCCTGAAGAGCGAGCCGATTATGTTGCCCTTCTTAAGAAAAAGAAGGAGGTTTTTGCATGGTCATACAAAGATATGCCAGGACTAGACCCACAGCTAGTCACGCACAATTTAACGCTTGATCCGAAAATCAAGCCAGTCAAGCAAAAACTACGCAAGATGCATCCAATAGTGGCCTTAATGGTAAAATATGAGTTACAAAAGTTGTTGGATGCCCAGTTTGTCATTTGTGTGGATTATCCACCATGGTTGTCTAACATGGTTCCTGTCAAGAAGCCCGACGGGAGGATTCGCATATGCACCGATTTTTGAGATCTTAACAAAGTGAGTCCTAAGGATGATTTTCCCTTGCCAAGCATCGACACGTTGGTAGACGCTACAACGGGCCACGAAATGCTTTCCTTTATGGATGGTTTCTCAGGATACAATCGGATTCGTATCAATCCTAAAGACCAACTAAAAACGACATTCACAATGCCTTGGGGAACATTTTGCTATATTATTATGCCTTTTGGTCTTAAAAATGCCGAAGCCACCTACCAACATGCCATGACGTACATCTTTCATGATTACATGCACAAAACTTTGGAAGATTACATGGATGATTTGTTGGCCAAATCTCTTTGGCGCCCAGATCATATCGGTGACTTGAGCAAGGTCCTTGATCGCCTCATTGAGCATAAAGTCAGACTAAACCCCAAGAAGTGCATCTTTGGCGTCACCTCTGGAAAGCTCTTGGGTTTCATAGTCTCCAAATGAGGAATTGAGGTAGATCCAAACAAAATCAAGGCAATCCTTGAAATGCGTCCCCCAACCACCATCAAGCGACTCGAAGTCTACGAGGAAAGGTTGCGTCGATCAAGCGCTTCATAGCGCAATTATCCGACAAATGCCGCCCCATGAATAAATTATTGCATAAGGGGGTCACATTTCATTGGGATGACGAGTGCCGATCGACCTTTGACGACATTAAACGATGACTTGGCTTTGCCACCCGTATTGGCACCACCCGGACCGGGAGTGCCGTTCTATTTATACATCTCAGCCACTGAGGTGGCATTGGGCGCCATGCTGTCCCAGAAAAATGAACTTCATAGAGAACAGGCTACATACTATCTTAGCCGCACCCTGGTCAGTTATGAACTTAACTATGCATATGTTGAAAAAATCTGCTTGGCAGTGGTGTTTGCTACCAAAAAGCTATGCCACTACATGCTTAGTAATAAGACATATGTTGTGTCTAAGGAGAATCCATTGCGATACATGATGAGTCATACTTATCATAGTAGCCGCACGACAAAATGGATCATGTTGTTGACGGAGTTTGACATAGAGTTCATTGGACAAAAATCTATAAAAGGTCAAGTCATCGCCGATCAACTAGCTGAGGCTCCTCTTGAAGGCGATCAGCCTCCGACTTTTGAACTACCTGATGATGAAGTCTTCCATGTTTCATAATCACCAGATTTTGATGAGCCTGAGTTACAGGTCGACATAACCCTATTCTTTGATGGTTCTAAATGTGAGCAAGGGGGTGGTGTGGGAATTGTATTCTTCACTCCACAAGGTGCTCCAATGCCCTTGTCATTTAAATTAGACTTCCCATGCACCAACAACAATGCAGAATACGAAGCCTTGCTCATAGGTCTTCGAGCAACAATTACCATGAACATTAAACGATTGAACATCTTTGGTGATTCGCTATTAATTTTCAATCAAGTAAAGGGGATATACCAATGTAAATGTCCAGTTTTGCGGTCTTATAAGGTCCTTGTGGACAAATTCCTGGCACAACTTGAATGGTATGACATCGAGGCACTCCCTCGATCATCAAATCGTTTTGCGGATACTATGGCCTCCTTGGGGTCACTCATCCCACAAGACCCTTCTGGTGAAATGACAACCATTCAGGTTACAACATTATTGCAATCTGCGATGGAGCATGCAAGCTCTGATCCGATTCCAAGAATCCACATGATCCAGATTGAACCATCTCTAGATAAGTTCTCTTGAATTTGAGATTATTTGATTCAAGCCAACTGGGGGTCCTTGTTCTCCCCGACCCCTCTTACTAGCAACACCACATTGTTTTTACAAGTTCTTTCCTGCTCAGCTTTTGTTCGGGATAGACTTCAAGAGGGATTGGCCGTTCATACTATCAAGGTTTCTGATCAGCAAGATTGGTACACACCCATTCGAGATTACCTCAAGCTAGGTAATCTCCCACTTGGATTGACACACGTCGTGAAAATATCATTCAAACAGAAAGTGGCAAAGCATGTCTTGTTAGGAGACATTTTGTATCGTCGAAATTTTGAAGGAATCCTCCTTCGTTGTTTGGACTAGCAAGAGTTCGCTTGGGCGATCACCCAAGCTCACGATGGTACATGTGCTGGCCACTTCAGCGGTATGGCCATCGTAAAGCGCATTCTTCGCATGGGTTATTATTGGCCATCTTTAGAGCGAGATTGTTGTGCATATGTGAAGAAGTGCGTGAAGTGTCAGCATCATGCTAATTTAACACACGTACCTTCTCAAGCCTTGCAACCGATCCAATCGGTTTGGCATTTTTTGCAGTGGGGCTTTGATCTAATTGGAAAGATCTCCCCTACGTTGTCTGGTCGTCACACATTTATTTTAACGGCCATAGAGTACTTTACCAAATGGGTGGAAGCAATTTTTCTGACCACTACGACTGGAGCCCGCATTGCGGAGTTTATTTTACATAACATCATATGTCATTTTGGTATTCCATCCAAAATTGTCTCGGATAATGGGACACCATTCAAGAATAAAGATGTGCGTGCTTTCACCACAAAGTACAAGATTCAGCATAGCTTTTCAACACCCTATTATCCGCAAGCAAATGGGCAAGTAGAGGTGTCAAACAAAATGCTAGTCGCCATTCTTAAAAAGACAGTTGCAGACAATCATAAATACTGGCACATTCAGACCCTGCTTGCCCTATGGGCTTATCGCACCAGAATTTGAACGCCCACTAGGGCAACTCCATTTTTGTTGGTGTATGGCTCTAAGGCAGTCATGCCTTTTGAGTTGGAAATTCCTTCCCTACGCATTTCAATGCAAGAGTTCATCGATGATGACACTGCGCGGCAAGCCGGTTATATCAACTGATGTTGCTCGACGAACGACGCGTTAATGCTCTCAAGCATTTACGTATCTATCAAGAGCGGCTTAAGAAAGCATACAACATGAAAGTCCACTTTAGGGAATTTCATGTTGGTGACTTGGTCTTAAAAGAGAACCAACAAAATTCTAATTTGCCGTCCCATCTACGGGACAAGTTTGCGGCAAACTGGTTAGGTCCTTACATAATTGATAGTAAAATAGGACCCAAAACATACCGGCTTGCCTCTCTTGAAGGAATCAAGGAAACAGAACCTTTGAACATCATTCATTTGAGACCATTCCACAGCTAGAGAGCCATAGTCCAACAAAAGCTCCAAGGATTACCACAATCGCTTGGTCAACCCAAAAGCTCCAAGGATTATCACAATCGCTTGGTCAACCCAAAAGCTCCAAGGATTATCACAATCGCTTGGTCAACCCAAAAGCTCCAAGGATTTTCATAATCGCTTGGTCATCCCTAAATGCCCCAAAGGTATCTATAAACCCTTTGGTCAAACCAAAAGCTCCAAGCGTTACCATTACTGCTTGGTCAACATAAATATTCAAAAATCAACAAAAACAACACAAAAAAAAAACACAAAAACAATTGCATTTCAATTCCATGCATACTCAAAAAAAAAAAAACAATCAAAATTACAAAAACATTTGCATTTCAATTTCCTGCATTCTCATAAAAATCAAAATTACAAAAACAATTGCACGCATTCTCATAAAAATCAAAATACAAAAATATAGGTTACATTAAGCATTGCATCCATACATTGCATACTTCGCTAAGTCATACAAGTCAAAAGCACCATAGGCTGTCATTATTTGGCAATTCCATCATTTCCACCTCAGATTCATTTTCATAAACGCATACATCCAGCATATCACCCTTTTATTTTAGCATCGTCAGTTGTCGCCTAATGTATATAGGGTTTTTGTCATTCAGATGTCTTTAAATTTCTAGCCAATAACTATACACAGTTAAGCAAATTTTACACGAAAAAGTTTTACTTGGATCCCACCTTGGTATGTAGCATCCCAACACAAATTAACACACATAAAATAAGTCCCAAGTTGTGTGGACGAAAGATGAAACTCGCACGATAATCCGAGGTTACCATAAGCGAAACGGCTATCTTGCTTATCCCCCGTGCAAATGACCCTAGAAATGTTGAGAGTTGGCAAAAGGACAAGCATCCTCCCTACCCAATTCCCCATGAATCCCAAGTTCTCAAAAGTTGCAAAAACATCAAAAATTTGCAAAACGTCAAAACACTAAAATTTGACATCCTACAGTGCACACATCAAAAGGCACACATAACAGTGATTCTCGTCACTCCATATTCAAAATCCCTTGCTCAAAAAAAAAAAAAAGAGACGAGTACTATCATAAAAAAAATAAACAGTGATTTTATCACTCCAAAAGAGCAAGTATCCCCATACCCTTGAAGAAAAGAAGGGAGTCAAACTTGAATCCCTGGAACTCTTAGTATTTCGACGAGTCATGAGGCAAGCTTCGATCACCGATTTTGTTGATAACCTATTGGTCACTAGCGGTAAACCTCCCGCATGACGATATATTTGTCACATTAACTTGTGTGTAGATCAATGTTTGCATGTGGATGAGCTAGCTTATGGTATCCTAGATAACATCGAAGACAAATCTGACTAAATACAATAAAGGAGTTAGTGGAGCTAATTAGGTGATCCTCAGTACAGGTTCGGTTGAAAGCCCATCTGGCATCGGCGGTATCCTGATAAATAACACATAAACGAACTCAATTGCACACACGAGGATGTGAAATAACTTGGTTAAATTCAAGTCGATTTATACCTTGTTCAAAAAGTCTTGTGAGATAAATATACAGTTTTGGCTAGTTAATTAAAATATCTGCATCTCAGAAAAGCTTAATTCCATTTTCAAATAATCGATACATTTCATTCCATACATCACCATCGGAAAATAGACAAAATACAAAAACAAAGTTTTCACATCCACAAGCATTCCACAAAGTTATCCCATTACTATAGCAAGTCAATCCAATCTTGTACAGTCTATGGTGCATCGACAAACCATCAATAATTCATTTCATTCATTCCATATGCATACATCATACAAATAAGAATCATAGCATTCATAAATTGCATATGCATACATCAATGTAAAAACATGCACATACAGATAAATCATGAAGAATGATAAACACCAAAAAGAATCATCTGTATATATATCACAACAAAATTGCCCGCAGGCTACAAAACTGGTCCTCAGACCTCCCTCCCATCATCCAAAATCCCAAAACCCCCAACCTAGGTCGTCGACCACCATGATCATGCAGGATCGATGCGACGAGAGCTACCCCCTATGATATCTGTCCTCTGAGACCTCTCAGGGCGACTGCTCGCCCCTACATCCCGAGCGCTCGCTCCTCCCTCCTCTCACTGTCGACGATGGGATGATGCTGACTGCTCTGTCCCGCTGTCTCTCATCCTGAATGACGAGCCACTGGCCAGAGGCTCTGGTATTTGCCCACCCAATCGGATGATCTCACCCTCCATCTCCGATCGATGTTGCCCCCAATCAGCCTCCCGTCACCCCCAATCAGCCTCCCGTCGCCTCCACTCTGCCTCGCGCCTACGGTAGTACGTGATGGCATCATCGCACTATGCTAGCTGCACCCGTAGGAGATCCCTCTCCTATGCAACATCTGTATCCCCTGCCTACTGGTGAGCCACAGCCCCTGCGCTCCCCTGCCCTGCCAACTGTGTTTGCAGGAGATCCCTCTCATGTGTCATCTCCGCAAGCTCTCCATCCCGCCTCTGCAGTAACCCCGTCAGTCACGCTACCTTAGCATGTAACCCCACCTCTGTCTCCCCCTACCCAGCCTGCTCTGGAGCATCCTGTGCCTCTGGCTGATCCTCCTCCTCAACATCATCTCCTACATCTTCCACCTCCACCATCTCCACATCCGTAGGAGCTCCCCAACCCTCTCCTGGTGCCTCTGCACCCTCTTTGCCTCCCGCTACCTCCACTCCTCCCAATGGTCCCTCACCTCACCACTACCACAGCGTCCACCACTCCTGATACTCGATCGTCACTCCGACGTCATCTACGTCTGAAATATCCAGTATAGTATCAGACTCCTCCCCCAATGGCTCGAGGATCGGTGCAGCTAAGGTCCTCTCATCACTCCGACACCGATAGCCCATGGGTTCCCCAGAAACCCCCGGCGTACCCCCAAACTGTCGCGTCACTCGAAGATAATGAAAGTACTCCTGCTCTGTCCCATGATGCCCAATCACCCATCTCCCCCTCCGAACCCACCGAAGCCACTCATCAGCCTCTGGCCATGCGGGACAATCCCGATATGGCCTCCATATCACATATCCGGGAGTCAGTCGTGCCAGTGCATCTCTGCAATGGTCGACGTCTCCCGCGAACCGTCGACTCTGCCCCTGCTCCTCTGATTGATACCATAGAGCCCCATACCTAATGTCTCTGTCAGCCATGTCAGCCCGGGTAGTCCAAGGCAACCCTCGTGGTCGCTCTACTGCTATGTGCTACCAGGCCCAGCACTGCAACAAGAAACTACAGCCAATCCCCTTTCGCCTCCGACAGCGGACCTCATACAACTCATCATATAACTGTGCCAACAGTGTCTGACCCCATCTCATAATAATCGGCTCTGTCACAGGGCAATCCACCAACTGCCATACTACCTCCAATAGGTTCCATGGGAACCTCGCTCCCGACGAGTCTGGCAGGAGCATGTTGGAAATGAGGCTCATGAGTAGTGCATGCCTCACTCCCAACATTCCCCTCGCATACCAATACCGTACCAGAATCCCCCCAATATGGCAATCCAACTCCGCCCTCTCCAACAAGGTCATCCCATCCTCATCCTCTCCGTATACAAAGTACCTCGTCAGTACAGCCGTCCTCTGGCCCCGTGGCATCGTTCATATGGGGACCCCGTCTATCAGAATTTGGAGAATCCGATACACGTCCTCTAAGGTGACAGTCATCTCCCCTGTCAGAAGATGGAAGGTGTTCGTCCAAACATCCCATAGGCCAATCAATGCTATGAGGTACGCCTGATCTGCCACAATTGCATCCAACCAAGCCACATGCTTGAGCCCTAGGGCCTCAAGCCAACCCCAGTCCTCAGCTGTCAATGCCTCACGGGCATTAGAAAAAATCGTCGGCACCCGATGTCGACTCTTCACCACCTGCACATTACAGAAAACAAAAAACATTAAAAACATGCATCAAATTACCATCACATGTACAAAAATGCATAATTGTACAGTAACATCTTTCATTCACATGTACATTCAAAAACAAAAAAAAACAAAAAAAAAATATCAAAAACAACCACAACATAAAATGACAAATGCCAACAAAACCACTAAAAATTGTCGGACAACACTGCATGGGAATAAGAGTGAGATTTTTAAGACAACTCAGATTTGCCACTTAGTTATTCCTTCATTGCATGGGAGTGCAAGTGAGCTTTTCTAAAACATACAAAGACATGCACAGAGACAGTTAAGAATCTCTTGATCAAGAAGAAGTCTTTCTTTCAGGCAAAAAGCATTCATGCAAAGAAACACTTTTGCATGTTAATTCAAAGAGACCCCTTGGGTCTATAAAATGGTGAGTTTTCTCACCCAAAATATAAAGAGAAGGAGCATTTTGAGCGACGAAGTGCTGCTAATTCATTTACTTGCGATTTGTGTTTTCAACATTCATAATCTCTTAATCGAAAGAGAGGTTATTGGGTGACTTTTGAAAGCACGAATCAAGAACCAACACCGATTTTTCTGACCACAATATTCTACCAATTTGTCGACAACACATCACATCAGGTTTCGGACCCATCCTAAGCGGATTGGTGTCGAAGCAAAGTTTCACCCGCGGGTGGTTTGCCTTCGGGCACCCCCCGCTTTATTTCTTTTATAGTATTTAGCTAGTTTCATGTTTATGCTTTTGTCAAGTTTTCATTTCATTTAGATTCATTTTAACCATCGTTAGATTCATCTTTTATTTTTCATACACATGTGCTACTGATTCTTTGTTTGTTTCTTTGAACACAGATTTGCAGCATTAGAGAAGCAGCGAGGAATCTATCTTTACCAACGCAAGCGGCGACGACGTTTTGGTTCGCCCATATTATATGTGGGCACGCGAAAGAAGGAATTCTGAAACAAGTTGTAAAAGAGCAACACTTAATGCTCCTATCCCCTAAAAAGGAAGGAGACGCATTGTAACACAAATTTGCAAAGCATATCAATAAAAGGGCTGATTTTTATATTGCTTTAATATCTTGTGTTCATGTTCTTCCTTTTTACACATTTTCAATAACATAGGGTTTAAGCGTTATTTTAGTTTCATTTACATTGCAATTTTAGTTTATCCTTTTTGTTTCCGGAATCTCGTGATCGCCATTGAAAACACGAGAGGTCTAAGAGGTCTTGGAGGTAGTGCTTGTTGTGGTCACAGAGACCTGTCTCGCACTAAGGGGTTGTGCCTCACATACATCTCAGATTGTTGTGCGCGAGGAACTGGGGCCTTCTCAAGCACATGGTTGTGAAACAATTCAGCTGTCTGACGCTAAATGCGCTCTTGATCAAGGTGACATAAATGTTCTAATTCCTGTTGTTCTTGCCTAAGCCGCGTGATTTGTGCTTGGTGGGTGGCTAGTTGTGTAAATGCCAAATCATTTTGTTCTATTGTCTCTTGTTTTATAGGCCTAGATGTCTCTCCTACATATCTATTTTGATTATGGTGCTCTAAGACCCCTATATGTTGCTTCCCTCTGTCGAGGTTGGCCGCATTAACTTGAAACTCTGGTCTCAATAAGCGATCTGGATATAAAGCAGGTGTAGACGTGCATCATTTCGGCATTGGATACTATTTTGGAGGAATGTAGTGATCTTCCTCTCTCTCTCTATGATATGCATAAAAAGTGCGAGCAGAATTGTCTTGCCCTGTAGGGAGAACCTGCTGTTCTGGATATGGTCTACTATGTCTGACATTAATTGGGGGAAAATTAGGAACCACAAAATCATATGGTTCTTCCTTTTGGATCCTTTGTTGTTCCATAGCATTACACAACGCTTCATCACTAGGCCATCCATAATGAACTTCCATAGGAGGCCTCGTGTTTAGACCAGGTGGTATATATATGTTATTGTCTTGAAACGATTCTTGTTGCTCATGAGTTTCATGTTTATGCTGTTTGCGATCGATCTCTGTGCTATTGCAATGCAGACAATACGCCACTTTAGAAGAAGCTCTAGCACAAGCTAGACGTATCAAAGAGATCAAGATATAGGATGGCGAAATTTCCAAGCCTAAGAAAAAAGAGTGGAACAAGAGCACCAAAACAGGGAATACGCAACAGAAACCCGTTGCGGTCAATCAAGTTGCTATTAATGCCCCTACGCCTGCCCAAGCAACACAACCTTCAAAGGCTAATTATCAGGCGATGCCTCACAATAATTATAAGAAAGATAACAAGAAGCTGGATCAAAATCAACAGCATCGCCCTAAGCGATAATTTACACCATACACTAAATCTAGAGATTCCTTGTTTGACCGTTTGTCAGCGGCAAACTTGATTAATCTACCAGATATTCCAACAATTGATCCTAATGCGCCAAAGCCTAAGGGCTACAAAGAGGATATTTTTTGTAGATTCCACAGAAGGAAAGGACATGACCTTAATGTTTGTTGGATGTTTAAAGGTTTAGTGCAAGATCTCATTGATAATCACACATTGGTAGTGGATAACCCCATCGCACCCAACAACCAACAAATGGGTGTTTTCAAAGATCCTTTACCCACACATGATGCACAAACAAAACCTTTGCATGTCAACAAAGTGCAACGGAGTTGCCCCATGGAGGGGTATGTTGGAATGATTAGCATTGTGACAAGAAACAAGAGACACCCAGGAGTTGTCCCTGCAACAGCCACTAGGGAAGCTTCATCCACATCACAACATCAACCAAATCCTACAAAGTTGCCCCCACCTAGACCAGTGGCCATGATTCAAACTAGACTTACTCAAAGTCTATGGACCACATCGGCTAGGCTCTCCATTTATGAGCTTATTCAACAATCGGCGCCCCATCGGGAAGCTCTTATGGAGATATTAAAGGCAATTGAATTGCAACCCCACGAAGTGGATTCGTTCAACAATTTTGTGGGGCATGTCAAACAATTGTACTTGAACCAGTCATTACCTTCAGGGAAGATGAGCTAAAAATGGTGACTGGAGATGTAGCGGATCCACCCCTGCACGTTATTGCGCGGGTCAACGGTACTCCATACAAATGGGTGTTGATAGACACTGGTTCGTCCAGTAACCTTATTACAACCGCTGCACTAAAACATTTGAAACTACCGACCTCTCACATTGCACCTTCCACTTATACCCTTCGAGCATTTAATGATGCGATATGCTCGACAGTTGGCACAATTGTCCTGCCCATCCAAGTGGGACAAAAGACCATTCATACATTGTGCCACATTTTATAAGGTGAGATGGCTTACAATATCTTGCTTGGGCAGCCTTGGATCAAAGATATGAAGTGTGTCCCTTCAATTGCTCATCAATGTTTGAAGTATACATTTGAAGGACAAGTGCATGTGGTCCCCGCAAATTTGGAACCTTTTAAGTATTGCAACTCAGTGCAAATAATGTCGCAGTTGACCCTTCCTTCAACGCACGTGGATTTCTAGTTAAATCCATCTAAACGAGGTCCGACTAAGAAAGAATCTCCATCACCAAGTCAATCAAATTCTTAGGCGGGATCATCTTCTTCATCCAGTCCTCCAACAACGACACCACCTACGGTGGCCACACCAATAGACAAAGGAAAGAAGCCCCTGGAAGCGGAACCACCTTTAGTCTCCAAAATCTCTATAGAAGAGACGCCTAATAGAATGGAAGTTGAGACGCCTAGTTCACCCCACATGGAGTGGACTCAAGGAGAACTCCCATTCGCTTCCCCTCAATCGCCAACGATTATTGTTGAGATGTCTAACATAGGCATGGGGGAGTACATAGTGCGCAATGTTGTTGCAATGCCCACACTTCAGTCTATGCAAGACATGGGACGACCTCGACTCCCCATAGGCTCCGTGGTTCCTTTAGGCTACCCACCTAATTAGACAAACTTTATTTTTGGGGGCCTGGATCATGGTGTTGAACCTTCCCGAAAAGAAGAAGAAGATGAAGATCCATTTGTGGAAGATGTCAACTATCTAGCTAACCCAGACTTCACATTACGATATCTTAGCCAATGCAATTGGCATGGATACGGGTTAGGCCGGTATGAACAAGGAATGCGTGTTTTGTGTCAACCAAGATACCAAATGCCTTATGATAAATCAGGAGTCGGGTTTAATCACCCTTTTCCCCTCGACATCTTGGTCAAAAACATGCAAGGCCTAGGGATAGGCAACAAGGATGGGTTGGCATCGGATCCATATGTCAATCCAAATACAACTTATACACCGGGGGATTATTTCCCATTACAAACAAATAACCTTGTTGACCTCACCAACCCTTTCCCTATGGCTAAACAAGGAGAAACCTCATGGACTCACCCACAAGGGGAGGATGGACAAGACCACGAAGGGTCTTCGAAGATGAGTCGAGTATGATCATTCGCCCGAGATATCCACTTGGATAATGATCGGGAGGACTTCTTGATGATGTTCCCATTGAATGATCCCAGTGAGCATAGGCTACTTCAACAGCAACAAAATCCTTTGGACAAAGATGACATGTTTGAACACTTACACATAGATCCAAGACCTAGGAGGCATTTCAACCTGGCACAGTTATAGCAATTACTGCACCCGCCACTCCAGGCATACAGCGAGCATCTTTCGCCTGGAGACCCTATCAAACCATCTATACCTAGGGCAGACCCTATTTGCAGTTCCATGCATAGGGTTGATCCCTTTGTGCCGAGTGCTCTACGAGCTAGATCCAAAGCACCAAGAACATCTCGAATGTCAGAGTTGTCACATTTGTGGTAATGGAGATTACAATCATTTCATCAACATGGTTTCCATTGACTTGACCGCCCCCATCCATGATCCATCCAATCCAACACGATTATTGCATCTAGACATAGAAGCTATCGATTGGGATCGCGCTGACACACCACCATCTCCATTAGAGTATTGGCCTTGCGGTGGGATGTTTCATTTCACCCCAGGATAGACTCAGGATGTCTTCCATGCTGAAGCGGAACTTGACGTTCCTAATGACAATCTTAATTCAGCAAATGATATCCATCTAATCCCAATTCCACACCAGTTGGAAGACGGATCCCATATGTCAATTGAAGCAATGATCGATGTAGACATCGGCACAGATCCAATGAATCCATGGATTCTCAAGCTGGGGGTAAGTATTTCCCCTGAAGAGCGAGCCGATTATGTTGCCCTTCTTAAGAAAAAGAAGGAGGTTTTTGCATGGTCATACAAAGATATGCCAGGACTAGACCCACAGCTAGTCACGCACAATTTAACGCTTGATCTGAAAATCAAGCCGATCAAGCAAAAACTACGCAAGATGCATCCAATAGTGGCCTTAATGGTAAAATATGAGTTACAAAAGTTGTTGGATGCCCAGTTTGTCATTTGTGTGGATTATCCACCATGGTTGTCTAACATGGTTCCTGTCAAGAAGCCCGACGGGAGGATTCGCATATGCACCGATTTTTGAGATCTTAACAAAGTGAGTCCTAAGGATGATTTTCCCTTGCCAAGCATCGACACGTTGGTAGACGCTACAGCGGGCCACGAAATGCTTTCCATTATGGATGGTTTCTCAGGATACAATCAGATTCGTATCAATCCTAAGGACCAACTAAAAACGGCATTCACAACGCCTTGGGGAACATTTTGCTATAAGGTTATGCCTTTTGGTCTTAAAAATGCCAGAGCCACCTACCAACATGCCATGACGTACATCTTTCATGATTACATGCACAAAACTTTGGAAGATTACATGGATGATTTGTTGGCCAAATCTCTTTGGCGCCCAGATCATATCGGTGACTTGAGCAAGGTCCTTGATCGCCTCATTGAGCATAAAGTCAGACTAAACCCCAAGAAGTGCATCTTTGGCGTCACCTCTGGAAAGCTCTTGGGTTTCATAGTCTCCAAATGAGGAATTGAGGTAGATCCAAACAAAATCAAGGCAATCCTTGAAATGCGTCCCCCAACCACCATCAAGCAGCTCAGAAGTCTACAGGGAAAGGTTGCGTCGATCAAGCGCTTCATAGCGCAATTATCTGACAAATGCCGCCCCATGAATAAATTATTGCATAAGGGGGTCACATTTCATTGGGATGACGAGTGCCGATCGACCTTTGACGACATTAAACAGTACTTGGCTTTGCCACCAGTATTGGCACCACCCAGACCAGGAGTGCCGTTCTATTTATACATCTCAGCCACTGAGGTGGCATTGGGCGCCATGCTGTCCCAGAAAAATGAACTTCATAGAGAACAGGCTACATACTATCTTAGCCGCACCCTGGTCAGTTATGAACTTAACTATGCATATGTTGAAAAAATCTGCTTGGCAGTGGTGTTTGCTACCAAAAAGCTATGCCACTACATGCTTAGTAATAAGACATATGTTGTGTCTAAGGAGAATCCATTGCGATACATGATGAGTCATACTTATCATAGTAGCCGCACGACAAAATGGATCATGTTGTTGACGGAGTTTGACATAGAGTTCATTGGACAAAAATCTATAAAAGGTCAAGTCATCGCCGATCAACTAGTCGAGGCTCCTCTTGAAGGCGATCAGCCTTGACTTTTGAACTACCCGATGATGGGGTCTTCCATGTTTCAGAGTCGCCAGATTTTGATGAGCCTGAGTCACAGGCTGACATAACCCTATTCTTTGATGGTTCTAAATGTGAGCAAGGGGGTGGTGTGGGAATTGTATTCTTCACTCCACAAGGTGCTCCAATGCCCTTGTCATTTAAATTAGACTTCCCATGCACCAACAACAATGCAGAATACGAAGCCTTGCTCATAGGTCTTCAGACAGCAATTACCATGAACATTAAACGATTGAACATCTTTGGTGATTCGCTATTAATTTTCAATCAAGTAAAGGGGATATACCAATGTAAATGTCCAGTTTTGCGGTCTTATAAGGTCCTTGTGGACAAATTCCTGGCACAACTTGAATGGTATGACATCGAGGCACTCCCTCGATCATCAAATCGTTTTGCGGATACTATGGCCTCCCTGGGGTCACTCATCCCACAAGACCCTTCTGGTGAAATGACAACCATTCAGGTTACAACATTATTGCAATCTGCGATGGAGCATGCAAGCTCTGATCCGATTCCAAGAATCCACATGATCCAGATTGAACCATCTCTAGATAAGTTCTCTTGAATTTGAGATTATTTGATTCAAGCCAACCAGGGGGTCCTTGTTCTCCCCGACCCCTCTTACTAGCAGCACCACATTGTTTTTACAAGTTCTTTCCTGCTCAGCTTTTGTTCGGGATAGACTTCAAGAGGGATTGGCCGTTCATACTATCAAGGTTTCTGATCAGCAAGATTGGTACACACCCATTCGAGATTACCTCAAGCTAGATAATCTCCCACTTGGATTGACACACGTCGTGAAAATATCATTCAAACAGAAAGTGGCAAAGCATGTCTTGTTAGGAGACATTTTGTATCGTCGAAATTTTGAAGGAATCCTCCTTCGTTGTTTGGACTAGCAAGAGTTCGCTTGGGCGATCACCCAAGCTCACGATGGTACATGTGCTTGGCCACTTCAGCGGTATGGCCATCGTAAGCGCATTCTTCGCATGGGTTATTATTGGCCATCTTTAGAGCGAGATTGTTGTGCATATGTGAAGAAGTGCGTGAAGTGTCAGCATCATGCTAATTTAACACACGTACCTTCTCAAGCCTTGCAGCCGATCCAATCGGTTTGGCATTTTTTGCAATGGGGCTTTGATCTAATTGGAAAGATCTCCCCTACGTTGTCTGGTCGTCACACATTTATTTTAACGGCCATAGAGTACTTTACCAAATGGGTGGAAGCAATTTTTCGACCACTACGATCGGAGCCCGCATTGCGGAGTTTATTTTACATAACATCATATGTCATTTTGGTATTCCATCCAAAATTGTCTCGGATAATGGGACACCATTCAAGAATAAAGATGTGCGTGCTTTCACCACAAAGTACAAGATTCAGCATAGCTTTTCAACACCCTATTATCCGCAGGCAAATGGGCAAGTAGAGGTGTCAAACAAAATGCTAGTCGCCATTCTTAAAAAGATAGTTGCAGACAATCATAAAGACTGGCACATTCAGATCCTGCTTGCCCTATGGGCTTATCGCACCAGCATTTGAACGCCCACTAGGGCAACTCCATTTTTGTTGGTGTATGGCTCTAAGGCAGTCATGCCTTTTGAGTTGGAAATTCCTTCCCTACGCATTTCAATGCAAGAGTTCATCGATGATGACACTGCGCGGCAAGCCGGTTATATCAACTGATGTTGCTCGACGAACGACGCGTTAATGCTCTCAAGCATTTACGTATCTATCAAGAGCGGCTTAAGAAAGCATACAACATGAAAGTCCACTTTAGGGAATTTCATGTTGGTGACTTGGTCTTAAAAGAGAACCAACAGAATTCTAATTTGCCGTCCCATCTACGGGACAAGTTTGCGGCAAACTGGTTAGGTCCTTACATAATTGATAGTAAAATAGGACCCAAAACATACCGGCTTGCCTCTCTTGAAGGAATCAAGGAAACAGAACCTTTGAACATCATTCATTTGAGACCATTCCACAGCTAGAGAGCCATAGTCCAACAAAAGCTCCAAGGATTACCACAATCGCTTGGTCAACCCAAAAGCTCCAAGGATTATCACAATCGCTTGGTCAACCCAAAAGCTCCAAGGATTATCACAATCGCTTGGTCAACCCAAAAGCTCCAAGGATTTTCATAATCGCTTGGTCATCCCTAAATGCCCCAAAGGTATCTATAAACCCTTTGGTCAAACCAAAAGCTCCAAGCGTTACCATTACTGCTTGGTCAACATAAATATTCAAAAATCAACAAAAACAACACAAAAAAAAAACACAAAAACAATTGCATTTCAATTCCATGCATACTCAAAAAAAAAAAAACAATCAAAATTACAAAAACATTTGCATTTCAATTTCTTGCATTCTCATAAAAATCA
This sequence comes from Wollemia nobilis, assembly GCA_028583015.1. Taxonomy (NCBI): domain Eukaryota; kingdom Viridiplantae; phylum Streptophyta; class Pinopsida; order Araucariales; family Araucariaceae; genus Wollemia; species Wollemia nobilis. The sequence goes on along the minus strand of JAQPPZ010001031.1, from coordinate 5,479,414 downwards.
AAATTACAAAAACAATTGCACGCATTCTCATAAAAATCAAAATACAAAAATATAGGTTACATTAAGCATTGCATCCATACATTGCATACTTTGCTAAGTCATACAAGTCAAAAGCACCATAGGCTATCATTATTTGGCAATTCCATCATTTCCACCTCAGATTCATTTTCATAAACGCATACATCCAGCATATCACCCTTTTATTTTAGCATCGTCAGTTGTCGCCTAATGTATATAGGGTTTTTGTCATTCAGATGTCTTTAAATTTCTAGCCAATAACTATACACAGTTAAGCAAATTTTACACGAAAAAGTTTTACTTGGATCCCACCTTGGTATGTAGCATCCCAACACAAATTAACACACATAAAATAAGTCCCAAGTTGTGTGGACGAAAGATGAAACCTGCACAGTAATCCAGGTTACCATAAGCGAAACGGCTATCTTGCTTATCCCCCTGTGCAAATGACCCTAGAAATGTTGAGAGTTGGCAAAAGGACAAGCATCCTCCCTACCCAATTCCCCATGAATCCCAAGTTCTCAAAAGTTGCAAAAACATCAAAAATTTGCAAAACGTCAAAACACTAAAATTTGACATCCTACAGTGCACACATCAAAAGGCACACATAACAGTGATTCTCGTCACTCCATATTCAAAATCCCTTGCTCAAAAAAAAAAAAAAAAAAAAGAGACGAGTACTATCATAAAAAAAATAAACAGTGATTTTATCACTACAAAAGAGCAAGTATCCCCATACCCTTGAAGAAAAGAAGGGAGTCAAACTTGAATCCCTGGAACTCTTAGTATTTCGACAGGTCATGAGGCAAGCTTCAGTACCGATTTTGTTGATAACCTATTGGTCACTAGCGGTAAACCTCCCGCATGACGATATATTTGTCACATTAACTTGTGTGTAGATCAATGTTTGCATGTGGATGAGCTAGCTTATGGTATCCTAGATAACATCGAAGACAAATCTGACTAAATACAATAAAGGAGTTAGTGGAGCTAATTAGGTGATCCTCGAGACGAGTTCGGTTGAAAGCCCATCTGGCACTGGCGGTATCCTGATGAATAACACATAAACGAACTCAATTGCACACACAGGGATGTGAAATAACTTGGTTAAATTCAAGTCAGATTTATACCTTGTTCAAAAAGTCTTGTGAGATAAATATACAGTTTTGGCTAGTTAATTAAAATATCTGCATCTCAGAAAAGCTTAATTCCATTTTCAAATAATCGATACATTTCATTCCATACATCACCATCAGAAAATAGACAAAATATAAAAACAAAGGTTTCACATCCACAAGCATTCCACAAAGTTATCCCATTACTATAGCAAGTCAATCCAATCTTGTACAGTCTATGGTGCATCGACAAACCATCAATAATTCATTTCATTCATTCCATATGCATACATCATACAAATAAGAATCATAGCATTCATAAATTGCATATGCATACATCAATGTAAAAACATGCACATACAGATAAATCATGAAGAATGATAAACACCAAAAAGAATCATCTGTATATATATCACAACAAAATTGCCCGCAGGCTACAAAACTGGTCCTCAGACCTCCCTCCCATCATCCAAAATCCCAAAACCCCCAACCTAGGTCGTCGACCACCATGATCATGCAGGATCGATGCGACGAGAGCTACCCCCTATGATATCTGTCCTCTGAGACCTCTCAGGGCGACTGCTCGCCCCTACATCCCGAGCGCTCGCTCCTCCCTCCTCTCACTCGTCGACGATGGGATGATGCTGACTACTCTGTCCCGCTGTCTCTCATCTTGAATGACGAGCCACCGGCCGAGGCTGCGGTATTTGCCCACCCAATCGGATGATCTCACCCTCCATCTCCGATCGATGTTGCCCCCAATCAGCCTCCCGTCACCCCCAATCGGCCTCCCGTCGCCTCCACTCTGCCTCGCGCCTACGGTAGTACGTGATGGCATCATCGCACTATGCTAGTTGCACCCGTAGGAGATCCCTCTCCTATGCAGCATCTGTATCCCCCGCCTCTCGGTGAGCCACGGCCCTCGCGCTCCCCTCGCCTCGCCTAACCGTGTTTGCGGAGATCCCTCTCCTATGCCATCTCCCCAAGCTCTTCATCCCGCCTCTGCAATAACCCCGTTAGTCGCGCTACCTCAGCACGTAACCCCACCTCTGTCTCCCCCTACCCGGCCTGCTCCGGAGCATCCCGTGCCTCGCGTCGATCCTCCTCCTCAACATCATCTCCTACATCTTCCACCTCCACCATCTCCACATCCGTAGGAGCTCCCCAACCCTCTCCTGGTGCCTCTGCACCCTCTTTGCCTCCCGCTACCTCCACTCCTCCCAATGGTCCCTCACCTCACCACTACCACAGCGTCCACCACTCCTGATACTCGATCGTCACTCCGACGTCATCTACGTCTGAAATATCCAGTATAGTATCAGACTCCTCCCCCAATGGCTCGAGGATCGGTGCAGCTAAGGTCCTCTCATCACTCTGACATCGATAGCCCATGGGTTCCCCAGGAAACCCCTGGCGTACCCCAAACTGTCGCGTCACTCGAAGATAATGAAAGTACTCCTGCTTTGTCCCATGATGCCCAATCACCCATCTCCCCCTCCGAACCCACCGAAGCCACTCATCAGCCTCTGGCCATGCGGGACAATCCCGATATGGCCTCCATATCACATATCCGGGAGTCAGTCGTGCCAGTGCATCTCTGCAATGGTCGACGTCTCCCGCGAACCGTCGACTCTGCCCCTGCTCCTCTGATTGATACCATAGAGCCCCATACCTAATGTCTCTGTCAGCCATGTCAGCCCGGGTAGTCCAAGGCAACCCTCGTGGTCGCTCTACTGCTATGTGCTACCAGGCCCAGCACTGCAACAAGAAACTACAGCCAATCCCCTTTCGCCTCCGACAGCGGACCTCATACAACTCATCATATAATCGTGCCAACGAGTGTCTGACCCCATCTCATAATAATCGGCTCTGTCACCAGGCAATCCACCAACTGCCATACTACCTCCAATAGGTTCCATGGGAACCTCGCTCCTGACGAGTCTGGCAGGAGCATGTTGGAAATGAGGCTCATGAGTAGTGCATGCCTCACTCCCAACATTCCCCTCGCATACCAATACCGTACTAGAATCCCCCCAATATGGCAATCCAACTCCGCCCTCTCCAACGAGGTCATCCCATCCTCATCCTCTCCGTATACAAAGTACCTCGTCGCATACAGCCGTCCTCTGGCCCCGTGGCATCGTTCATATGGGGACCCCGTCTATCAGAATTTGGAGAATCCGATACACGTCCTCTAAGGTGACAGTCATCTCCCCTGTCAGAAGATGGAAGGTGTTCGTCCAAACATCCCATAGGCCAATCAATGCTATGAGGTACGCCCGATCTGCCACAACTGCATCCAACCAAGCCACATGCTTGAGCCCTAGGGCATCAAGCCAACCCCGATCCTCACTTGTCAATGCCTCACGGGCATTAGAAAAAATCGTCGGCACCCGATGTCGACTCTTCACCACCTGCACATTACAGAAAACAAAAAACATTAAAAACATGCATCAAATTACCATCACATGTACAAAAATGCATAATTGTACAAGTAACATCTTTCATTCACATGTACATTCAAAAACAAAAAAAAAACAAAAAAAAATATCAAAAACAACCACAACATAAAATGACAAATGCCAACAAAACCACTAAAAATTGTCGGACAACACTGCATGGGAATAAGAGTGAGATTTTTAAGACAACTCAGATTTGCCACTTAGTTATTCCTTCATTGCATGGGAGTGCAAGTGAGCTTTTCTAAAACATACAAAGACATGCACAGAGACGGTTAAGAATCTCTTGATCAAGAAGAAGTCTTTCTTTCGGGCAAAAGCATTCATGCAAAGAAACACTTTTGCATGTTAATTCAAAGAGACCCCTTGGGTCTATAAAATGGTGAGTTTTCTCACCCAAAATATAAAGAGAAGGAGCATTTTGAGCGACGAAGTGCTGCTAATTCATTTACTTGCGATTTGTGTTTTCAACATCCATAATCTCTTAATCGAAAGAGAGGTTATTGGGTGACTTTTGAAAGCACGAATCAAGAACCAACACCGATTTTCTGACCACAATATTCTACCAATTTGTCGACAACACATCACATCAGGTTTCGGACCCATCCTAAGCGGATTGGTGTCGAAGCAAAGTTTCACCCGCGGGTGGTTTGCCTTCGGGCACCCCCGCTTTATTTCTTTTATAGTATTTAGCTAGTTTCATGTTTATGCTTTTGTCAAGTTTTCATTTCATTTAGATTCATTTTAACCATCGTTAGATTCATCTTTTATTTTTCATACACATGTGCTACTGATTCTTTGTTTGTTTCTTTGAACACAAATTTGCGACATTAGAGAAGCATGAGGAATCTATCTTTACCAACGCAGCGGCGACGACGTTTTGGTTCGCCCATCTTATATGTGGGCACGCGAAAGAAGGAATTCTGAAACAAGTTGTAAAGAGCAATATTTAATGCTCCTATCCCCTAAAAAGGAAGGAGACGCATTGTAACACAAATTTGCAAAGCATATCAATAAAAGGGCTGATTTTTATATTGCTTTAATATCTTGTGTTCATGTTCTTCCTTTTTACACATTTTCAATAACATAGGGTTTAAGCGTTATTTTAGTTTCATTTACATTGCAATTTTAGTTTATCCTTTTTGTTTCCGGAATCTCGTGATCGCCATTGAAAACACGAGATTCCGGAAACAAAAAGGATAAACTAAAATTGCAATGTAAATGAAACTAAAATAACGCTTAAACCCTATGTTATTGAAAATGCGTAAAAAAAGAAGAACATGAACACAAGATATTAAAGCAATATAAAAATCAGCCCTTTTATTGATATGCTTTGCAAATTTGTGTTACAATGCGTCTCCTTCCTTTTTAGGGGATAGGAGCATTAAGTGTTGCTCTTTTACAACTTGTTTCAGAATTCCTTCTTCCACGTGCCCACATATAAGATGGGCGAACCAAAACGTCATCGTCGCTTGCGTTGGTAAAGGTAGATTCCTCGCTGCTTCTCTAATGCTGCAAATCTATGTTCAAAGAAACAAACAAAGAATCAGTAGCACCTGTGTATGAAAAATAAAAGATGAATCTAACGATGGTTAAAATGAATCTAAATGAAATAAAAACTTGACAAAAGCATAAACATGAAACTAGCTAAATACTATAAAAGAAATAAAGCGAGGGGTGCCCGAAGGCAAACCACCCACGGATGAAACTTTGCTTCGACACCAATCCACTTAGGATGGGTCCGAAACCTGATGTGATGTGTTGTCGGCAAATTGGTAGAATATTATGGTCAGAAAATCGGTGTTGGTTCTTGATTCGTGCTTTCAAAAGTCACCCAATAACCTCTCTTTCGATTAAGAGATTATGGATGTTGAAAACACAAATCGCAAGTAAATGAATTAGCAGCACTTCATCGCTCAAAATGCTCCTTCTCTTTATCTTTTGGGTGAGAAAACTCACCATTTTATAGACCCAAGGGGTCTCTTTGAATTAACATGCAAAAGTGTTTCTTTGCATGAATGCTTTTTGCCTGAAAGAAAGACTTCTTCTTGATCAAGAGATTCTTAACTGTCTCTGTGCATGTCTTTGTATGTTTTAGAAAAGCTCACTTGCACTCCCATGCAATGAAGGAATAGCTAAATGGCAAATCTGAGTTGTCTTAAAAAGCTCACTCTTATTCCCATGAAGTGAAGGGAACGTCAATTGGTAGATATGAGTTGTCAAAAGAACTCACTCGCACTCCTATGTCATGCAGGAAAAGCTAAGTGGCAGTTTTGAGTTGTTACATGCCGAGATTTGACTTTTTGCCGGTCAAACTTGACATTCGTCCCACCCCGAAGCGAGCGCTGGTAATCGTCTCTGGGTGAGACGAGTATCAATCTTCACTCGTCCTTGGGTAGGACGAATAAAAATCCGCACTCGTCCCTGGGTGGGACGAATAAGAAGCTGAGTGTCTAAAAGGTGCCAAATTGATTTCTGACTTGCAAAACTGTTGTGTGAGTGGTTAGAACCACTGTTTGACCTTTGGGGGCTACCCTGGGGGCTGTGCGTTAGTTTTATCAGTGCTTGTTTTCACATAATCGGATTGGTGCTGTTTTGGTGTCTACACCTATTCATATCTAAGGTACTTTCATAGCCAAAAGTATCTAGAATAATTGGGAGTCCCTCAAACCTTGGCTCCACTATGTTGGTGGAGGTTTATGTTCTGATTTATTTATGAATAATCTCTCTTTAATGGTCCCCTATCATCATGCATCAGGCCTAGCCTTTAGATAAGCTACCCTTTCTATAGCCACACTATATATTGGCTCTCTTAGCTTGAAGTTAAAACCTAGTTTAGCCTCCAAGAGCAAGATAGGGAGACCTTCAAACGATCCAAGTAGTCCCTTTTGATATGCTTCACAAGATTGGAGCCTACACCTCATGCCCTTGGTGGAAATACTGGAAATGGTATCCAAATATCCCTTTCAAAAATTACAAATCCCATAATGGGTATTACTGGCTTTCTCCTCATTTGCCCATGGTTCTTGCACTCAATGCTCACTAGCATCTTTAGTCCTCTCCAAAGGATTGGCAAAAAACAAATTCCACTCTTTGGGACCCAACTTTAGAACCCAAATTAGCACACTTCATTTGGTTCCTACTTTTCCAAGGCCTATAAATTGGAGATAGGTTAATTCATTTGGGGGTTTGAAACCCTAGATGCCTATTTTATCATTTATGGGAGACTGTCAGGCATTTATTTTGGTTCTATCCTAGATCCTAATCAACTTGGATCAAGATTCGTGATTTTTTAGCCATTTCATCCCTATCATTTCACATGGCATATGGATTTTCTTGGGTTCTTGATAGGAATGCCTGATAGCATTGGTCAACTTTGGAAGTTTTTTATATTATAAATTATTTTTAGCATTTGGAAGGATTGTAACAATGTTATTTTTCTAACCCAAATGTTTCTACAATTTTTTTAGCTTATGTTAAATCCATAACTTATTCTAATGTTATGGTACAAATTTAAGTGTAGGCTAACAAGGTGGTACTTGAAGTTGAACACTTATAAATATTGTTGGATCATTGGGTCAATTCCCCCTATTCAGTGGCCCAAGTCCCTTCTTCTCTAGTTTCTAGAAGAGGTTAATCTTCTAGGAGCAAGCACAAATAGGGTTGTAACTCCCATGACAAATGAGCTTGTAACCCACATTCAGATAGATAACCCAGAAGCCCACTACAATAGTGGCATTCCCCTTCTTGCATCCAAGGTTGTCCTACTCCTTGCCCTCTTCCCCTTATATGCTTGGCTAGGTGTGTGATACTCAAAGCCCAGGTTGGGGAACTACCAGTTATGAGCAAGGTTGGGGCTCCAAGGACTATCCTTCCTCCACTAATTAGGCAATATTGAAGGACACTCCAATGTCATTATCTACTATTTTCTCTTCTAGTTGGGAGCCTATTTTTGAAGAGCCTAACCTCCCGCTTGGGTGGGGTAACTTTAAATACCAAGATCCCCCCTTTTGGTGGTATCATAGCCACTTAATGTTTTTTACCTTAGCACAAATGTTCTCTTGTTACTGATAAGTTTTGGAATGTTGTTGTAATCCTCAAAGTGCTTTCTTCTCTTCCTCTAGGAGCTCTTCAATTTAAATTTTTGGAGTGCACCTTTATGTTTGTCACTCACCTTTTTTTTTGAATAGTATATTATTTGTCTTTTAAGTAATAAAAGGAACTTTTTAACAAAAAAAATATACAAGGTCTAAATACCAATATGATGACCTAGAAACTAAGTTATATAGAATTTGGGAAAGTAGTTCCAAGAGTAGAGCATGAAATGCCTTACCCAATAATACCAATCATAGAATACCAAAGCTAGATTTCCCCAAATTTGATGGAGAGGACCCCACTAGTTGGTTGTATTGGGTTGAACAATATTTTGCTCTTCATGATATTCCCTAGGAACAAAGGCTCACTATAACATCCTTCAACTTTGAACATGAATCCATTTAATGGTACCAGTGGTTGGTGAATATACATCCACATATTACTTGGGTAGAATTTAAATATAATTATTCACCCTTTTTGGACCTAGTGAGCATGATGATTTTATTGGATCCCTCACCAAGTTGAAACAAACAACAAATATTCATGACTATTAAACATAGTTTGAAGAGATAACAAACTGCATAAGGGGGTTGAGTGAAGAATTTTTCCATATTTTTTTCATTAGTGGGTTAAAGGAATATATTCAAGTTGAGGTAAAAAAATTTAAACCAAAAAGCATGATGGTAGCAATAGGCTTGGTCAGATTGGATGTAGATAAATTCATAGCTCAAAGGTGTATTTACAAACCTCCACAAGCTCGACCCCTAATTCCATCCCAAACATCATCAAACCTTGTCAACAAATTGCACCCAATAAAAATTTGTACTTGAGAAGAAATGAAGGCATAGAGGGCACAAGGACTATGTTACAACTATGATGATAAATATTTCTCAAGCCACAATGACATGCAATAAAAACTAGATTTACTTGATATGGGTGACCCTTCCACTAGGGAATCTCTTGACAAAGATGAGGACCATAGTGAAGAGGATCAACCTAAATAAGTTGAGTAAATAGAGGATCATCCATTGGTGATCTTAGTACATGCTCTAGCAGGTATTTCCACTCCTCAAACCATGAAAGTGGTAGGGCATTTCAAGGTTCAACAACTCAAAATACATTGATTCAAGTAGTACACATATTTTTTTATCCTTCTTAGGTAACCAAAAGATCATATTATTACATATAGTCATGTAATTAGTTTGAAATCAAGGTAGCCAATAGGGGAACCTTGCCATGCAAAGGAAAATATAGAAATGTAAAGGTGTGAATGGGTGAGTACAATCTTAAGGTGAACATGTTTGCCCTTCCTTTGGGAGGATGTGATATTGTGATAGGAACTCAGTGGCTTCATACATTAGGCCTAATATTTTTGGATTTTTTTGAGCTTTGGATGCAATTCACTCAACAAGGGATGCAATATACTATGTAGCATGCCCATAGGTTCTACCCAACTTATCAACTCTTATCGAATGGATATTTTTTAAAGAAATCATCTCAAGGGGTGGTGGAACTATTTGTAATATTACAAATAATTATGGATAAACATGCATCTATTTTTGTCAAACCATAAGGATTACCACCATGATTCCACCATGATCATGTCATCTAGCTTGTTCTAGGCAACCTATTACCCAACACTCACCCCTATAGGTACCCATATATGCAAAAGACTAAAATTGAAAGAATGATATAGGATTTATTGGTCGTTGGGGTCATTTGGCCAAGTGTCAGTCTATATTCCTCTCTAGCACTATTAGTTTGTAAGAAATATGGGTCTTGGAGGTTGTATGTAGATTTCCATGAACTCAATAAAATTACCATAAAAGATAAATTTCCCATTTCAATCATTGATGAGTTGTTGTATGAGCTCCATGGTGCTCTTTTTTTCTTGAAGCTAGATCTAAATTCAAGATATCATCAAATTATATGAAGGGAAGGAGATATTCCCAAGACAACATTTTGGATTCATGAAGGCCATTATCAAATCCTTATCATGCCTTTTGATATTACCAACTCACCTTCCACCTTTCAAAGTCTCATGAATGCAATATTTTAGCCCTTTTTGCATATATTGATTTTGGTCTTCTTTGATATAGTCACACATGGGAGGAAAATCTGCAATATTTGGACCAAACCTTGCAACTCTTGGTTGATAACCAATTATATGTGAACCCATCTAAATTTTTTTGAAATGTAGGAAATGGAATACCTATACCACTTAGTTTCAAGGAAAGGGATCAAGGTGGATCTAAATAAAACCATAACCATATAGGAATGGACCAATCCACATATTCTCAAAGATCTATGGGATTTCCTAGGCCTCACTGGCTATTATTGAAAATCCATTCATGATTATGGGAGGATTGCATCTCCTTTGACAATGATGTTGAGGAAAAACTCATTTATGTGGTTAGAACCGGTTGAACAAGTCGTCTTGTGCCTGAAACAAGCTATGCTATCTAATCCATTGCTAATAATGCTTGACTTCTCCAAGCCTTTTGTGGTTGAAAGAAATTTTTTGAGAAGTGGAATCGATACATTTCTTATGTAAGGATAGTTGTTGGCTTTCACTAGTAAGGCTTTGTTAGGAAAAGAACCTAGGCAAATTGACCTATGTTTTCAATCACTAGAGATATTATCTTATTAGGAAACATTTCTCAATCAAAACATATCACCATGGTCTTAAGAAATTTTCCAAGTAGTAGGTATACATGCCTGAACAACAAAAATGGGTCACCAAACTACTAGGGTATGGCTATGAAATAATTTATAAGAAGGGCAAGGAGAATATCATTTTTGATGCACTGTCCCTCCAACATGAGGATCAAGGTATGTTGTGTGTAATCTCAACACCAATCCCTTAACAGGTCCACCAAGAGGTGACCCAAGAATTTACCTTGCAATCCTTAAGTCAACAACTTCAAAATGATTCTAGAACTTGACCCTGATATACATGGGATGGGCAACATTTGAGATACCAAGAACACCTTGTTATTTTTGCAAATTCATCATTTTGTGAATCTATATTACAATAAATGGATGCTTCTCCTACTATAGGACATTTTGGATTCTTAAAAACTTATGAGCAAGCTAAACACACCTTTTTTTGGGTAAGAATGAAAAGAGATTCACAATTTTATGGTAGAGTGTGATACTTGTCAATGTTTTAAAGGGGAAACTATATGCACACTTCAACCTCTTTTTATCGCAAAAAGTGTTTAGATAAATATTTCCATGGATTTTATTGAAGGGCTTCAAAATTCTATAAGCAAAACAATTATTCTTGTGGTGGTGGATCATCTCTCTAAGTATGCTCACTTTTTTCTTCTAGCCCACCCCTACATGACCTCAATGGTGACCCAAATATTTCTTGATTTCATTATTTGCCTTCATGGCATGCCATAATCCATTTTTTCTAACCCTTATCCCACATTCACTTATCATTTTTTGACAATAATTGTTCAAAATGTAGGGCACATATCAAAATGAGCTCAAGATACCATCCCTAGATATATGGACAAACAAATATTGTTAACAAGTTCTTGAAAATATACTTGTAGAGGGGGAAAATTGCCCTACCATATATGATTCTCGGTTAGATCTGCTAGGAGTCGAGGTGACCGCGGGGGTATGTTATAAATCTACACTCTATGGGCAATGAGGGGAAGGGTTCACCAGGAATGGTTTTAGGACTTGCTCCAAGTCCGAGTTGGAATGTGTTTTTATGTATCAATTAAGAATGCACCTATGTTTGGTATTTCTAAAATTAAACTATGAAAAGGGAAAGAACAATGCAAGATACAAGATGCAAGAAGACAAGAGCTAACCCTAGACTAATTCTTTATTTGAATGATCACTAACCCTAGGATTACAAAGCAAATATTTTAAAAAAGGGTCCAAGAGAAATGCACAAACAAGGTTAAAACCCTAAATGCACACTAAATACCTTTATTCTTTTAAATGCCTATAATTTTAATCAAATGCTTTTCCTCACCTGTGATCTATATTTTGAACAGAAATTAATAGAAAGAAATCAAAAAATAGCCTAGAGATCTACCAGGGTACTTATCTAATTTGGTGGTTGTTCCAAGCTTTATCTTGCATCCAACAATATCCCACGACCTGCAAAGTAACTTCATAAAACCATCAAAAAATATGATCAACGTTAGGGGGCCTACTTAGGCAACTATATGATTGTACTTAGAGGCACAACGGTCAAGCCCTCTAGGTCCTTTTAGTTGACCTTTAGAATACAAAAGTGAAAGTTGACCTTTTTGGAAGATGAACAAATAGAAAACAATGCAACAGAATAGTATGATGAATAGAGTACCTATTGTGCAATTATGCTCTAAATGTAACATGAAATGCAAATCTAGGATTTGGGAGTAAAATTCTACCCCCAATATTAATGCAAGCAACATCGTGCCTTGTACGAGGTATTTGTGATTTCATTGTTGATAAAATTGTACCCTGTAATTATGGGGTACAATTTTGCAATAGAAGGAAAATACAACAAAATAATGCAGATAAACTAACAATAGATGCAAATTTAGCAATGTATAAATGCAAATGAGTGAAAACAACCTCGTAGTAGCAAAAAAATAAACAAAAGGATGAAGACATCAAAAATAGTAGACTCCTCCTTAGGGCTTCAACACTTATCCACCAAGGATAGCAACACATAGTCAATGCAACAAAAGAGATTCCATAAAATCCAAAATCTTTCACAAATCACTTGGCACTTGCAATAGGATCTCGTAAGCACTTGTCTTAAAACTTGTTGGTAGATTTTTTAGATCGCTTCATTTCTTATCTTGTTAACCTCTAGGAAAAAGAAATCTTCAAACCCTCTATTTATAAGAAATTTGAAACAAGAATGGGAAAGAAAACCAAGGGAAAACTTATGTCAAAAGAAGTCAATTTGAAAAAGTTATAATTTTCTAAGAGAAAACCCTAGCTAGGCAAAATCACACCCCATAAGGGCCAACTGTGATTTCATCAAAACTAGGAAAAAAATGGGGAAAGAAGGGGAGAGAGGCCCAAACTTGCTTTGGGCAAGTTGGAGGGTCTCTCTAAGGATCTAGGAAAAATGACTCACTCAAGTGGGTCAATTTTTTGTCTACATTTTACCCCCTCTTTGATGCATTTATGGCCTAATAAATGCATCAAAGAAATATGTAGATACCTATGGGTGGAGGTCAACAAACAAAAAAAAAGGAGTGGTGCAAAAATGGTGTCATTCTAAAAACTTTCCTATTTTACACGTAAATCAAGGCACTAGGGACATTAATGCCTCTCAATCCAAGGTGCCCCTTGAGTCTCGAAAGGAATGCAAAATTCTTGATAAAACTCGAAATGATAAATGTAGAAGAAAGAAGAGCGAAAGCAAAAAAAAATGAGAGGAGAGAGAAAAATCAGAAAAACAAGAACAAGAAAGGGAAAAACGTAAGTGTATGCTCACGTGTGATTGTTGTTATTATTATTTATGTTTAATAAGTGATGAATGTTGAGTACAAACATATGGATGCAATGCATGATGGACCTAACTAAGTGGAAAGAATGAAAGAATCTAACTAATAGAATACCTAAAATGCAACCTAATATGAATGTGAAAGTGGAATGTAAAAATGAAATGCAGTGGATGAGCAGGGTGATGAGACACAAAGAGGCAAAGCAAACACAATGGAATAGAAAGCAGAAACAAAGAAACAAAGCTCCAAAGAGGCCAAAGAGGAAAACAAGAGATGAAAAACCCAACAAGGATGTATGCTCACAAATGATCAAGATGGAGGTTGATCCTTGTGTGTGGCCATGAAACTATCTTGTAAAGGTTACAAAGATGGGAAAGGGTGGAGCTATACTCTCTATGGGTCTAGTGCTCGCTAAGATGGACAAAAGAGAGAAAAGGACATTGGTTAGGATGTATGCTTGCAAATTATTGGGATGTAGGCTGCTCCTAACGTGTGGCCATGAAGCTATCCCATATGGGGTGTGCTTTAGATGAATTGGTGAGGACTACCCCATAGGGTTTAGATGTGTGCAAAGTGTGTACAGACAAGGCCAATGGAGCAATATGAGAACCATATACTTTGACTTAGAGAGATAAAAGCAATGAAAAATTTCAAGGTCAAGGAATAAGGAAAAGATGATATGGGCAAGTGAAATGATGGAAATGCATGAAGGTGGGTCCTAGGTTGGGGATTCGCTAGGTGTCAAAGCCCTAGTGAGATTGAAATGCATATGAGTTACGACCTAACTAGGTGTCATCACTTGCCATTGTTGTGAATCCTCAAAAATCTAAATGAACAAGCAGTCATACAAATATGAGAAAGCAAAAAGAAATGCAATTATGACAGGTAGAAATGTAAATGAAATAGAATATCAGAAAATCATGCAAAGTATGACATGCAACTTGCAGAATGATCAACCAAGCAAAATGCAATATGAAACTATATGCAATGTGTAATGCAAATGATGGATCATGCATAATATCTTTTGAGATGCATTATATTCATTGGTTCTTTAAGTTATTCACCATCTAAAGAAGCTAAACTATAGGTGCATGAGCCAAAATTGGTTGTTATGACAAAGGGCCCTAACCAATTGGTCTGGAACTTACCTTTAAGATTAGACCAAGCATTGGTGTTCTTCTAGTTTTCCTTGAGGACAAGGTCCCCAACCTCAAAAGAATGATTGTGAACTTTCTTAGAGTAAGATCACATGAGCCTATTCTGATAGGTTTGCAAATGGTGTAAATCCAGCTGCAAGAGGTTAGAACAAGAACATCCAATCACATGAAATTGTGACAACAAGAAACAAAGCAAAAGATAAAATTCTCAATCACACAAAAGTTACAATAGATGGAAATAATCTGATAAATGATTTCTTTCTCATTCCTAGATTTTCCCCTTTGCAATGTGATACCAAGGGAATATATATCCCAAATAAACCCTAAAACAAAACTTTAACTCTTAAGCCCTAAAAAAAAAAAAATTACTTTTATTTATTTATTTATTTATTTATTTATTTTATTATTTTATTTTCTAGGCTATTTTGTCTTTAGTGCCAAAACCTAAATCACCCAGAAAAACTCGAATAGCCCTCAAACTTGATATGCACATTTGTATCATTTATATTAAACCTCCTAGAAAATATCAACACCTACCCATGCCTAAATAATAAGTTATTCCATATATGTTTTCTTCCAAATTTTCAAAAAAATACTAAATCTCATTTTTGAGGTACTAGATGAAGGAATTAGAACTTGAAAAAAGCCTAAAAAACAACTAGACAACTAGAGTCATATATCCCATGGTATGTCCACCTCTTTATCTAACTCCCCATAAAATTTCAAGTTGATCCAACAGTCGGATCAAAAGTTATGTCTTTTGAAAGATAGGCTCCTGCATCAGCAAATGCTCTAAGGCATGAATGTGCTTTTCATCCAACAACTCCAACTGGTGCAAACGATATGAGTGATACTCATCATTGATCAATGTATCTTGCAACAAGATGTGTAATGAGGGAATATCAAGCTCAAAATGAAACACTGCCTTGGACCCATATACTAAGACATAGGGTGAGGCACCTATGGGAGTACGCATGCTAGTACAATAGGCCCACAAGATAGAATAAAGTTGGATATGTCAGTCATGACTGGTATTACAAACCAACTTCTTCAAGATCTTGATCAAATACTTGTTGGATACTTCAGATTTTCTATTACCCTAAGGGTAATATGGAGTTGACCACCTATGCTGAATCTTGTACTTAGAACAAAGTTTATGAACATCCTTATTCTTGAAAGGAGTGTCATTATCAAAAATAATCATCGAAGGAATCTTGAACCTACAAAGAATCTAGTTAAAGATGAACTTGGAAACCTGAGTTTTAGTCCTTGTGTCTAGGGGCATGGCTTCGACCCATTTAGTGAAGTACTATGTCATTGTTATGATAAAATTATGACCATTAGATGACACTGGTTTAACCTTCCCTATAGTGTTCAATCCTCGCATAGAGAATGGCCAAGGGGAAGAAATATCCTTAAGATTTTGAGGATCATGGAAAATATTGTCATCGCATTGACACTAGTTGTAGCATCAAACATGGTCACATGCATCTTTCTCCATGGAAGGCCAATAGTACCCCATACAAAGGAGCTTCTTGGTAATAGCATTGCCGCTAAAATGGCCTCCACATGAACCTTTGTGAACCTCACTAAGAGCAATTTAGACTTCATTGAAGTTAAGGCATCACAATAGGATGCCTTCAAAAGAATGTTGATATAAGGTATTGCCAATTATAATGAATTGGCATGCTCTTTTGCACAAAATATTACATTGATTATGATCATCAAGCATCGAACCATCCTTAAGAAAATTAAATATGTTGGTATACCATGGCTCATATGGGGTAGCTCTAATGGTCAAAACATCTAATAGGATAAGATAAGAACCAAGCGATACAAGCTCCTAGAGTTTTCTAATAATAATTTATGCTTTATCATCTTCCAACTCCAAAGGAAATAAGGATGTAGCAATGGCCATGGCATCTGCATTATGGTTTGAGTATCTAGGGATAGACTCTATGGTAACCTTACCAAACAAAGATATAATCTTGGTGATAATCTCTTTGTAAGACTTTAGTTTATCATCCTAAGTCTGATAAACATCATTGACCTAATTGACCATAAGTTGAGAGCCACCAAAGATCAAAAGGACTCTAACCTACAAAGCTAAGGTTGCTCTAATACCAAGGATCAAAGCTTCATATTCTGTAGGTATTGTTCGTGCAAGAGAAACAAAGCTTGAATGACAAAGGGATGAGCTATTTTTGTGGGATAACTAGAATGACTCTAGCACCAGTGTCCTTCATGTAGTGGGTTCCATCAAAAAACAAAGTCTAAGACTCTAGCTTTTCAAATTCAATGCTAAAGCACTCATCAAAAAACTCAAAAACCAAAGGATGGGCAACTTCTAGGGGAGCGAAGGCTAACTGATCAGTGATTACCCAACCCTTGATAGTCTTTTGACCTATGAAGGTCAGATAAAAATCACTAAGGGCTAAATCCCACTTAGCGGATCAACCTAAAAGGTGGGTTTTAGACATTAAGTAGCACAAAGGATCAAACTTGGCAACCACCAATGTGTTATGGTTGAGCATGTAGTATCTTAGCTTTTGGGAAGCAAACACAAAATCAAGGCAAAGCTTGTCTAAGGGAGTGTACCTGGTTTCATAGCTAACCAAAGTTCTACTCATATAGTAGATATTTCATTCCTTGTTTAGATAATCATGTTGAGCCAATAAGGCTCTCAAAGTATGATTTGTGGCTACTATGTAAAGCATCAAATGCTTACCAGGCATGGGCAAAACTAAAACAAGCAGAGAAGTGAGATACAGTTTGAGGTCATCAAAAGATTTTTGACATTCATCATCCCAT
This sequence comes from Wollemia nobilis, assembly GCA_028583015.1. Taxonomy (NCBI): domain Eukaryota; kingdom Viridiplantae; phylum Streptophyta; class Pinopsida; order Araucariales; family Araucariaceae; genus Wollemia; species Wollemia nobilis. The sequence continues at coordinate 5,462,285 of JAQPPZ010001031.1, read as the reverse complement.
TGAAAGATAACATCTTTCTTAAGAAGCTTAAGAAAGAGATAACACTTATCAACTAACTGGGATATGAACTGATGAATAGCCTAAATTTTAACTTGTAGGCTATGCAACTCGATTAGGGTACGAGAAGGAGGCATATCAGTAATAGTCACTATCTTAGGGGGATCTACTTCAATACCTCACCTAGAAACGATGAAACCTAACAACTTGTCAGATGTGACTCCAAACACACACTTAGAAGGTTTAAGGTGAACTTTGAAATGTTGAAGCCTTTCAAATATCTTCCTTAGATAATGAACATGATCTTGTCGATGTATGGAAAGATCATCCACATAGTCCTAAATAATATTATGCATCATGTCATGAAAATGTAAGTCATAGCCTGTTGATAGATGGCACCAGCATTTTTCAAGCCAAAAGGTATGACTTTCCAATAGAAGGTACCCCATGGAGTGATGAAAGTTATCTTGGCCTGATCCTCAAGGGTAGTCATAATCTTATTGTGTCTTGAGAAGCCATCCATGAGAGATAACATCCCACATTTGGAAGTGAAATCTACAATATGATCTATATTGGGCAGGGTAAAATAATCCTTGGGATATTCTAAGTTTATGTCCCTAAAGTTGGTACATATTCTGATTGTTTCTTCCTTCTTAGCTATAGGAATGATGTTGGATATCCAATTAGAATAGACGATGGCTTTTATAAAACTAATATCAAGGAGTTTTTGGAGCTCCTCCTTAATCAAAAGTGTGACCTTATGATACATCTTCCTAAGTTTCTATTTAATAGGCTTAGCACTAGGGTGAACTACCAAATGATGCATAACAAGGGAGGGATCAAGCCCTGGCATGTAGGCATATGACCAAGCAAAAATATTGTGAAATTTTCTTAACAAATTGGTCAACCACTCCTGCTCGTCCATGGACAAGGCTTTGCCTAACTTAAGGATTCTAGGGGTCTCCTCAAAACCTATGTTAACATCTATGGTCTCCTTAATGAGAATGGATGACTCATCCTCAAGAGGAAGTGAAGCAGGAATTACTCCAAGTTGCTCAAGGTCCTTATGAGACATAGAACCAAAGTCCTCTTGAGAACTAGAAGACTCAACCTGTGCAGTGCAAGGGACTGACCCTTCAAATGATATGCCACCATGGAGGACATCCTTATGAACCATGTCATGAAGAATTTTACCTTTAGCATACTTCCTTAGGGTTACAAATAACAGAGAGGGAGATGGTCGGCCCTCATCCTCAACACTCCACTCCAAACCTTGATGATATATCCTCAGAAGAGGCTCCTAATGAGAAGGATTGACTTGATCCTATGATGAGATATTAATTAATGATTCCTATTTCACGTTTATATTTTTAAATTTCTCAATTATGTGAGATGATGGATATAATGGGTTAAAATTAGATTGAGCTTATTCAAATGGGTGAGCCCAAAATGGTGACAAATTGATTCTTAAATTCAAACTTCAAACATTGGTGAAAGGTAGAACGGATAGCCCGTATCACATGGATCTAGGAACATCCGAGGAGCAAACTAAAAGATGCAAGGCAAGATACCACATAGAATACAATATCTAATATCATGGGTCCAACCTTAAGGGGGAGATATATAATGCCACAAGCTCCTTGGGACTCATTGTTGAAGGTTTTAATGATGTCATCGGATTTAGTTAAATTTTTTAGCTTTTGGAGCCTTAAACTTAAAGGAAATGCAATCACAAGTATTGAAATAAGCATGCAATATTATAACTATGATAAAGGAAACTTAACATGCATGAAAATATGATAGAAAACTTCATACAATGCTCTAGAAATGCTCATATAAGAAAGCTCACGAAAATTACAATGCTCCTCTCATGGAGTTTACATCTACTCCATGATAACAAAATGGAGCTACATTGTGACTACTACTACTCTAACCTATGCACTCCAAAATTCTCTCACAAACACTCACAATGAGGCCTTTATATAGAAAGATAGATTCCTTGCCTCTTACTCAACCCTAAGACTCATGTACATGTGGACTACATGCACATTTACATCATTGCACATTCTAACACTTGTGCATTTATTAAATTACTCTAATAAACTATTTATCTCCTAATATAATCCTAATCTAAATATGTACCCATGAAGGTACATTAGTAAAGAACCAAATGATGTAATATATTCCAACACCCCCTTGTATTACATTATTTGGTTTTTGAAGACTTTAGTCTTCAATATGGATCTGCAATCTGGTACTAAAGTTTGTATTCTCCTTCCTGTTCAAATAAGTAGTTAGTGTCTTCATAAGAATCTATCTTTGCTGATAGAGCTTTAATTCCATGTTCATCTGTAGGTTCTTCCATTTCTTCAACTTCTTGAATCTTTTGGGCCATGTGTCCTTTATGACTTCCTCCATGATATTCTAGTTGAGGGTATTGATTCTAAGAAGAATATGTCCTCTGGAACTATTGCTTTTGAGGTTGATAATGCTTTGGCTGAAATATCCTATTTTGTTGATTTCCATAGGATGTTTGATTTCCTTGACTCTGATTCTTTGGATTGAATCTGTAGTAGTTTGTATTGTGCCCTTTCTTTCTGCATATCTGACAATATCTATTATTCCAAGGTCTTCGTCCTTTTGAGGATGATGATGCCATATTTCCCTATGGATTGTCTTTTATCACCAAAGCATTGTTAGTCATCTCATATTTAACTATATTTTCTACCTCATATTCTTGGAGAACATTGACTAACTCATCAAAGGAAATATCTTTACTTAAAATTTGTAAGGAGGTAACTAGATGCTTGTAACTATCTAGAAGTCCTCTCATGGTCACTTGAACAAGAAATTTATCCTTGACCTCTTCTCCTAATGTTAATAATTTTCCTTTGATATCTGCTACCTTCCTTAGAAAAAACTCTATACTTTCACCATTGTTCATTTTTAAGGAATGTAATTGAGTTTGAATATTTAAAATGGTAGCTTTGTTTTTCCCTTCAAATATTTTCTCTAAGGATTTCCAGGCCTCTGTAGATGTTTTTTCTGAACTGATATACGGTTGTATTTCATCTGTGATAGCAAAGGTTATTATCATTAATGCCTTAGCATCACTTTCTTCGAACTTCTGGATTTCTATATCATCTGAATCTGGTTTAGTTTTTGTTCCTATAGTAATTTCCCAGAGTTTCTCAAATGTCAAGATGGCCTTCACTTTGTTTTTCCATGAGAAATAGTTTGGACCTTTAAGTAGTTGAGATTCTGTAAGAATGAACTTATTTGATGTCATGATGGTTCTAGTAGGCTACCTTATGACTCCCTAGTGATTAGAATAATGTTTAACTTCTATCACTTGCAATTAAGTATTCACTTGTAGAAATGCAATTTTTAAAGATAAGAGTTCAATATCTTTAGTTGGATTGTCTATGTCCTTCTATCTCAATCTTCCAACTATAATTTTGATGCAAGCAATATCTTAATCTCTTCAACTATGATTCAATGCTATAATAGATTTTTAAACTTCTAGAAATTCAATTGAAGTAGGATTCCTTATATCTCCCTAGTTTAGAAGTTTTAAAAATACTAAGTATTTGCAAATTAAGTTTTACTAATCCTTTTATCTCCTTGACTTTAAGATTTGCAAATATTTTGAAGCAATAGAAATAGTTTAGATGCTTCAAATTTTAACTTCTTTCTTCATGTAATCAATAAGTATTCTAGAGATTCTTTTCAACACCTTATTACTCCTAAAACTAATATCTCTAGAGTATAGAGCGTAGTTGATATCAACCTGAATAAACTTGCAGTATAACTTATGTATAATTCTCACCTTTCAAATGCTTGATTTGGGTTTACAAGTTGAATGAGATGAATGTAGTTTGCTTCGTATTGATAATGGTTGACTACTCCTTATCAACTCTTAAATGCTCCTTGTACTCTTCACTTTTCTTGTGCACTTTCTCTTGGACGTAAACACATTGGTTTGCCTTCCTTTCTCCAACCATGAGCTTGTTGAATATGTGCCTTGAACTCACTCTATATCTTCGACTATTATGTGTGCTATTCTCCACTTCAATGTTGGTCTTCTTTCGATGATTGGTCATGCCTTTCCTCCTTGTTAATCGTGCCTTTTTCTGGTTTCTCTATCACTCTACGTGCTCTCTAAAACAATGATTCTCTCCTTGCTTTCAATGCTCTCTTAGCCTTTTAATAGCTACGTACGTGGGTGCCTTCTCTTAAGCTCAATGCAGTGTAGAATGGGAAGTGCCAAGTGGCACTTATTTTCTCTAACCTCTTGAAAATGGTTCTTGTTGCACCTCCTCCCAATGCCTATGACAAGTGGCGCTTGATTCCTTAACTCTTTGATGATTGGTGTTGTTAGCAATGCTTCTTATTTCTTTGGGTGCTCAAGTTGGAAGCATTATCAAATGATGTCTCACCTACTTCTCTTTGTTGGGTGCTCAAGTTGGCTTCATCAACATGGCACTCTTCTTTTGTTTGCATGAAATGGCTCCTTCCACATGGTGAAATATTCCTATCTTCTTCTCAACTTGCTTGGGCTTGTCCAACATCCTTTCTAGTGCTCTTCAATGCTCACTTCTTGGTGATATTACTTGTTGTTTTCATCTTCTTCTTGGGTAGAAAACTTAGGTGTTTGGTGGCTACCTTCGAATGGCGTTATGGAATGTGAATACTCTTTGCGTTCTACGTTGCTTTCCAGCCTGCTTCTACCATGGTGGCTCCTCTTTGGTGGTGATAATAGTTCTACCAAACTACTTGCACTTCATCCTTAGTTCTAACCTTGTGTTCTTTCACTTGCACTAGCTCTTTGCTGAATATGTAGGTTTGGTTCTTGTGCTCCATGTAGGTGGTAACTCCGATGGCTCTTGCACTGCGTTGGGTGTCTTTAGACACCTTAAATGACTAGATTTTTGAGCCTTTGGATGACTCTTTATTTTGCTTCCTGAGGCTTTCTTTTAGGGTGTTGTAGGGTGCCCACTTGAAGACTTTGATACGTCTCCCTATTGTTGTGTAATCTACCTCTTGACCATGCTTGTAGAGTTCTCTTGAATGACTCTAATGTGTAGACTATGATTGCCCCCCTGTGCTTGTAAACTGAGCCTTTATCTTACTCAAAATGTAGGCTTCAATTGGTTGATATTGCTATTCAATTTCTTTGTCTGATATTGCTTTCAAAGACTATCTTAGCCCCTTTTCAAACCTATCCAAAAAATGCTTTGGAAATGTAGCCTTTAGTTGCACCGTAGACTTGAAATTTTTGTCTTCCTTTCAAGCTCTCTTCCTGCTTTAATATGGTGACTTTCTTCTCCAACCTTTGGAGGTGATATTAACCTTTTTGGTGGCTACTCCTTGCCACAAAATACTACAAATAAACTACCTTCAACTCCCTTGTTTTGGCTGAGATAAAACTGATATTATTATTACCTTTAATCCTTGGCAATACCTTCCTTGCTTGGCTATTCTTTCACTTACCAATCCAAGCTTTTCAATGAAATATTTTGCACTATAGATTATGCAAAAACTATAGAGTCTTATTTTCTTAGAATAAGCAATAGAATGTTGATACGTTTCTTTCTCTCGAAATATACCTAACTTCTATTTTCTTCTATGTGCAGGTTTGAACCTTGTAGACTATAACTTCTGCACTACCTTTGAAGACTTGAAATGAAACTTTTGATGCAACCTTTAAACTTTTGTAACTGGTGCTTTATAACTTTAATAAAAATCCAAATATGAAAATCTCAACTAATGAACTTTTGCACCTTTTTTTGCATACCTTTTTCCTTGTAGATGATGATGATGATAGTGACTTTGGTCACTTAAATTTGCTGCCTTTTGTAGATGTTATTGCAGCTCTTCTAGGCTATCCAAAATAGCTCACTTGCTCACCTTTTTGCAGCTTTAATACTTGACTAATATGCTGCCCAATACTGTAACTTGGTGGCTTAAATGCTCCTTCAGAATGTACCTCTGAAATCTGATATTTAGCAGTTACTAACGCTGCCCAAATTGCTGCCTTTTTCTATCCTCAAATCTGAAAAATTTCAGATTGTAAAGCAGTCAATACCTTCACTGAAATGTTGTCCTTGAATCCCAAAAATTTGGTGGGATCCTCCTCCAAATCGCAACTGATATGTTCACTCAAGAACCCTTCAATGATGGCCCCCAAATATCTCATATTTGGTGGTTTTCTATCTCTTTTCTCTTGCCGAATTCTGACTTCAAACTAGATCTCCTCCTCAAACAATCTATCAATCTTGAGATCTATTCCAAACTACCTTGTAATTTGATAATCTTCTTGCCAAACCTTCTCCTTTGGGCTTGTTTTCAGATGGTGATAATTATCCCAATTCCTTAGCTATCATGAGCTTCTCCCTTGGTAGTAATTTCTCCAATGAGTTCTTCTAGGAACTCCTTCAATGAGGCTCACCAAGCCTTCTTCTTGTTTCTCCTTGAGACCTCTCCAAGGTCCTCAAACTTGCAGCTTCAAAACCTTCAATGAGACCTTCCTTGGCCTCTTCAATATTCAACTATGGAAGTTTCATAGTGAGATCTTCTTCTAGGATCTCCTAAATCTACTGCTACTAAAATCTGCAATAGAACTTTTGTTAGTTCTTCTCAATGCTCAATCTTCCACTATGGAAGTTCTTCAATAGGGCCTTCAATGGACCTCTTCTTCAATGTGAAGTTTTCAGTTTTCAATGGAGATCACCAATCTCCAATATTTTCTAGGACTCTTCTCCTTGAGTCTCTTCAATCTTCAATGGGGTCTTCTTTCTAGGACCTCCTTCCTAGATTTACAATCTTCAATGTGGCTTCCTTGGCCACTAGATCTCTCCTCAATATTTCAACTAGGAGTCTTCAATCTGCAAATCTCTCAATGGGACCTTTCTCCTTAGGCCTCCAAATCTTCAATCCTTATTTTTCTACAACAAAGAATTAATCCCTGCACGAGGAAAGTAACGTCGACCTTCAGGCAATGAAGATGAAGTTCTTCTCTATCTGTTGTAGGAAGCTTCCCAACTTCTGAGAGTTAATTTTTTGCAACAAGAAAAACTTAGATGATAGTAACCCAATGGTTTTCCTAAAAACTTCTTTTCTCTCTTGCAATAAAATATTAGAGATAATAAAAATTTCTATGACTCTATAGAAAATAATCTTCACTAGTTGGATTGCCAATCTAGTGGATTCAATGTTGAGTTCTAGTCTTCACAAGTTTTTGCAACTCTATGGAAAAACTCTAGCCAAATCAATCATGTGGCTTTCTCTACTTTCTATTATTCTACCTAGAGCTACTTCTATCAAAAATATCTATTGTGATGGTATTTGCATGCAACGGCGCACAATGGTTGATCTGGTTTGCAAATACTCAACAATAGCAATGGTGATCACTTTGTGGCTTTCCTTTGATCCACCATGGCTCTGATACCACTGTTAGCTTTTGGAGCCTTAAACTTAAAGGAAATGCATTCACAAGTATTGAAATAAGCATGCAATATTATAACTATGATAAAGGAAACTTAACATGCATGAAAATATGATAGAAAACTTCATACAATGCTCTAGAAATGCTCATATAAGAAAGCTCACGAAAATTACAATGCTCCTCTCATGGAGTTTACATCTACTCCATGATAACAAAATGGAGCTACATTGTGACTACTACTACTCTAACCTATGCACTCCAAAATCCTCTCACAAACACTCACAATGAGGTGGTCAGGGTTATGCATAAGGGGTAGGCCCAAAAATATATATATAATAATGGGGCAAATCAGTTTCAAAACCAAGGCAAATATGGTTCAAAGTCATGTAGAAGACATGGAGAATTACCTTAATTTTTTAACAAAAATTATAAAAAATGGTGAATTTGACAGTTTTGATTGAAGTGGGTGTAAAAAAAGGCTCGACTTCCTAGGAGGTCAAAAAAAATTCCAAGAAAAATTTTTCAGTTTAGAGTGTGCAAAAAGTGGGACTTCCTAGAAGGTCACCCATCTGAGTACTACTCCAATCAAACATGCTTAACTGTAGAGTTTTTAATGGGTTGGAAAAAATCTAAACATACTACATTTTTGAAATTTTTGTTGTGGTTGTGAGGAGGAATTTATTTTTTTCTTTTGTTTAGCCTTCTTCTTTTGCTTACCTTTGCCTCCCCTATTTTTAGTTTTCCACGTTTTTTTTCCTCTTTTTCTTCCTCTTTTTTTTTTAGCTTCCATTCTCCACGTGTTTCTTTTCTCCTTCCTTTATGTTCGACCTACCCTTCTTCCATTTTCTAATTTTTTTTCATTTTTTGTGTTTAAATATGAACTACTCTTTTCCACCTTCTCTCACGTGCTTTTTTGTTTTTTCCTTTTTTCCTCGATAATTCCCCTTGCCCTGTAGTCTATCGACCTTGTATGCAATATGACCCACATCTGTAGCCTATCAATACTAAAAACAACCTGCCCACTGTAGTCTATCGACCCCATGTGCAAGACAATCCATAACTACAGTCTATCGACTCCAAAAACAACCTTCTTGTTGCAGTCTATCAACCCCATGTGCAAGATGACCCATAATTGTAGTCTATCAACTCCAAAAATATCTTGTAACCTACAATTTTTTGACACCTCAAATGTGTGGCATTTTCCCCTCATTCCTCCAACCTCAAAAGCCTATCGACCCCACCTTCAACACAACCCACAACTACAGTCTACTGACTACAAAAATAGGTTGTAAACTATAATCTACCAACTCCCAAAATAGGCCGCAAACTACAGCCTACCGACCCCACAAAGTGTAGTTTTTTCCCTTTGTTTTTTCAACCCAAAAAAGTCTATTGACCCCATGTGCAAGCCGACCCACAACTGCAGTCTATCGACTCCCAAAAAAACTCTTGTAAAAATATCGGCATGGTAGCTTCATGCACACCGTCGCTTCCCTACCACATGTCAACATTGTGTTCAACACTTTGCTTGCAAATACCTATAAAAGACCATCACCACTCATTTTTATTATTTTGCACAAAGCCCAAAAAACCTCCAACACCCTTCAAACGCTTCCAAGCCTTGTAACAATGGCCACAACATCTTCCATTCAACATAATATTAATTTTAAAAACCTCATTTGCCTACTCATCTCTAACATTTTCAATAATCCCCATTACGATTCAATGTGGATGAAAAAATTTGGGCTTCTGGGGCTAGCATTAATACCCCAATTCAATATGGGTGTTAATTTGTTGGATATAATTGTTCAATCCTATGACAATGATGGGTCAATAATTACAATGATGATCGACAACCAAATATTGTCCTTCTCTATTAACCCCTATGATTTCCATCAATTGATAGGCCTTCCCTACCAAAATTGTGAACCTATCTCATCAAAATTCAGCCTAACTGAAGAGGAAAAAATATATCTGGAGACTTATTACAATCTGTCATTGGTTGTGTTACAAGGTAAGCCTTTCATATTGCAAGTTTCCTCTTCCTTGTACAATCTTTAAATATAATTATTAATTGTGTTATAATATTTTTGCAGTGCAATCAAATGCAGGGAGAAGGGGCCTAAGTTTTTTAGCTATTTCCCATAGCTTCCTTCGCACAGTTGTGGAGTTCTTCCAAGCACATGTTGTTTTCCAGGGGAGAAAAATATATATTCCTTTATGGGATTTAGCATATATTGTGTGTTGTGTTGGAAAGAACAAATATTAATGGTCCTCATATGTTTCTAGCAAAATCAAAAATGATCTTCACCATGCGTGCACAAATACTGCTACCCATCCTGCTATTGTTGCTACTACCAATCACTTGATTTCTTTTTCTTATGAAGTATATTATAATGTAAACAATACCCCCATCTCCATCACACTCCATGCAAAATTGAAGTCAATTGGCTTAACCATCGAAGAGGTGTAGGTAAAACTTTTTTCTACATTCAAATTTGCAATAAATTTATGTTTGTTATATTTTAGTGTTTATGTTTTTTATTTTAAAATTCATTTTAATGCAGAAAATAGTGACATCAACTTCGAACAAAAGAGAGGCTGCAATTATAGGAATGCACCCAGAGGCTCGTGGAGATTCAAAGGCTATGTCACCACAACCTCCACTAACAAGGTCTGCAAAACACATTAGGTCAACTCCTCTTGTTCGTGCAACTGTCTCTTCTGTTCCACGTGAAGAGTTCATCAATGTTGACAAAGTTAGCCAATCCATTATAGGTAAAGTTTATTTTTCCAAAATTGGATTTTGTAATTTATTTCTCTTTAATTTAGTATTTTTTAATTACTATTTTTTAAATGTATTCAGGGCAACATTCCAAACATACTTTACAATTGACCCAATCTGAACAAGCCACAATGGTCTCTTGTATGGGTAATTATAGTTAATTATTCATTTGATAATAAATATTATTATAATAATTTTTTTATAATAAATATTATTATAATTTTTTGTAGGGTCAACTCAATCTCATCGTAGACAACGAATGATGGCACCTCCACTACAATACACAGAACCTTCTAAACAACTGATCGAATCAGGGTAAGAGACTAGATCAACACACGGTATGCATAATTAAAGTTCTGAACAACTTATTACAATAATTTCTTAAAACATTTATTTTTTTTTTTATTTATTTGGCTTAGGTCTATCACAATGATTGAAGCAATATAAGATGCCACCACCACCTCCACAACAACAACAATTTATGAGGGGTCATCAAATGCATGGAAAACAAGTAATTTTGAAAGGATTTGAGGAGATCAAACATAATTTATTTCAGACTTTCCAACTTTTTTAGTGAGGAATGTTTCCAATATTATGCGTGAGTTTCCTAGGTTGTCTAATTCTCTCTTGGATGAGGATTATATTTTTCAAGGTTTGTATCCTAAGAGTTTTAAAGCTTTTGAATTGCTTCAAACTGAAGCATTGCAAACTAGAGAAAGAGCATCCACTACTCATAGCTCCTCTCCCCCTTGTCAAACTGATCAAGATGCTCCTCTTATTGAGGATGAAAAATTATGTTTTTTAGAATAAATTTTATTAGAAAAAACATTGGAAACCATAGTAAAGGATAGTGTGCTTGCAGATATTTCAAAGCCCAAAGGTTGGGAGTATCGGACCAAAGTTCTAATCAAAGAAATTAATGTTTGATACAAAAAAAAATTCAAATAGACAAAATTTATTTTCTTTGGTTCAACAACACCCTAAAAAGCTTGATGCTTTATTACATCAAGCAACTTTAGGAAATGTAAAGGCCACTAATGTTTATGGTGATGAAATTATAGATCTCCTTTTGAATAGGCTGGAGAATTTGAATGTTATAGCCCAAGCGTATTTCAATAAGTGGACAATTGATAAGAAAAAAGTTAAAGTGGCAAAGGCTACCCAAGTAGTTGCAGAGGTAAGTCATCAATATTATTTAAATTTATTTATTTTTAACATATTTTGACCTTTTCTAACTAACATATTTTAAAATTTATGTTGTGCAGTCCAATTTTGAGAATATTAAGAATCAGGTGAAAAGCATGAAGGTTTTTTTGGACACAACAAAGTAGAGTCTACTAAATTCTATCAAATTCAAACAATAATTTTATGAGACCATCAGATAGAATAATACCCTTAGAAGAATTACTTGTAGAAAAATACTGTAAGTAGTGTTGAAAGACAATCGATTAGATATGCAAAGCATTACTAAAATATCAAGAACTGATTGATTATTCCATGGGATCAACTTTGTATAAATAGCAAAGTTGATCAATGTGAGCCGTTGGATTACAACAACTCAACAAATCTGAACTAGTCTAAACTAAGAGTTCACTTACCTCATGGAAGAGTGGTAACTCAAGTTAGACTATCCTAGTAGAACTTAAGAGAACTAAATATTTATTCTAACACCCCCCTTAAGTGATACTAGGGGTGAAAGTAACAACAGGAGATGAGTCCCGACAACAAGGCCTGATGAGGTACTCATGTACAATAATTGTGCTACCAAAAAATGAGTCCCGATAATATGGCCTTATTAGGTACTCATGTACAATGAACTTATATAGGAGAGATGGTGAAAAAACCACATGGGAAAAAACCATCTTCCAAGAAGAAAAAGAAGAATAAGAAGAAGAGAGGTGAAAACCTCTATGCACCCTTCTAATGCAACTGCCTAACCCCAAGTTTCTCTCGCAACTGAATGTAACATGGAGAAGGAAAGGATTTGGTGAAGATGTCTGCAATTTGATTTTCTGTGGGAATGTACTCCAAGTTTAGATCCCCTTGTTGAATATGTTGTCGAATGAAGTGCATGTGAATCTCAATGTGCTTGGTGCATTGATGCTCAACTGGATTATGAGCAATATGAATTGTGCTCTGATTGTCACACCAAAGGGTAATAGGTTGGTCATGGAAAAAACCAAATTCCTTTAGTATCTGATGAAGCCAAAGAGCTTCTTGATTGGCCAAAACTGCTACCCTGTATTCTGCCTCTGTAGATGATAATGCTACTGCTTGTTGTTTTTTGCATGACCAAGCAATAGGTGAAGAACCAAGACAAAAAACATAGCCATAGGTGGAACATCTATCTTCAACTGAACCTGCCCAATCAGAATCTGTGTAACCAATGATATCCATGGATCCACCCTCATATAAGAGCCCAAAGTGAGTAGTTCCTTGCAAGTAGCGGAGGATTCTCTTTGTTGCTTGCCAATGGCTGAAATGAGGTTGATGTGAGAATCTAGATATTAAGCCAACAACATATGAAATATCTGGGTGAGTATGAGTGAGGTATAATAGACTTCCTACAAGTTATCTGTAGAGAGTAGCATCACATAGAGGGGACTTGCAGGAAGTACTTAGAGTGACTCCAGACTGAAAAGGTGTGGAAGAAGGCTTGCAATCAGTCATCTTAAACCATTGAAGAAGATCTAGAGTATATTTCTGTTGACATAATGAAATTCTTGCATCTGTTTGAGTTATCTGAAACCCAAGGAAGTAATGAGCTAAACCCAGATCAGCCATCTCAAATTTCTCAGAAAGGGAGTCTTTGATAGTCTGGATGTGAGAAATGGCACTACCAGTGAGTAGTAGATCATCAACATAGAGAACAAGTATGGTGATGTTTTCTTCATCCCTCCAAATGTAGACTGTTGCATCAGACTCACAATGAGAAAATCCTGAGGAAAGAAGGAAGGAGTCCATTTTTTCATACCAAGCTCTAGGAGCTTGTTTGAGACCATAGAGAGATTTCCTTAGTCTACAAACAAGGGAGGAGTCTTGAATAAATCCAACAGGTTGTTCCATGAATATTTCCTCTTTTACGTCACCATGTAAGAAAGCACTTTTAACATCCATCTGAAAAATTGGCCACTTTTGGGAAGCAGCAAGTGCAAGTACCAACCTAATAGAATCCATTTTTGCAACTGGTGCAAAGGTTTCAGAATAATCAATGCCTTCAATTTGTGAAAAACCTTTAGCTACCAAGCGAGCTTTGTGTTTGTCAATTTTTCCATCAGGTCCATACTTAGTTCTGTAAATCCATTTACAGTGAACCAATTTTCTTCCTTTAGGTAGAGGGACTAGATCCCAAGTTTTGTTTTTGATTAAGGAAGAAAATTCATTCTCCATGGCATCATCCCATTCTTTTATACCAGTTGCTTCTTTGAAGGATTGAGGATCTATGGAAATGGACTGACAGACAAGACCAGAACCCATGGAGTTGCTTAATCTGGATGATGGAAGATTTTGGATGTAAGGAGTGGCCTCTTGAACTATGGTGCGGGCCCATTTTGGCATTGTGGAAGGAGTAATGGGTGTGGCAGGACTTTGAGTTGGAGTTTGAAGTATAGGATCCTCATTTTGGTCATCTATCTCAAGGATGGGATCTTCATTATATTGAGGCTCAAATATTGGAGATGGCTCAAGAGAATTAATGTTGGAAGAAGATGATTGAGGATCTTTATGAGGGAATGTTTCATCAAATTGAACATTTCTATGAAAAAATACCTCATGAGTTGTGGGATCAAGGAGCCTGTAGGCTTTCATTTCCTCACAATAACCAACAAAGATGAGTTGCTTGCTCTTTTTGTCTAGAGCCTTCCTCTTTTTCTTTGGGATATGTGCCCAAGCAGTACACCCAAAAACTTTGAAAAAAGAGACATCAGGTTTTGAGCCAGTCCATGCTTCCTCGAGAGTCAAATGGCCAAGAGCTTTATGAGGTGTGCGGTTTTGAATATAATTTGCACAGTTAATTGCCTCAGCCCAAAAAACTGCTGGAAGATCTCTTGAGTGGAGCATACAGTTTGCCATTTCTTTTAAAGTTCTATTTTTCCTTTCTGCAATGCCATTTTGTTGTGGATTATGGGAGACTGAATGTTGATGAATTATGCCATGAGTTGAGAGAAATATGGAGAACTCATTACTGAAGTATTCCCCCCATTATCTATACGAATTTGCTTGATTTTGCAAGTGGCTTGATTTTCAACTAAGGCCTTGAAGATTTTGAAGTGGGATAGAACATCACTTTTGTATTTTAGAAAGTAGACCCAAGTTCTTCTTGAAAAATCATCAATGAAGGTTAAGGCATATTTTTCTCCTTTGAAAGAAGGCTCTGGGAAGACCATCAAGTCACTATGGATTAACTCTAGAGGGGATGAGGCTCTTTGAGAACCACTTGGGTGAAAAGGATCTTGATGTTGCTTTCCAAGAGCACATCCAGGACATACTCCATCAATAGAAGAGACTTTTGGCAACCCTGTTACCATTTCATGAGTATTCAACTCCTTTAGATAGCTATAACTGAGATGTCCAAACCTTTCATGCCAAATTTTGCTTTCAAGATCTCCATGTGCAACAAAACAGGAGGCCCCATCTGAATTTTTGAATCCCTTGAAGTGAAATAGGTGAGTGTTATGATCAATATCTCCTTTTTCTATGAGAGAGTGTGGTTCTTGAAAGTCTCTTATCTCAACTCCTGTTGGTGAAAATAGAACTGTTTTACCCTTTGCAGAAGTACAAATATGATAGATGGAGAGGAGATTTGTAGCTATATTTGGGACATAGAGAACATTATTGATATAACCACCATCAATGGATATGTCACCTTTTCCTTTGATCGGGATAAAGGATGAGTCACCAACTTCTATGCTACAAGTTGAGCTTGAGGAGATTGAAGTGAATGACTCATGTGAAGAAGTCATATGATGAGTTGCCCCTGAATCTAGAACCCAATATTTTGATGAAGTTTTTATAGCTTTACCTTGAACATTTAAGGCTTTTCCTATCTACTTCTTAATGTCTATTTTGTGATCCTTCATTGCTGCCTCTAGTTGTTGTAGTCTTTTCCAACATTTATTCATAGAATGACCATCCTTTTTGCAATGTGTACAAGTTATAGGGCCTCTTTATTTCTTTTTGAATTTTTCTTTAGTGGAGGTGGATGCTACTAATGCTTTTGAGGAAGAGGGAGAGATCTCATATTTTGCAAGTTTTGTTTCCTCTCTAGTTAGCCTATCACAAAACTCCTCTAAAGAGGGCATTTTAAAACTTGTACCAAGTGCATATTTTGTAGACAAAAAGGTGGTTGCAAAAATTTGAAATACTCCATTTAACTTAGAAAGAATAAGATAGATGCATTCTTCTTTTATTTTATTCTTGCCACTACCTTTTAATTGAGTGAGGACTTCTTTAAATTTGGTGAGAAAGTCAACAATATTGTTGAAGTCTTCAGGAGATAATGTTGTTAACTCTGCCTCTAGCTGCATTGACCTTATTTGATCCACTTTACCAAACAAGTTCTTTAGTTTCTTCCAACTCTCAAATGGAGTTTTACATTCTGAAATGTGAAACCATAAGCTTTCATTTACATTTGTGCTTATAATACCCATTGTTTCATACATCTTCCCTTTATGAACAAATATTTCATATTCCTTTTCAAATTCAGGTTGCTTCTCTTCTAGCAAGTGTGTGAGCCCTTTTTGAGAAATGAGATTTAATATTTTTGGTTTCCATGTGTGATAGTTATGAGGGGTGAGTGGGTCAATTGTATTCATTTTTCCAAAGAAAAAATTGTAGTGAACCAATATTCCCCCTTTAACTACAAGAATTTTTAGAGAAGATGATGCAGTAAGAAGCACCACCAAAAAACCTATTTTGAATGAAGGTAGCAAAAGCTAGACCTTTATACCGAACTCTTCAATTTACCCACCCTTACATGAGGGAAACTATAAGTAAATGAGGAGAGTGATACATGGAACATAGGTTTTTTGAAGCAAGAATAATCTGCCAGACCTTTATACCGAATCTTCTCAATGACCCACCCTTACGTGAGGGAGACTATAGGTATATGAGGAGAATGATACGTGGAACATAGGCGATTATTAAAAAATGTTCTTGCTTTTGAGAAAATAGTGCCAATGTTTGATGTGCTCTATGAGATTGTGTTTGCTTGCTTAGAAATTCCAAATATATGCATTTGCCACCATAATATGTAGAAGAAGCTAAAATAAGGAAATGCAAGCAACAACCATCAAGTGGCCAAGATAGTGCCACAATAAAATGACTCCACCAGCAATATAGACACAAGAAGAAGTCTCCCCCATGTAGGAATCTAGCAAAAAGAAGGTGCAAGAATCAGCACCAATAACCCCCCCTCCAAAAAAACTTTGTATTTAGAAATTACAATTGGACTCTTCACTTTGATAGCCTCTCTGGAATAGGCTGAAGAGAATAGTGAGAGGAGTCAAAAAATTTGATTCAAGGTTACAAAGTTTCTTCCTAGAAAAGTGGAAGAGGATTTGCTTGCAGAATCAAATAAGGAAGATGATTTTGTTACAATATTTTACTTCCAGAATAGTGAAGAGATAACAAAATATGGCGTACAAAAAAATGAAATACTGTGAATCTTAGCAAGATGGCTCCATAATCAAAGAATTATATTATTTTTTTGGAAAAAAATGAGATAGAACTCTATTTTTTTGTCGCATCATCTGTCAGAGTTAGCGCCAATCGCAGCATCACCTTAATCTGCTTGTTCGAGCTCGACTTTAGTGAGAAACTTAGCAGGACCCATAGAAATTTTTAACCAGGACATTGAGCGGGATCAATTGTTTGAGCGGGATCAAACTTGAGCCAAATATAGTCTAAGAAGGTTTGAGCTAGATAAATAGGAGATTCACTGAGGGATAGTCGTTATCATTATCACCAAAGAGGAAGGAGATGTGTCTCTACGTGGTACTTGATTACGAGATGAACTAAAGAGTTTATCGACAAAAGCGGGCACCATGGACTCCTTATCGTCGATGAGAGCAGCTTTAACTGAATAGGACATCGTTGTTCTTTAAGTGCATGTTGATTTTTTTTTGAATGTTGAAAACATACGGTAGGAGAATAGGGATACTGCCACCAAAATCCAACTCGCCAAACTCTCGTTTATTGAACATTGTAGTTGGTCGATGTTCAAACTGTGGTAGGTGTTAAAACAAGGAATTAATTTCAAGTCATGCCAAAAGGAGATGTCCCTCGGTGGGTGCCACTATGTGAGTCGCACACTTTGGAGAGCATGCATGCTAGAGTTGGCAGATGTTGGAGATACCACTATGAACATGTCTTCACAAAAAGAGAGGCTACCCACGGTATTCAATCATAGATATTAGCATCAAATGCAACAACTTGAAACATCACTAAATAGTGCTTTAAGAAATGCACGTATGAAATCTCTCACCAGTAAATATGCCAACAATTACAAGTTACACCAAGAAGACTACATGAGTTGCACACTTTGGAGAGCGTGCACGTTGGAGAAGTGCTAAAATGTGTACTGGCAGTATAGAGTGTCTTCGAGTGCAGCAGCCCGTAAACAATGTTGAATGGATCCCCCCTACAATGGAAGAACCTAATAATAGGAAAACAAATTCCTATTTTTTTTTTTTTTAACTTAAAAAATGATGAGAATTAAAGCGGCTCTAAAAAACCAACTTTCATATTTGCTGAAACAAAAATGCTTATTTTTGTAAAAAAAATGAGCAAAAAATACTCTTAATGGATAATAACGTATGACTACTCTTTCAAGCAAGTTGAGCTAGTCAAAGAGCTACCCAAAAAATGATGAACCAGATCTATGAACATATGAATGCATGCAAAATCTAGCCTCGCTCTGGTACCATGTAGAAAAATATTGTAAGCAGTGTTGGAAGACAATCGATTAGATATGCAAAGCACTACTGAAAGATCAAGAACTAATTGATTATTCCATGGGATCAACTTGGTATAAATAGCAAAGTTGATCAATGTGAGCCGTTGGATTACAACAACTCAACAAATCTGAACTAGTCTAAACTAAGAGTTCACTTACCTCATGGAAGAGTGGTAACTCAAGTTAGACTATTATAGTAGAACTTAATATAACTAAAGATTTATTCTAACATTATTATTGAACATACTATGGATCTGGATATATTGCTCAAGGAAAAAGAGAAAGAAATGCCTCCGAAAGAAGATCCAAATAAAGAGGATAGGGCATTAGTAGATAGTTTGAATATTGGTGAGGCAAACCTAAGGAGAGTTGGCATGCTACAAGTAGAAAAATCTGGAACATGGGACCATGAAGAAATTTTGGCTTAACCTACATTAGATGGAGCATTTGGGTAAGGTCATGAGGAAAACCAATCAGATCCTTCAATTAGGCAAACTCCTAAAATGGGCCTTGGAACCGAATAGTATGAAAGTGGACGCACAATTCACTTACTTTTTAATAAAAATTTATTCGAAATAAATAAAAACCTTTTTCTAAATGTGTGATATTTTATATTATTGTTTTATTTTATCGCAACTATCGAAATAAGTGTTGAGAGTCAAATAGTTCATTTGCCTATTATTTTCTAAAAATTTGTTGATTGAATAAGATATAATTTCTTATATGTTTAATGTAATGCTAAAAGATTCTATCAATTCAGCATAAACGAATATAACATTAAGAAGTTTAATTTTCACTTTATTATCAATAAGCCATCCTATGTTAAAAATACTCAAATAAAGAAATACAAGGCTATAATATAGCATATATATTTTTATGAACTAAGGGTGTGATATAAAATAAAAATATCATTAAAATTTTGACATATTAATTGAAAAACACATCAATCCAAGAAAAAATTTATAATTTTGAACAAATGGCTTGACATTATATGAAAAATTCATCAATCCAATGAAAAATTTATAATCTTAAACAATGTACATGTATGCCATTATTTGCAAAACTCATCAATCCAAAACAAAATTCATAATCCTAATCCACAATATTAGGATAATATAAAAATTATGCAATGTGTATAAAATACATCTATCCAATAAAAACCATTATCTTAACATCTGTTGCCAAAAAAATGCAAATATTACATTGGAAGAAGTAGAAAAACACATCAATCCAAGGAAAAATTCATAATTCTGAACAAAGGGTAAGATATTGTTTGCAAAACTCATCAATTCAAGGAAAAATTTATAATTTTGAACAAAGGGTATGATATTATTTACAAAACTCATCAATCCAAATAAAAATTTAGAATCATGATTTGCAACATTAGGATTATATAAATACCATGAAATATGTGTAAAATCCATCTATCCAATAAAATACATTATCATAAAGATATTTTTTACAAAAATGATGCAAATATTACATTGGAGGAAGTTGAAACAAACAATTCCCATCTTCCGCAGCATCACTTGTAGGTATAGTTGATCTTTGTGTCTCCATAATACGATCACTGCAATTCTCATTTTCCTCATCATCATCAATATTCGTGATACCTCTTATATCTACTATAGATTTCCAATGTGACAGAGCTCTTTTATAAGGAAAATTATCCACCTTATAAGATGAGACATATATTCTATAGCAGTATTCTAAATTTTTATCCAGTCTGTTATGAACTCTAGATTTCACAAAAGACAATGCACTAAAAACCCTTTCATCTTCCACTGATCCCAAAATCATTGTTTGACATAATTCATATAAGTGGATATATTCACCCATCCTTTGTCAAACACTACTAGAGTACAATATTTTCCACAAACGTATAATAGAACTTGGTTCACTAGGATTAGTCAAATGTCAAATTTGATCAACCATTGTATTTCCAAAATGAGTATTTTTTGTGCAACAGTTCTTTATTCAGAATACCATTGATTTCAGTACCATTGACTTCCACACTTTTAGTAAAATGATTGATAAGTGTACCCATATATTTTATAAACAAGGTATTTTTATTGTTAAAGTTTGTTCCTGAATCCTAAAATATAGGGTTAACCACACCCATTGCTTCAAGCAACTCATCTCTTTGAAAATGGTTTCTGATTTCTTTTGTCAATGTTTCTGCTATTTTTCTCAACATAATCCTTGTATTTAGTAAAACTTCATCAAATATTTTGTATGTGATTGGAATTTTTTCAACATCTTCACTAACTATATCCAATCGCTTATCAAAATAATATAAAGGTATCTCTTTTCCATGAACATTAATACAGATATGGTCATTGATGTTGAACTTCAAAAAACTATATTTTCATTGAATTTTATTAAAGTTCTCCAATCATCAAACAAAGGATCCATAAAATTCTCACTTGACAAGTATAACATATCAATACGCATACAATTTTTTTTTCTAATCCTAATGAAATCAACTATATAAATGGATCTTTGCTATGCAAGTTTTATCAATGTATTCATTTCATGCAACATTGGAAGAATACCACATAAAGTGAGTAGTGTTTCCAGGTCTCTCATACGATATAACAAATCTTTTGCTTTATAAACTGCCCTCTGATTATCATACATAAAACTCTTGTTGCAAGTTGAAACAATGAAATCCACCTAGTATCTAAATATTTCAACAATTTTTACCTTATGTAAGCCCTAGTGCAAACAATTGAAACTCTACAAACCTTTTTGGACTACATGAAAAATAAGAATGTACTTCACAGACAAGTTCTTCAAATTTTGCAACATTTTCAAATGTGCTCACAATTTTGTATGCAAGATTCATTCTATGAGCCATGCAATAAAATAGGATCAAATATGGGGTAACAGATGTTTGAAGTCAAACACAAAGACCATTTATGTTACCTTGTATTATAGAAACACCATCAGCTTCGACACATATTAATTTGCTGCCTATTGCTACATCATCCATTCCAGCAATATTCTTTAAGCTAGTAACAACAACATTGTAAAGATTTTAACATTACAATTTTCCACCATATTATGTATTGCTAGAAAATGAGGCTGCCTTACATGATTTTAAAAGGTGTAAACATGCATGCAAATCCAATATGTATTTTCAACAACAATCACCTCATCAATAGAAAGTGAAATGAAATTAGAATTTTAAACATTCTCTTTCAAGTCCTCCTTCTCAACCAAAGATAGACATTATGCCATTTCCCAACCACTTCGATCTAACCAATGGGTACTATGGAGGTTATGTACATCAGCTAGTCGAAAGATATGCTTAAAATCAATAATGTCTAACATAGGTCTACCTTTTTTAAGAATAGTAAATATGACATGAAACTACAAGCTTTTCGAAACTAAGGTGGTTTTATGAATTTTTTGAAACTGTGTTGGAATCATTCCACCATGTTAAGCTAGTATTTATTTTTGTTTCATATCTTTGTCATAGTCTACTGTGCAATATGATGCATTCTTCCACCTGTGGGTTTTCTTAATGTTTCCATCAGCTTGTTTTTCTTAATGTTATGCATAGTGGAAAATATTAGCATTTTTTAAAATGTAAACTGACAAATTTTGAGACCTTGGACGTCGACCCATTTGCCTATAAATTTTGGGGGTAATTTTTTTTGGGGGTCAGTTCACTCGAAAATTATAATACTTTTACTTGTTAAATTTTAAATCACCAGCATTCCCGCCTAGATTTTGGATTGATTCACCTTAAAATTATATTTTTTTTTATTAACCTAGATAAATTTATCCTACTATATATACCTAAACATACATGTTAAACATTAGTTCTCCTCGATTGGAAAAGAGAAGCCAAAATATGAGTGGAAGAAAAGAAGCCAGAAAAAGAGTGATTGAAAAAAAATAAAAGACTATAGACCACAGAGAAAAGACTACAGGTAAAAATACTATAGACTACAGAGAAAAGACTATATATCGTAGAGAAAAGACTCTCCTCGATCGGCTTGTGTCTCGTGTCTCAATAGGTACACAATTTATTTTGATGCCTTGTTTGATTACTTGTTTGTTTATTTTTGTTTGTCTATAGATCGTAGGGAAAATATTGAGGTCTATAGTCTTTTCGTGCAGTCTATAGTATTTTCCTACAATCTATAGACTTTTCTTGTAGTCTATAGACTTTTCTTTTTCCTAAAGTCTATAGACTTTTCTTGCAGTCTATAGACTTTTCTTTTTCCTAAAGTCTATAGACTTTTCCTGCAGTCTATAGATTTTTTTCTTGAAGTCTATAGACTTTTCTTGTAGTTCCTGCAATCTATAGACTTTTCCTACAATTCTTGCAGTATATAGTATTTTCTTGCAGTCTATAAAAGGAAAGACTATAGGCAAAATACTAGAATGTAGAAAAAAGATTACAAGCAAAAGACTATAGATCGCAAAGGAAAATACTATAGACCGTAGAGAAAAGACTACAGGAAAAAGACTATAGACTACAGAGAAAAAAACTATAGATCGTAGAGAAAAGACTCTCCTCGATCGGCTTGTGTCTCGTGTCTCAATATGTACACAATTTATTTTGATGCCTTGTTTGATTACTTGTTTGTTTTTTTTGTTTGTCTATAGACCGTACGGAAAATATTAAGGTCTATAGTTTTTTCTTGTATTCTATAGACTTTTCCTGCAGTCTATGGACTTTTCCTGCAATTCTTGTAGTTTATAAACTTTTCTTGTAGTTTATAGACATTTCCAGCAATCTATAGACTTTTATTTTTCCTAAAGTCTATAGACTTTTCTTGTAGTCTATAGACTTTTATTTTTTGTGAAGTCTATAGACTTTTCTTGCGAAACCTGCATTCTATAGACTTTTCTTGCAATTATTGTAGTCTATATACTTTTCCTACAGCTTATAGACTTTTCTTTATCTTGAAGTCCATAGACTTTTCTTGCAGTCTATAGATTTTTCCTACAATTCCTGTAGTCTATAGTTTTTTTCTACAGTCTATAGACTAATCCTATAGTCTATAGAATTTTCTTGTAGTCTATAGACTTTTCTTTTTCCTGTAGTTTATAGACTTTTTTTGCAGTCTATAGACTTTTCCTGAAGCCTATAGACTTTTCCTGCAATCTATAGACTTTTATTTTTCTTGAAATCTATAGACTTTTCCTATAGTCTATAGAATTTTCTTGCAGTTCTTGTAGTCTATAGACTTTTCCTGTACTCTATAAACTTTTCTTGTAGTCTACAGACTTTTCCTGTAGTCTATAGACTTTTCCTACAATCTATAGACTTTTCCTGTAGTCTATAGATTTTTCCTGTAATTCTTGTAGTCTATAGTCTTTTCCTGCAGTCTATAGACTTTTCCTGCAATCCATAGTCTTTAGTCTATAGTCTTTTCCTGCCTGCATTCTATAGAATTTTCCTTGCAGTCTATAGAGTTTTCTTTATCCTAAAGTCTATACTTTTCCTACAATATATAAACTTTTCCTAAAGTTTATTGTCTTTTCCTGTAGTCTATAGACTTTTCTTGCAGTCTATAGACTTTTCCTATAGTCTATAGACTTTTCTTGCAGTCTATAGCCTTTTCCTGTAGTTTATTTAGTTTATAGACTTTTCCTGCAGTCTATAGAATTTTCCTGTAGTCCATAGTCTTTAGTTTATAGTTTTTTCCTATCTGCAATCTATAGAATTTTTCCTGCAATCTATAGTCTTTTCCTTGTAGTCTATAGTCTATAGTTTGTAGTCTATAGTATTTCTCTTGGTCATCCCTTTTTTGGTGTCTATAGACCCTCTTTTGGTCATCCTTTTTAGGTGCCTATAGGCTTTCTCTGGTCGTCTTTTGGCTAGTTTTCGTACCTACATTATTGGTCATCCCTTGTTTGGTACCTGTAGACCATCTCTAATTGTGCTTGCCTTACCAATCCTTTGAAAAATCTCTCCTTTCAATGTAAGTTACAGAAGTTACATGTTGTTAAAAGTTACATCGTAATAATTGAAAGCATCATTTATGTTGTAAAATAATGAACTTACAACTACACAATTAACACCATGTGATTGAAATCAATTTTTCTAACATTTTCCTTTACAAGTACAATGGCTCCAACTCACAATGAAAATAAGGGAGAAAAATCTTATGGAAAAAAGAGTATCCTAAAATATTTTAGCCATATCTCAAAATTCAATGAGGCATTGAAACCTGCACAGTTACAAGGTACATACCTATTTTACATAATAATAATTTTAAGAAGTAATTTCAAAATATGATATAGAACAACTTTGAATGTAGAATACCCAAATGATCCTGATATGCCTCCACTAGAATATATTCTCCAAGATGAAATACATCACAAAAATTTGATCAATAATGAAATGCAACAACTTGAACAGTTATAAGGTACATACCCATTTCACCTACTTAATAGTAATTTTAATAAGTAATTTCAAAAAATGATATAAAACATCTTTGAATGCAGAATATCTAGTTGATCCTGATATGCCTCCACTAGAATATATTCCCCAGGAAGAAATACATCATGAAAATTTAATCAACAATGACATGCAACAACTTAAGTTGTTACAAGGTACATACCATTTTACCTACTTAATAGTAATTTTAATAAGTAATTTCAAAAAATGATATAGAACATCTTTAAATGTAGAATACCCAATTGATCTTGATATGCCTCCACTAGAAGATATTCCCCAAGATGAAATACATCATGAAAATTTAATCAACAATGACATGCAACAACTTGAATAGAATCCTAAAACTAGCATACAAATTCAAAATGAAAATGATCATTCCAACCAAATGCACACTTCAGGTAATCTTTGACTAAGAAATGTAGACATAGGAACTCAACAAAATGGACTATTGGAAGGTCATTTCAGTTTCAATGGGCATAAAAATATTTGTTTATTGAACCAGTGTGGCAAGAAGAGAGAAATGCATAGCCAAAAGAAGCTAGATGCATTATTTGCAGTTGGAAACTAGGGAAAGATAAAGGATGTAACCTAAGATAGATACAATAGAAAAATATTGTGGAAAATTTTGTTAAAATAAAAAAAACTGATGGAAATATTAAGAAAATCAATAGGTGGAAGAATGCATCAGAAAGCGCACATGTCATATATGCACTAGACTATGACAAAGAGATGAAACAAAAACAAATACTAGCTCAGCATGGTGGAACGATTCTAGCACAATTTCAAAAAAATCATAAATTCATCTTAGTTTCGAGAAGCTTCAGTTTGTTGTCATATTTACTATTCTTAAAAAAAGTAGGCCTATGTCAGACTTTATTGATTTTAAGCATCTCTTTCGACTAGCTGATGTACAAAACCTCCCTAGTACCCGTTGGTTAGATCGAAGTGGTTGGAAAATGGTAAAATGTCTATCTTTGGTTGAGAAGGAGAACTTGAAAGAGAATGTTAAAAATTCTAATTTCATTTCACTTTCTATTGATGAGGTGACTATTGTTAATAATACATTTTAAATTTGCATGCATGTTTGTACCTTTCAAAATCATGTAAGGCAGCGTCATTTGCTAGCAATACATAAGATGGTGAAAAATTGTAATGTTGAAAATATTTACAATGTTGTTGTTACTAGCTTAAAGAATATTGTTGGAATGGATGATGTAGCAATAGACAGTAAATTAATGTGTCGGATTTGATGGTGCTGCTATAATGCAAGGTAACAAAAATGGTCTTTGTGTTCGACTTCAAACATCGGTTACCCCATATTTGATCCCGATTCATTGCATAGCTCATAGAATGAATCTTGCATACAAAATTGTGAGCACATTTGAAAATGTTGCAAAAGTTGAAGAACTTATCCGTGAAGTATATTCTTACTTTTTGTGTAGTCCAAAAAGGTTTGCAAGTTTCAATTATTTGCACTAGGACTTACAAAAGGTAAAAAATTATTGAAAGATGTAGATACTAGGTTTCATTGTTTCAACCTGCAGTAAGATTTTTCTAACAATATAAATCCGTAGTAGGCTTTATGTATGATAATTTAAGGGCATTTTATAAAGAAAATTATTTGTTATATCATATGAGAGACTTGGAAACACTACTCACTTTATGTGGTATTCTTTCAATGTTGCATGAAATGAATACATTGATAAAACTTGCATAACAAAGATCCATTTATATAGTTTATTTCATGTGTATTGATATGTTATACTTGTCAATATCATATCAGGATTAGAAAAAAAATTGTATGCATATTGATATGTTATACTTGTCAAGTGAGAATTTTATGGATCCTTTGTTTGATGATTGGAGTAACAAAAATCAATGAACAAAATATTTTGTTGAAGTTTAACATCAATGATCATATCTGTATTAATGTTCATGAAAAAGAGATATCTTTATATTATTTTGATAAGCGATTTGATATGTAGCACCCTAAAATTGGCGTAGTAAAACCTTAATAATTACAAATTACTCTAGTAAATATTCAAATTTAAATTTCAACCTCCAAAACTGCTTCCAAACCGTCGTTTAACCCATTTCCTCCTTTCGCGTGCCTTTTTTTTGTTTGTTTTGTCCGTTTGACGATATCGTCGCCGATTAGATGATATCGCCTCAGATCGGACGATTTCGTCTGGGCTAGGACGTCCAGACGATCTTGTCCCAAAACTGATTTTTCACAATTAGTCTCTATTCCAACGGCGTCTCTAATCCGGGCAGAAGCGTGTCTGCACCGTTAGAGACCCTCCCCGTTGGAGATCTCCCAAATAGGGATGATCTCCAACCTCCTAACCTCCCTCCTAAGCCTATTTAATCCTAGGCCCTCCCCCTTGGCATTCCCTTGGCTGAAATTCCCTGTAACTCGAATTCTACACGCACTAGACCATATTAAATCACTGTTTGCATTTGTATTTTTCCAAGTTTGTTTGCAGGAACTTCATTGTTTTTTAGCCGGAGCAAGCTCAATTCGTCTCAGACGATCTCGTACAATCTCAAACGATCTCGACCCAATTTGAAATGATTTCGACTGTATTTCACATTAGGGGCAATCAGTGCCCAGAGTTTGCATTTCTTCATCCTTTTTTTGTTGTATTATCCTGCATTTAGTTAATTATATGGTTATTCTTTATTATTCTGCATCTTGGAGTTCACCCATGTAGCTTTAATGCATAATAAAAGCATAAATTGTCATTAGATCATTATAATGCATTCGTGTTTTTGCTTATTATCATCATTTTAATGTTCTTACTGTCATTTTACATCATTACCCTCTGTTATCATAGTTGCATTCCCTATATTTTGCATCTGTTTTTCTGTTTGTAGGTCTCTAACGAATTCGTCAGATCTCAGACGATCTTTTTAGATAGGAGATGATCCTGTCGAATTTCAGACGATCCTGACTGCTTCAAAAATCAGAACCTCCATCAGACATCCGGATCAGGTATGGGTCTTTAATCCATCTTGTTCTTTCTATTTTTCTGTCCAAATTTGTTTCTGTCTTCATTTAAATCTGCATTTCATATAGAATAGCTTAGACGCATTTTGTCCAAACCTAGGACTTGGATGATTAAAGCTAAAACTGAACACATTAAACACATTCCCAACCTAGGCGTGGAAACTGTCATTCAAACGTTTCCTGGTGAACCCACCATCCGTCAAAAAATCACCATAATACACCTCCCCCGAGAGGCGGGACCTTCGCAAGGCCTCTCAGTCCGAGGTATCGCGCCATCCTTTTCACATCCCCCTTCCGGGCACGGATCCTATAGCTTGAAGGTAAGGGTGTGAAAAATTTGGAGCGATACATTTTGGTGAACCCGACGTGAATGCATTTAAAACCTTTTGAAAACAAAACAAAAAAATAAAACAAAAAAATAAAACAACCAAAACATAGATGCATTTCAAATCATTTAAAACTAATAAGTTGCATATCATGTTTAGATGGTAGCTCCTAAGAAAAGATTAGCAGTTACTATAAATGTTGAAAACCAATTAGCAGCCATAGAAATCAATTATGTGCTTAGTGTGCCTGAAACAGATAGAAATCAACTTTTGTGGGACGAACTTGATAGAAGACTAAGTGTCATTTCATCTAGGTCAACAAAACTTAAACAAATCAAGAGGCTTGTCCTAGATAGAATCCTATATCCTCATCAACTCGTCTTTTATCATGAACTTCAGAGAGCCTACCATAGATGGTTAGCTTATAGGAGAGCTCTTGTGTCATCAGAATTTTTCACCTTCGAGGAATACCTCGAGAATGTAGCCATTATATACCAGTTCCTAGGTCGTGTAGAAGACCAAGAGGTTGTTCTTATGGATAGGGAAATATGGAATAGAGTTCCTCGAGCTGTGTTATATTGAGAGTATTACCACGAGCTTTACTTCTATCAACCATAATCTGAGACAGATAATATCACTATAGCTCTTTTCATTAAATTTTTGAAAGAAAATTTTCAATTTGAAGAAGAACACTTCATGACTCCTGAAGAACTCGAGCCCATTAATGATATTTATAAATTGTTTATAGAAAACTAGATCATTACTTTCAGTATTAGTTCTTGCATTTATTGTGTTGTTTGTTATCTTTACAATATTATTACAAGAACAAGAAAAACTAAAAAACATAACAAAAACCAAAACATTTCATTTTAAATATTGTAGTAGGTATATAATTAATATATACCTCTTAAGCCTATAGCATATATATATATATATATATATATATATATATATTTGCTGAAATCTAAATTAAGCACAATGCCTAAACTTAGGAATGGTAAACAAACTGAAGGAGAAGAAGAAGATTGGTTAGAAGATAAAACTAGAAACCCAAATCTCCTTCCCGAGGATCCAATTCCGGAAAGAGAAACTCTAGATCAACCGAGAAGATGACCTAGGTGAAGACAATGAACAAGAAGAAAATGTTAAAGAGGATGGATCCTCATCCCCTAGAGTAGCTCCAGATGGAACTATTGCTTTTGACAACTTAGATCATTTTTGGAAATTTTTCAATAATAACATTGGTGCTCTTAATATGGCAGTTTGTATTGATAAAGGGCAAATTAGTGACACTCAAGCAGCCATGGAACATATGTTTGATGTGCACACTAATCCCTTGTCTTTCATTGATCAAGAAAGTGATAAGGCTAGACCATCCAATAGAGATATGGTCACTATGATTCAGAACATGCCAAAACAACAGGTTACCCAACCTCCTAAGGAACCTGTTATTGAGCCTAAAATCATTCCCACACAAAAGAAAACTTCCTTCACTGCTTTACTTTGCCAAACTATTGATCAATATGCTTCAAGTAAACAAAAACCTAAAATGAAGCCAAACACCAATTTTCAACAATCTAGAATACAACATAATACAACTTCAAAATTCCTTCATAACACCTTTCCTACCAACAATTTACACAATAGCAACATAGCATCTAATCTTCATGTCCCTCCATCATATGCTCACAAATCCCATATCAATGCCCTACCGAACCAATATGGTGGGCAAACTAGTAATCTGGAAGCCATGGTGAAATAGTTAGCTTCGCGTATGGACCAGATAGATCCTTACCATCCCTCGTACAATTATCGAGAGATATGTAGTCAACCTTTGGATCCCATGGTTGTAGCACAACCGTACCCTAAGCATTTTCCCATGCCCATACTGCCTATATATAAAGGAACCGAAGATCCCATAGAGCATATTCACATGTTTAGGATAGCATGTCATGATATATCACATGATGACTTGCTATTACTAAAAATATTCCCAAAAAGTTTAGGTGGAATGGCATTAGAGTGGTACTATCAATTGCCCACTCATTCTTTGAGAAACTTTGAAGAAACAGTTGAATCTTTTATCCATCAATTTAGTGCCTACATCGAGATGCATGTAACCATTAAAGATTTATACAACTTAAAACAAGACAAGGATGAATTTTTTGCCGATTTCTTAGCTAGATGGAGGTAGTTGATAGGAAAACTGCACTTTGTGCTACCTTATAGGAAAATGTTGGACATTTTTATTAATAATTTACAAGAACAAATATCTTATGAGCTATCAACTGCTACTTTAACTACCTTTGATCAGGCTATAGATTTAGCTCGAAGAGTAGAAGATCCCCTCATTAAGAGAGGCCAACTTAGGAAGAAGGATGATGAGAAAACATCCAGAAATCAGTATAAAAACAAACGAGTTGTAGGTGACGGAGTCACTGACAGCAGAAATGTTGCTAATATCAATGCAACGAAAACAACAAAAAAATTATATTGAAACCGCTCGATAAGCCTCCTCGAGAATTTACTAGATTGAATCAACCGTTATCAACTATTTTACCTCAATTACTCGAAAGAGGTTTGATCCAATTGCCAGCTATCCAGGAACCTGATCCAACTATACCCGGATATAGAGCTGACTTACACTGTGATTTCCATAGAGGGCCTGGACACTCTACCAACGCTTGTAAAAGGTTGAAACATAAAATACAGGATTTGATTGATAATAATGAAATGGAGGTGCAAGCCTTCCAACCTAAACAAAATGCTCCTAATAATCCTCAAAAGACCATTCCCCAAAATCAAAATCAAAATGCTAATCAATCATTAGACATATTTCAACACCCTTTACCAAGACATGGTAAAGAGGTGGCCAATCAAATCGAACATCATAATGTTCCTCCTCCTACCCGATATGTAGGAACTATTAGCGGACATTTACCTAATCATGATTTACAAAAATTTGACACAACTTTATCCATGGTCACAACCAGGCCCCTACATAATATTCAAACTTCAGATCCTAGTGATATAGAATCAGATACTGAAAGTGAAATAGACATCACTTCAAACCAATCGAATAGTTCTGAAAACGAATCAGATCCTATTCAACCCATCACAGATGTTATGGTTCCAGAAGAACCATTTCCTAGAAGAGTTACTACTTGACCCTCTTCTAATCAATTCCTCCCAAATTAACAAGCCATAAATGCTCAACCAAGACCAGTTCAATGTCTTCAATATAACATTGTAGGTACCATTGGAGTCGTTACCCGACAACAGGCTCAAAATTCTCAACAAGAACCAAACCAGAATGATGGATCAGCTCCATTTGTTTTGAAAAATCCTAATAAAGGGAATCATGCTTCCAATGTTCAACTTAAACCCCCTTACAATATTAATGAGCAATTATCCAATACTACAGCCAAAATTTCCCTTTTGGATTTATTAAGATCTTCTCTTACCCATAGGGATGAGTTGATGCTTACATTAAGCCAAATGATGGTACCTCAAAACATTCAACCTGAAGCCATGGCCAATACTATCATCACTCAAGAAGTTGATTGTATTGACTTTCGAGATAAAGATATCCCACAACACAGTTTACATAAGGATAATCCCTTATATATTACTGCTCTAATTGGAGATGTAGTTGTTAAACGAGTCCTGATTGATAATGGTTCATCTCTAAACATTTGCACTTTTGACTTCTACCAACGATTTGGCTTTAGAAGTGATGAAATGAAGAAAATTGACATAATTATCAAAGCTTTCAATGACGAAACACAAGAAACGTGTGGAGTTATTACCATCCCATTTCAAGTTGGTCCTAGAACCCTAGATACGACCATGTTTATTGTACATTGCCCCGCATCGTACAATATACTCTTGGGTCATCCTTGGATCAATGCAATGCGAGTTGTCCCATCAACTTTACACCAATGTGTTAAATTCAAATTTAAAAATCAGTTGGTCACTATCCATGGTGATCCTAGACCCTTTGATATGTGTGCTTTGGTAGAACCTGTTGGAGTGCAATTTTTGTAAGAATAAACAGATCGACAAGCTTCCAAGTTTTGTTTTTCATCAAAGACTTATACTCTGCATCCATAGCAGCCTTCCACTGAGGCTCACCGAGAGCAACTTGTATCGATGCGGGTTCAAGATCATCTATGGAAGACATAAACACCTTATCACTATCAATATCCATATCTTCCGTATCTCTTGCTTGGATCTACGGAAAGTTCTTCAAAAGATCGACATAGATCATCAACCCCGAGTATTCTCTCGTTGCGGCTTTCTCCTGTCGAGCCATTCTGCGAGTACGAGGCCTATCCAAAGTCAAATCTGGTGGAGTAGATAGCTTAGAGTCTTTGATTGTATTTGTATACTGCTTTGGATTCTTCTTCTTAGGTGTTGAAGAAGATCCAGAAGAACCTCCAACCTTTGATGATGGAGATTTAACAACCTGAGTTTCCACAAGGTCTAGGTATACATCTGATGTGTTTGTTGATGTGAAAGCCTCATCAAAAACAACATCTATACTTATGTGAATCTTCTTGGTTAAGGGATCAATCAAACGATAACCCTTAGAGTGCTCATCATACCCAAGAAGAATACACTTCAATGACTTCTCATCTAGATTCTTCCTTTTCTCTTTTGGTATGTGCATGAAAGCTTTACACCCAAAAATGCGTAGATGAGAAATGGAGGGTTTCCTACCACTCCATGCTTCCTATGGAGTCATTCCTTGTAGGGCCTTTGTGGGTGCCCTATTCAACAGATATACTGCTGTGGTGACAGCTTCTTCCCAATATAGTTGCTCAAGTCTAGCTCCTGTGAGCATGCAACGAACCATTTCCATGATGGAACGATTCCTCCTTTCAGCAACTCCATTTTTCTTAGGAGTATAAGCAGTAGTTAACTATCTTGTGATCCCATTTTCTTTCAAGAATGCAAAAAATTCTTTAGAGGTGAACTCCCCCCCTCGATCTGAGCAGAGGGTCTTTATAGAAGTCCTTGACTCCTTCTCAACAGATTTCTTGAATTTCTGAAAGAAGCCAAATGCTTCAGATTTCAGTTGAGGAAAGAATACCCACATCTTTTGTGAGTAATCATCCACAAATAACTAAAAATACCTCTTACCCCCACAACTCGTTGGGAGTGAAGGGACCGCACGGATCAGTATGAACCAACTCCAGAGGTTTCTTTGCTCTAGTAGAGCTCTTTTCAAAAGGCACTCTATGCTGCTTTCCTGCCAAGCAGTCAGAGCAAACTGGTAAAGTGGTAGAAAGGGAAGGAACCTTCCCTTAACCATCTCATACTTACTTAGCTCAAGTAAGTAACCAGAACTCAAATTTCCATATCTCTTGTGTCGTAGGGAAGTTGCCTCCTTTGTAGAGACTGTCATGGCAACATGTGGAGTAGAGATAGTATCTAAGGCAAATAAGCCATGCTTATATGAAGCGGTTGCAATGTTCTTACCCCTCCCGGTAATCGAACAACACTTCTTGCCTCCCTCAACACTAAAGTTCACAACCATATCTTTGTCCGGAATTTGTGTGATCGACAACAAATTGTTTGCCAATCTTGGAACATGGAGAAATTTATCAATCTGACACTTGCCATCAGGAAGAGTGACTGAAACCGTGCCTTCTCCCTGAACCTTGTAGGTTTTATCATCAAAAATAGTGACAGGTTTGCCCTCTTTGGCCTCAAAAGACTCAAACCATGATTTGTCACCGATCATGTGCTTATCGGCTCCAGAATCAACGTACCATATAGGATCCATCTGCTTGGACACTGTGGTAGTCATGAGAACTTTGTGAGCTCTCTCAAAATCCATGTCAGATTCTTCAATAGCAACATTCACTTGTTGTTTGTTCTTTTGTGGTTTGTTTTGGCCTTTCTATTTTGATTGCTTATTCTTATGCCAACATCTGTTTGTATCATGACCTTCTTTGTCACAGATCTTGCAATATCTCTTTTTTTGTTGAGGTTGTTGAGTTTGTTTCCCTTTTGAATCCTTTTGTGAATTCCCTCCCTTCTAAAAATTACCCTTCTTCTGGGTTCTCGCCCTTTCCTGTTGATGTAGAGAGCAGTGTTAGAAGAATCATCTCTCTGTAGTTGGCGTGCTTCCTCCTCTTGAAGCATATTAACCAATTCTACAAAAGTAACTTTCCATTCTGATACATGAAGGGAAATAATCAACACCCAATAAGAATCAGGTAAATCTCTCAATACAACTGAAGTAAGGAGCTTGTCTTCAATTGGTTCTCCCAAAGAATTCAACTTTGCTTTCAATTCAAAAACTCTGTAAAGAAAGAATTCAACTGTCTCACCCTGCTTCATGCTCAGACTGTGTAATTGAGATTGAAAAATTAGAATGGTGGAATCATTCTTTCCCTCATATATAGTATTAAGGGCATCCCATGCCGCTTTACTAGTTGCACGATCAAGCAATATGGGGTTGGACTTCATCGGACACTGACAAGCAATATGAGAACTTTTGCTTTACTTGTCTAGCTTATCAAAGTCTCTTTGAGCATTAGATGGAGCTTTAGCACCGACAGAATAGTGAAGGTCCGGTTGTTGCTCCGGATACAACATCCCATAAATCATCCATTGCTAGGATGGCCTTCATCTTATTTTTCCATGGTGTGTAATTAGGACCTTTCAACAACCGATGAGAATCAGTCATTAGTTTTGTAGACATGATGAAGGTTCCTTATAACACCAATTGGTCCCCCTTTCGATATACCTTTTGCTAGGCCGTTATACCGTACAAAATACCCGCCCTTACATGAGGGAAACTATAGGTATTTAGAAAGATCAACAAAAATCACCCGCCCTTACGTGAGGGAAACTATAGGTGAGTTTTAGAGATCATACGATATGTGGAACATAAGCAGTACTGAAAGGGAATCGCCTTGTTGATGGCACCTACCATAGAAGATTCTTCTCATTCATGGGGTGTAACTTCCCCTAAACACTATGAAGAATACTTCATCAGGATTTACGCCTAAACACAAGAGCGATTAAGGGTAGTGGATGGAGTAAAAAAATGCAAAAATGGCAAACTTATCTCTCCCCAATGATTTATAGAGAACAAGCTCAGACGTCGTTGTAGCAGCTATATTAGGCGACGGATACAGTAGCGCAATCACGACAGCTTTAACTGTAAGTGTTGGCCAGAGGTATCACAAATACCGAATGCTGCAATGCAATAAATTACATAGATGGGTTTTAATTATTTCGGGGACTTAGGGAGTGAATTTGATTTTAATTTTTAATGTTATAGTGCAAAAAACAAATATGCAACATACAACAAAAAAAATGCCCACAGGAATAACCCACTAGGTGTCGGGCGCAGTCGAAAATGCACCTTTTTACAATTCACCAAATTGCTATTTTTCAAAAAAAAATACTCTCACTATCCCCCTTTTTATGGTATTTTAGCAATTTATAATTTTTTTTTTTTGATAGTTAACGAAATATTTACAGCGGGTTTTTTAAAAGGATCCCAAAACCTTATTTACAATATAAGCCGAAGCAGTAAGCTGTATAACCAGACTTGACTGCCCCAAACCGGGGCCCAGGAAATAGACAAAAGCAATAAGGGCCTTGCCACGGGGCCTGGAGCCTACAAACAACAAAAACCCCAACAAAACCGGGCACAGCCGCGAACCTCCACAAAACCAATCCCAAAAAACGGAGCAAAAAGACTGTCGGGGCTGCCAGCTGGCCGACGAGGGTAGCTGACTAGACCGGTGACGCGGGCCGCTGCGGGGAGGATCCTTGCGCTGCCAGGGCCGCGAGTCGGAGGCCTGCCACGGGGGCGAGAAGTACTGAACAGTGGGGGCACAGACCGGGAGGACAACGTCGCCCAGCCGCGGGGGAGATTAGACACCTGGTCGAACGACATGATCGGGATGGTCCTGCAGCGCAATTTGAACTAGGCCTGCAGGGAAGTGCGAGGTCCAGTTGGTGAATTCTCCAACGGTGATGCCAAGGTTCGCCATGAAGTCAGCCGCCCTGTTGCCTTCTCTGAGAACATGTTGGAAGGTGTGATCAGGAAAACCCTGGAGCAGGAAGAGGGCCTCCTGGATGGAGTTCTGAAATCGCCATGAGCAGGACTCGGGCTGCCTGGCACCTCTAATAATGACTTGAGAGTCCCCTTCGATAATAATTGGGGAGGGGCCCCTGAGAGCCGACAGACCATTGAGCATGCCGCAGCCTTCAACAAAGTTGTTAGTTTGTCCGCCCAGCCGGGACCGCGAAGGCAGAGACCGGATTCCCGGAGTCGTCTCTGATAACCCCGTCGGCCCCAGAGGGTCCGGGGTTGCCTTTGGACGCGCCGTCGAAGTTGAGCTTGAGCCACCCGGAGGGGGGGGGAGTCCATCTGATCAGGGATCGGGGGGAAGGGGCGGGAGGGGAAACAGGGGGGGTGATCTGGAAGCCGAGGGAGGAGAGGAGGGAGGCTTCGCTCGAGCGCCTGGGCTCCGCAAAAAGGGGATGAAGCGGGAATTCTCGAAGGCGAAGGAAACCGCTTTGATGGCCAACCTCTGGGGGGAGCAGGCCGGGGTGGAAAAGGCTCACCGGTTGCGCTCGAGCCAAAGCTTCCAGAGCAAATGGGGAAGGCAGGCCTTCCAGAGGAAGCGGAGGAGGGGATGGGCAAAGGGGGTGGGCCACTGGGGTAGCAGGTCGGAAATGGAATTGGGGGCCACCCACTGAACGAAAAACTGGGAAAGGATGAGGCCCAGAGCTACGAAAGAGAAGGCGCAGTTTAAGAAGAGGTGGTTGGTAGACTCCCACGCGGCGCAGCAGAGGAAACATCTGTTGGGGATTTGGAAGCCACGCTTGATCAGATTTTTGATCGTGAGGATTTTGTTTTGGGCGGCCGCCCAGACGAAATGGCTAATTTTGGGGATTAATTTCTTGGCCCAGACCATCTGGGTCGGGAAGGTGGTAGCCCCGGGGGTTCTCTGAATATGGTAGGTAGACTTGACAGAGAAGATGCCGCTAGGAGAGCCATGCCACACGATTCTGTCACTGGCGCCAAAAGAAGGAATGACTGTCGCACTGAGGATGCGCTGAAGTCTGGCAGCTTGAAGCGGGAACCTGGGGTTCAGGATGGGTTTCCAGGTGATCTGCCCCTGGCACAGGGCCATGTATTCAGACACTCTGGGCCCGCGGCCCGCTAGCCCAGGCCTGAGAAGAAGGAGATCTCTGTCGGAGCTCAGGGCCTCGTCGAGGATCCATCTGTCCTCCCAGAAGTCAATCTTGGCACCGTCCCCAAGGAGCCATCTGGTCCCAAGCTGAACGATGTCTCTGGTGGAGAGCAGGGCCTTCCAGAAGGCAGATCCGTCACGGGGCTGGGAATCCCCGAGGAAGGGGTGACTGTGACAGTATTTCCTTCGAACAATGCCAACCCATTCGTCAGGGGTATTGGTATGGACCTTCCAGGCATGTTTGGACAGAAGGGCCTGATTCATGGGAACCACCCGTCTGAGCCCGATTCCTCCCTCAGCCTTGGGGCGGCAGACTAGGGGCCAGGAGACCAGGGGAAGCCTTTTTTTGTCTTCGCCTCCCGACCAGAGAAACCGTTTTTGGATTTGCTCGATGAGATTAGCAATGGAGGCCGGAATTCTGAAGACCGACATGAAGTATATTGGAATGCTTTGGAGAACGGATGCCAAGAGAGTGGCTCTGTCGGCCTGAGAAAGAAGGTGGCCTTTCCAGGGGGTGAGTTTTCTTTGGATCCGCTCGATCAACCCACTCCACAACCCTTTGGAAGACGCCCCTATGAACAGTGGAAGCCCGAGGTAGGAGGAAGGGAGGGAGCCGGGGGAGCAGCCTAGGATCCGCCCGATTTTGAGTTGCCTAGCCACAGGGGTGTTGATGAAGTAAATCTTGCTCTTGCGCAGGTTGATCTTTTGCCCAGCCGCCTCCTCATACAAGGTAAGGATTCTCTTGAGGGCCTTAGCTTGAGGGACCGAGGCCGAGGAGGCCAGAATGGTGTCGTCCACAAATTGCTGATGGGACACGGGGGGGAGATCCTGCGCCGGCCTGATGCCCGAGATAAGGCCGCGGGTTACAGCGTTCGAAATGGTGCGACCCAGGGCCTCGGCCAGGATAATGAAGAGGATCGGGGATAGGGGATCACCTTGGCGGAGACCTCTGGAACTGGGGAAGAACCCGGTCGGGGACCCATTGACCAGGATAGAGAACCAGGGGGAGGACACGCACTTGCTGATGAGATGGACCCAGGAGGGGTGAAACCCAAATTTGAGGAGGACTTTGGACAGGAAGCTCCAGTCGACCCTGTCAAAGGCTTTATTCATATCGAGCTTGAGCAGGAAATGGGCCTTTCTGGATAGGACAGCTGAGTGAATGGCCTCATGCATGATGATGACCCCGTCGGTGATCAGCCTGCCTTTGACGGAGCTTCCCTGGCAGGGGGAAATGATCAGGGGAAGGATGTCTTTGAGGTGGGTTGTCATGGCTTTGGTCAGAATTTTATAGAGGACGTTGCACAGGCTGATGGGGCGGAAGTCTGACAGGGACCTGGCGGCCTGGGTCTTCGGGATCAGGGCTATGAATGTAGAGTTGATGCCCCTGGGGATGGATCTGGCAAACTGCAGGTCCCGGATGGCAGCGCAAACGTCAAGGCCCACGATATCCCAGAAAGTCTGGAAAAAGCAGGGAGGAAACCCGTCCGGGCCCGGAGCCGCCTCAGCCTTCATGGAAAAGGTGGCAGCATGGATTTCTGAGTCCGACAGGGCCTGGACCAGTTTAGCATTAGCCGCGGCTGGGACGGACGTCGGGATGTGGGCCAGGAGGGAGTCGGCCGCCTCAGGGGACATAGGAGGTCCATCGCCCAGGAGCTCTTGGAAGAAGCGGACTGCCTCGGCTTGGATGTCCGCTTCCTTGTTGATGATGCTGCCATTATTGTCGACCAGCTCGGCTATTCTGTTGGAGCCCCTGTTGCGAAGGGTCGAAGCATGAAAGAACTTGGTGTTTGCATCGCCATCTTGGATCCAAAGAGCACGCGACTTCTGCCTCCAGAAGGTTTCTTCCCTGGCTAGGACATTGTGGTACTCGGAAAGGGCAGTGCGTTCCTCCTCCCTGAGGCCAGGCTCTTGAGACCCAGCTTGGAATCTGGATTCAATGTCCTCAAGTTTATTTTTGATAGCCGCTTTGCTTTCGAAGATATTGCCGAACACTTCTTTGTTCCAAGTCTTGAGGTGCTCCTTGAGGCGTCTCAGCTTATGGGAGACCCGCTCGACGGGGCGGCCAGGGGTAGGGGGAGCCCACCAGCAGCCGACCTGGGCCCGAAGGTCAGGATGGTGAAGCCACATGGACTCAAACCGGAAGGGTCTCTTGGGGGGGGCCGATGATCAGTCTCGAGGAGGAGGGGGCAATGATCGGATCCGATTTTGGGGAGGGCCAAGAGGGAGGCGTCAGCAAAGGTGGGGAGTGCTTCCTTGGACAAGAACACTCTATCCAACCTAACCTGGATGTGATTGGGACCCGCTCTCTTGTTGGACCACGTGAACCGGGCTCCCTTCAGACTGACATCCATGAGCTCATTGTGGGCAGTGAAGGCCCCAAAATCATCCATGCTTTTGGTTCTGGCCTCTGAGCCCCCGCATTTGTCAGAGGAAAATAGGGGGCTATTGAAATCCCCGGCCAGGATCCAGGGCAGGGGAGCGAAGGCTTCTCTCATCGAGCTGATCTCCTGCCAGAGCCTTGCTTTCTCAACGGGACTGTTGGGAGCGTAGACGTTGGAAAGGATCCACGAACGCTTAGAGTTGAGGCAATGGATCAGGATGTTCATGATTCTGGGCGAAGAAGAAATGAGCCTTCCCTCGAAAGATCGAGGGTCCCACATGCACATGAGGCCCCCGACTGAACCAGCCGCAGGGGTGGAGAGAAGTTCGTAGTTGCGCCAGGTAGAAAGGGCTATTCGCCGAGCAACGACGTCATCAATCTTGGTCTCCTAGAGGAGGATGAAGGACGGGCGGTGATCCCTTCGGAGTTGGCCGAGGATCCTTTTCTTGGGGACTCCATTAAGTCCCCTAATTTTCCAGGAGATTAGCTTCATTTGGCACCCTTTTGGGGTCGCCCGCCCCCTTTCCACCTCGGGTGGGAGGTTTGGATCGGCGTCATCCGCCTTGCGAAGATTCGAGACAAGATCGGAAGCGTAGTCCTGGGACCCGCCGGCGATATCATCCTCGTGATCCTTGATCGTTGCTCACACCGGGTGGGCCGTCCTCGTTTACCTTTGGAGCCAAAATCTGTGGCAAAGGATCTGCTCCGGGTCCTCTTGGGGCTGACTTCATCTGACTCAGACGGAGAGCTGCCTTCGGTCTCATCATTAGATTGTTCGGACCCACAAACCAAAGGGGTAGGTTCCGGGAAGGGCTGGGGGGCCGAGGTCAGAAGGGGTTGGGGGGGGAAGGTTGGATCTCGGAAGGAGCCGGGGCTTGCGGAGCCAGAATGACCTACGGGGGAGGATCGGGGATCGGGGCCCCGGAGGGGTCGCTAGGGTTCTCCGAGCTGGGCCCGAGGGCCTGGGGGCCCGAAGGGGAGACCTCCTTGGGGGGAGTGCTAGGGGTAGGACGGGAAGGATCCTGGGAGGGGGCCCGACCAGAACTGGGCGGGGGGTTGGGAATAGGGCCTGCCGCCTTCCTGGAAGCCGGGCACTGATGAGGGAGGTGGCCTTGAGAACTGCAAGAGGTGCAGAAGGCAGGTTTGTTTTCGTAGATCAGGGTTTGGCGCCAGAAGAAGGACCTAGAAGAGATGGTCACCGAGGAGGGGAGCTCAGATTCGAGGTTGGCGTTGGCACAGAACCTTGCATGCACCATGCGAGAACCGGCCTTGGTCGCAGGATCAAAAGCCACCAGATCTCCAACCGACTGGGCGATGAGCTTGAGGACGTCTTCACGCCACAGATGGAAGGGGAGGTCCGGGAGGCGGACCCAGATCGGGGCGAAGTTGATGCTTTGGGTGCTGGGGTGGAAGTCTGCACCATAACGTCTGAGAAAAAGGCTTTTGCGACCCAAGAACCAGGGCCCGCCCGACAGGATCTTCTCAGCATCCTCGCTGTTGTTGAGTTTGATAATGAAAAAGCCTCTGGACAGGGCAACCACCGGATATGACCAGAGACCTTCCATTTGGTGGCCGCCCATCTGCGGATCGTCTCCATGTCTGGGCGCCCGCCCAAGAACTTCCCAACCAGGGATGATGAAGAATCGGAAACCAGGGAAGAGTAAACCTCCTCCTGGATGGAAATGTGAGTACCTTGGAGGGAAAGCCCGACTCCCAGGGCCCGACCAGGGGATCTGTTGCCCGCCAGAACCTGTTGATAAGAGGGTTTATGCCCGCCCGGGGCCCGCCCTTGACCTGGAGCGGGGGGGGCCTTCCCAAGGCCTTTCGAGACGATAGCACCGAGAATGGGCCGCGGGCCCAAAATCTCGACCCCACCGAACCCATCGCACACTAGGCCTTCGCCCGACCATGCCGCGGATCCGCCTGGGCCCGGCCCGGGCCCGGGCCCGGGCGTGCCTGAGCCCCCAGGATCCGGGCCCGCCCAGAATCTAGCGCTCTGCGCTGGATTCGATTCCAGCCCTGCATCGGCATCTGTGCCAAGCTGAGCTCCTGCTACCGTGCCTGCTGCCACTCCTGTTGCTCCTGCTGCTACTCCTGCTGCTCCCACCATCTATCTTGGTTCGCAATTTATAAATTTTGAAAAAAGTAAAATTTAATCTTTTAATAAAAATATTTCAAAATTAATTAAATAAGTTTCTAATTAAATTAAAAATAATAATTAAGAAACAATTTAATTAATATAAAATATTAATTATTAAAAAAATAAAACTTTAATCAAAATTAAATAAATAAAAAAACTTATACCTGGCAGGATTGGAACCTGCAACCTCAGGGCTCCCCGAGCCCTACCGCATAGCTCACAGCCAGGTGAGCTAGCGGGCTGATCCGCTTGGATCAGTGGGATCCTCCTCTTTCAACATGAGCCCGCAGCTCGTCCTGGTCGCGCCTCCTCCTCTTCCGAACTCTGTCCTCCACCTCTTTCGGGCTCTGACTGCACGTTGCGCACGCGGGGCAGCAATAAGCCCCGATTGCTGTGCGCTGTGCTGGGCGCTGCCATGGCTGCTACATGCTGCACTGAGTGCTGGGCACTGCCGTAGCTGCTGCATGCTGTGTAATGCACGTTGGGCACTTTCGTAGCTGCTACACAGTGGCTGCTACGTAGTGCGTGCTAGGCGTTGTCGCAGCTGCTGCGCAGTGGCTACTGTGCGCTATGCAGTGCGTGCTACGTGTTGCGCTGGGCGCTGTCACAGCAGTGCGTGCTGCACTACGCAGTGCACGCTGCGTGCTGCGCTGGGCGCTGTCGCAGCTGCTGCGCGCTGCGTAGGGGTTGCTGCGCGCTGGGCAGCACGAGAGGGGAAGGGAGGGCGGCCGCGATTATTATTATTTTTTTTTTTTTTTTTTTTTAATCGCGGGTGGGGTGGGGGGGGATAGCGGACACCTTCCGCTATTTTTTTTTTTAAATTCAATCACGGGGGGAGGGGGGGCGGAAGAAAAAAAACAATCACGCCATTTTTTTTTTTCCTTTCAAATGCAATCACGCGACGGCGTGATTAAAAAAAATCACGTCGCGAAAGGAAAAAAAACTCGCGGTGCTCGGGAAAAAACAACAGACCAGCGCTGGGAAAAATAGCGCACAGTGTCCTTCCGCTTCTTTTCTCCAAGCAAAACAGCGTCCGCCTCCAGCCTCTCTTCTCACGCTACTGGCTCTGATGCCATGTAAGAATAAACAACAATATTATTCATGTCTGAGAAGGTTTAAATAATACATTTGCAGGTTGAAATAGCCCGGAGGTTACGAAACCATCCGAGGCTGAAATAGAACCTGTTATAACAAATAACAAGTTCAACCTAATTAATAAAATAATGTAATAACAAATATACTAACAAATATATACGTTAACAATTTTTCCCTGCTCTGTCATCCACACATCCTAATTCTTATTTTTCATCTAAAACTGTGAAACACACACCCATAGCTTCACCTATTTCCCCTCCATTCATTTCATCCTCATATATAGATCAACAATCTTCTAAACAAACCACTCTAGAACCTCAAAAAGATCTTCAATCCACGACCAATCCTTCATGTTCCATCCCCATAATTTCAAAACCTATAGACCCATCTATTAACACTTCCACATTATCAACATCTATCATACCTTCCACATCTAAAGATATAGGGAATGATCCTTCTACATCTTATGCTCTTTCTGATGAACT
Organism: Wollemia nobilis; assembly: GCA_028583015.1. Lineage (NCBI taxonomy): Eukaryota > Viridiplantae > Streptophyta > Pinopsida > Araucariales > Araucariaceae > Wollemia > Wollemia nobilis. Next base: position 5,419,009 of record JAQPPZ010001031.1, on the reverse strand, counting down.
TTTACCAGATTTATCCACAATCTTAATATCAGAAAAAACAAATGCTTTCATGCAAGATTCAATTATTTTAAATAACTTGCCGCCATCTCCTCGTACTTTGGGCCTCCCACAACCTATGGGAAGTACTTACCAAGTCGGGAGTTGTGCCTTCATTTATAAAGGATATGACCCGGGAAGAATCCCTCGGAATATCAAACCTCATCATGAGGGATACGCTCGGTGTTATTTTACCAATGAATATATTAAAGCTAAACCCATAATGCTTAAAATGGAATATAAAGGGAAAGGCTTGGGACCTTTCCAAAATGGCATGAAAGAACCTTTCGAGGTAGAACCGTGGCCTGCCCGCTGTGGTGTGGGCCTATTTCCTAGTAAGGGTCAACCATTTCCTTTTGAAGATGATGATCAACTCATATGTTATCAAGATTATTTGGATAGGCGTGATGATTTGCCTCTAAAAACTCAACCATTTACATGTAACATGCTATCCATAGCTTACCCTGAAATGATTGTCGACTCCGATGAGGAGTTGGAAGGAGATATCTTCCACGATGTCTCCGTTGAAGAGATGTTACACAATGGATTTTATTTTGATGGTTCTATACCAACTATAGCCCAACTTGAGACCACTAATCCTCAAGATGAATTATCCAACTTAACCTTACAAGAATTACAAGAATTGGGCGTTTCACCCACCCCACCTAATTTTGAAAGAGATCTACACATGGAGGTAGAAAACGTCATTAAAATTACTATTGGAACTGAGGATAATACTCACATAATCAATATTGGATCAGAATTAAGTCAAGAAAAACAAGAGCAATACATTGCATTCCTTAAAGAATATGAAGATGTCTTCGCTTGGACATACGAAGATATGCCAGGTCTAGACCCTTCTGTAGTCATGCATCACCTAGTGGTCCATCCGGATGCTAAACCTGTTAAACAAAAACTTAGAAAAATGCATCCCAAAGTGGCTTTGCTAGTCAAATGGGAGTTAGAAAAACTCCTGAATGTTGTCTTTATACAAGCTATTGATTATGCTGAATGGATCTCAAATGTAGTTCCAGTCACTAAGAAAGAAGCCACCAAAGTTAGGGTTTGCACAAATTTTAGAGATATTAACGCTGCATGCCCTAAAGATGATTTTCCTCTTCCAAACATGGATCAAATCATTGACTTTACTTCCGGGAGTGGGATGATGTCCTTAATGGATGGATTCTCCGGTTATAATCAGATCAGGATAGCTCCTGAATATCAGGCTAAAACAGCCTTTATTACCCCTTGGGGTACCTTTTGTTGGAAAGTGATGCCATTTGGCTTAAAGAATGCAGGTGCAACCTATCAACAAGCTATGACTTATATTTTTCATGATATGATGCATGATATCCTACATGATTATGTAGATGATATTATAGCTCGCTCTATTAATGAAGATAATCATTTAGATGATTTGAGAAAAGTTTTTAATCGATTACGAGAATATCTTATTTGATTAAATCTAGCCAAATGCATATTCGGAGTTAAGTCCGGTAAACTATTAGGGGTTTTAGTTTCTTTACGTGGTATCAAAATCGACCCTCTCAATATTGCGGCTATCACTGATATGCCCGCACCTACTAATATATCTGAGTTACGAAGTTTACAAGGTAAGCTTCAAGCCATCCGTCGCTTCATCGATAAGCTGGTGAACAAAATCGGTCCCTTTCTTAAACTTCTTAAGAAGGATGTCCCTTTTAATTGGGACGACAAATGTAACGAAGCTTTTGAACTTCTCAAACAATACCTCCTTAACCCACCTATGCTTTCACCGCCTAGACCTGATCACCCATTTCTCCTATATATTTTAGCTTTAGATTCTGCCTTAGGAGCTATGTTAGCTCAGCTTGATGATGTGAAGAGAGAACGTGCTAATTATTATATTAGCTAAACCTTCATTAGTTATGAAACCCGCTACACAACATTAGAAAAACTATGTCTAGCAATCGTGTTTGCTACGCAGAAATTATGCCATTATATGCTTAGTCAAAAAACCTGTCATTGCTAAATATGATCCCTTGAGGTATCTCATGAGTCGACCTTATTTATCGGGTCGTACAGCCAAGTGGGTTCTTGCTCTAAGCGAGTTTGACCTCACGTTCATAGGATAGAAGTTTGTTAAGGGTCAAATCATAGCAGATCAATTAGTTGTTGCACCCTTAGAGTCTACCCATCCCCTCATCATTGAGTTTCCTGATGAATGCCTTCAATTAGAGGCAGACCATATTGAACAATGGTCCTTATACTTTGATGGAGCCCGATGCATGAGTGGGGCTGGTGCGGGTATTATTTTAATATCCCCACAAAAACATCATATTCCTCTGTCCTTCAAATTAAAATTTGCTTGCACCAATAATACTGCTGAATATGAAGCTCTAATCCTTGGATTATGAGCTGCCTTGGCGCTAAAAATTAAACATCTGTTAGTTTTTGGTGATTCTCAACTTGTTATAAACCAAATTAATGAATTTTATCAGACCAGAGATGATAAATTATGCCCATATAAAGCCTATGTTTTACAATTAATGTCTCTATTTGATCAAGTTACCTTGGAAGCTATTCCTCGAACTTGCAACCGTGCAACTGATGCTATGGCCGCAGCTGCATCTCTCCTGCCCTTGGAGTTAGATGATGAATATGCCACTATCATTATTCGTTGACTTCAGGTACCCGCTTCAAATAAGTCATGCTTAGAACCTTTGGATGTGTTTCTAATCAATGAAACTACTCTTGAACCTTGGTATACGGATATATTTGATTTTCTCCAAAATGGGACTTTCCCTGCCAATTCTAATAGAAACCAGCGTCGGTTATTACGTAGACGAGCAAGTCGATTTGTAATAATTGGCAATACTTTATATAGGAGATCTTTTGAAGGTATCCTATTAAGATGTTTGAATTTAGAAGAATCCCAATCAGCCTTGAGTGAAGCCCACGATGGATCTTGTGGAGGACACTTCAGTGGTAGTGTCATTGCTAAAAAGCTCCTTAGGATAGGATACTTTTGGCCTACCATGGAGAATGATGCACATGATTATGTGTGCCATTGCGACAAGTGCTAGAAACATGCTGACCTTGTCCATGTGCCTGCACAAGAACTGCAGGCTATTTCATCTCCTTGGCCCTTTTCAAAATGGGGTTTAGATATTATTGGCAAAATCAATCTTGTGTCATCTGATGGACACAAATTCATCATAACCGCCACTGAGTATTTCACGAAGTGGGTTGAAGCTATGCCTTTAGCTTCCTTCACTGGCACACAAGTCTCTAAATTTATTTTTAATCAAATCATTTGTAGGTTCAGAATTCCTGCAAATTTCATCTCTGATAATGGAACTTGTTTCAAAAATAAAGATGTTAAAAAAATATGCCAAAAATATAAGATTCAACATCGCTGGTCCACTCCCTATTATCCTCAGGGTAATGGTCAAGCAGAAGCATCTAACAAAACCTTAATCAAAATTCTCAAAATATTGGTCAATAAATTTTGCCATGACTGGCACATTCAATTATATCCAACCTTGTGGGCCTATCGAACTAGTGTTCAAACTCCCACTGGAACTTCACCTTTTGTTTTGGTTTATGGTGCTGAAGCCATTTTTCCTTTTGAATTAGAAGTTCCTTCTTTGGCTCTACTACTTCAAGATACCGAAGTAGGAGATGAATATCGAGCTGGCAGACTCAGTCAGCTGGAACTCCTAGATGAAAAACGCATCAATGCTTTGGAGCATCTTCATGCCTACCAAAACAAGCTTAAAAGATCATATGCTAAAAAAGTTCATCATCGATCCTTTGAGATCGACGACCTTGTTTTAAAGGAAAATCAAAAAAATACTAATGCAACTAAGGACCTTAAAGGTAAATTTGAGCCCAACTGGCTTGGACCATACATTATCACTGCTAAATTTGAATTAGGAGCATACAAATTATCTACCTTAGATGGTAAAGAACTTAAAGAACCCATGAACATTTTGCATCTTAAACGTTACTATGTATAAATTTGGTTATTTCATCCTTGTATATATTTGTTTAAAATATTTCACAATCACTATTTTGTATTTCTTTCAAATTCAAAAACACCAAAAACATTCATAATCATCAAAATCTTCAAAACTACTTGTTGTATTTATTTATGGCACTTGTTAATTCTTTCAAAAACCAAAAACTAATAATAAAAATAAAAAAACAGCAATATTCTTGACTCTTTCGAAACCAAAACAACATAAAGAAGAAAGAGAGAGTCAACATTCTCAAAACTTCTCAAAAAGTATTTATATATCTTCTTACAAATGTTGCAATTATATGTTTCAAATTATTTTGGATAAATTAGCATTTATTTGGAATCCCTCACTTTCACACACAAAATAAATATCTTGATTTTTATCTGACATGATTACTAATCTCTCTTATATCAAAGTTCACAAAATTCAATTAAATAAAGTTTGAGCACAGAGAATTGATCTTGTTATTTACTTAAACAAAGCACATCCTTTCACAATAAAATGATTATATTTGTAATATCCTTGCTATGCTACATAGTCGAAGTGGTTTCTTGAGCGAAAAGTTTCCCCTGCTATCCTATCATGCACATGGTCTAGAATCTTTGAGAATTGCCAAAAGGACAAGCTCACCCCTACCCAGAATAAAAATCCCTTGCTCTACAACTAATCCGAGCAAGTATCCCTAGCATAGAACAAAAAGAAAAAGCAAAGTTCAAGAAAAAGAGAAAAAGAAAAATATTATTTTATATCATTACAGCATTATCAAGCAAAAATACAAAAGAAATACAAAAGAAAGCAAAAGCAAAAGCAATAAAATCCCTTTCCCTACCCTTTGAAAAGAAAAGAAGGGTTGATGAGCTTGAATCCCTGGAATTCTCAATTATTCAAAAATTGTGAGGTAAGCCCCATAACAGGTGGTTTGTGCCCAACCCGCTTGGCCTTGGGTAACTCCTAGCGTGGCGATATGTCTGTCACATTAGCGACCTTCTTTTGTATAGACCTATATCTCGCTTATGGATTAGCTAGCTCTTGATAATCCGACTTACATAGTAGTATGGTATGGTTATATGCATCTAAATCATGGTTAATGAACACTTATTTGGTTCATTCAAATCACTTGTATCATATTATCTTGCTCAAAACCGGTAAATGAACAAAGCAATTGCACACACATTTTGTATTTGAGAGATTTTGTGTATCATTATGATAAATCAAGATTGGAAATAAACTCACATATGCACATGGAATTCCTTATAAATCTAACTTTTGTCTTTAAGATACTTTGAAATATTTTTTTTGCAAATTGTCTGGAATAATTCATTTTCTTATTTAAAGTACAGTTTTTTAGTATAAATACAACTACATACATAATAGAAAAAATCAAAATTTCTTTCAACACCATACAATCAAAACACACATATATATTATTGACTTTCGCGATGATGGTATAGTTCTAAAACCAAAATTAGAATTTTTATGCCTAGCGCAAGTCCTCATCTTCATATTTTTTGTTTATTAAAAATCAACCATGCAATAAAACAATCTATTTTCTTCTTTGATTTTCGCGATGATGGTATAAGTCTATACCTACATATTCTATGCCTAGCGCAAACCATTGTACCAATTTTTATTCCCCATTTATTTAAAAATCATGAAAACCATATGACTTAAATCATTCTGTTATACAATTATGTTTTTTTTGACAAAAAGCATGCACATTATCACTATTTCATGTCATTATGTCAACCTTCAATTTTGCAATGATGGTATAATTCCTAGGGAATTATCCAAAAAATTTATCACACTTAGAAATTTATGCCTAGCAAAAAATCATTTTAACATTATTTCATGCATACTATTTTTATGAAACTCGAAAACAAACCATCATCATCATCATTTGCACCATTGCACCAAAGTCTTAAGACAGTCTCTTAAGCACTCTTTTACTTTTAACAATATTTCTATACTGGGATTAGCTTGACGACCGAGTGAGCGGTGACTCCATGAAATGGTCTATAATAGCGACAATGTCCTTTGAAATTATTGTTAAAAGTACCTTTTTTTTTTTTTTATCAAATCATCACATCACAAACAACCAATTTGTTCTATCAGATTATTTCATTTAAATTTTCAAGCATGACATTTCGACCATAATATTTCCAATGACGTAATTACATGAATCATCAAATCAATCAATCAAAACATTAAAAGCATCATAAAAATACATAAGACACAAGTCATATGATCAAAAATATCTCATCTATATCTGTATCAACCATAATATACATCATATCAAAACCGAATCGGTATGCCACAATCTGTACCTCGGCATACTCAATCCTCTATCAAAAATAATAAATACTATATACCAATCGTGTAGTGCAATCTGTAGTAGCTAGCCTCGAGAACCCCTCGAGCTCTCAGCCTCATCTCCTCCCCTGCCCTGAGGTGGACGAGGTGGCCCCATCACAGTATGTGTGGTACTACGAGTCCTAGTCGTGGATCGAGACGAAGACCTTGACGACCCAATCCTGATCGGATCCACGATGGTAGCCGGCAGTGGTAATCTCTCCTCCTCTGGCACCATCTGGTGGTATAGTGTCTGATAAAAAGTGATATGGGCAATAGCCCGTGCTAGCTCCCGAGTGCTCGCTCCTCCACCCCGTGCTCTGAGACGTGCAATCTCATCTCTGAGCTGTGTCACCTCAGCTCGATGGCATGCAGCCTCATCATGCAATGTCTGCACCTGTGCCTGGAGACGGACTGCCTCCGCTCGGAGAGTCGCTGTCTCGTTGCTCTCCCTAGTGTCAACACCCTTTCCCTTATCGGGCAATGGTGGCCTCTCTCTCTATGGAGAAGGGGGTCTCTCCTACCTCCTCTCCTGCTGCTACGGCCTCTGCTACGCATGTGGCCTCCTTTGCTCTCTCCCATCGTGACCCTGTGCTGCCTCAATGGCTACCTGGCATCGCCTCCCCATCCGACGCACAACTGCATGAATCGAACCCTGAGCCCTTGTCATCCGAGAAGGTCCGATGCCTATGTACCAGGCATCGTAGTCGTCGGCTACCCCAGCATTGTCCCCATCCATTGGCTGAATGGGGGCATCATCTATGTCCTGAATTTAGAAGCGCTGCATATCTGGAGCCCCGCTAACTGTAGTGTTATCTCGAACAGTCTGAGAAAACTCGTAATCCCTGAGAGATGGGATCCCCTGTCGTAGACCGAACTATCGCAAAACTCGGTCATAGTGATGGAGCTCCACCACTCCCCTCTCCATCCTTAGCCAGTAGACTCGCCTGATGCGAGCTAGCTCCTGTCTGTCCTCAGCCCACCCTGGATGATCTCTCCAAGGCCTCCAGGTGATCTGGTCCGAGACAAGGTCATCCAGTAGTCTCCGGGACATCGGCAGATCAATCCGTCGCTGTGCCCCTCTCCAGAGCCACCAGTAGAAAACTCGGGGCCTCTCCCCATCAATCCCTTTTAGTGGAAGCCCTACCGGCCTCCGCACTACAATGTGCTCCCAGCACCAAACCTGTAGTAGCGATGTCATAACCAGACATCGATCGCCCTTGTACACGACCCTGTGTAGGATCCTGTACAGCCGGCATAGAACAAAGCTGACCCAAGAAAACCTGTAGCCGTGGTATCTCATGTCACAGACCACATCTGCCAGTACCCATGGTACCCTGCATCCGCTCTGGTGGCACAGCAGAAGTCCACCTACCACTCTGGCCAAAACCCGTGTGAGTCTCGATGCCCTGGGAATCTGATGCAACGACTCGATATTCACTCTGCCCTTCTCCAGGGCAAAGCTCAGATCGCCACACAGTCGCATCATAGCGTGGCCCTGGTTGGCCGTGGGAGTGATCAGCCATCCTTGTATGGGGATCCTCATAATCCTCCATACATCCTCCAATGTGGGAGTCATCTCCCCTATGGGTAACTGGAAACAGGAAGAACCTGGATACCACCTCTTTGCCAGGGCTGTCAGTAGCCCCATGTCTGTAGAAACTTGTGGCATCTCTGCCACATGCTGCAAGCTGACCTATGCCAGCTGATCCCGCTCTTCCTGGGATAGAGCGGCCAAGTCATCCCTCAACCTGCCATATTTCCATTCTCTGCTCTTTAGTAAACCTCTCTGCAACATAAACAACACAATAAAAAATCATTAATAAAAACTTAGTAATTAATAATGCAAGTAAAATTAGTTCAATTTTATATAAATGATGATATCGTCCACTATTGGATGATATCGTCCCAAATTTGAGCAAAATCATCTCCGATTTCGCAAGCCGAAATCGTCCCTTATTTGACGAAATCGTCCCCCTTTCATCGATTTCGCCCTTCGACGAACTTGAGACGATTTTGTCCTGATGACGTCGACGGCCCAAAAACGGCCGCGATGCTCAACATTTATTTAAAATCAATCTAAAAAGCATGTAAATTCAACTTAAAGCATTCTACACTAAGTTTAGACTCTTACCCGTAGCCCGCGCTAGACCTCTATCGATCTGTGCGCTGTCTCGACCATTTTGCTTGTAGAGCTCTAAAAACCAGAAAAAATGAACAGTAATAATGAATTAGGGTTTTACCCTATTTTTCTTAATTTTATTCAAAACACAATTAAAAACATTTTAAATTTTTTTTGCTTTTCCGCGTTTTTACCTCAAACGTTCGATTTGGGTAAAAACACGGAGGGGGCACCATAGTAAGCTGTCGTACGATTCGACCAAGAATCGTCGCCTAAAAATAGGAATAATTTTTACTTTCTCGTAGATCGAGAAGAACTCATATTTAACGCATTTTCTTCGAAAAATTTGCTAAAGAGGGGGCAAAATGTAGCACCCTAAAATTGGCGCAGTAAAACCTTAATAATTACAATTACTCTAGTAAATATTCAAATTCAAATTTCAACCTCCAAAACCGCTCCCAAACCATCGTTTAACCCGTTTCCTCCTTTCCCGCACCATTTTTAGAGTTTGTTTTGTCCGTTTGATGATATCGTCGCCGATCAGACGATATCGCCTTAGATCGGACGATTTTGTCTGGGCTAGGACGTCCAGATGATCTTGTCCCAAAACTGATTTTTCACAATTAGTCTCTGTTCCAACGGTGTCTCTAATTAGGGCAGAAGCGTGTCTGTGCCGTTAGATACCCTCCCCGTTGGAGATCTCCTAAATAGGTATGATCTCCAACCTCCTAACCTCCCTCCTAAGCCTATTTAATCCTAGGCCCTCCCCCTTGGCATTCCCCTTGCTGAAATTCCCTGTAACTCGAATTCTACACGCACTAGAACATCTTAAATCACTATTTGCATTTGTATTTTTCCAAGTTTGTTTGCAGGAACTTCATTGTTTTTCAGCCGGAGCAAGCTTAATTCGTCTCAGCCGATCTCGTACAATCTCAGACAATCTCGACCCCATTCGAGACGATTTCGACTACAGTTCACATTGGGGGCAATCAGTGCCTAGAGTTTGCATTTCTTCATGTAGACACCAAAACAGCACCATTTCGATTAGGTGATTACAAACATTGATCACATTGATATCACAGCTTTTAGGGCAGCCCTTAGAGGTCAAATAGTGGTCTTAACCACTCGCACAGCAGTTTAAAAAGATAGGAAAATGAGCAGAGCAAAGTCGGTCGTTCTAGAGCCTTTAACAAACTTCAAAGCCTTTATCCGTGCCAAACCTTTTGTCAAAAACCAAGCCCTGGCCGAAGTGTCATGATATCGCGACACTTTAGGCCCCGACCCAAAGCGGGCCCAAAGCGTCGCGATATCGCGACACTTTGGGCCCCGACCCAAAGCCGGCCCAAAGCGTCGCGATATCGCGACACTTTGGGCCCCGACCTAAAGCGGTCCCAAAGCGTCGCGATATCATGACACTTTGGGCCCCGAGCCAAAGTCGGCCCAAAGCGTCGCAATATCGCGACACTTTGGGCCCCAAGCCAAAGCCGGCCCAAAGCGTCGCAATATCGCGACACTTTGGGCCCCGAGCCGACACGTCACCAAAGCGTCGCGATATCGCGACACTTTGGGCCTCAAGCCGACACGTCACCAAATTCAAAACCATGCATTCAACCAACCAAGGGGTGACCGCCACGTGGCACCCTTACGTGCCCCTTTTTAAAGAGACCCCGTGGATCAGCAAAACGGTGAGCTTTAATGAGACAAGCGGTGTTAGCAAAATATCCGAGTTGAGGCCACGCCTCATAACTTCCATGTCAGTGCGAGCCATGTCTCATAATGGCCCGATAAGGATCAAATCTGAGCGGCCCTTACGGATTTAGGGTTTGACATTAATATCTCAGAGGCCGGATCCTCTATAAAAACCGGCTCGATACAATGTAAAAAAAGAGGTTACGAAGCATTTTGAAAAGCAACGAAGTGCTGCCAAAGTAAGACACCCGACTGCATCCCTTACGATTCATTTTCTTCTACATACGGAGAGTATGAATCTGGATCCATGATCCAACCATTCGTCGACAAATCTTAGTGTATTTTTAGTTCTTTTACATTATGGTTTTGAATTCTGATTTCAAGCATGTATTCACCGGCTTTTTAACAATAGATCTCATTATGTTCTCATTAACTTAGAATCTACTGTTTTAATCATTTAACAGGTGCTATTAAACGTTTTATTGTTTCTCTGACCGTAGGAAGAACAGCAGAAGCAGAGATTCATCGGCAACCAGCGGCAGCAACACCGGCCTGTCCATTTTGCATGTGGGCATGCGGAAAGAAATTACTGTTCATCTGTTGTAATAAAAAAATCAGACTATTGTAACCGAGTTGGAATTAATATAAAAAGGCGGTGCTCTTACCTTTTGATATGATTACATCCGTGTTATTACATGCATTAAACTAGTTCTATTTTTTTATTGCATCTCGGTGTTTTATTTCCGAAATCTCATGCTTTCGGTGGCGATCACGGTGGGACCCGGGTCCCAGTTTTTATTTTTGGAATTCATGAAGTCTAATCTAAAATTGCTTGTGTCTTCGTGCTCAACCCGGGTACGATTCTTTTTACCGGAGGTGAAAATCGGAGACAATTTCGAGCCAGAAAAGAGGTAGGGGTTTTTATAGCTTCTGTCAAAATTTCTGTTTTTCGGTCTTCTGTTTTTTTTTTAGTTTGGACGGCTTAAAAATTGTTTTATACTTTATTTAAATAAGGGTAGAAGAATTTTAATTTTTCTTGCTTTATTTAAATAAGGGTAGAAGGATTTTAATTTTTCTTGCTTTATTTAAAGAAAGATAAGAAGAATTTTAATTTTTCTTGCTTTATTTAAAGAAAGATAAGAGGAATTTTTTTTTTTAATTTTCTTGCTTTATTTAAAGAAGGGTAGAGGATTTTTTAATTTTTCTTGCTTTAGTCGTAAACTTTTAATTTTCTACTTGCTGTTTTCCAGTTTGTAGTATATGTCTGGCATAGGGAAAGATTTCTTTTTCGGTTGCTTGTTTCAAATTTGCAAAGTAAAATGAATCCCACACACCACGTGGTACTTTAAACCAAGGCGTTGGTCGTAAAACCCCAACCCTTGAGCAAGACCAAAGGTGGATTCCATTATCACTTTGGCTTGAGATATTGCATCCATTACCTCGATCGCGACTGTTGCTAGACGTAAATCCTGACGAAAGCTGACCGAGTGTTGCTGGGGTGATTCCCATGCACGCGAGGATAAGTCTTCTATGGTAGGTGTCATAAACAGAGCGATTCCCCTTCCGTACCGCCTATGTTCCACGTACCATCTGCTCTCACGTACCTATAGTCTCCCTCACGTAAGGGCGGGTATATAGAGAGGTTGGTATATCGGTCCGACAATGGTATATTGAAGGGGCGACCATTTATGGGAGTCATATGAGCCAACATTATGCATTTAAACGTTCTTCCAAAATTGCAAACACAAAACAAAACATCAAAATGCACTAAACCAGTTTAGGACACACTATCAATCCTTAAAAGAGATAATCACGGTTTTGTGTATGTGTGTGTTCATTTTTGCTTAGTGTACACAAAAAGACAAATCATCATAAACGAGATAAAATCTGCTTAGATAGTAGAGAAGCAACACAATGGTGTACACCCGTAGCCAAGCCCAATCAAGGGCGGAAGGCGTGGAAGGTGCACAAAGGGAGGGCACTAGTCGCCTTCCCTTTAACCCCAAGGATTTGGTCATACCACCTTGGCGGCCTGACACACAAGGTGGTCCCCTCCACACCTTAACAGATAAGGACTATGGGGGTACCCCTTCTAGGAGCACTCCTGTTCAGCATAGCACTCAACACACATCCTCCCATGAGGGGTACATCCATAGGAGAACTCCCTTAGATGCTCGTTATGAGCGGTCACCGCGCGATGAAGCGCTGAGTCAACCTAGGGTTCGACGAGAGGAACCACATGGTTACACTATCCCTCCTTCAACCCCTCCAGTTGTCAGGACTACAAGGACAAATTCGGAGCACAAGGCTCCTCAGGCAGGCCAAGCCAACTCCGTCCGCCAAATCGTGCTCACTTATGAAAGAGAGCATGAGGAAGATTCCTACCTTCCTCAAAAACAATACACATCGCGGGAGCAATACGCCTTCGCACCTGCTAGATATCATGGTCACACTCTGAGGCCAGTGCCTCAGATAAATGCCGCTACCCCCATCAGAGAGAGATGGCCTCTAGAGATCTTGGATCACTACGACCAAGATAGATATGTCAGAGAGGCATCTAGGCCTTCTACACATGAGGCGACAAGACCAACTATCTTAGAATCTATCAAGCATTTCACACGTCGGGTGCAACTCACGCAACGTGAGCGAGACCGACTATCGTTAGAGGAATTGTACCATATTAACGAAGAGCACCTTCAGCGCCAGAAGGATGAGTTGTTCCAACACACTATGCAGGAACGGACTCCAACCCCTCACACACATAAGACAAAACATTATGAGAGGCACAAATCCGAACCTCTTGAGCAAAATAGGGTAGACCACATCGACCCGGCAATCGCTAGAAAAGTCGTCCGCCAAGCTCAAATAACGCAGGTTGAACAAGGTCGTCGGGAGTTAGAAAACTTATACATGCGAGCGCAAAGCGGATAAGTTGCGCTATAAACTACCCGAGAAGGCGCCAACCCCTTGCATCCAAAGAGCACAACGAGTATGAGGAGCACAACCCCCGGGTGCGAGACGAGTCTCTGCGACCTTATCAAGCATCACCCCCGATGCCTCCTAGACATGAGCAGGAGGCTACTCCTATAAACAATGACGAGTGCCTTCCTCGGGAACCCACTCGGGTTTATGGGCCACCCTTAGAAAGTCACCAAGAAGCCTCCGAGGAATCAGAGCAAAGAGAAGAGCTGGATGAACTGCCCTACCAAGACATGGGGGTGCTATTCGGCTACCCCTCCATAGGTCCCCGGTTTCTCAACACGAACCAATCAAAGCGGAGGAGCTCAAATCTCCCGATCTATGCAAAGAGCTAGAGCACTTAGAGTTGGTGGAGACCAAGATTTTGGAGCTCCCAAGGCCCAACTTACATGAGGCTCTTTTCGAAGAGGATCAACCTCTAACTGTACTCACTGATGATGCAGTCCTCCATATCTCAGAATCTACAGATCCTGATGAGCTATACACATTGTTCGAAGCTTCTGAGGAATCAGAACAAGGAGAAGAGCTGGATGAACTGCCCTACCAAGACATGGGGGGTGCTATTCAGCTACCCCTCCATAGGTCCCTAGTTTCTCAACACGAACCAATCAAAGAGGAGGAGCTCAAATCTCCCGATACATACAAAGTGCTAGAACACTCAGAGTCGATAGAGACCAAGATTTTAGAGCTCCCAAGGCCCAACGTACATGAGGCTCTTTTCGAAGAGGATCAACCCCTGGTTGTAGGGCTACCTGATGATACAGTCCTCCATATCTCAGAATCTCCAAATTCTGAAGAGCTATACACATTGTCCGAAGGTGAGGATGAAACAAAGATAGCCCACAACAATCACATACGGCAGCATCGACACCCTGTAAATATCGATGAAGCATGTCAAATGATAAACATAATACTAGGGCATGAGTGGCGCATAGACCCAGCCCACCGACATCACATGTCCATCCCACTCCTTGGGGAAGGTCGCGAGCAACTTCCACCCAGAGATATCATAGCACCATCAGTGTCGAAGGCAGACCCTGTCTTCCTATCCGTGCATAAGGCCGATCCATTCGTGCCAATTCCTACAGAGCCAGATCCGGTGCACAAAGATTGTCAAGCTGGGGGTACCTCTATTCCCTGAAGAGCAAGTGGATTACACCAAATGCTCCAAAGGTGTTCATAAACCCTTTGGTCAAGCCCAAAAGCTCCAAGGATTATCGCAATCTCTTGGTCACCCCAAAATGCTCCAAGGATTATCACAATCGCTTGGTCAAACCAAAATGCTCCAAGGATTATCGCAATCGCTTGGTCACCCCAAAGGCTCCAAGGATTATCGCAATCGCTTGGTCACCCCAAAAGCTCCAAGGATTATCGCAATCGCTTGGTCACCCCAAAGGCTCCAAGGATTATCGCAATCGCTTGGTCACCCCAAAAGCTCCAAGGATTCTTAAAATCGCTTGGTCAATCCCCCAAAATGCTCCAAGGATTCTTGCAATCGCTTGGTCAAACCAAAATGCTCCAAGGATTATCACAATCGCTTGGTCAATCCCACAAAAGCTCCAAGGATTATCGCAATCGCTTGGTCACCCCAAAAGCTCCAAGGATTATCGCAATCGCTTGGTCAAACCAAAATGCTCCAAGGATTATCACAATCGCTTGGTCAATCCCAAAGGCTCCAAGGATTCTTGCAATCGCTTGGTCAATCCCAAAACGCTCCAAGGATTTCCACAATCACTTGGTCCAAAAATCATGAAAATTCAAAAACAACAAAAATCATCAAAAACAACAAAAATTTGCATCTCATTTCTAGGCATATTCAAATTCATCAAATAGAGAATTCTTCTCGCAATTCATCTTCATATTCACCAAAATCAATCCATCAAAAATACAAAAATACATAGCTGCATCAAAGCATTGCACCCATACATTGCATATTCATGGTCGCATAGGTCAAAAGGCACCATAGGCTGTCATGATTCTACTAGTCCATCTTGTTCCACACTGTTCCATCTTACAAAAACAGCAAAAACACCATGCACTTTACCACACTAGAGTCAGTGGTCTTTTAATGTATCAAGAGTTTTTCGTGATTCAGGTCATCATTTTGCTCTTTAGCAATGAAATGTATCAAGTCAAACAGATTTTACGAAGGTAGAGTTACACTTGCAATACACCTTGTTACGTAACATCCCAACACAAATTAAAACACATAAAAATTCCCGAGTTGTGTGAACGAAGGATGAAACCTGCACAGTAATCCAGGTTACCATAAGCGAAACGGTTATCTTGCTCATCCCCCTATGCGAATGACCCCAAGAATGCTGAGAGTTGGCAAAAGGACAAGCATCCTCCCTACCCAATTCCCTAAGAATCCCAAAGTTGCAAAACGTCAAAAATTTGCAAAATGTCAAAACTTCAAAATTTGACACCCTACAGTGCACATCTCAAAAAGCACAAAGAATAGTGATTATCGTCACTCCATATCCAAATCCCTTGCTCAAGAGAAAAGAAAAACAAATCAAAATAAACGAGTGATTATTATCACTATAACGAGCAAGTATCCCAATACAATTGAAGAAAAGAAGGGAGTTGACCTTGAATCCCCGGAACTCTCGAGCATTCCGACGAGTCATGAGGCAAGCCTCAGTACCGGTTTGGTTGATAGCCTATCGGTCACTGGCGGTAAACTTCTCGCATGACGATATATCTGTCACATTAACTTGTGTACAGATCAATGTTTGCATGTGGATGAGCTAGCTTATGGTATCCTGGAGAACACCGCAGATTAATCTAACTACATACAACAAAGGAGTTAGTGGAGCTAATTAGGTGATCCTCGATACAGGTTCGGTTGAAAGCCCATCTGGCATTGGCGGTATCCTGACAAATACCACATAAATGAACTCAATTGCACACACAGGGATGTGAAATAACTTGGTTAAAAACAAGTCCGATTCATACCTTGTTCAAAAGTCTTGTAAGATAAAGTACAGTCATGGCTAGTGAGTTAAAACTATCTGAGTCTCGGAAAACCTTAGCTACATTTCTAAACCAATTACGCTACTTTTCATCCTTGCAATACCATCAGAAAATACAAAAAGAAGAAACACCACATTTGTACATAGCAAAGTAATGGAGTTCTAAACAGTCTATGGTGCCATAACCAAATCTCACTAAGTCCATACATCCATTTCATTTCTGCATATCACATGCATTTGCATTCATCATGCATCCATCAAACTAAATCAACATACAACATTGGTAATTATCATACCATATGCATCCATCCATATCAAGTAGCATGCACCCACCAACATCAATCATTGTGCATAAAATCATGACATCTACGTAAAGAAAGAAAATCAAAACAACAAAAACATCACAAAAATGCAACACAAAAAGAAGCAATAAGCATTGTCGGACACGAGTGCTCTTGCACTCAACCTCTTGGCATAGAAAATCGATGTCGGGGCTCAAATTCTCATTCTCCTACTTCCCTAAGAAGGCTATCATAGCTGGACCGCTCCACGGGAAGACGGGTTTTTGATGATTTCACCCCATTATGGCATCACCAAAAGGGTTAACACCCACCAAAAACAGGTCCAAATGTCGGGAAATTGCACGTGCTCAAATGGAAAAACATCTAAAGCCACCCTAACCTAAGTCATCTTGGGTCAAGCGACTCGTCGCTTTTCTCACGAAGGTCATTCCCTCATCGATTCGTCGCTTGAGGGGGTAGTCACACTTAGTCACCAATCAACAAGCACACACCCAATCAAGGCAATGACATGCATTCAAAGAATCATTGACAAAGACAATCACGCTCCTGCTTGGGGCAGCAAACAAGCAATCATTAAACTGATCAAATACTTGGCATTCCCGAAGCATGAACACAAGGTTCCCCTGTGGATAAAAGGTTACGCCCTTTGCCTAATCATGACTGATCAATGTCCAAGCTCAAGTCACACCTCACCAAAATAGGTTAACACTTGAAATCAAATTCCTTAGCTCGTCAGAAGCAAGGATTCAAGAATGCATGCCCTTTCCATACTTGGGGCATTAAAAGTTGGTTAGGTTACCAAGAAACCCTAATCATTAGTGCTTTGGTCGTATATTTTTGCTCAGCACTGCGTCACCCGTAGCGCTTCCCAAAAAGGGGCATCTGTAGACACCAAAATAGCACCATTCGATTAAGTGACTACAAACACTGATCACATGCACATACACAACTTTTAGGGCAGCCTTTAGAGGTCAAACAGTGGTCTTGACCACTTGCACAGCGATTTGGAAGGTCAAAAATTGAGCAGAGCAAAGTTGGTCATTTCAACAAACCTTTAACAAACTTCAAAGCCTTTAGTCCAGCGCCAAACCTTTGTCAAAAACCAAACCTCGCCCGAAGTGTCGTGATATCGCGACACTTTGGGCCCCGACATCAGCGGGCCCAAAGCGTCGCGATATCGCGACACTTGGGCCCCGACTATGCCGGCCAAAGCGTCGCGATATCGCGACACGGGCCCCGATAGCCGGCCCAAGCGTCGCGATATCGCGACACTTTGGGCCCCGAGCCGACACGTCACCAAAGTCAAAACCATGCATTCAACCAACCAAGGGATGACTGCCACGTGGCACCCTTACGTGCCCCTTTTTAAAGAGACCCCGTGGATCAGCAAAACGGCGAGCTTTAATGAGACAAGCGGTGTTAGCAAAATATCCGAGTTGAGGCCACGCCTCATAACTTCCATGTCAGTGCGAGCCATGTCTCATAATGGCCGGATAAGGATCAAATCATGGCGGCCCTTACGGATTTAGGGTTTAAACATTAATATCTCAGAGGCCGGATCCTCTATAAAAACCGGCTCGATACAATGTAAAAAAAGAGGTTACGAAGCATTTTGAAAAGCAACGAAGTGCTGCCAAAGTAAGACACCCGACTGCATCCCTTACGATTCATTTTCTTCTACATCCGTGATATGGAGAATATGAATCCGGATCCCTGGATCCACCCATTCGTCGACAAAACTCAATGTATTTTTATTTCTTTTACATTATGGTTTTGAATTCTGATTTCAAGCATGTATTCACCGGCTTTTTAACAGTAGATTTCATTATGTTCTCGTTAACTTAGAATCTACTGTTTTAATCATTTAACAGGTGCTATTAAACATTTTTATTGTTTCTTTGAGTACAGGAAGAACAGCAGAAGCAGAGATTCATCGGCAACCAGCGGTGGCAACACCGGCCTGTCCATTTTACATGTGGGCATGCGGAAAGAAATTACTGTTCATCTGTTGTAATAAAAAATCAGACTATTGTAACCGAGTTGGAATTAATATAAAAAGGCGGTGCTCTTACCTTTTGATATGATTACATCCGTGTTATTACATGCATTAAACTAGTTCTGTTTTTATTGCATCTCGGTGTTTTATTTCTGAAATCTCATGCTTTCACTTCATCCTTTTTTTGCTGTATTATCCTGCATTTAGTTAATTCTATGGTTATTCTTTATTATTCTGCATCTTGGAGTTCACCCATGTAGCTTTAATGCATAATAAAAGCATAAATTGTCATTAGATCGTTATAATGCATTCGTGTTTTTGCTTATTATCATCATTTTAATGTTCTTACTGTCATTTTACATCATTACCCTCTGTTATCATAGTTGCATTCCCTGTATTTTGCATCTGTTTTTCTATTTGTAGGTCTCTGACGAATTCGTCAGATCTCAGACGATCTTGTTAGATAGGAGACGATTCTGTCAAATTTTATACGATCCTGACTGCTTCAAAAATTAGAACCTCCATCAGACATCCGGATCAGGTATGGGTTTTTAATCCATCTTGTTCTTTCTGTTTTTCTGTCCAAATCTGTTTTTGTCTTCATTTAAATCTGCATTTCATATAGAATAGCTTAGATGCATTTTGGCCAAACCTAGGACTTGGATGATTAAAGCTGAAACTAAACACATTAAACACATTCCCAACCTAGGCGTGGAAATTGCCATTCAAACGTTTCTTGGTGAACCCACCATCCATCGAAAAATCACCATAATACACCTCCCCCGAGAGGTGGGACCTTCGCAAGGCCTCTCAGTCCGAGGTACCATGCCATCCTTTTCACATCCCCCTTCCAGGCACGGATCCTATAGCCTGAAGGTAAGGGTGTGAAAAATTTGGAGTGATACAGGATATAGTTAGTGAAGATGTTGAACAAATGCCAATTACATACAACATATTTGATAAAATTTAACTGAATACAAGGATTAAGTTGAGAAAAATAGCAGACTCATTGACAAAAGAAATCATAAACTATTTTTAAAGAGATGAGTTGCTTGAAGAAATGGGTGTGGTTAACCCTGTGTTTTGGGATTCACAAGTAGACTATAACAGTAAAAATGCCTTGTTTATAAAATATATGTTAGCATATATTTTATTTCACATAGTATTACATTAGTTTTTCGTTGTATAATCACACGCTCCTAGGTTGGGTGGGCTAGTTGATAAAACGGTTGGTTGGTTCTTTAACCAACCATGGAACCACTTTATTTGATTATTTAAACCAACCCCAATACAAAGATGAGGATTGATTCGCATTTCCATTGCATTGTGTTTTGTAATATGGTACCAGAGCAAGGTTGGATGGAGAAGGGTTTTGTCTTTATTTGAGGCATGTTTCTCGAGGCCTATACGCCTGACACTACAAATCCAAGGATGCGACCAGACCTGAGGATGGACAAGGACTGACCAAACCCGAGGATGCATGAGGACTAATACAGACCTAAGGACTCTGATAACATGCACTTCAAGACACAGATACGATAGACCCTAACTGCACACACTTCAAGACATGGATGCGATAGACCCTGACTACACGTACTTCAAGATACGAATGCGATAGACCCTAACTACACATATTTTAAAAAGTCCAACGTGGCATGGAGGTGACATGGCGAGTTGACGTGACATGGAGGTGACATGGCAAGTTGACGTGGCATGGAGGTGACGTGGCGAGTTCAACAGCAACAACACATATGTATTTGACAGTAAAATGTTGGTTGGTTGAGTGGATTGCCCAAAGGCAATCAAAGCACATTATGTGCTTTCCCACTCTTAAGGCCTCCAAATATCGTTGCCTTGGCGATGTGGGACTAAAAGTCCTATTTTTTTTGTTGTTTGGCAGCGACGACCATAAGAGGGACATCTTGCCCTCTTCATCTCACCGTGGTGGCTAGGCGGGTTGGTGGATGACCTACAGCATAGGTGCCAGGTATTGAGATCGAGTCTTGTACGCGATGCAAATTCTTTTGACGCCCGCACAGTGCGGTTGATGCCCTGACAAGCACATTTGATGCCCTAACAGCGCAATTGACGCCCTAACATTGCATTTGATGCCCTGCCAGCGTAATTGACACCCTGATAGTGCAATTGATGCCCATCAAATTTTTTTTGATGCCCTACAAGAAAAATTTCACGCCAAGCAAACAAATGTCATTTTTTTTATAATTTTTTTTTTGTCAATATTTGCAATTTTTTGACAATTTTATTGCAAACCAAGGGCATTTTTTGGGTCAAAGGAGGGCATCGAAGCACATTTTTCGAGGTATTATTCCACACTTCATTTTTTTTTCTTTCCAAGTTTTTTTTGGAGGGATAAGTTGTTTTATTTTTGGAATTGGAAAGGGTCCACATACAATTTTATTTCCTCATTGTTTATTTTGCAACAAAAAGGGGGGATCTTCAGCATTTCTTTTTTGCAAATTTCTAAGACAAAGGGGGAATAACAATTGTTCATTTGTGGAAAGTGAATATTTTCTCATTGAAAAATTGGCATTGTAATAGGTGCATTTTTGATGGAAACCAACACCTAAAGTAGTTAAATTTGTGGGCATTTGTGGTTGTATTTTGCATTTAAATTTCATGTTTTATTGCATTATCAATCATAAAATAAAGCAAAATAAAAGACCCCAAATTTATACACCTATTTATGCAATTTATTGCACAACAACATTTGGTATCTATGATACCTCTGGTCCACACTTACAGGTAATGATGTCGTGATTGGACTACTGTATCTAACACCTAATATAGTTGCAACAACGATGTTTGAGCTTGTTCTTTATCAATCGTCGGGGAGAAATAAGGTAAACCAGTTCTAATATTCACTTCATTTATACCATAATTGTTATTGTTGTTAGACATAAATCCTGACGAAGTGATTTTCGAAGTGTTTAAGGTAAGTTAGGTCCCATGCATGAGAAAAAATCTTCTATGGTAGGTGTCATAAACAAAATGATTCCCTTTCAGTATCGCCTAAGTTCCACGTATCATTCTGCTCTTATATATACTTATAGTCTCCCTCACGTAAGGGCGGGTATATATAGAGGATTTTTGGTATAAAGGTCAAGCAGGTTTAAAAAAGGGGGACCATTTGGTATTATAAGGAACCTTCACAATGGCCACTGTTCACAAATATCTTTCAAAATCACAGTTGCTGAAAGGTTTTAACTTCACACCATGGAAGAATAATATGTGTGTTATTCTTCAAGTAGAAGATTTGTGGGATGTGGTGACTGGCACTACAAAACATCCTACAATAGCAAGGGCAGATCAAGATGCTTTGGTTAAGAAGGACAAATGATATCTCATGTTTATTCTACTTGCTACTACATATGAGGTCCAACCTCATATATGTGATGCCAAAACTAGTAAGGAAGCTTGGGATGATTTGATTACTATTTATGAAGGTAAGAATCAGTCCACTATTTTACACCTTCAAACTCAACTACATACACTCAGTATGAAATCTGGTGAGACAGTGGACTTATTTCTATACAGAGTGTCAGAATTGAAAGCCAAACTGAATGCTATGGGAAAATCAGTGGATGATGCTCTCTTAACATTAGTCATCTTGAGAGAATTACCAGAGTCCTATAAGGTGTTGATAACCTCTCTTCATGTATCTGGTAGACAAGTGTCATTTGTGGAATTGGTGAATTTGCTTCAAACTGAGGAGGCAAATCAATTTCAGAAGGATGACGTGCCAGATAATGCCCTCTACACCAAACAAGGGGGAAAGAAACAAGGTCAGTTTCAAAAGGGAGGATCTTCTTCAAAATAAAAAGGGAAACAACATCAACATAAAAACCAACAATATTGCAAGAATTGTGATATGAATAACCATGACACCAATAGGTGTTGGTTTAAAAACAAACAACAAAATTACCAAGATCATAAGAAGAAGGAAAAAGGGAAAAGAAAACCACTGTAAAATAATAAGCAACCCAAGGGGCATGTTGCTTATGCCAAATAAAATTTAGACTTAGATTCTGTAGAATCAACCTCAAACTTAGAATATGAAAGAGCACACAAGGTGCTCATGACTCATACTTCATCTTCGTAGATAGATATTGTATGGTATATTGATTCGAGTTCTAGTAAGCACATGACTGGCGATAAATCATGGTTTGATACATTTAGGAGAAAGAAGGTAAGCCAGTAACAAGTTTTGAAAATCAAGTATACCAAGTGATGGGTGAATGTGATGTTTCTATCACTCTTACATATGGCAAATATCAGATTGAAAAGGTCCTCTATGTTCCTGGATTGGCTAATAATTTGTTGTCAGTCCCTCAGATGTTGGATCGAGATATGGATGTTGTGTTTCATGTTGCAAAAGGAAAAAATAGATGTTTTATAACCAAAAAAGGAAAACATGTAGCAACCGGATCATACAAGCATGGCTTGTTCATTTTAGATGTCATTTCAATGCCTCATGTTGCTCTGGAAAAAACTACAAAGGAGGCTACTTCTCTATGGTACAAGAGATATGGGCATCTAAGTTTAGGATATCTACTCGAGTTGAGTAAATCTGATATGGTGAGAGGACTTCCCACCCTTTCATCCACACTACCAGTTTGCTCTAATTGCTTAGCAGGGAAGCAACACCGAGTGTTGTTTGAAGTTAGCTCTTCACGAGCTCAGAAACCTTTGGAGTTGATACACATCGAACTGTGCGGTCCTATGCCAACTAGCTATGATGGAAAGAGGTATTTTCAATTATTTGTGGATGATCACTCATGAAATATGTGGGTTTTCTTTCTTCAATTGAAGTTAGAGGTATTTTTGTACTTTCATTAGTTTAAGAAACTTGTTGAGAAGGAGTCAAGATGTTCCATCAAAACCCTCTGCTTAGATCAAGGGGGGGAATATACCTCCAAGGAATTTTCATCATTTTTGAATGAACATGGGATTAAGAGATAGCTAACTATAGCCTATACTCCATAGTAAAATGGAGTTGCTAAAAGGAGGAATTGTTCCATTGTGGAAATGGTTCGATGTATGCTTACAGGGGCACACCTTGAGCAAATATATTGGGAAAAATTAGTAAACACGGCATCATACCTTCTGAATAGAGCACCCACAAGGGCTCTATAGGGTAAAACTCCACAAGAAGTATGGAGAAATTTTCATCATTTTTGAATGAACATGGGATTAAGAGACATCTGACTACAGCCTATACTCCATAGCAAAATGGAGTTGTTGAAAGGAGAAATCATTCTATTATTGAAATTGTTCGATGTATGCTTATAGGGGTACACCTTGAGCATGAGTATTGGGAAGAAGAAGTAAACACAGCATCATACCTCCTGAATAGAGCACCCACAAGAGCTCTACAGGATAAAACTCCACAAGAAGTATGGAGTGGTAAGAAACCCTCCATTTCTCATCTAAGGGTTTTTGGATGTAAGGCATTCATGCACATACCAAAACAGAAAAGAAAAAATTTAGATGAGAAAACCATGCAATGTATCTTTCTTGGTTATGATGGGTATTCAAAAGAATATTGATTGATAGATCCTATCACCAAGAAGACACATATCATTAGAGATGTAGTATTTGATGAAGCTTTCACATCAAATAACACTTCTACAGTTGTATACCTTGAGGAAGATGAGCCTAAGAAAGATGCTCTTACCCCATAGAAAAAGATTCATAAATGGTATGCTAGTACATTTAGATATTCCAAGTTGACATCACTTCTAGATCTAACTCTAGATCGACCTTGTACTCGTAGTATGACTCAGCATATGAGAGCAGAGGCATCAACTTCAGAGGTTGACGAGCTTTGTCAAAAATTTGATGAACTATCTGTAGATGTAGAGGAAGATAGGGAAACATATATGGAGGATGAAAGGGTTTATATGATAGAATTGGATGAAAATGAACCCACAACAGTTCAGGATGCACTTAGTGAGCCTCAGTGGAAGGCTGCTATGGAAGCAGAACATACATCTCTCATGAAAAATCATACATGGAAGCTAGTAAATTTACCTTCAAGAAAGAAGCCCATTGGCTACAAATGGGTGTTCAAAGTGAAGTATAAGGCATATGGTACTATTGATAAGCATAAAGTCCATCTTGTTGCAAAATGCTATGCTCAGAAAGAAGGCATAGATTATGAAGAGAATTTTGCCCCTACTATAAAAATGACTACCATACGAGTACTTTGTGCCATGGCAGCACAGTTTGGGTGGAAGTTACATCAGATGGATGTAAAAAGTGCTTTCTTGAATGGTGACCTACAAGAAGAAGTGTACATGACCCAACCAGAAGGATTTGTTGTTGAAGGGAAAGAACAGAAAGTTTGTAAGTTGATCAAATCCTTGTATGGGCTGAAACAAGATCCACGAGCTTGGTACATCAAAATAGATAGTCACCTAGTGCAGCATGGTTTCCAAAGAAGTCCTTCAGATGCAAATATCTATATCAAGAACAATGGTTCTGACATAGTGGTTTTGGTGTTATATGTAGATAATGTGATCATAACAGGGAGCTCATAGAGTATGATTGATGCAGTAAAAGATGATTTGAAACTGTCTTTTCAAATGACAGATCTAGGACTTCTTCACTATTGTCTTGGTTTGGAAGTAACTCAAAAAAAGAATCATATCCGAGTAACACAAATAAGTATGCCAAGACATTGGTTGATAAATATCGTAATGACTGACTGCAAGTCTAAAGCTACTCCAATGGAGCATGGACTTAAGCTATCGTGATATGATAAATCACCACAGGTAGATGGTACTCTCTATCATCAACTGATTGGGAGTCTCATTTATCTAACAAATACCAGGCCAGATCTTAGTTTTGTTTTGGGTTATCTTTCAAGGTTCATGCAGGAACCAAAGGTGAGTCATTGAAAAGTAGCAAAGAGAGTTCTTCATTATGTTTGTGGTACTACATATTTTGGCTTGGAGTACAAGAAGAATAGCAAGTTCTATTTACAAGGATACATGGACTCAGATAATGTCAGATCCATTGATGATTACAAATATACTTCTAGATATATTTTCCATCCTAGATCTGGTCCTATCTCTTGGCATTGTAAGAAGCAGTAGGTGGTTGTCATATCATCTACAGAGGCATAATATCATGCAGCCAATGGAGCAGTCTACAATATAATATGGTTAAGACGTATTCTTATAAACATGGGTCTTCCGAAGAACCTTCCACTTCATTTTTTTTGTGACAATCAAGGTGTTTTGAATCTTGTCAACAATCCAATATTTCATGATCGCACCAAACACATTGACACTCAATGTCATTTCATTCACGATGAAGTTCCAAAGCATCATATACAGCTCCAATACATTCCCACTGATCAACAAGTTGCAGATATTTTCACCAAGGCACTTGCACATGTCAAATTTGAACTATTTCACAATGCTCTATGTATTTGCCAATAATGTAATAAGGGGGGATGTTAGCATATATTATATTTCACAATAGTATTACATTATTTTTTGCTGCTTAATCATTTTTTCTTAATCAAGCGCTCCTAGGTTGGGTGGGGTAGTTGATAAAATAGTTGGTTGGTTCTTCAACCAACCATGGAACCACTTTATTGATTATTTAATCCAACCCCAATGCAAATATGAGGATTGATTCGCGTTTCCATTGCATTGTGTTTTGTAATAATATATGGGTACACTTATCAATCATTTTACTAAAAGTGTGGAAGTCAATGGTACTGAAATCAATGGTATTCAGAATAAAGAACTGTTGCACAAACAATCCTCATATTTTGAAAATACAATGGTTGATCAAATCTCACATTTGACTAATCCTAGTGAACCAGGTTCTATTATATATTTGTGGGAAAATTTGTACCTTAGTAGTGTTTTATAGGAAATGATGAGTGAAAATTCCACTTATATGAATTATGTCAAACAATGGTTTTGGGATCAGTGGAAGATAAAAAGGTTTTTAGTGCATTATCTTTTGTGAAATCTAGATTTCATAACAAACTGGATAAAAATTTAGAAAATTGCTTGAGAATATATGTCTCATATTATAAGGTGGATAATTATCCTTATAAAAGAGCTTTGGCACATTGGAAATCTATAGCAGATAGAAGAGGTATCATGAATATTGATGATGATGAGGAAAATGAAAATTGCAGTGATCATATTATGGAGACACAGAGATTAACTATACCTACAAGTGATGTTGCAAAAGATGGGAATTGTTTGTTTCAACTTCCTCCAATGTAATATTTGCATCATTTTTGCAAAAAATATCTTTAGGATAATGGATTTTATCGGATAGATGGGTTTTACACATTGCATGGTATTTGTATAATCTTGATGTTGCAAATCAACATTATGGATTTTTATTTGGATTAATGAGTTTTGTAATTAATATCTTACCCTTTGTTCAAAATTATGAATTTTTCCTTGGATTGATGAGTTTTGCAAATAATATCTTACCCTTTGTTCAGAATTATGAATTTTTCCTTGGATTGATGTGTTTTTCTACTTCTTCCAATGTAATATTTGTATTTTTTTGGCAACATATTTTGTTAAGATAATGGTTTTTATTGGATAGATGTATTTTACACACATTGCATGATTTTTATATTATCCTAATGTTGCGGATTAGGATTATGAATTTTGTTTTGGATTGATGAGTTTTGCAAATAATGGCATACATGTACATTGTTTAAGATTATGAATTTTTCATTGGATTGATGAGTTTTTCATATAATGTCAAGCCCTTTGTTCAAAATTATGAATTTTTCCTTGGATTGATGTGTTTTTCAATTAATATGTCAAAATTTTAATGATATTTTTTATTTTATATCACACCCTTAGTTCACAAAAATATGTGTTATATTATAGCCTTGCTTTGCTTTATTTGAGTATTTTAAACATAGGATGGCTTATTGATAATAAAATGAAAATTAAACTTCTTAATGTTAGATTCGTTTATGCTGAATTGATAGAATCTTTTAGCATTACATTAAACATATAAGAAATTGTATCTTATTCAATCAACAACTTTTTAGAAAACAATAAGCAAATGAACTATTTGACTCTCAACACTTATTTCGATAGTTGCGATAAAACAAAAAAATAATACAAAAATATCACACATTTAGAAATTGTTATTTATTTATTTTGAATAAATTTTCATTACAAAACAAGTGAATTGTGCGTCCACTTTCATACTATTCGGTTCCAAGGCCTGTTTTAGGTGTTTGCCCAAGTGAAGGATCTGATTGCTTTTCCTCATGACCTTGCCCAAATGCTCCCTCTAATGTAGGTTGAGCTAGAATTTATTTATGGCCCCCTATTCCAAAATTTTCTCCTTGTAGCACGCTAGCTCTCCTTAGGTTCGCCTCACCAATATTCAAACTATCTACCAATGCCCTATCCTCTTTAGTTGGATCTTCTTTTGGAGGTATTTCTTTCTCTTGTTCCTTGAGCAATATATCTAGATCCATATTATGTTTAATAATTATTCTTCTGAGGGCATTATTCTATCTGATGGTCTCATAAAATTAAAATTTGAATTCGATAGCATTTAGTAGACTCTGCTTTGTTGTGGCCAAAAACACCTTCATGCTTTCCACCTGATTCTTGATATTCTCAAAATTGGACTGCACAACATAAATTTTAAAATATGTTAGTTATAAAAGGTCAAAATATGTTAAAAAATAAATTAATTTAAATAATATTGATGACTTACCTCTGCAACTACTTGGGCAGCCTTTGCCACTTTAACTTTTTTCTTATCAATTGTCCACTTATTGAAATACGCTTGAGCTTCAACATTCAAATTCTCCAGCCTATTCAAAAGGAGATCTATAATTTCATCACCATAAATATTAGTGGTCTTTACATTTCTTGGAGTTGCTTGATGTAATAAAGCATCAAGCTTTCTAGGGTGTTGTTGAACCAAAGAAAACAAATTCTATCTATTTGAAAAAAATTTGTATCGAGCATTAATTTCTTTGATTAGAACTTTGGCCCGATACTCCCAATCTTTGAGTTTTGAAATATCTGCAAGCACACTATCCTTTACTATGGTTTCTAATGTTTTTGCTAATAAAATTGATTCTAAAAAACTTAATTTTTCATCCTTAGTAAGAGGAGCATCTTGATCAGTTTGACGAGGGGGAGAGGAGTTGTGAGTAGTGGTTGCTCTTCCTCCAGTTTGCAATGCTTCAGTTTGAAGCAAATCATAAGCTTTAAAACTCTCAGGAAACAAACCTTGGAAAATATAATCCTCATCCAGGGGAGGATTAGGCAACCTAGGAAACTCATGCATAATATTGGAAACATTCCCTACTGAAAAAGTTGGAAAGTCTGAAATGGTTTGTGTCTGGTCTCCTGAAATCCTTGCAGAAAATACTTGTTTTCCATGCATTTGATGACCCCTCATCAATTGTTGTCATTGTGGAGGTGGTGGTGGCATCCTATGTTGCTTCAGTCATTGTGATAGACCTAAGGCCAAATAAATAAAATAAAATAAAAGTTTTAAGAAAATATTGTTATAAGTTGTTCAAAACTTTAATTATGCATATTGTGTGTTGATCTAGTCTCTTGCCCTAATTTAGTCGGTTGTTCAGAAGGTTTTATGTATTGTAGCGGAGGTGCCATCATTTTTTTTCTATGATGAGATTGAGTTGACCCTACAAAAAATTATAATAATATTTATTATAAAAAAATTATTATAATAATATTTATTATCAAATGAATAATTAACTATAATTGCCCATACAAGATGTCGTTGTGGCTTGTTCGGATTGGGTTGGTTGTAAAGTATGTTTGGAATGTTGCCCTGAATACATTTAAAAAATAGTAATTAAAAAATACTAAATTAAAGAGAAATAAATTACAGAACCCAATTTTGGAAAAAGAAACTTTACCTGTAATGGATTGGCTAACTTCGTCAACATCGATGAACTCTTCACATGGAATAGAAGAGGCAGTTGCATGAACAAGAGGAGTTGACCTAATGTGTTTTGTAGACCTTGTTAGTGGAGGTTGTGGTGACATAGTCTCTAAATCTCCACTAGCCTCTGGGTGCATTCCTCTAATTGCAGCCTCTCTTTTGTTCGAAGCTGATGTCACTCTTTTCTGCATTAAAATGAATTTTAAAATAAAAAACATAAACACTAAAATATAACAAACATAAATTTATTGCAAATTTGAATGTAGAAAAAAATCTACCTGCACCTCTTCGGTGGTTAAGCCAATTGACTTCAATTTTGCATGGAGTGAGGTGGGGATGGGGGTATTGTTTACATTATAATATGCTTCATAAGAAAAATAAATCAAGTAATTGGTAGTAGAAACAATGGTAGGATGGGTAGCAGTATTTGTGTGTGCATGGTGAAGATCATTTTTTATTTTGCTAGAAATATATGAGGACCAATCGTATTTGTTCTTTCCAACACAACGCACAATATATGCCAAAGCCCATAAAGGAATGTCTGTTGTTCTCCCCTGCAAAACAATACATGCTTGGAAGAACTCCACAACCGTAAGAAGGAAGTTGTGGGAAATAGCTAAAAAACTAAGGCCCCTTATCCTTACATTTTATTACACTACAAAAAGATTATAACATAATTAATAATTATATTTAAAGATTGTACAAGGAAGAGGAAACTTACAATATGAAAGACTTACCTTGTGACGCAACCGATGAGATATTGTAATGAGTCTCCAGATATATTTTTTCCTCTTTAGTTAGGCTGAATTTTGATGAGACAGGTTCACAATTTTGGTAGAAAATGCATGTCAATCGATGGACATTAGAGGGGTTAACAGAGAAGGATAGGGTTTGGTTGTCAATCATCATTGTAATTATCAATCCATCATTGTAATATGATTGAACAATTGTATCCAATAAATTAACATCCATATTGAATTGGGGTATTAATGCTAGCCCTAGAAGCCCAAATTATTTCATCCATGTTGAATCGTAATGGGGATTATTGAGAATTTCATAGATGAGTGGGCAAATGAGGTTTTTGAAATTAACATTATGTTGAATGGAAGACGTTGTGGCCATTTCTACAAGGCTTGGAAGGGTTTGAAGGGTATTGGAGATTTTTTGGGCTTTGTGCAAAATAATAAAAATGAGTGTTGATGGTATTTTATAGGCATTTGCATGCAAAGTGTTGAATGAGATGTTGACACGTGGTATTGTTCATCGAGATAATGGCACGTGGTAGGGAAGTGGTGGTGTGCATGAAGCCACCATGTCGGTATATTGATGGGAGTTTTTTTGAAGTCGATAGACTACAATTGTGGGTCAGCTTGCACATGGGGTTGATAGGCTTTTCTAGGTTGAAAAAACAAAGGGAAAAAGCTACACTTTGTAGGGTCGGTAGGCTACAGTTTGCGACCTATTTTTGGAGTCAGTAGATTGTAGTTTATGGCCTATTTTTGGGATCAATAGACTATAGTTGTGGGTTGTGTTGAAGGTGGGGTCGATAGGCTTCTAAGGGTGGAGGAACAAGGGGAAAAAGCCACACATCGGGGGTGTCAACAAAATATAGGTTACAGACTATTTTTGGAGTCGATAGACTGCAATTATGGGTTGTCTTGCACATGGGGTCAATAGATTGTAGTGGACGGGTTGTTTTTTGAGTTGGTAGACTGCAATTATGGGTCATCTTGTACATGTGGTAGATAGACTATAGCGGGCTGGTTTTTTTTTGGGAATCGATAGGCTATAGATGTGGGTCATATTGCATACGGGGTTGATAAACTATAGGGCAAGGAGAATTCTCGAGGAAAAAAAAGAAAAAATACAAAAAAGTACGCAAGAGAAGGTGGAAAATGGTAGGTTAGATGTAAACACAAAAAAGAAAGAAAAAAAACATGGAGAACGGAAGAGGGTAGGTCAAACATAAAGGAAGGAGAGGAGAAAAAAAAGAGAAAGGAAAAAATGGGAAAAAAAGCGTGGAAATTTGAAAAAATGGGGGGGCAAAGGTAAGCAAAAGAAGAAGGCAAAAAAAAAAAAGTCCTCAAAACCACAAAAATAAATTCAAAAACATAGTATGATTATATTTTTTCCAACCCATTAAAAACTCTACAATTAAGCATGCTCGATTGGAGTGGTACTCAAATGGGTGACCTCTTGGGAAGTCTTGGTTTTTGCACCCTCTAAACTGAAATTTTTTTCCTTAGAAATTTTTTTGACCTCCTGGGAAGTCGAGCCTTGTTTTGCACCTGCTTCAGTCAAAAATATCAAATTTACCACATTTTTATAATTTTTGGTGAAAAATTAAGGTAATTTGTCATGTATTCTACATGATTTTGAACCATATTCGCCTTGGTTTCAAAACTGATTCACCCTATTATTATATATAAATTTTTGGGCCTACCCCTTATGCATAACCCTAATGAGGTCTTTATATATAGATTCCTTGCCTCTTACTCAACCCTAAGACTCATGTACATTTTGACTACATGCACATTTACATCATTGCACATTCTAACACTTGTGCATTTATTAAATTACTCTAATAAACTATTTATCTCCTAATATAAATATGTACCCATGAAGGTACATTAGTAAAGAACCAAATGATGTAATATATTCCAAAAATATCTTCCTCTTTTAATCCAAACTTTTGGAAAATTTGGTAAGTGCATAAATTGAGGGAAGAACCATTATCAATTAGAATCCTCTTAATAAAAGTTTCCCCAATAAAAGCAGTGATGTAGAGAGAAGAATCCTCCTGTAAGTTTGAGGAAGGAATATCGTCATCTAAGAATGTGATATGATTTATCCTAAGAGAGCTTACAACATTAGCCATAGCACCAGGGGAAATATCTGCAAGGACATATTGTTGTCTTAGAAGTTTCAACAAGGCTTTCCCATGAATAAGAGAAGTTTTCAAAAGTTCTAAGAAAACAGTCTTGGTTGAAGAACTAATCTCTTGTTGAGAGCATTAAGCCGGTTGAGCTTGTTCTTGTTGTTGGTATTTGCTGCTATCATACCAACCATATTATCATAGGGGATGGCACATTCTAATAGAATACTTGATTAGTTGCCTGATATCCATGCTTAGGTAGGGGATCTTGGAAGATTCCCATGTCTTGATTAGTTATGGGTGCTTTTTGAGTAGGAGGTTGATTTTTGGGTGGGTGAGAACCTTCTATAACAAGGTGTCCTGCATCAATCAGGTCCTGAACCACATGTTTCAACCTCTTACATGATTTTATCTAGTACTCCTCCACTCTATGATACCCACAGTGTTGACCAACCTTATACCAATTAGTTATGGTATCAGGTTGCCTTATGGGAGGCAACTCAATCATATTAGCTTCCAAAAGTTGCTTTAGAATCACTTTCATAGGCACATTAAGCCTTCTTAAATTCTTTTGTGGAGGTTGGCTAAGCACCATATTTTGTAGGTTAACAATACTATCAACAAGCCTACTATTAGTGACTCCATCACCTACCACATGTTTATTCTTATATTGATTTTTAGTGGTCCTATCTTCTTTCACTTTAAGTTGTCCTCTTCTGATAAGAGCTTGCTCTACCTTTCTTGCTAGGTCAATTGCTTGATAAAAAGATGTGATGGTTGTAGTTTCCAATGCATAAGACAATTGCTCTTGCAAATTTCCAATAAATATTTCAAGCATGTCTCAAGGAGGTAAGGTATATCTCAAGCGTCCAACTAGACTCCAATGAGACAAATTTTGAAAAACTTTCCTCTTTACCTTGTTTTAACATGTAAACATATTTCAAGGTCACATTATTTTCAACATAAGCATCAAATTGTTGAACAAATAACTCAACTATCTCCTCAAAATTCCTCAAAGAATGGTTGGGCAACTGATAATACCACTCTAATGCCATACCACCAAGACTCTTAGAGAACGTCTTTAGTAATAACATGTCATCATATATGATATCATGGCAAGTTGTTCTAAACATTCTTAAATTCTCAATTGGATCTTTCGTTCCCTTATATATAGGCAAAACCGGTATGGAAAAATGCTTAGGATAGGATCTAGCAACAATGATAGGGT
The DNA here is from genome assembly GCA_028583015.1 of Wollemia nobilis. Taxonomy (NCBI): domain Eukaryota; kingdom Viridiplantae; phylum Streptophyta; class Pinopsida; order Araucariales; family Araucariaceae; genus Wollemia; species Wollemia nobilis. The sequence continues at coordinate 5,385,492 of JAQPPZ010001031.1, read as the reverse complement.
CTAAGGGCTGATTGCATATTTCTCTATAGTTGTAGGTGAAACTAAGGGTTGAATCATATCCACTCATGAAACCAATTGTTTCACCATATTAGTTAAAATTTGCACCTCATAATTGTTGTTATGCAATACCCTTAGATTCCCTAAGGGAGGGGTATAGGTAGGTTGTTGAAAGGATACTTGGCCCATGTTGGAGGTATTGATATTGTTGCGATGTGTGGTATATTGTTAGAGAGGATAGTGTTGGTCATCAATATGGAACCCTACAGATGGCGGGAGTAGACCAACACCAGCATAGAATGATTGTTGAGTCAAGACGGGGCGATCGATCTTCGAAGGAGGTCGGTTCCCCAGGGGTGGTTCCAACTATCTACGTCGCAAAGTGGGAAAAGAAAAAAGAGAGGAAAGAAAAAAGGAAAATGATCGTAGCCATAACTCACAAGGACAGGTATAGTCATATCAAGACCTATGCAAGCACAATACCATGAGTGAAAACACAAAGTTGACACCTAACAGATCAGCCAATTATACCCTCGTCAAGCTCTACGAAGCGATGTACAGAAGGTGAATTCCAAAACCAGCGAACAGGTGCATGAAATCTAGGATGCAAAATTAAAGCGCTCCTATCCTGCTAGATTTAATAGAAATAAACCCCAACCCATATTTATAAATACACACTCCTATGCCACTAAGCGAATCCCATGAAATCCAGATAGTAGAATAACACGAGATCACCCAGATGACTAAAACAAAAATAAGCATTCATACATTGAATAAAAATACAAAGGTAAAATCGAAGACCAAACAGTGTTGAATCTATATTTACATAATGGAGAAAATTTTACATATGAATTGTAATGGCTAAAGATCCACCCTTAGAAATGACCAACATTCCACTATTTATAAGCATATTTACATTAAATTCAAAATTGAACATTAATGGCGGTAGACGGGAAGACAACCCTTGAAGCTAACAAGCATCGAACTGGTACGTTGTTCCTCGGGATAGCATCTATCTTCTAGAAGGAGGTATATGCATCTAGTTTAATCTAGGCCTTTGGATCCTTTGACATTTCTACCCAGTTCATTAATTCTTATTTACCTCATTATTTTACTCGATTGGCGATCCTCTAGTTAGGCAATGAGTGACAAGCATTTATCACCTTGGGAGCATCGTGCCTCAAATCTATCACTTTTGCATACGAGCATCTGGTACTGGATAGTTGCGACAATGGGTATGTCTCTTGTTCAAAATTTGGGTGATGGTGGGAGCTTTGCATGTCGAGTAGGTGCTTCCTTTGTACTTTTTTCCACCCACGAAGGCACGAGGGAAGAGGGCAAAAATTCATCTGAAGTTCTATCCACTTTATGCTCACATCTCCCACCCAAAATTGGTAGTCTTCATCTTCCTCAAGGGCGGGGCAATGTGACCTTTTCGCCCTTGTCATCTACTTGAAAATTCCACCCAATAGGTGGGTGGACCTTTTGGATTATTTTGCCCAAGGCAAGGGGTGGATCGTCCACCCATCTTGGCATATGCCCTTCTTCAACCTGCCATACACCCACTGCTTTGGTATCTTTTGTCCATCAATGCTACTGCCACCGTTTGATATATTTCACCTGTCCACAATTTTCCTCAAAAATTCTAATGCATTCCTTTCGAACAAAAGGAATCACTTATTGAAGAGAAGAGTGGGTGAAGGGTGTAAAATTTTACCCACACTTCTAGCTACTTACAAGGGTTTTCCATATTGTAGAAAAAGGGAACCCGAAAGGATTAGGAAATATAACAACCGAAACAGAGAGATGAGAATGAGGGGAAAAAAATAAATAAGAAAGGAGGACATGGGGACGAAGATAGAACATGGGGGAAGCTAGGCACGAAAAAGTACCAAAAGAAGCGACACACTCAACAGGGCAAAAAGTAAGGCAGAAGAAAGGGAACAAGGACACAACCAATGAGAGTAGAAGGGGGAAATAAGGAAAGTAAAACCAGAAGGATATGGTCAAGGTAACCAATAGAGAGAGAACCATTGCAGACAAGAGCAATAGGAAGACAAGCAGTAGAAACAACAAGCAAATACTTGAGAAGCTTGTAGGAAGACACCCATGGGGAGAAGGGAAAATAGGAAACAGTTGAGACAAAGAAGCCTTTGCCATCAACTTGAAGAGTTACAGGCAATAAACAGGAGAAGAAGGTGGAGGGAGGAAGGGGCAAAGAAATGGGGAGACACAAAGGGAAAAGCAATCCAAAGCCTATCAAGTGAATCTGATAGGACATAGACCCTTCTCCATGAGGTATTCCTACAGATTGAATTCTCTTAAACGTAATACACCAAGGATCTAAGATATTTTAAGAGTAGATATATTTTCAATGCTTCTTATCTCTTCTATCCCAAACCTTCTTTTTCACACGATCTAGCAACGATCCTCCTTTACTGACTGTTATCAACCAGAAGGCCATTCGCTTCAACCATAATTTGTGGTTTGCACTCTATGGTCTCATTTACATCTAACCACATGGGCTATTTATAGCATACTCACCTTACCTTGTGCTTACGTCTGTGAGTTCCAAGGCTTGTTGCAACTCCTGTGGATGAGTTAAGAGGCCTTGAAAATTTCTAAATGTGTCCATTGGGCTATGGGGTCATGACAACAACAAATAGAAGAACATAAAACTAGGGAGACAACACAGAGATGAGGGAAATGTTTTATTTCCTATACAATTCCTAGGGAATCCTTTTCTAATGCTTCTCAGTGCCTAACCAAGTTGCAACCTTTCATAGGGCTCAGCTGCTTGAATGGTCGTTCATAAAATTTATGATTCCCAACACGTTGGCCCTACATAATGCAAGGCTTTATTAACTAGTCATAAAATTATGACATGATAGGCACGCCTAAGCTAAGATATCTTATGAAAATCATATTATGAATTTGTAGTGGCCGGATCAGATTACATTGTATTTAAGGCACCACTTGAAATTTATCTTGCATTGTCCACACTGGCTCATAATTATGATGAAACCATAGTTCTTATTATTTTTCTTGAGCTTTTGAATACTTAGGTCCTCGAACCCTAGGGTGGCAATGCTTCTTACCACCAAATTCTACCCTCTAGGTGGTGAGTTGTTAGGGATCAAATTTTCATGTTGTCCCTTTTTTAGATTGGCCAACTATGCCAGTATCATGGTCAACTCTTCCTCCACCCTCGATTCATCTACCGCTCATGAGCATCCACATCCTTATCTAGATTCAACTAAACCTGAGTTTGATCTATCTCATTACCCTCATGGATGTGGTCACCGTGGCACACTTGCTCCTGATGTGTAACCGTGGTGTTATCTGGCACTAGCTTCTAGGAAAAACTGATTGGATGGAGCCTTCATATCAAAAACTGCTCAACTCTGATAGCTTCCTCATAAATTTGTGGGAACTTAGTTTCCCCAGACTTGTGTAGAAATAAGTTGATATCAAGACTGTAGACACCAAAACAACACCAATCCGATTATGTGACTACAAGCACTGACCGAATTGGCATACATACCCCCTAGGGCAGCCTCCAGAGGTTAAACAGTGGTCCTAACCACTCCCAAATCAGTTTTGGAAGGTCAGAGGTCAGTTTTGCACCTTTTAAGCACTTTTCTCCCTATTCGTCCCACCCTGGGATGATTAGAATCCTATTCGTCCCACCCCGGGATGATTAGCGACAATCGCTCCAGGGTGGGACGATTAGCGAGGTTTGATTGGAAAAAGTCAAACCTTGACAAATGGCAGCCCAAATCCGCCACCTAACTCCACCTTCAAGGCATGGGATTGCGAGGGAAGGTTTCAAATCATGGAGGCCTCAATCAAGGAGGCCCTAATCAGGGAGGAATCTTCTCTCCCCCAAAAAGGCATAATGAGCCAAGTGGCGCCCTCGCATGCGCATTCAAAGGAGACCCTTAGGTCTATAAAAATGTGAGCCTCCTCACCCCAAAAAGAATAGATCTGGAGCATTTGGAGCAATGAAGTGCTGCCAAACTATACCCCCATTCCTCTTTGTGCTTCCTACATCCCTAATCTCTCTTTTGGAAGAGAGGTTATCGGGTGAACACTAGGAACGCAATCCAGATCCAAAAACCCAAGAAATCAGCCACAATCCCACCCCAAACTCATCGACACAACCCCCTAGGAAGTTTTGGACCCATCCCACTTGGATTGGTGTCAAAACTAGGCCCTAAACGGTGGGCGTCCCACCCCGGGCGCCCCCCAAACTACTGCAGTCCTAATCGCCCCACCCCGGAGTGATTAGAAATATGTGCATGGTTTTGCTACTATTATTTTTGCATTCTTTTATATCTAATGTACTTATGTTGTTGTCCAAATTTCATTGCTTTCTGACATGATTTGACTTGGTTTTTGTCATTTTATGCGTCTACTAACCTACGGGAGCGCCTTCGGATACAAGATAACCTGGGTAGAATCTGCCAAATATGACCTTCTGGGTCATCTCAAAATGTTGTTTTTAGTCTAACCACAAGTTTGCAGGAGTTTTGGAGGCCTCTGGGTGGGACATTTGCAAGGTCACTTTTTGCAGGTTTTGCGACAGTCCCCAGCGTCCCACCCTAGAGTGATTAGAAATATGTGCATGATTTCCTTACTATTATTTTTGCAATATGTCCCAGATGATATCCTAATGCCTCTATTAAATTTTGAACTCATTCTGACATGATTTGATGATCGTTTTATTATTTTATGTATTAACTAGCTCGTAGGGCGCCCTTGTCACATATAGGAGAATCTGGGTAGGATATGCAAATTCCGAGCATCTGGGTAGTCTTAGAATTACATATAATGCCTAACTCATGAGTTTTAGGTGATTTGGATAAGCATAGGTGGGACATTGGAGCGCTCACTTTGGAGAGGCCCCAGACGGGCAAACGAGCATAACGGGGCCGTTCGACGCCGCTTCGATGCAAAATCAGGTGATACCAATTCTAGAAGTTGTCCTTTACATTTATATATCATTCTGTAATTGATTTATCAATCTTATCATTGATATCCCACAAGCGCCTGGAGGCCTTGGGGATTGCATGTTTTTCTAGATACGCATATGCTATTAACGATTTGTTGTCTTTATGTGCATAGGATCTCACCACCAGGAATACTAGAGGGGAATCAAGGAATGACGAACACATGGACACAAGTGGTGACAACTTTTAGCCCACCCACTTCGAATGTGGGCACGCGAAAGACGTTGGAAGCGTACTGTCCGATCTTGGAAGCGTGGCTTCTTTCGGGCATCCATTAATGTAACAAATTGTATCAAATGTTCTGAGCCCTAGAGGGGGATGTATTGTAATCATATTAAAAGCAATATCAATAAAGGAGGCCCCACTTTGTTTGCTCACATCTCGTTTCTACGTCATTTCCTTCATGCATTGCTCATCGCATTCGTAGGACTTAGCATCTATATCTATTTTTGTTTGCATCATATCGGTACACCATTTTTCTACTTGCTTTCAGTGGTGATCATGGTGGGACCCTGTCCCCTACTGTTAGGATCAAGTTTCTGATCCAAATTTTATGGTTTTTCTTTGCAGGTGTTACTCATTCGGGCACTGGACTGCTACTCGTGCCACCCCGGGATGAATACGTATTCGTCCCACCCTATGATGAATGCAGACCTACTATTCATCCCACCCCAGGATGATTAGAGCTCTATGCATTTTCTGAGCAGAAACTCAGAGGCATCTGGTTTAGACAGAGAAGAGGTAGGCCTTCTGAACATCCTCTATGTTTTTCTACTTTCTGTTTCTGCAATTTTCTATTTTCTTTGCTTTATTTTCAGACACTTGCATAGAAAGGTTAAGTAGTTTGTTTTCCTTTCTTGCAATAAAGAAAAAAAATAAAAACATAGAGTAAATTAAATGGAAGGAACTTGATTAGGAATGCATGTTTCTCTGGTTTGCTTGCATGATACTTGCACAAATGGCAAGTCCTCATTATAGGTTTCGGTTCTAGTTAGGTTTTGTGATTTCCTTTTTGCTACTAATTGTCTCTGAAAGATAAAACGTACTTTAAAGCATTGCATTAGTGAAAATCATCTTTTGTTGTATGTTTTCTTTCTTTACACAATTAAAAGGAACCACACACACCACCTAATAAAATTAACATCAAGGAGTTGGTCTTAATACCCCAACACTTGATCAAGACCAACGGTGGGTTTCATCACCACCTTGGCTTGGATTTTGCATACATATACCCTGATCGTGATTGTTGCTAGATGTAAATCCTGATGAAAGCTGACCAAGTGTAGCGGGGGTGATTCCCCGTGCATGAGGATAAGTCTTCTAAGGTAGGTGTCAAAAATAGAGCGATCCCCCTTCCGTACCGCCTATGTTCCACTTATTGTTCTGCTCTCGCGTACCAATAGTTTCCCTCACGTAAGGGCGGGTATATTGAGAGGTTCGGTATAACGGCCTGGCAATGGTATATTGAAGGGGCGACCATTTTGGAGATACAAGAGCCCTCATTATGCATGTATAACAAAGTTTTCTTTACAAGATTTACATAACAAAAATCAAACACACTGAACCGAGATCTAGGACACACATTTAATCTGTAAACAAGATAATCATTTCTTTGTTTGTGTGGTCCCCTTTTGTTTGGTATAGCATAAAAATTGTAAAGGAGATAAAAATATACATATCTTTTTAGAAAAACCACCACCATGGTGTATACCCGTAGCCAAGCCCAATCATGGGCAGAAGCTATGGAAAGTATGCAAGGAGGCACAAGTCACCTCCGTTATAGCCCCAAGGACTTGGTTATACCACCTTGGCAGCTTGACCCACAACATAGTCCACACTATACCACTACAGAATAGGACTATAGAGGCACCCCTTTGAGGGGCACTCCCATTCAACACGAGACCCTCTCAGGAGGAGTACACACATGGGAAGGCCCCCTTAGACACTCATTATGAGTGGCCACTACGCGATGAAGCGCTAGAGCAGCATAGGGTTCATAAGGAGGGCCCACATGATTATATCATTCCTCCTCCACCCCTCATTATTGTTAGAACTAATAGGCCAAATCTAGAGCGCAAGGCTCTTCAGATAGGGCGAGCCAACTCCGCCCATCCCTTTCACATGTACGAAAGGGAGCATGAGGAAAACTAGTATATTCCTCAAGAGCAATACACCATGCGGGAGCAATGCGCCTCCGCACCTGCTGATTATCAAGATCACCTATTGAGGCCAGAGCCTCGGGTGAATGTTGCTAACCTCGATAGAGGAAAGTGACCCATAGAGATCTCGGATCACCATGACCGAGATAGATATGTAGGGGAGGCATCTAGGCCTCCTAGACCTAGGACAGTGGAACAAATCGACTTGGCATTTGCCAAACATGCCACCCGCCAAGCGCAAATCACGCAGCTTAGGCAAGATCAACAGCAGTTAGAACAACTGTATCATCTTAACAAAGAGCGCATTCAATGCCAGACAGATGAGTTGTTCCAGAACACTATGCATGAGAGGATTCCAACCCCTCGCACGCATAAGACAAAAATTTATGAGAGGCACAACCCCTTAGTACGAGACAGGTCTCCATGACCTTATCAAGCGTTGCCTCCAAGACCTCCTAGACCTGAGCGGGAGGCCACTCCTAGAACCAATGATGGGCGCCTTCCTCGGGCACCCGTCCATGTTTATAGGTCATGCCCAAAAACTCCTCAAGAGGCCTATGAGGAATTTGAGTGAGAAGAAGAGCGGGCTGAAATGCCCTACCAAGGCAGGGGGCGCTATCCGGCTACCCCTCCATAGGCCTCAAGTTCCTCGCAATTCACAATGGGAACAAACCAAAGAAGAGGAAATCAAATCCTCTGATGCATACAAAGCACTGCTAGAGCGCTTAGAGTCTATGGAGACTAAGACTTCAGGGCCCCAAAAGCCCACCTTACGCCAACTCCGTAGTCACCCTGTGCATCCTTCAATTTCGGCACCCCCATACCCCGACCACTTCAAAGTGCCTCAATTGGCAATTTTTAGAGGGGATGAGGATGCCCAAGAGCACGTAACAAGGTTCTTGAGTCAATGCTTTGGCATTCAGGACAATGATGCATTGCTTCTAAGAATGTTTATAACCACGTTCGTAGGCCCTACCTCGGATTGGTTTACCCAGTTGCCGAAGCATAGCATCAATAATCTAGACCAGCTAGTGGACGCGTTCCTTGAACGTTTTGCCTTCAACACCAAGAAGAAGGCATCCTTAAGCGACCTAGCTGGCCTTAAGCAGTATGATGATGAGACCATGGCTGCTTATGGGAATCGGTGGAGGACATTGCTTTCAAAGCTACCTTACCTCCCTCCCATGGCCGACATGACTCAAATGTTTTCAAAGAGTTGCTTAAGGTCGATCTCCATGCTATTGCAGCTACAACAATATGCCACCCTCGAAGAAGCCCTGGCGCAAGCCAGGATAATTGAGGAGATCAAAATACAAGATGACGAGATTGCCAAGCCACGCAAGAAAGAGTGGCCCAAAAATGCTAAAATTGGGCCCACGCAACCGAAACCCATCGTGGTCAATCAGGTTGCCATAACTATACCAAAGCCTGCACAAATGACACAGCCCCCAAAGGCTAATTATCAGGCAGTTCCTCTTGATAACTATGAAAAGGAAAATCATAAACAAGAGCAAAATCAGCAGCGTCACCCTAGGCGACAATTCACACAATTCACGGAGTCTAGAGACTCCTTGTTTGACCGCTTGTTCATGGCAAACCTGATAAACTTGTCGAAAAGTCGACCCATAGACCCCAACACGCCAAAACCCAAGGGCTATAGGGAAGACTTATATTGTAGATTTCATCGACAGAAAGGACATGAAATCTCCACTTGTTGGAAATTCAAACACTTAGTGCAGGACTTGATAGACAACAAAATGCTCATGGTAGATAGTCCCGTAGCGCTGAGCAACCAACATATGGAGGTCTTCAAAGACCCCCTGCCTGCCCATGATGCATAGGCAAAGACTTTACAAGTGAATGAGGTAACACAAAACTACCCCATGCAAGGATACGTAGGGATGATAAGCATCGTGACACGGAACAAAAGATACCCAAACATGGCTGCACCCGCTGCAGCTACAGGAGATGTTCCATCAATGTCACAACCTCCACAACACCCTACGCAACCTCCCCGCCTAGACCAGTGGCCATGATTCGGACTAAACTTACTCAAAGTTTAAGGACCACGTCGGCTAGGCTCTCCATTTATGAGCTCATCCAACAATCACCGCCCCATTGGGAGGCTCTGATGGAGATACTCAAAGCCATTGAGCTACAACCCCATGAAGCCAATTCTTTCAACAATTTCGTGGGACATGTGAGACAATGCATAGAACCAGTCATAACCTTCAGGGAAGATGAACTAAAACTGGTGATTGGTGATATGGTGGATCCACCCCTGCACGTCATTGCGTGGGTCAACGGGATTCCATTCAAGAGGGTGTTGTTGGACACTGGCTCGTCCAGCAACATAATCATGACAGCGGCATTAAAACACCTTAAGCTGCCAGCATCCCACATTGTGGCATCCACTTACACTCTTCGAGCATTCAACGACGCGTTATGCTCGATGGTTGGCACAATTGTCCTGCCCATCCAAGTAGGACAAAAGACCATTCCTACGTTGTGTCACATCCTTGAGGGTGAGATGGCCTACAATATCTTGCTAGGCCGGCCTTGGATCAGGGACATGAAGTGTGTCCCTTCGATAGCCCATCAATGCCTCAAATACACATACGAAGGGCAAGTACATGTAGTCCCAACGGACTTAGAGCCCTTTAAGTTTTGCAATGCGGTGCAGCTGATGCCACAATCGACCCTCCCATCGACACATTTGGACTTTCAATTGAATCCGTCCACACAGGGTCCGATTCCGCCTACATCCTCGTTGTTGAGTCCCTCAACTCACCAACCTGGCCCATCTTCATCGTCTGTTCCTTCACCAACGATGCCACCTATGGTGGCCACATCGAAGGACAATGGGAAGAAGCCCCTAGAGGAGGTACCACCATTAGTCTCAACCATCTCTACCGAAGAGGTGCCCAGCCGAATGGAAGTCGAGACACCTGGTTCACCCAACATGGAGTGGACTCGGGGAGAACTCCCATTCCCTCCCCCTCAACCATCGATGATTACCATTGAGATGGCCAATACGGGCCTAGGGGAGTACCTAGTGTGGAACGTTGTGGCAACACCCATGCTCGAATCCATGCAAGACATGGGGAGACCTCGCCTCCCCATCGGCACTATCGTCCCTTTAGGCTACCCACCAAATCAGACCAATTTTGTATATGGGGGCCTCGAGAATGGCATTGAACCCTACCTACAAGAGGAAGAGGACGAAGAGCCATTTGTTGAGAATGTTGACTATCTGTCCAACCCAGACTTCACCTTGAAATACCTAGACCAATGTAATTGGCATGGATATGGATTGGGCGGATACGAACAAGGAATGTGCATTCTTTGTCAACCGAGATACCAGATGCAATATGATAAATCAGGAGTAGGGTTCAACCACCCTTTGCCCCTCGACATCTTGGTAGAAACCATGCAAGGCCTAGGTCTAGGCAATAGGGATGGGTTGGCACAAGATCCATATGCCAATCCCAACACAACATACACATTGGGGGATTATCTCCCATTGTTAACAACAAACCTTGTTGACCTCAACAACCCCTCCCCTTTGATCGAGGAAGGGGAAAGTTCAAGAAGTAACCTCTAAGAGGGATATGAACAAGATCAAGGGGGTCTTCTAAAGATGAGTCAGATTATGAGGTAGCACCTTGGGACCCTTTTGAGTCTGATAGCAATCACTCGCAGGTGACACCCATTGACGACTATCAGGAGAACTTCATGGCAATGTTCCCCTTTAATGTTCCAATCGGGCAATTGCTACCTCCAGAGAATCCAGCCCTCCCATAGAGAGCGGAACAACCCAGAAGGGACCAAATCAACTTGCTCGAACAAAATGAGCCTCCCATGCCGGCCATAAGGCCAAGTGATCCATCGAAGGAAGAAGATCCAAATATCTTCTTCAACATCGACTACCTACGTGCCAGATTTTTGGTTTTCGTAGAGAGTGAGGATAGTGATCAAGAAATGCCTAGTGGGAGGCTATACCAGCTAGAGGGGCACATAGTTGTCGGAGCCAATGAAGGCCTATGGATCTCCGATAGCGACTATGAGGATGAGACTGAGATGGCATATCTCAACCATATGAGGCAACAGGAATACCCCATAGACATCGATGATATGTTTGAACATCTAAATATGGGACCAAGGCATAGGTGGCATTTAAACCAAGTACAGTTAAACCAAGTGCTTCATCCACCACTTCGGGCATACAGGGAGCACCTCCCACCTAGAGACCCTATAGGGCCATCAGTGCCAAGGGCAAACCCTGTCCTTCTATCCGCACATAGGGCCGATCCTTTTGTGCCAGTACCCACAGAGCCAGATCCGGGGTACAAGGATCACCAAGGATGTCTGAATCAACACCCACGCGGCAATGGAGACCAAATTCATTCCATCAACATGATCTCCATTGATTTAACCACCCCCATCCACAATCCAGCCGATCCAACATGACCATTGTATCTAGACCTAGATGCCATAGACTGGGATCATGCTTGACTCACCACCATCCCCATTAGAGTACTAGCCTTGCGGTGAGATGTTTCATTTCACCCCAAGACAGACTCAGGATATCTTCCATGCTGAAGAGGAACCCGACATTCCCAATGTAGATCTAAATTCAGCAAATGATATCCACCTCGATCCCAACTCCACACCAGTTGGAGGACGGATCCCACATGTCGATCGAAGAGACGATTGACGTAGACATCGGTTCTGATCCAATGAATCCACAAATCATCAAGCTGGGGGTAAGTTTATCCCCCGAAGAGCAAGCCGATTACATTGCCCTTCTCAAAGAGAAGGAGGTTTTTGCATGGTCCTACAAAGACATGTCGGGGCTAGACCCGTAGCTAGTCACGCATAATCTAACACTTGATCCGACAGTCAAGCCAGTCAAGCAAAAGCTACGTAAGATGCACCCAACAGTGGCCTTAATGGTCAAAGATGAGCTACAAAAGTTGTTGGATGCACAGTTTGTCATCTGCGTAGATTACCCACCATGGCTGTCCAACATGGTACCCATCAAAAATCCTGACGGGAGGATTCGCATATGCACCGATTTTTGAGATTTAAACAAAGCGAGTCCCAAGGATGATTTCCCCTTGCCTAGCATCGACGCATTGGTAGACGCTACAACAGGGCCACGAAATGCTTTCCCTCATGGATGGTTTCTCGGGATACAACCAGATTCGTATCAATCTCGATGATCAACTAAAAATGGCGTTCACGATGCCTTGGGGGACATTTTGTTATAAGGTCATGCCCTTTGGCCTTAAAAATGTTGGTGCCACTTACCAACGCGCTATGACATACATCTTCCATGATCACATGCATAAAACTTTGGAAGATTATATGGATGATTTGTTGGCCAAATCTCTTTTGCGCCAAAATCATCTCGATGACTTACGCAAGATCCTTGATCGCCTCATCGAACACAAGGTTAGGCTAAACCCCAAGAAGTGCGTATTTGGCGTCACATCTAGAAAACTCTTGGGTTTCATAGTCTCAAAATGAGGCATCGAGGTAGATCCAAATAAAGTCAAGGCAATCCTTGAAATGCTTCCCCCAACCACCATCGAGGCAGCTCGGAAGCTTGCAGGGTAAGGTCGCGTCGATCAAGCGCTTCATAGCGTAGTTATCTGACAAGTGCCAACCCATGAATAAATTATTACATAAGGGGGTAGCATTTCATTGGGATGATGAGTGCCAGTCAACCTTCAATGAGATCAAAAATACTTGGCTTCGCCACCGGTATTGGCACCACCTAGACCAGGAGTGTCATTCTATTTATACATCTCGGCTACTGAGGTGGCACTGGGCGCCATGCTAGCCCAGAAAAATGAATTACATAAAGAACAGACTAATTATTATCTTAGCCGCACCCTGGTCAGTTATGAACTTAACTATGCATACGTTGAGAAGCTATGCTTGGCGGTGGTATTTGCCACCAAAAAGCTATGCCATTACATGCTGAGCAATACGACGTATGTTGTGTCTAAGGAGAATCCATTGCGGTACATGATGAGTCGTACTTATCATAGTAGTCGCACGACGAAATGGATCATGTTGTTGACGGAGTTTGACATCGAATTCATTGGACAAAAGTCCATCAAAGGTCAAGTCATCGTCGATCAACTAGCAGAGGCTCCTCTCGAAGATGATCAGCCTCTGACCATAGAGCTACCCGATGATGGGGTCTTCCATGTCTCAGAATCACCGATTCTGATGAGCCTGAGTCACAAGCCGACATAACCTTATTTTTTGATGGTTCTAAATGTGAGCAAGGGGGTGGCACGGGAATCATGTTTTTCACACCGCAAGGGGCTCCAATGCCTTTATCATTTAAACTTGATTTCCCATGCACCAATAACAATGTTGAATACGAAGCCTTGCTCATAGGTCTTCAGACAACCATCACCATGAACATCAAATGCTTGAATATCTTTGGTGATTCGTTGTTAATTGTCAACCAAGTGAAAGGGGTATTCCAATGCAAATGCCCAGTTCTGCAGGCCTACAAAGCCCTTGTGGATAAATTCTTGGCAAATCTTGAATGGTACGACATCGAGGCACTCCCTCGATCATCGAATCATTTTGCGGACACTATGGCCTCCTTGGGGTCACTAATCTCGTAAGACATTTCTGGTGAGATGACAACCATTCAAGTCAAAATGTTATCGCAATCCATGATGGAGCGTGCAAGCTCTGACATAACGCCAGGAATCCACTGATCCAGATTGAACCATCTCAGGATAGGTTCTCTCGAATCCATGATAGTCTGAATCATGCCAACTAGGGGTCTTTGTTCTCTCCAACCCCTCTTAATAGCAACACAACGCTATTTTTACAAGTTCTTTCCCGCTCAGCTTTTTCTAGGGATGAACTTCAAGAGGGATCGACCGTTCATACCATCGAGGTTTCTGATCAGCAGGATTGGTACACACCCATAAGAGACTATCTCAAGTTAGGTAGCCTCCCACTTGGATTGTCGCACACCACAAAAAGATCATTCAAATAGAAAGTGGCAAAACATGTCTTGCTAGGAGACATTTTATACCGTCGAAGCTACGAAGGAATCCTCCTCCGTTGCTTGGACTAGCAGGAGTCCACTTGGGCGATCACCCAAGTGCATGATGGTACATGCGGTGGCCACTTCAGCGGTATGGCCATCGCAAAGCGCATTCTTCGCATGGGCTATTATTGGCCATCTTTAGAGCGAGATTGTTGCGCATATGTGCGGAAGTGCATGAAGTGTCAACACCATGCTAACTTGACACACGTACCTTCTCGGGCCTTGCAGCCGATCCAATCGGCTTGGCCATTTTCATAGTGGGGCTTAGATCTCATCGAAAAGATCTCCCCTACGTCGTCAGGTCATCACACGTTTATCATAACGGCCACAGAGTACTTCACTAAGTGGGTGGAAGCAATTCCGCTTACCTCTACGACTGGGCCCCGCATTGCGGAGTTCATTTTACATAACATCATATGTCATTTTGGTATTCCATCCAAGATCATCTCGGATAATGGGACGTCATTTAAGAACAAAGATGTGCGTGCTTTGACAACAAAGTACAAAATTCAGCATAGTTTTTTGACACCTTATTATCCACGAGGCAAATGGGCAAGCAGAGGCGTCAAACAAAATGCTAGTTGCCATCCTTAAAAATATGGTCACAGATAGTCATAAGGATTGGCACATCCAAATACCACTTGCCCTATGGGCTTATCGCACTAGCATTCGGACGCCCACTGGGGCAACTCCATTTTTGCTAGTGTATGGCTCCGAGGCAGTCATGCCTCTCGAGTTGGAAATACCCTCCCTACGCATATCAATGCAAGAGTTCATCGATGATGACACTACATGGCAGGCCCAGTTAGACCAGCTTACGTTACTCGATGAACGACGCATCAATGCTCTCGAGCATTTACGTATCTATCAAGAGCGACTTAAGAAAGCATACAACATGAAAGTTCACCTGAGGGACTTTCAGGTCGATGACCTAGTCTTAAAAGAGAACCAACAAAATTCTAACTTGCCACCCCATTTAAGGGACAAGTTCACAGCAAATTGGTTAGGTCCTTATGTAATCGATAGTAAAATAGGACCTGGAACATACCGGCTCGCCTCTCTTGAAGGAATCAAGGAACTAGAACCCTTGAACATCAGTCATTTGAGGCCATTCAACATTTAGAGAGCCATGGCCCACTCCAAAAGCCCCAAGGGTTCCCATCGCTTGGTCAACCTAAAATGCCCCAAAGGTATCCATAATCCCTTTGGTCAAACCAAAAGCTCCAAGGGTTCCCGCAATCGCTTGGTCAACCTAAAATGCCCCAAAGGTATCTATAATCCCTTTGGTCAAACCAAAAGCTCCAAGGGTTCTCGCAACCGCTTGGTCAACCAAAATGCCCCAAAGGTATCTATAATCCCTTTGGTCAAACCAAAAGCTCCAAGGGTTCTCACAATCGCTTGGTCAACCTAAAATCCCAAAGGTATCCATAATCCCTTTGGTCAAACCAAAAGCTCCAAGGGTTCTAAATCGCTTGGTCAACCTAAAATGCCCCAAAGGTATCTATAATCCCTTTGGTCAAACCAAAAGCTCCAAGGGTTCTCCCAATCGCTTGGTCACCCTAAAATGCCCCAAAGGTATCTATAATCCCTTTGGTCAAACCAAAAGCTCCAAGGGTTCTCACAATCGCTTGGTCAACCTAAAATACCCCAAAGGTATCTATAATCCCTTTGGTCAAACCAAAAGCTCCAAGGGTTCCCACAATCGCTTGGTCAACCAAAAATGCCCCAAAGGTATCTATAATCCCTTTGGTCAAACCAAAAGCTCCAAGGATTCTCGCCACCGCTTGGTCACCCAAAATGCCCCAAAGGTATCTATAATCCCTTTGGTCAAAACCTCCAAGGATCCGTAAGAATCACTTGGTCCACACCCATTCGGGTTAAACCATCCATAACGAATATTCAAAAACAATAGATAATCAAAAATAACAAAAAAAATTGCATCTCACTTTCATGCATAATCTTAAAAATCAAAACACAAAAAAGCTGCATTAGGCATCGCATACATACATTGCATATTTGTTGGTCATACATGTCAAACGCACCATAGACTGTAATTACTCGGCAATTCCATCATTTTCCACATTTGTCCATTTTGTAAATGATCCATCAAGAATAACGCCATTCGCATTTTTGCCATATCATAGTCAGTTGTCTTCTAATGTCTTTAGGGTTTTGTCATTCAGTTGTCTTTAGATTTCTAGTCAAATGTTGTACAAAGTCAGACCGATTTTTACAAGGTAGAGTTTTACTTGGATCACGCCTTGTTACATAGCATCCCAACACAAGCTTAAAACACATAAAAATTCCCAAGTTGTGTGAACGAAATATGAAACCTACAAAGTGGTCTAGGGTACCTTGAGCAAAAATTTTATCCTACTCATCCCCCTGTGCGAATGGTTCAAGAATGCTGAGAATTGACAAAAGGACAAGCTCTTCCCCATCCAATTCCCCAAAATAAATAGTGGTTTTCACCACTATCAAAAATCCCAAACACCCTTGATCCCTAAATTCATAAGGATTCGTACTACACGTCCCTGAGAAGGATGGGTAGTCATCCCCAAGGCCTAAAGGATCAATACCATTCCAAAGCAAAATCCCAAAAGTTCACCATCAAAATTCCCAAACACCTTTGATCCCCAAAGTTGTAAGGATTCATACTACATGCCCCTGAGAAGGATGGGTAGTCATCCCCAAGGCCTAAAGGATCAATGCCATTCACAAGCCAAAAATCCCACAAGCTCAACTTTGAAATCAAAATTCAAAATCTAAATCCTCAAAAAGCAACAATAAAAAATAATAGTGGTTATCACCACTACTCAAACCCCTTGCTCAAGAGAAAAAAAACTCAAAATAAATAGTGATTTTCATCACTATATGTGAGAGCAAGTATCCCAACAAATTGAACAACCGAAAGACGTCTGAGCTTGAATCCCTGGAATTCTCAGCATTTGAAAAACCATTTAGGTGATCCTCATTACGGGTTTGGTGGATAGCCTACCTGGCAATGGCGGTATCCTAAATGCATGACGATATGTCTATCACATTAGCTTTGCATGTGTGTAGACCAATGTTTGCATGTGGACGAGCTAGCTTATGGTATCCTAGATTGCGTCGTAGATTAATCCTACTAAATACAACAAAGGAGTTAGTGGAGCTAATTAGGTGATCCTCAGTATACGGGTTTGGTGACAGCCTACCAGGAACTGATGGTATCCTTACGAATACCACATAAACGAACTCAATCGCACACACAGGGATGTGAAATAACTTGGTCAAACTCAAGTCTGATTCGTACCTTGTTCGAAAGTCTTGTAAGATAATGTACGAGTCTTGACTAGTTAGTTAAAGCATCCGAGTCTCAGAAAAACCTTAACTACATTCTAAAACAATTGTTGTATATTTCATTACTTACATCACCATCAAAAAATACAAAACAAAAATTACAAATGCAAAAGTTATTCCATAAAGCAATCACATAGTACAGAAAGCCAATAAATCTTGTACAGTCTATGGTGCCACCACTTGTATACCAAACAAATCATTCCATCCATTCCATATGCATACATCTATATCATATAGTTAAAATCATCCACAGTCATAATAGCATATGCATACATCAACATAAATAAATGTGCATAAAGAACAATAAACCATGACAAGTATATAATCAAACCAAAAAAAGAGTCATGTATATATATCAAGTCAAAATGCCCTCAGGCTACAATAAGAAGGTCCTCCGACCTCACAAAAACCAAAAACTCAAAATCCCCAAAGCCTAGGGAGTCGGCCACCATGATCACGTAGGATCGGTGCGACTGGAACTACCCCCAATAGTATGGGTCCTATGGGACCTCTCAAGGCAACTACTGCTAGCCCTCGCACCCTGCCCACCAAAACTACCCTCACCTAGACGTCTGTGACAAGATGATGTAGACTGCTCAGTCTCACTATCTCTCTATCTCTAACTCTATCTGGTACCGACCCCACTCCATATCTCATTGGCGATACACATCCAATGCACTATCCCACTGTGCCAACTGAGTCCATAGGAGATCCCTCTCATGCGTTACCTCCACCAAAGCATCTCTATGCTCCTCCTCCCGTCTCCGTAGGAGACCCTCCAATCGTGCTATCTCAGCACGAAGCCCAGCCTCCACATCCCCTGAGATAGCCTGAGGCATGGGCACCTCCGGGACGGCCTGCTGCTCTAGCACCCACTGCTCTGGGACATCCTGTACATCCGACTGCTCTAGAACCCCCAAATCATCTCCATCATCGATGAAGTCATCGACCTCCACCATGTCAGCATCATCAAGCGGAGCCCCCCAACCCTCCATCGGTGCCTCTGCACCCCCACCTCCTGTTGCTACAGTATCCATGCCTCCTAGAGGCCCCTCACTCCGCCATCATCGCATAATCCACCATCGGTCATACTCTGCAGTCACCCCGACATCGTCCACATCGGGTACATCAATAACTGCATCGGACCCCTCGCCCAGCTACTCAATGGTAGGCTAGACTAGAGTCTTCTCGTCACCATGATGTCGATAGATCAAGGGATCACCAGGAAATCCCTGGCGCACCCCAAACTGTCATGTCACCAGAACATATGGGAAGCACTCCTGCTTTTTCCCATGCCGCCCAATCAACCATCTACCTCTGTGCACACACTGGAGTCACTCTCCAGCCTCAGGCCAGGCTGGACAGTCTCGATACAATCGCTAGAACACCTACCCTGGCACTAGATGAGAGAAGGCATCAGTATAGTGACCTACATCACCTTCCCACCGCCGACTCTATCCATGCTCCTCTGACCTCTGCCATAAATTGACATATCCAATTTCTCGATCCACCATCTCACCTCGGGTGGTCCAAGGCAAACCCTACGATCGCTCCACAGCTATGTGCTGCCACCCCCAGCACTGCAAGAGATAGCTGCACCCGATCCCCTTTCACTTTCGATAGCGGACCTCGTACAGCTCATCATACAACTACGCCAATAAAGTCTGACCCCATCTCATAATAAGTGGAGCTGATGTAGGACACTCCACCAATGTGAAAACCAACTCAAGCAGGTTCCAAGGGAACCTCGCACTTGAGGAGTTAGGAAGTAGCATATTGGAGATGAGGGTCATGATCAAAGCATGCCTCACCCCTAATACGCCCTTCTCCAGCCACCATTGCACCAGAATATCGCCTATCTAGCAGTCAGCCTCTACCCTCTCCACAGCCCTCTCCACCCCCCTCTCCACCGCCGGACCAAAACACCGTGTCAATACCGCTGTCTGCTGGTCACGGTGGGTCATCCGGATAGGCAGTCCATCTATCAAAATCCATAGAATCCGATACACATCCTCTAGAGTAACAGTCATCTCCCTTGTTGGGAGATGAAAATTGTTGGTGTGGGGATCCCACAGATTGATCAAGGCAGTCAAATATGCCCGATCCCCCACCACAGGCTCCAGACGCATCACGTGCTTGAGCCCAAGGGCATCAAGCCACTCCCAATCCACAACTATCAGGACATCCCGGGCATCAGAGAAAACAATCGATTGGCGGTACCGACTCTTCACAACCTAAAAAATAAAAATAAAACAAAAAAAGATATTAAGTACATACTTAATATAAACAAAAACATTACAATAAAACTATACAACAACGACAACATACATGAAAATAACTGTACAATCAACAAAAAACAACAAAAATCATATTAGGGTTTCAACCTTAATGTGAATGCAACACAAAATATATATATATATATATATATATATATATATAAATAAAAATATATTAGGGTTTCAACCTTAATATGGCAAAAAAAAAATGAAATAAAACATATTAGGGTTTCAACCATAATATGAACAAAAAAACAAAATAAAGCGAACAAACATTTTATATGTGAGTTTTTATAAAACATGCACGAATAACAGGTAGAGAGAAGGAACATCATACCGGTCTCACCTTAGCTCCTCCACTTGAAGATCCGGTTCTTGCACTCATGATGTCCACAAAATTTCAGCAGCGCTCCGCTACGCACACTCGCACTCCTCCTCACTGCTCCAAATCGCCAAGAAAAAAATATTGCAAATGAGCCCAAAACCTAGTTTTGGTCCTTATATAGGCTGTTAGGCCTGTAATCGTTCCACCCTAGGATGAGCACTCTAGTTAGCACTCGTCCCACCCTAGGACGATTACAAAATTGGTATTCGTCCCACCTTGGGATGATTACAGAGCAAGAAATAAAGCAACAAAAACTGCATCCAAAAAATGCACCAAAAATAGCAATAAATCTGTCGAACAAAGGTTCCTTTGCACCTGACATTCATGGCATGAAAAACCACCGTCGGGGTCACAAATACTCACTATCCTACTCCCTAAGAAGGCTAGAATAGCTGGACCGCTCCACGGGAAGGAGGATTTTCGATAATTTCTACCCCAATAGGTATAAAAAAAAGGGTCAAAACCCACCAAAAATAGGTCCAATGGTTGGAAAACTACAATAAGCGTTCAACGAAAACAACTGAAGGCACCCTTACAAACGTCATCTTGGGTCAAGCGACTCGTTGCCTTTCTCATTTTTGGTCATTCCCTCATCAATTCGTCGCTTGAGGGGGTAGTCACACTTAGTGACCAATCAACAAATACACACCCAATCAAGGAAATGGCATGCATTCAAAGAATCGTTGACAAAGACAATCACGCTCCTGCTTGGGGCAGCAAACAAGCAATAATCACAAGCTAAATAAACACTTGGAATTCTAGAAGCATGAAGAAAAGTTTCCTCAGAAAAAAGGTTGTGCCCTTTGCCTATTCATGTCTAAACAATGTCCAAGATCAAGTACACCTCACTGAAAAAGGTTACACTTGAGTTAAGCTCCTTAGCTCGTCAGAACCAAGGATTCAAGAATGTGTGCTCTTTCCATACTTGGGGCATCAAAAGTTGGTTAAGTTAATGAGAAACCCTAATCAGCACTGCGCCACACACAGTGCATCCCAAAAAGGGGCATCTCTAGACACCAAAATAGCACCAATTCGATTATGTGACTACAAGCACTGACCGAATTGGCATACATACCCCCTAGGGCAGCCTTCAAAGGTTAAACAGTGGTCCTAACCACTCCCAAATCATTTTTTGAAGGTCAAAGGTCAGTTTTGCACCTTTTAAGCACTTTGCTCCCTATTCTTCCCACCCTGGTACGATTAGAATCCTATTCGTCCCACCCCGGGATGATTAGCAGCAATCGCTCTAGGGTGGGACGATTAGCAGGTTTGACTGGAAAAAAGTTAAACCTTGACAAATGGCAGCACAAATCCACCACCAAACTCTACCTTCAAGGCATGCAATTGCGAGGGAAGGTTTCAAATCATGGAGGCCTCAATCAAGGAGGCCCTAATCAGGGAGGAATCTTCTCTCCCCCCAAAAAGGCATAATGAGCCAAGTGGCGCCCTCACATGTACATTCAAAGGAGACCCTTAGGTCTATAAAAAGGTGAGCCTCCTCACCCCAAAGGAACAGAGCTGGAGCATTTGGAGCAATGAAGTGCTGCCAAAATATACCCCCACTCCTCTTTGTGCTTCCTACATCCCTAATCTCTCTTTTGGAAGAGAGGTTATCGGGTGAACACTAGGAACGCAATCTAGATCCAAAAACACAAGCAATCGGCCACAATCCCACCCCAAACTCGTCGAGAGAACCATTGCAGACAAGAGCAGTAGGAAGACAAGCAGTAGAAACAACAAGCAAATACTTGAGAATCTTGCAGGAAGACACCCATGGGGAGAAGGGAAAACAGGAAATAGTTGAGACAAAGAAGCCTTTGCCATCAACTGGAAGAGTTACAGGCAACAAAGAGGAGAAGAAGGTGGAGGGAGGAAAGGGCAAGGAAATGGGGAGACACGAAGGGAAAAGCAATCCAAAGCCTATCAAGTGAATCTGATAGGACATAGACCCTCCTCCATGAGGTATTCCTATAGATTGAATTCTCTTAAACGTAATCCACCAAGGATCTAAGATATTTTAAGAGTAGACATATTTTCAATGCTTCTTATCTCTTATATCCCAAACCTTCTTTTTCACACGATCCAGCAACGATCCTCTTTTACTGACTGTTCTCAACCAGAAGGTCATTTCGCTTCAACCACAATTTGTAGTTTGTACTCTGTGGTCTCATTTACATCTAACCACATGGGCTATTTATAGCATACTCACCTTACATTGTGCTTACGTATGTGAGTTCCAAGGCTTGTTGCAGCTCCCGTGGATGAGTTAAGAGGCCTTGAAAATTTCTAAATGTGTCCATTGGGCTATGGGGTCATGACAACAACAAATAGAAGAACATAAAACTAGGGAGACAACACAGAGACGAGGGGAATGTTTTATTTCCTATACAATTCCTAGGGAATCCTTTTCTAATGCTTCTCAGTGCCTAACCAAGTTGCAACCTTTCATAGGGCTCAGCTGCTTGAATGGTCGTTGATAAAATTTGTGATTCCCAACATGTTGGCCCTACATAATGCAAGGCTTTATTAACTAGTCATAAAATTATGACATGATAGGCACGCCTGAGCTAAGATATCTTATGAAAATCATATTGTGAATTTGTAGTGGTCGGATCATATTACATTGTATTTAAGGCACCACTTGAAATTTATCTGGCACTGTCCACACTGGCTCATAATTATGATGAAACCATAGTTCTTATTATTTTTCTTGAGCTTTTGAATACTTAGGTCCTCGAACCCTAGGGTGGCAATGCTTCTTACCACCAAATTCTACCCTCTAGGTGGTGAGTTGTTAGGGATCAAATTTTCATGTTGTCCCTTTTTTAGATTGGCCAACTATGCCAGTATCATGGTCAACTCTTCCTCCACCCTCGATTCATCTACCGCTCATGAGCATCCACATCCTTATCTAGATTCAACTAAACCTGAGTTTGATCTATCTCATTACCCTCATGGATGTGGTCACCGTGGCACACTTGCTCCTGATGTGTAACCGTGGTGTTATCTGGCACTAGCTTCTAGGAAAAACTGATTGGATGGAGCCTTCATATCAAAAACTGCTCAACTCTGATAGCTTCCTCATAAATTTGTGGGAACTTAGTTTCCCCAGACTTGTGTAGAAATAAGTTGATATCAAGACTGTAGACACCAAAACAACACCAATCTGATTATGTGACTACAAGCACTGACCGAATTGGCATACATACCCCCTAGGGCAGCCTCCAGAGGTTAAACAGTGGTCCTAACCACTCCCAAATCAGTTTTGGAAGGTCAGAGGTCAGTTTTGCACCTTTTAAGCACTTTGCTCCCTATTCGTCCCACCCTGGGATGATTAGAATCCTATTCGTCCCACCCCGGGATGATTAGCAACAATCGCTCCAGGGTGGGACGATTAGCAGGTTTGACTGGAAAAAAGTCAAACCTTGACAAATGGCAGCCCAAATCCGCCACCTAACTCCGCCTTCAAGGCATGCATGGGATTGCGAGGGAAGGTTTCAAATCATGGAGGCCTCAATCAAGGAGGCCCTAATTAGGGAGGAATCTTCTCTCCCCCAAAAAGGCATAATGAGCCAAGTGGCGCCCTCGCATGCGCATTCAAAGGAGACCCTTAGGTCTATAAAAAGGTGAGCCTCCTCACCCCAAAAAGAATAGAGCTGGAGCATTTGGAGCAACGAAGTGCTGCCAAACTATACCCCCACTCCTCTTTGTGCTTCCTACATCCCTAATCTCTCTTTTGGAAGAGAGGTTATCGGGTGAACACTAGGAATGCAATCCAGATCCAAAAACCCAAGCAATCGGCCACAATCCCACCCCAAACTCATCGACACAACCCCCTAGGAAGTTTTGGACCCATCCCACTTGGATTGGTGTCAAAACTAGGCCCTAAACGGTGGGCGTCCCACCCCGGGCGCCCCCCAAACTACTGCAGTCCTAATCGCCCCACCCCGGAGTGATTAGAAATCTATGCATGGTTTTGCTACTATTATTTTTGCATTCTTTTATATCTAATGTACTTATGTTGTTGTCCAAATTTCATTGCTTTCTGACATGATTTGACCTGGTTTCTGTCATTTTATGCGTCTACTAACCTACAGGGAGCGCCTTCGGATACAAGATAACCTGGGTAGAATCTGCCAAATATGACCTTCTGGGTCATCTCAAAATGTTGTTTTTAGTCTAACCACAAGTTTGCAGGAGTTTTGGAGGCCTCTGGGCAGGACATTTGCAAGGTCACTTTTTGCAGGTTTTGCGACAGTCCCCAGCGTCCCACCCCAGAGCGATTAGAAATATGTGCATGATTTCCTTACTATTATTTTTGCAATATGTCCCAGATGATATCCTAATGCCTCTATTAAATTTTGAACTCATTCTGACATGATTTGACGATCGTTTTATTATTTTATGTATTAACTAGCTCGTAGGGCGCCCCTGTCACATACAGGAGAATATGGGTAGGATATGCAAATTCCGAGCATCTGGGTAGTCTTAGAATTACATATAATGCCTAACTCATGAGTTTCAGGTGATTTGGATAAGCATAGGTGGGACATTGGAGCGCTCACTTTGGAGAGGCCCCCGACGGGCAAACGAGCATAACGGGGCCGTCCGACGCCGCTTCGACGCAAAATCAGGTGATACCAATTCTAGAAGTTGTCCTTTACATTTATATATCATTCTATAATCGATTTATCAATCTTATCACTGATATCCCACAAGCGCCCGCTGGAGGCCTTGGGGATTGCATGTTTTTCTAGATACGCATATGCTATTAACGATTTGTTGTCTTTATGTGCATAGGATCTCACCACCAGGAATACTAGAGGGGCAGAAAGGAATGACGAACACATGGACACAAGCGGCGACAACTTTTAGCCCGCCCACTTCGAATGTGGGCACGCGAAAGACGCTGGAAGCGTACCGTCCGATCTTGGAAGCGCGGCTTCTTTCGGGCATCCATTAATGTAACAAATTGTATCAAATGTTCTGAGCCCTAGAGGGGGGATGTATTGTAATCATATTAAAAGCAATATCAATAAAGGAGGCCCCACTTTGTTTGCTCACATCTCGTTTCTGCGTCATTTCCTTCATGCATTGCTCATCGCATTCGTAGGACTTAGCATCTATATCCATTTTTGTTTGCATCATATCGGTACACCATTTTTCTACTTGCTTTCAGTGGCGATCACGGTGGGACCCTATCCCCTATTGTTAGGATCAAGTTTTTGATCCAAATTTTGTGGTTTTTCTTTGCAGGTGTTACTCATTCGGGCACTGGACTGCTACTCGTGCCACCCCGGGATGAATACGTATTCGTCCCACCCTGTGATGAATGCAGACCTGCTATTCATCCCACCCCGGGATGATTAGAGCTCTATGCATTTTCTGAGCAGAAACTCAGAGGCATCTGGTTTAGACAGAGAAGAGGTAGGCCTTCTGAACATCCTCTGTGTTTTTCTACTTTCTGTTTCTGCAATTTTCTGTTTTCTTTGCTTTATTTTCAAACACTTGCATAGAAAGGTTAAGTAGTTTGTTTTCCTTTCTTGCAATAAAGAAAAAAATAAAATAAAAATAAAAACATAGAGTAAATTAAATGGAAGGAACTTGATTAGGAATGCATTTTTCTTCGGTTTGCTTGCATGATACTTGCACAAATGGCAAGTCCTCATTATAGGTTTCAGTTCTAGTTAGGTTTTGTGATTTCCTTTTTGCTACTAATTGTCTCTGAAAGATAAAACGTACTTTAAAGCATTGCATTAGTGAAAATCATCTTTTGTTGTATGTTTTCTTTCTTTACACAATTAAAAGGAACCACACACACCACCTAATAAAATTAACATCAAGGAGTTGGTCTTAATACCCCAACACTTGATCAAGACCAACGGTGGGTTTCATCACCACCTTGGCTTGGATTTTGCATACATATACCCCGATCGCGACTATTGCTAGACGTAAATCCTGATGAAAGCTGACCAAGTGTAGCGGGGGTGATTCCCCGTGCATGAGGATAAGTCTTCTAAGGTAGGTGTCAAAAATAGAGTGATCCCCCTTCCGTACCGCCTATGTTCCACTTACTATTCTGCTCTCGCGTACCAATAGTTTCCCTCACGTAAGGGCGGGTATATTGAGAGGTTCGGTATAACGGCCTGGCAATGGTATATTGAAGGGGCGACCATTTTGGAGATACAAGAGCCCTCATTATGCATGTATAACAAAGTTTTCTTTACAAGATTTACATAACAAAAATCAAACACACTGAACCAGATCTAGGACACACATTTAATCTGTAAACAAGATAATCATTTCTTTGTTTGTGTGGTCCCCTTTTGTTTGGTATAGCATAAAAATTGTAAAGGAGATAAAAATATACATATCTTTTTAGAAAAACCACCACCATGGTGTATACCCGTAGCCAAGCCCAATCACGGGCAGAAGCTATAGAAAGTATGCAAGGAGGCACAAGTCACCTCCGTTATAGCCCCAAGGACTTGGTTATACCACCTTGGCAGCCTGACCCACAACATAGTCCACACTATACCACTACAGAACAGGACTATAGAGGCACCCCTTTGAGGGGCACTCCCATTCAACACAGACCCTCTCAGGAGGAGTACACACATGGGAAGGCCCCCTTAGACACTCATTATGAGTGGCCACTACGCGATGAAGCGCTAGAGCAACATAGGGTTCATAAGGAGGGCCCACATGATTATATCATTCCTCCTCCACCCCTCATTACCGTTAGAACTAATAGGCCAAATCTAGAGCGCAAGGCTCTTCAGATAGGGCGAGCCAACTCCGCCCATCCCTTTCACATGTACGAAAGGGAGCACGAGGAAAACCAGTATATTCCTCAAGAGCAATACACCACATGGGAGCAATGCGCCTCCGCACCTACTGATTATCAAGATCACCTATTGAGGCCAGAGCCTCGGGTGAATGCTGCTAACCTCGATAGAGGAAAGTGACCCATAGAGATCTCGGATCACCATGACCGAGATAGATATGTAGGGGAGGCATCTAGGCCTCCTAGACCTAGGACAGTGGAACAAATCGACTTGGCATTTGCCAAACATGCCACCCGCCAAGCGCAAATCACATAGCTTAGGCAAGATCAGCAGCAGTTAGAACAACTGTATCATCTTAACAAAGAGCGCATTCAGCGCCAGACAGATGAGTTGTTCCAGAACACTATGCATGAGAGGATTCCAACCCCTCACATGCATAAGACAAAAATTTATGAGAGGCACAACCCCTTAGTACGAGACAGGTCTCCACGACCTTATCAAGCGTTGCCTCCAAGACCTCCTAGACCTGAGCGGGAGGCCACTCCTAGAACCAATGATGGGCGCCTTCCTCGGGCACCCGTCCATGTTTATAGGTCACGCCCAGAAACTCCTCAAGAGGCCTATGAGGAATTTGAGCGAGAAGAAGAGCGGGCTGAAATGCCCTACCAAGGCAAGGGGGCGCTATCCGGCTACCCCTCCATAGGCCTCAAGTTCCTCGTAATTCACAATGGGAACAAACCAAAGAAGAGGAAATCAAATCCTCTCGATGCATACAAAGCACTCCTAGAGCGCTTAGAGTCTATGGAGACTAAGACTTCAGGGCCCCAAAAGCCCACCTTATGCCAACTCCGCAGTCACCCTGTGCATCCTTCAGTTTCGGCACCCCCATACCCCGACCACTTCAAAGTGCCTCAATTGGCAATTTTTAGAGGGGATGAGGATGCCCAAGAGCACGTAACAAGGTTCCTGAGTCAATGCTTTGGCATTCAGGACAATGATGCATTGCTTCTAAGAACGTTTATAACCACGTTCGTAGGCCCTGCCTCGGATTGGTTTACCCAGTTGCCGAAGCATAGCATCAATAATCTAGACCAGCTAGTGGACGCGTTCCTTGAACGTTTTGCCTTCAACACCAAGAAGAAGGCATCCTTAAGCGACCTAGCTGGCCTTAAGAAGTATGATGATGAGACCATGGCTGCTTATGGGAATCGATGGAGGACATTGCTTTCAAAGCTACCTTACCTCCCTCCCATGGCCGACATGACTCAAATGTTTTCAAAGAGTTGCTTAAGGTCGATCTCCGTGCTATTGCAGCTGCAGCAATATGCCACCCTCGAAGAAGCCCTGGCGCAAGCCAGGATAATTGAGGAGATCAAAATACAAGACGACGAGATTGCCAAGCCACGCAAGAAAGAGTGGCCCAAAAATGCTAAAACTGGGCCCACGCAACCGAAACCCGTCGCGGTCAATCAGGTTGCCATAACTATACCAAAGCCTGCACAAATGACACAACCCCCAAAGGCTAATTATCAGGCAGTTCCTCTTGATAACTATGAAAAGGAAAATCATAAACAAGAGCAAAATCAGCAACGTCGCCCTAGGCGACAATTCACACAATTCACGGAGTCTAGAGACTCCTTGTTTGACCGCTTGTTCACGGCAAACCTGATAAACTTGTCGAAAAGTCGACCCATAGACCCCAACATGCCAAAACCCAAGGGCTATAGGGAAGACTTATATTGTAGATTTCACCGGCAGAAAGGACATGAAATCTCCACTTGTTGGAAATTCAAACACTTAGTGCAGGACTTGATAGACAATAAAACGCTCATGGTAGATAGTCCCGTAGCACTGAGCAACCAACATATGGAGGTCTTCAAAGACCCCCTGCCTGCCCATGATGCGTAGGCAAAGACTTTACAAGTGAACGAGGTAACACAAAACTGCCCCATGCAAGGATACGTAGGGATGATAAGCATCGTGACACGGAACAAAAGATACCCAAACACGGCTGCACCCACTGCAGCTACAGGAGATGTTCCATCAACGTCACAACCTCCACAACACCCTACGCAACCTCCCCCGCCTAGACCAGTGGCCACGATTCGGACTAAACTTACTCAAAGTTTAAGGACCACGTCGGCTAGGCTCTCCATTTATGAGCTCATCCAACAATCACCGCCCCATCGGGAGGCTCGATGGAGATACTCAAAGCCATTGAGCTACAACCCCACGAAGCCAATTCTTTCAACAATTTCGTGGGACATGTGAGACAATGCATAGAACCAGTCATAACCTTCAGGGAAGACGAACTAAAACTGGTGATCGGTGATATGGTGGATCCACCCCTGCACGTCATTGCATGGGTCAACGGGATTCCATTCAAGAGGGTGTTGTTGGACACTGGCTCGTCCAACAACATAATCATGACAATGGCATTAAAACACCTTAAGCTGCCAGCATCCCACATTGTGGCATCCACTTACACTCTTCGAGCATTCAACGACGCGTTATGCTCGACTGGTTGGCACAATTGTCCTGCCCATCCAAGTAGGACAAAAGACCATTCCTACGTTGTGTCACATCCTTGAGGGTGAGATGGCCTACAATATCTTGCTAGGCCGGCCTTGGATCAGGGACATGAAGTGTGTCCCTTCGATAGCCCATCAATGCCTCAAATACACATACGAAGGGCAAGTACATGTAGTCCCAATAGACTTAGAGCCCTTTAAGTTTTGCAATGCGATGCAATTGATGCCACAATCGACCCTCCCATCGACACATTTGGACTTTCAATTGAATCCGTCCACACAGGGTCCGATTCTGCCTACATCCTCACTGTTGAGTCCCTCAACTCACCAACCTGGCCCATCTTCATCATCTGTTCCTTCACCAACGATGCCACCTATGGTGGCCACACCGAAGGACAACGGGAAGAAGCCCCTAGAGGAGGTACCACCATTAGTCTCAACCATCTCTACCGAAGAGGTGCCCAGCCGAATGGAAGTCGAGACACCTGGTTCACCCAACATGGAGTGGACTCAGGGAGAACTCCCATTCCCTCCCCCTCAACCGTCGATGATTACCATTGAGATGGCCAATACGGGCCTGGAGGAGTACCTAGTGCGGAACGTTGTGGCAACACCCACGCTCGAATCCATGCAAGACATGGGGAGACCTCGCCTCCCCATCGACACTATCGTCCCTTTAGGCTACCCGCCAAATCAGACCAATTTTGTATATGGGGGCCTCGAGAACGACATTGAACCCTACCTACAAGAGGAAGAGGACGAAGAGCCATTTTCTGAGAATGTTGACTATCTGTCCAACCCGAACTTCACCTTGAAATACCTAGACCAATGTAATTGGCATGGATATGGATTGGGCAGATACGAACAAGGAATGCACATTCTTTGTCAACCGAGATACCAGATGCAATATGATAAATCAGGAGTAGGGTTCAACCACCCTTTGCCCCTCGACATCTTGGTAGAAACCATGCAAGGCCTAGGTCTAGGCAACAGGGATGGGTTGGCACAAGATCCATATGCCAATCCCAACACAACATACACATTGGGGGATTATCTCCCATTGTTAACAACAAACCTTGTTGACCTCAACAACCCCTCCCCTTTGATCGAGGAAGGGGAAAGTTCAAGAAGTAACCTCCAAGAGGGATATGAACAAGATCAAGGGGGGTCTTCTAAAGATGAGTCAGATTATGAGGTAGCACCTTGGGACCCTTTTGAGTCCGATAGCAATCACTCGCAGGTGACACCCATTGACGACTATCAAGAGAACTTCGTGGCAATGTTCCCCTTTAATGTTCCGATCGGGCAATTGCTACCTCTAGAGAATCCAGCCCTCCCGTAGAGAGCGAAACAACCCATAAGGGACCAAATCAACTTGCTCGAACAAAATGAGCCTCCCATGCCGGCCATAAGGCCAAGTGATCCACCGGAGGAAGAAGATCCAAATATCTTCTTCAACATCGACTACCTACATGCCAGATTTTCGGTTTTCATAGAGAGTGAGGATAGTGATCAAGAAACGCCTAGTGGGAGGCTATACCAGCCAGAGGGGCACATAGTTGTCGGAGCCAATGAAGGCCTATGGATCTCCGATAGCGACTATGAGGATGAGACTGAGATGGCATATCTCAACCATATGAGGCAACAGGAATACCCCATAGACATCGATGATATGTTTGAACATCTAAATATGGGACCAAGGCATAGGTGGCATTTAAACCAAGTACAGCTTAAACCAAGTGCTTCATCCACCACTTCGGGCATACAGGGAGCACCTCCCACCTAGAGACCCTATAGGGCCATCGGTGCCAAGGGTAGACCCTGTCCTTCTATCCGCACATAGGGCCGATCCTTTTGTGCCAGTACCCACAGAGCCAGATCCGGGGTACAAGGATCACCAAGGATGTCCGAATCAACACCCACGTGGCAATGGAGACCAAATTCATTCCATCAACATGATCTCCATTGATTTAACCACCCCCATCCGCAATCCAACCGATCCAACATGACCATTGTATCTAGACCTAGATGCCATAGACTGGGATCATGCTGACTCACCACCATCCCCATCAGAGTACTGGCCTTGCGGTGAGATGTTTCATTTCACCCCAGGACAGACTCAGGATATCTTCCATGCTGAAGAGGAACCCGACATTCCCAACGCAGATCTAAATTCAGCAAATGATATCCACCTGATCCCAACTCCACACCAGTTGGAGGACGGATCCCACATGTCAGTCGAAGAGACGATTGACGTAGACATCGGTTCTGATCCAATGAATCCACAAATCATCAAGTTGGGGGTAAGTTTATCCCCCGAAGAGCAAGCCGATTACATTGCCCTTCTCAAAGAGAAGAAGGAGGTTTTTGCATGGTCCTACAAAGACATGTCGGGGCTAGACCCGTAGCTAGTCACGCATAATCTAACACTTGATCCAAAAGTCAAGCCAGTCAAGCAAAAGCTACGTAAGATGCACCCAACAATGGCCTTAATGGTCAAATATGAGCTACAAAAGTTGTTGGATGCACAGTTTGTCATCTGCGTAGATTACCCACCATGGTTGTCCAACATGGTACCCATCAAAAATCCTGACGGGAGGATTCGCATATGCATCGATTTTTGAGATTTAAACAAAGCGAGTCCCAAGGATGATTTCCCCTTGCCTAGCATCGATGCATTGGTAGACGCTACAATAGGCCACGAAATGCTTTCCCTCATGGATGGTTTCTCGGGATACAACCAGATTCGTATCAATCCCGATGATCAACTAAAAATGGCGTTCACGATGCCTTGGGGGACATTTTGTTATAAGGTCATGCCCTTTGGCCTTAAAAACGCTGGCGCCACTTACCAACGCGCTATGACATACATCTTCCATGATCACATGCATAAAACTTTGGAAGATTATATGGATGATTTGTTGGCCAAATCTCTTTTGCGCCAAAATCATCTCGATGACTTACGCAAGATCCTTGATCGCCTCATCGAACACAAGGTTAGGCTAAACCCCAAGAAGTGCGTATTTGGCATCACATCTAGAAAACTCTTGGGTTTCATAGTCTCAAAATGAGGCATCGAGGTAGATCCAAATAAAGTCAAGGCAATCCTTGAAATGCTTCCCCCAACCACCATCAGGCAGCTCATAAGCTTGCAGGGTAAGGTCGCATCGATCAAGCGCTTCATAGCGTAGTTATCTGACAAGTGCCGACCCATGAATAAATTATTACACAAGGGGGTAGCATTTCATTGGGATGACGAGTGCCAGTCAACCTTCGACGACATCAAACAATACTTGGCTTTGCCACCAGTATTGGCACCACCTAGACCAGGAGTGTCATTCTATTTATACATCTCAGCTATTGAGGTGGCACTGGGCGCCATGCTAGCCTAGAAAAATGAATTACATAAAGAACAGGCTAATTATTATCTTAGCCGCACCCTGGTCAGTTATGAACTTAACTATGCATACGTTGAGAAGCTATGCTTGGTGGTGGTATTTGCCACCAAAAAGCTATGCCATTACATGCTGAGCAATACGATGTATGTTGTGTCTAAGGAGAATCCATTGCGGTACATGATGAGTCATACTTATCACAATAGTCGCACGATGAAATGGATCATGTTGTTGATGGAGTTTGACATCGAATTCATTGGACAAAAGTCCATCAAAGGTCAAGTCATCGCCGATCAACTAGCAGAGGCTCCTCTCGAAGATGATCAGCCTCTGACCATAGAGCTACCCGATGATGGGGTCTTCCATGTCTCATAATCACCAGATTCTGATGAGCCTGAGTCACAGGCCGACATAACCTTATTTTTTGATGGTTCTAAATGTGAGCAAGGGGGTGGCATGGGAATCATGTTTTTCACACCGCAAGGGGCTCCAATGCCTTTATCATTTAAACTTGATTTCCTATGCACCAATAACAATGCTAAATACGAAGCCTTGCTCATAGGTCTTCAGACAACCATCACCATGAACATCAAATGCTTGAATATCTTTGGTGATTCACTGTTAATTGTCAACCAAGTGAAAGGGGTATTCCAATGCAAATGCCCAGTTCTGCAGGCCTACAAAGCCCTTGTGGATAAATTCTTGGCAAATCTTGAATGGTACGACATCGAGGCACTCCCTCGATCATCGAATCATTTTGCAGACACTATGGCCTCCTTGGGGTCACTAATCCCGCAAGACATTTCTGGTGAGATGACAACCATTCAAGTCAAAACGTTATCGCAATCCATGATGGAGCGTGCAAGCTCTAACATAACGCCAGGAATCCACCTGATCCAGATTGAACCATCTCAGGATAGGTTCTCTCGAATCCATGATAGTCTGAATCATGCCAACTGGGGGTCTTTGTTCTCTCCAACCCCTCTTAATAGCAACACAACGCTATTTTTACAAGTTCTTTCCCGCTCAACTTTTGCTAGGGATGAACTTCAAGAGGGATCGACCGTTCATACCATCGAGGTTTCTGATCAGCAGGATTGGTACACACCCATAAGAGACTATCTCAAGTTAGGTAGCCTCCCACTTGGATTGTCGCACGTCGTGAAAAGATCATTCAAACAGAAAGTGGCAAAACATGTCTTGCTAGGAGACATTTTATACCGTCGAAGCTACGAAGGAATCCTCCTCCGTTGCTTGGACCAGCAGGAGTCCACTTGGGTGATCACCCAAGCGCACGATGGTACATGCGATGGCCACTTCAACGGTATGGCCATCGCAAAGCGCATTCTTTGCATGGGCTATTATTGGCCATCTTTAGAGCGATATTGTTGCGCATATGTGCGAAAGTGCGTGAAGTGTCAACACCATGCTAACTTGACACACGTACCTTCTCAGGCCTTGCAGCCGATCCAATCGGCTTGGCCATTTTCATAGTGGGGCTTAGATCTCATCGAAAAGATCTCCCCTACGTCATCAGGTCATCACACGTTTATCATAATGGCCACAGAGTACTTCACTAAGTGGGTGGAAGCAATTCTACTTACCTCTACGATTGGGCCCCGCATTGCGGAGTTCATTTTACATAACATCATATGTCATTTTGGTATTCCATCCAAGATCATCTCGGATAATGGGACGTCATTTAAGAACAAATATGTGCGTGCTTTGACAACAAAGTACAAAATTTAGCATAGTTTTTTGACACCCTATTATCCGTAGGCAAATGGGCAAGCAGAGGCGTCAAACAAAATGCTAGTTGCCATCCTTAAAAAGATGGTCGCAGATAGTCATAAGGATTGGCACATCCAAATACCACTTGCCCTATGGGCTTATCGCACTAGCATTCGGACGCCCACTAGGGCAACTCCATTTTTGCTAGTGTATGGCTCCGAGGCGGTCATGCCTCTCGAGTTGGAAATACCCTCCCTGTGCATATCAATGCAAGAATTCATCGATGATGACACCCGCGGTAGGCCCGGTTAGACCAGCTTACGTTACTCGATGAACGATGCGTCAATGCTCTCGAGCATTTACGTATCTATCAAGAGCGACTTAAGAAAGCATACAACATGAAAGTTCACCTGAGGGACTTTCAGGTCGGTGACTTGGTCTTAAAAGAGAACCAACAAAATTCTAACTTGCCGCCCCATTTAAGGGACAAGTTCATGGCAAATTGGTTAGGTCCTTATGTAATCGATAGTAAAATAGGACCTGGAACATACCGGCTCGCCTCTCTTGAAGGAATCAAGGAACTAGAACCCTTGAACATCAGTCATTTGAGGCCATTCAACATTTAGAGAGCCATGGCCCACTCCAAAATCCCCAAGGGTTCTCGCCATCGCTTGGTCACCCAAAATGCCCCAAAGGTATCCATAATCTCTTTGGTCAAACCAAAAGCTCCAAGGGTTCCCGTAATCGCTTGGTCAACCTAAAATGCCCCAAAGGTATCTATAATCCCTTTGGTCAAACCAAAAGCCCCAAGGGTTCTCGCCATCGCTTGGTCACCCAAAATGCCCCAAAGGTATCCATAATCCCTTTGGTCAAACCAAAAGCTCCAAGGGTTCTCACAATCACTTGGTCAACCTAAAATGCCCTAAAGGTATCAATAATCCCTTTGGTCAAACCAAAAGCTCCAAGGATTCTCGTAATCGCTTGGTCAACCTAAAATGCCCCAAAGGTATCCATAATCCCTTTGGTCAAACCAAAAGCTCCAAGGGTTCTCGCAATCGCTTGGTCACCCAAAATGCCCCAAAGGTATCCATAATCCCTTTGGTCAAACCAAAAGCTCCAAGGGTTCTCACAATCGCTTGGTCAACCAAAAACACCCCAAAGGTATCTATAATCCCTTTGGTCAAACCAAAAGCTCCAAGGGTTCCCACAATCGCTTGGTCAACCAAAAATGCCCCAAAGGTATCTATAATCCCTTTGGTCAAACCAAAAGCTCCAAGGATTCTCGCCACCGCTTGGTCACCCAAAATGCCCCAAAGGTATCTATAATCCCTTTGGTCAAAACCTCCAAGGATCCGTAAGAATCACTTGGTCCACACCCATTCGGGTTAAACCATCCATAACGAATATTCAAAAACAACAGATAATCAAAAATAACAAAAAAATTGCATCTCACTTTCATGCATAATCTTAAAAATCAAAACACAAAAAAAGCTGCATTAGGCATCGCATACATACATTGCATATTTGTTGGTCATACATGTCAAACGCACCATAGACTATAATTACTCGGCAATTCCATCATTTTCCACATTTGTCCATTTTGTAAATGATCCATCAAGAATAACGCCATTCGCATTTTTGCCATATCATAGTCAGTTGTCTTCTAATGTCTTTAGGGTTTTCGTCATTCAGATGTCTTTAGATTTCTAGTCAAATGTTGTACAAAGTCAGACCGATTTTTACAAGGTAGAGTTTTACTTGGATCACGCCTTGTTACATAGCATCCCAACACAAGCTTAAAACACATAAAAATTCCCAAGTTGTGTGAACGAAAGACGAAACCTACAAAGTGGTCTAGGGTACCTTGAGCAAAAATTTTATCCTGCTCATCCCCCTGTGCGAATGGTTCAAGAATGCTGAGAATTGACAAAAGGACAAGCTCTTCCCCATCCAATTCCCCAAAATAAATAGTGGTTTTCACCACTATCAAAAATCCCAAACACCCTTGATCCCTAAATTCATAAGGATTCATACTACACGTCCTTGAGAAGGATGGGTAGTCATCCCCAAGGCCTAAAGGATCAATACCATTCCAAAGCAAAATCCCAAAAGTTCACCATCAAAATTCCCAAACACCTTTGATCCCCAAAGTCGTAAGGATTCGTACTACACGCCCTTGAGAAGGATGGGTAGTCATCCCCAAGGCCTAAAGGATCAATGCCATTCACAAGCCAAAAATCCCACAAGCTCAACTTTGAAATCAAAATTCAAAATCTAAATCCTCAAAAAGCAACAATAAAAAATAATAGTGGTTATCACCACTACTCAAACCCCTTGCTCAAGAGAAGAAGAAGAAAAAAACTCAAAATAAATAGTGATTTTCATCACTATATGTGAGAGCAAGTATCCCAACAAATTGAACAACCGAAAGACGTCTGAGCTTGAATCCTTGGAATTCTCAACATTTGAAAAACCATTTAGGTGATCCTCATTACGGGTTTGGTGGATAGCCTACTTGGCAATGGCGATATCCTAAACGCATGACGATATGTCTATCACATTAGCTTTGCGTGTGTGTAGACCAATGTTTGCATGTGGATGAGCTAGCTTATGGTATCCTAGATTGCGTCGTAGATTAATCCTACTAAATACAACAAAGGAGTTAGTGGAGCTAATTAGGTGATCCTCAGTACAGGTTTGGTGGACAGCCTACCTAGCACTGACGGTATCCTTACGAATACCACATAAACGAACTCAATCGCACACACAGGGATGTGAAATAACTTGGTCAAACTCAAGTCTGATTCGTACCTTGTTCAAAAGTCTTGTAAGATAATGTACAGTCTTGACTAGTTAGTTAAAGCATCTGAGTCTCAGAAAAACCTTAACTACATTCTAAAACAATTGTTGTATATTTCATTACTTACATCACCATCAGAAAATACAAAACAATTATTACAAATGCAAAAGTTATTCCATAAAGCAATCACATAGTACAGAAAGCCAATAAATCCTGTACAGTCTATGGTGCCACCACTTGTACACCAAACAAATCATTCCATCCATTCCATATGCATACATCTATATCATATAGTTAAAATCATCCACAGTCATAATAGCATATGCATACATCAACATAAATAAATGTGCATAAAGAACAATAAACCATGACAAGTATATAATCAAACAAAAAAAATAGTCATGTATATATATCAAGTCAAAATGCCCTCAGGCTACAATAAGAAGGTCCTCTGACCTCACAAAAACCAAAAACTCAAAATCCCCAAAGCCTAGGGAGTCGGCCACCATGATCACGTAGGATCGGTGCGACTGGAACTACCCCTAGTAGTATGGGTCCTATGGGACCTCTCAGGGCAACTGTTGCCAGCCCTCGCACCCGGCCCACCAACACTACCCTCACCTAGCCGCCTGCGATGAGATGATGTAGACTGCTTAGTCTCACTACCTCTCGTACGACGCGATGAACCACCTCCATCAAGCATAGGCAACTGTCCATCGAGGTGGACAACCTCTGTCTCTAACTCTATCCGGTATCGACCCCACTCCATATCTCATTGGCGATACACAACCAATGCACTATCCCATTGTGCCAACTAAGTCCGTAGGAGATCCCTCTCCTGTGTTACCTCCACCAAAGCATCTCTATGCTCCTCCTCCCATCTCCGTAGGAGACCCTCCAATCATGCTATCTCAGCATGAAGCCCAGCCTCCACATCCCCTGAGACAGCCTCGAGGCATGGGCACCTCCGGGATGGCTCTGCCGCTCTAGCACCCACTACTCCGGGACATCCTGTACATTCGATTGCTCTAGAACCCCCAAATCATCTCCATCATCGATGAAGTCATCGACCTCCACCATGTCAGCATCATCAAGCGGAGCCCCCCAACCCTCCATCGGTGCCTCTGCACCCCCACCTCCTACTGTTGCAGTATCCATGCCTCCTAGAGGCCCCTCACTCCGCCATCGCCACATAATCCACCATCGGTCATACTCTACAGTCACCCCGACATCGTCCACATCGGGTACATCAATAACCACATCGGACCCCTCGCCCAGTTGCTCAATGGTAGGCTAGACTAGAGTCTTCTCGTCACCATGATGTCGATAGATCAAGGGATCACCAGGAAATCCCTGGTACACCCCAAACTACCGCATCACCCGAACATATGGGAAGTACTCCTGCTCTGTCCCATGCCACCCAATCAACCATCTACCCCTACGCACACATCGAAGCCACTCTCTAGCCTCAGGCCAGGTTGGATAGTCCTGATACGACCACCAAACACCTGCCCTGGCACTAGATGAGAGAAGGCATCAGTATAGTGACCTACATCACCTGCCCACCACCGACTCTATCCATGCTCCTCTGACCTCCGCCATAAATCAGCATATCCAATTTCTCGATCCACCATCTCACCTCGGGTGGTCCAAGGCAAACCCTACGGCCGCTCCACAGCTATGTGCTGCCACCCCCAGCATTGTAAGAGATAGCTGCACCCGATCCCCTTCCACTTTCGATAGCGAACCTCGTACAACTCATCGTACAACTACGCCAATAAAGTCTGACCCCATCTCATAATAAGTGGAGCTGATGTAGGACACTCCACCAATGTGAAAACCAACTCAAGGAGGTTCCAAGGGAACCTCACACCTGAGGAGTCAAGAAGTAGCATATTGGAGATGAGGGTCATGATCAAAGCATGCCTCACCCCTAATACACCCTTCTCCAGCCACCACCGCACTAGAATACCGCCTATCTGGTAGTCAGCCTCTGCCCTCTCCATAGCCCTCTCCACCCCCTCTCCACCGTCGGACCAAAACATCGTGTCAATACAGTTGTCCGCTGGTCACGGTGGGTCGTCCGGATAGGCAGTCCATCTATCGAAATCCGTAGAATCCGATACACATCCTCTAGAGTAACAGTCATCTCCCTTGTTGGGAGATGAAAAGTGTTGGTGCGGGGATCCCACAGATTGATCAGGGCAGTCAAATATGCCCGATCCCCCACCACAGGCTCTAGACGCATCACGTGCTTGAGCCCAAGGGCATCAAGCCACTCCCAATCCACAACTGTCAGGGCATCCTGGGCATCAGAGAAAATAGTCGATTGGCGGTACCGACTCTTCACAACCTGAAACAACAAAATAAAATGAAAAAAGATATTAAGTACATACTTAATATAAACAAAAACATTAAAATAAAAATGTACAGCAACGACAACATACATGAAAATAACTGTACAATCAACAAAAAACAACAAAAATCATATTAGGGTTTCAACCTTAATGTGAACGCAAAAAAAAATATATATATATATATATATATATATAAATATATATTAGGGTTTCAACCTTAATATGGCAAAAAAAAAATGAAATAAAACATATTAGGGTTTCAACCATAATATGAACAAAAAAAAACAAAATAAAGCGAACAAACATTTTATATGTGAGTTTTAAACTTCATATAAAACACGCACGAATAACAGGCAGAGAGAAGGAACATCATACCGGTCTCACCTCGGCTCCTCCACTCGAAGATCCGGTTCTCGCACTCATGATGTCCATGAAATTTCAGCAGCGCTCCGCTACGCACACTCGCACTCCTCCTCACTGCTCCAAATCGCCAAGAAAAAAATATTGCAAATGAGCCCAAAACCTAGTTTTGGTCCTTATATAGGCTGTTAGGCCTGTAATCGTTCCACCCTGGGACGAGCACTCTAGTTAGCACTCGTCCCACCCTGGGACGATTACAAAATTGGTATTCGTCCCACCCCGGGACGATTACAGAGCAAGAAATAAAGCAACAAAAACTGCATCCAAAAAATGCACCAAAAACAACAATAAATCTGCCGAACAAAGGTGCCTTTGCACCTGACATTCATGGCATGAAAAACCACCGTCGGGGTCACAAATACTCACTATCCTACTCCCTAAGAAGGCTAGCATAGCTGGACCGCTCCACGGGAAGGAGGATTTTCGATAATTTCTACCCCAATAGGCATAAAAAAAAGGGTCAAAACCCACCAAAAACAGGTCCGATGGTTGGAAAACTGCAATAAGCGTTCAACGAAAACAATTGAAGGCACCCTTACAAACGTCATCTTGGGTCAAGCGACTCGTCACTTTTCTCATTTTTGGTCATTCCCTCATCGATTCGTCGCTTGAGGGGGTAGTCACACTTAGTCACCAATCAACAAATACACACCCAATCAAGGAAATGGCATGCATTCAAAGAATCATTGACAAAGACAATCACGCTCCTACTTGGGGCAGCAAACAAGCAATAATCACAGACTAAACAAACACTTGGCATTCTGGAAGCATGAAGAAAAGGTTCCTCAAAAAAAAGGTTGTGCCCTTTGCCTATTCATGTATGAACAATGTCCAAGATCAAGTACACCTCACTGAAAAAGGTTACACTTGAGTTAAGCTCCTTAGCTCGTCGAAGCAAGGATTCAAGAATGCGTGCCCTTTCCATACTTGGGGCATCAAAATTTGGTTAGGTTACTTGAGAAACCCTAATCATTAAGTGCTTTGGTCATCTATTTTTTCTCAAGATCTGCGCCACACACAGCGCATCCCAAAAAGGGGCATCTATAGACACCAAAACAACGACCAATCCGATTATGTGACTACAAGCACCGACCGAATTGGCATACATACCCCCTAGGGCAGCCTCCGAGAGGTTAAAAAGTGGTCCTAACCACTCCCAAATCAGTTTTGGAAGGTCAAAGGTCAGTTTTGCACCTTTTAAGCACTTTGCTCCCTATTCGTCCCACCCTGGGACGATTAGAATCCTATTCGTCCCACCCTGGGACGATTAGCAAGTTTGATTGGCAAAAAGTCAAACCTTGACAAATGGCAGCCCAAATCCACCACCTAACTCTGCCTTCAAGGCATGCATGGGATTGCGAGGGAAGGTTTCAAATCATGGAGGCCTCAATCAAGGAGGCCCTAATCAGGGAGGAATCTTCTCTCCCCCCAAAAAGGCATAATGAGCCAAGTGGCGCCCTCGCATGCGCATTCAAAGGAGACCCTTAGGTCTATAAAAATGTGAGCCTCCTCACCCCAAAGGAATAGATCTGGAGCATTTGGAGCAACGAAGTGCTGCCAAACTATACCCCCACTCCTCTTTGTGCTTCCTACATCCCTAATCTCTCTTTTGGAAGAGAGGTTATCGGGTGAACACTAGGAATGCAATCCAGATCCAAAAACCCAAGAAATCGGCCACAATCCCACCCCAAACTCATTGACACAACCCCCTAGGAAGTTTTGGACCCATCCCACTTGGATTGGTGTCAAAACTAGGCCCTAAACGGTGGGCGTCCCACCCTCGGGTGCCCCCCAAACTGTTGTAGTCCTAATCGCCCCACCCCGGAGCGATTAGAAATCTATGCATGGTTTTGCTACTATTCTTTTTGCATTCTTTTATATCTAATGTACTTATGCTGTTGTCCAAATTTCATTGCTTTCTGACATGATTTGACCTGGTTTCTATCATTTTATGCGTCTACTAACCTACAGGGAGCGCCTTCGGATACAAGATGACCTGGGAAGAATCTGCCAAATATGACCTTCTGGGTCATCTCAAAATGCTATTTTTAGTCTAACCACAAGTTTGCAGGAGTTTTGGAGGCCTCTGGGCAGGACATTTGCAAGGTCACTTTTTGCAGGTTTTACGACAGTCCCCAGCGTCCCACCCCAGAGTGATTAGAAATTTATGCATGATTTCCTTACTTTTATTTTTGCAATATGTCCCAGATGATATCCTAATGCCTCTGTTAAAGTTTGAACTCATTCTGACATGATTTGATGATCGTTTTATTATTTTATGTATTAACTAGCTCGCAGGGCGCCCCTGTCACATACAGGAGAATATGGGCAAGATATGCAAATTCTGAGCATCTGGGTAGTCTTAGAATTACATATAATGCCTAACCCATGAGTTTCAGGTGATTTGGATAAGCATAGGTGGGACATTGGAGCGCTCACTTTGGAGAGGCCCCGACGGGCAAACGAGCATAACGGGGCCGTCCGATGCCGCTTCGATGCAAAATCAGGTGATACCAATTCTAGAAGTTGTCCTTTACATTTATATATCATTATGTAATCAATTTATCAATCTTATCATTGATATTCCACAAGCGCCCGCTGGAGGCCTTGGGGATTGCATGTTTTTCTAGATATGCATATGCTATTAACGATTTGTTGTCTTTCTGTGCGTAGGATCTCACCACCAGGAATACTAGAGGGGCAACAAGGAATGACGAACACATGGACACAAGCGATGGAAAATTTTAGCCCGCCCATTTCGAATGTGGGCATGCAAAAGACGCTAGAAGCGTACCGTCCGATCTTGGAAGCGCGACTTCTTTCGGGCATCCATTAATGTAACAAATTGTATCAAATGTTCTGAGCCCTAGAGGGGGGACGTATTGTAATCATATTAAAAGCAA
Source organism: Wollemia nobilis (assembly GCA_028583015.1). Classification (NCBI taxonomy): domain Eukaryota; kingdom Viridiplantae; phylum Streptophyta; class Pinopsida; order Araucariales; family Araucariaceae; genus Wollemia; species Wollemia nobilis. The sequence continues at coordinate 5,342,306 of JAQPPZ010001031.1, read as the reverse complement.
TATCAATAAAGGAGGCCCCACTTTGTTTGCTCACATCTCGTTTCTGCGTCATTTCCTTCATGCATTGCTCATCGCATTCGTAGGACTTAGCATCTATATCTATTTTTGTTTGCATCATATCGGTACACCATTTTTTTGCTTGCTTTCAAGGACCAAGAGCCTGGATATAGAATAGATACGCCTGGGCGGAGGTTGGGAGGATTTATCATGGAATCCTCTTCCAACTCTTCTCAAAATGGACATTAAAGTCCACCACATTTTCACAAGGATTCCTATTGAGAAATGTGAATTGATTTAGAGACTGGAAGGGGTCCTCTAGTTCGCCAAATATATCCATGAGAGGCTCTTACAGATCTATCCATGTAAATATGCTCCTAGGCTGCAAGGTTTTCAACTAAATCCATGCTCTGCCTTCAAGGGAAGCGACCAACAACTTGATCATTACATCCTCATTACATTTTCAAGGTGTTCCTTCATAGCTCCCTTGATGCTGCTATATTTTGTTAGGGCATCAAAGGCATCTTATGGAATATCATGCCTGTAAGGGAGACTGAAGAGACTAGAGTCATTCTAGTGCAATAAATTCATAGCGACACTGGTCTTCAAATGTCTCGTTAATATTGGGTTCAGATTCAGAGTTGGAGTCGCCAGATGAAAATGCTATCTTCACTAGTGAGGTTAAGGTTGTTCATCATACCTTGAATCCTCCTAGATGTTTGGATCTTTAGCACGAGCAGGCGACTGATCTCATGATCTGGAGGTGCCACTCAATCGAAGTCACCAGGTGATTTTGAGAGGATATGGGCAAATCAGAGTGTCACCAAACTCTGATTTCCTAAAACATAGAAACTCAGTGAGTTCCCTAGTAGAGTCACCAAAAAATGTTGGTCATCAATCTGACACCACGCAAAGGGTAGGTATGGACCAACACCATCATAGAATGGGCAATGAGTTGGGACAGGGCAGTCGATCTCTGGAGGATGCTGGTTTCTCAGGGTTGGTTCCATCTATCTATGCCATAAAGTGGGAAAAGAAAAAAGGGAGGAAAGAAATAGGGAAAATGGTCATAGCCAGAACTCATAAGGAAGGGTATAACCACATCAAGACCCATGTAAGCACAACACCATGGGCAGAAACATAGATTCAACACCTAACATATCAGCCAACGATGCCCTTGTCAAGCTCTACGAAGTGATGGGTGGAGGGTGAATTCTAGAACCAACAAACAGGTGCATAAAATCTAGGATGCAGAATTAGAGCGCTCCTATCCTGCTAGATTTAATATAAATAAATCCCCAACTCCCATGCCACTAAGTGAATCCCATGAAATCCAGATAGCAAAATAACATGAGATCACCTACATGACTAAAATAGAAATAAGCATTCATACATTGAACAGAAAGACGAAGGCAAAAATGAAGACCAAACAGTGTTGAATCTATATTTACATAGTGGGGAAAACCTTACATATGACTTGTTATGTCTAAAGATCCACCCTTAGGAATGACCAACATTCCACTATTTATAGGTATATTTACATTAAATTCAAAATTAAACATTAATGGTGATAGGTGGGAAGACAACCCTTGAAGCTGACATGCACCAAACTGGTATGTTGTTCCTCAGGATAGCGTCGATCTTCTAGAAGGAGGTAGATGCATCTAGTTTAATCAAGGATTTGGATCCTCTAACATTTTTGACCAATTCATTAATTCTTATCTACCTCATCCTTTTACTCGATTGGCGATCCTTTGGTTAGGCAGCAAGTGATAGGCATTGATCACCTTGGGAGCACCATGCCTCAAATTTGTCACTTTTGCATACAAGCACTTGGTACTGGATATATGTGGTAGTGGGTACATCTCTTATTCAAAATTTGGGTGATGGAAAGAGCTTTGCACATTGGGTAGGTGCTTCCTTTGTACTTTTTCCCGCCCATGGAGGCACAAAGGAAGAGGATGGATATTTGTCTGAAGTTTTGTCTACTTTGTTCTCACATCTTCTGCCTAAAATGGGTGGGAGTATTCATCTTCCCCAAGGGTAGGTAACCTGAACTTTTCACCCTTTCTAGCTACTTGAAAATTTCATCCAACAGGTGGGTGGGCCTTTTGGATTGTTCAGCCCAAGGCAAGGGGCGGATCATCCACCCATCTTGGCATCCGCCCTGATTCAACCTGCCATCTACCCTCTACTTTGGTATCTTTTGCCCGTTAGTGCTACTACCACTGTTTGATATCTTTCACCTATCCACAATGTTCCTCAAAAATTTTGATGCGCTCCTTTCGAACAAAGGGAATCACTTCCTGAAGGGAAGAGTGGGTAAATGATCTAAAATTTCACCCACAAATAGCTAACAGTCGGTGGAACATAATAAAAAGTATTGAAATTAGTTGAATAAGGAGGAAATTGAACATAATCTTAAGATGCACTACCAGTTAGAGAACTTGTAGAATCCTTTCATCGTTGGTGGTCATAGTAGTAGCATATGTTGGGTTATGAACAAGATTACCATGATGTAAAGATTCAGTCAAGGAGTTGTTATGAACACCTTGAGGAGAAATTGGTTTGATGATGAGATGTTCCAACTTCCTTGAGTTGGGCTTCCTCTTCCATAGCTTTATCCAAGGTATCCTTATGATGCTTGTAGAAATTCCAAACATGTTCAAATGATTTAAAGATAAGGTCCCCATTGGGTCCCTTAGTGGGATCAAGGTCATTCTCAATATCTTCAATTTTCCTCCTCTTGTAGATTATGATTTTCTCTATCAATTTGATCATCTTCTTGGAAAATCTCATCAATCTAAAAGTCTTTGTCCACTGCTAAGGTTGGGAGCCATTAGAAGAGAGAGAAAGGATAGAGTAGAGAAGGAGGAGAATTAAAAATTCGCAAAAGCACAAAATATTTTAAATATGTTTTTTAAATGTTTTTTATCTAAACAAAATAGAATTAGTGGTCTTGTTTAAGGTTTTCAATAAGATCAGAGGAAGAGGTTTCCTATTTTTGCCACTAAGACATGCGTTCATGTCAGGTTCACCAAATATGTAGAGGGGGGAAATTTCCCTACCACGTACGATTCTCGACTAGATATGTTGGGAGCCGAGGTGACTGCGGGGGTATGTTATAACTCTACACTTGATGGACAAGGAGGGGAAGGATTCACCAAGAACAATTTTAGGACTTACTCCAAGTTTGGGTGGAATGTGTTTTGATGTATCAATTAAGCATGCACCTATGTTTAGCCTTTATACAACTAAACTATGAAAAGAGAAAGAACAATGCAAGATACAAGATACAAGAAGACAAGAGCTAACCCTAGACCGATTCTTTGTTTGAATGATCACTAACCCTAGGATTACAAAGCAAATATTTTAAGAAAGGGTCCAAGAGAAATGCATAAACAAGGTTAAAACTCTAAGTGCACACTAAATACCTTTATTATTTCAAATGCTTTTCCTCACCTGTGATCTATATTTTGAACATAAGTGAATAGAAAGTAATCAACAAACAACCTAGAGATCTACTAGGACACTTATCTAATTTGGTGGTTGTTCCAAGCTTTATCTTGCATCTAGCAATGTCCCACAACTACAATCGTGCAAAGTAACTTCACAAAACCCTCGAAAAATATGATCAACATTAAGGGGCCTACTTAGGCCGTTATATGACTATACTTGGAGATGCAACAGTCAAGCCCCCTAGGTCCTTTTAGCTGACCTTTAGAATACAAAAGTGAAAGTTGACCTTTTTGGAAGATGAACAAATAGAATACAATGCAATAGAACAATATGATGAATAGAGTTTAGATTGTGCAATTATGCTCTAAATGTAACATGAAATGTAGATCTAGGGTTTGGGGGTGAATTTCTACTCCCAAGCTTAACATGAACAAAGTCGTACCCTTTACAGGGCAATCGCGATTTTACTATTGATGAAATCATACCCTATAATTACAGGGTATGATTTCGTTAATAGTGAAATCACACCTTGTACAAGGCAACCATGATCGACAAAATCATACCTTGTAATTATAGGGTATGATTTCACAATGGAAGGAAAATGCAACTAAACAATGCATATAAACTAACAACAAATGCAAATTTAGCAATGTGTAAATGCAAATGAACAAAAACAACCTGGTGGTAACAAAAAAGCAAAAAAATGATGAAGACCTCCAAAATAGTAGACTCCTCCTTAGGGCTCCAAAACTTATCCACAAAGGAAAACAACACATAGTCAATGCAATAGAACAGATCTTCACAAAATCCAAAAGCTTTCACAAAGCACTTGGCACTTGCAACAGGATCTTGTTAGCACTTGTCTTAAAACTTGTTGGTATCTTATTTAGATCACTTAATTTCTTATCTTGTTAACCTCTAGGAAAAAGAAAGCTTCAAAACCTCTACTTATAAGAGATTTGAAACAAGAATGGGAAGGAAAACCAAGGGAAAATTGACGTCAAAATAAGTCAATTTGAAAAAGTTAGGGTTTTCTAAGAGAAAATCCTAGCTAGGCGAAATCACACCCTGTAAGGACCGATCATGATTTCATCGAAACTAGGAAAAAAAGGGGGAAAGGAGGGGGAGAGAGGCCCAAAATTGCTTTGGGCAAGTTGGAGGGTCTCTCTAAGGATCTAGGGAAAATGACTCACTCAAGTGGGTCTATTTTTTGTCTACATGCACATTTGTTGCTTTGCATACAAGCATTCCACTTAGTGGATCAAATAGCTTCCATTAACTAAATGGTTATATGATACTTCTTATCAGTTTTTCACGAAGGTGACACCATATGAAGTGGTTTATGTACATTTTTCTTTGTCACTTGCATCATACATTCTAGGTAGTTCCAAAGTTTAGGTTGTAGATTTTACCCTTTGGAAGCATGCACTACTTATCCAACATCTCAAGAACAATCTGGTGATGGCATAGAATCCTATGTGACAACAAGTTGATCAAAACAACTCAGAGCACACTTTTAATGTAGGGGACTAGTTTTCCTACACTTGTAGTCATACAAGCAATCATCATTAAAACCTTGAGGTCATCAAAAGCTATCAACTAAATTCTATGGAGCATATTAGGTGTTCCAACAGATTGGGCCCATGGTCTACAAGTGCAAATTGAAGAACACAAGCTTATACTGAGAGGGGGGGTGAACAGTATAAGACCACTTTTTACTTTTCTTTCCCAATCAATATTATGCAATGTAAAGATAGCAATATCAATAGCAATAATCAAAGCAATGCACAACACCACACACGATAGAGACACCACAATTTATGTGGTTCACCCAATGTGGGCTACTCCACGGAGAAAATATTTCACTAAAATTTTCTCAATTAATCTCTTGGGAATCCTTTCCCTATTATAATTTTTATGGACCTCTGTCCAAAGGAGACACCAATCCCCTAAATCAATTTTGTGGATCTCTATCCACAGGAGACACCAATCTCCTAATCTCTACTCTAGTTGGTGATCCTCTAGAAGACCTCTACCTCCACTACCCTTAGCAAATGGAACTCTATCCACATAAGACACCTGTCTTCCCTACTATAGCTGGAGATCTCTATCCTCAACTTTGTCACCTCGAAAACTTTGTCTGAAATTTGTACTAAACACAGTCTATCGGTCTAGCACAAATATATCCTCAATCTTTGTCTCTGGTCTGGCACAAACCTGTCCTCTGATCTGCACCAAACTCTGTCCTTGAATATGTACTAAACATAGTCCTTCGGTATAGCATAAATCTATCCTCAATCTATGTCCTCAAACCTTAACTCAAAGCTTGACTCAATCTCAAATCAACTCTGTTGGATCTGCCCCAAACCTTAACTCAAGGTTTGAATAAATCAATCAACTCTGCTCTCAAGTCTTCTCAAAGACTTGTCTCAAATCTGCCTTGTAAGCTTCCACAAAAGCTCACACTAATCTATCCTCAAGTCCTCTCTAGAACTTGTCCAATCTGCTCAATAAGTCCTCACGAGAACTTATCCAAATCTACTCTCAATCTGTATTGTAAGCTTCCACAAAAGCTTACCCAAATCTGTCCACAAGTCTTCTCAAAGACTTACCTCAAATCTGCTCAACAAGTTCACACAAGAACTTGTCCAATCTCATAGAAACATAAAGAGAATTGTTAGAGACTCAATATGCTCTATACTCAACACAATGCTTAATCACTTTTAATCACTCTTTTAGAAACATACAAAGAATTGTTAGAGACTCAATATGCTTTACATTCATCTCAATACTCAATCACTTTCAATCACTCTTTGAGAAACATAAGAAGAATTGTTAGAGACTCAATATGCTTCACATTCACCTCAATTACTTTCTCAAATCAATTTAGAATATAGAATAGTTTGTTTTATGGAACTTGAACAATCACTTCACACACTCACTTGACTAGGCTCAACCAACTCTACTCAACCAATCACTTGATGAAACAATCCTTGCTCACAAACCCTAGTCCAAGCATATGAACACTCACTCAAAATGTTTCCAATAATACTTATCAACCAATCTCACATAACAATGATACTCATGTTCTTTCCAAACCCTAGTTCAATTTCTTCACTCAACAACTCACTTCAACAACAATGCTTATAAAACAACTCTCACATAACAATGATACTCATGTTCTTTTCAAACCCTAGTTCAAGTTCTTCATACAATCAATGGATTCAACAACAATGCTTATAAGACAAGGTTTTATAAAAAACTCTTTATTCCAGAAAACCTTGAAGCATTAACTCAACACTCTCAATAAGGAAACCCTAATAAATTCCTTTTCACTCCAAACTTATTTTCCATAAAACCAACCAATCAACTCAACTATGGAAGAATGTGCTCATACATTTTTCTTGATGATGAAGGAACCTCAAATATCTGCCACAACCACAAACACTTCTTTGCCAAGCTCAAAGGAGTTAGAAGATACTAAACTCTCTCAAAGATACAATACAAAATATTAAAACACACATACACCTTATCACTCCATCTTAAAGAAAGCATCCATCAACATATACAAAAATGATTGACCAAATACACCTTATGATCTCCCAATTAAAACAATATTCAATATAAAAAATATTGTCAATACAATATCCTTTTCAAACTAACTCAATGACAAAAAGTCCTCTTAAATTTAATCACTTTTTGATAAATCAAAAACATCACAATAACTTTATTTAAAAAAAATAAAGTTCAACACCTTATTCCTTCATTTAATCAAAAACTAACAATTAAAATAAGCACCTTTCAAAAATCCCTTATAACTCCCTAAACCTTATGTTTACACCTTAGGCAATTAAAAACAATGCAAAATTTATTACCTCTGCCTAGGTGAGAATCAAACCCTCAACACAGCTTCTCCCAACACCCTAGCCGCGGCTCCAACCGTCACACGAGCTAGGTGCTCGTTGGGGAACGAAGAGCACAACGTGCTCTATGTTCTTCCCCAATGCATCGAAACCAAAAAGGTCAATGTGTCTCTTCCTTCGATGCCAAAGCACAACACGCCAAAATGCTCTTGTCGAGTATCGAATGTGAACGACTCTGCACACTCACGACTTAACTCGCGATCACTTACCACTAGGCCACGTGCCTTGGTGGATATGAGGGTTTTGCCCTCAATGGTCTTTAACACTTTTGTTGGTGCCTTAAGACAAAGATTTGTCTTCTTCTCTGCACGAGTATTTACCACAACACATGCCACTATTATTTCTCTCGAACGAAGGGTAAGTTCTATGCCATTTAGGCATATAGTTTTTATACATATTATCTCCAATAATTTCGAACGTCGACGCCTTCGAAATTTGAATAATTAATTTATAAATTATTTAAATTCTTTAGAATTTAAATTTTATAAATTAATTTTTAAATCATTTTTGGCTTATTAAAGCCCTCTTTGATTTTACCTCTTTGCATAGATAATATTTATTTATAAAATTTAAATTCAAATTGAATTTATTTATTTTATAAAATAAATATTAAAACCTCCTTTAACTTTTCAAAATGCTTCCTTGGGTTTTTATGAAAAACCTTTTATTTTGCTCATCCATGGTTTTAATAAAAACCCGCCTTCATATGCTTCCACATAATATTAAAAATATTATGAAGCTCTTTTGCCATTAACCTTTGCATTGTTCCTTGACATATTCCTTGACATCAATGATGACTTCATTCCTTGACATCAATGAAATCATTGACTCAAAATGTCCAACACAAATTACCACCCTATGCCACAATACATCTAGTTTTTCATGTCTCCTTGAATAAGGTCCTTGGTAGTTATGTACAAGATCAACCAACACTTCTTGAGTTGGATGCAAAAGGATCAATCATCTTAGAGCCCAAAAGTATTATGGATCAATGAATATGCATACTCTGCAACCGAACCCTCGTTGATGTTTTAATAGAATGGTTGGGATTATAGCCCAAATATGCCACAAGGAAGTCACTCCATCAACTCCAATAGTAGTTTCCTCATATTAAGCTTTGAGGAAGAGGAAGGGCATGTTAGTTCCCTATCCTAAAATCATTATGTAATTGTCTAGTGTGGGTATTTGTTGTACCTTGGACACCTAGTGCATATGGGATTGCTATGATATAATTATTCATTTATTGTAAGCAATAGTTTGTAATGATGCAACTATTACTTTTATTATAAGCAGAAGTTACCAGCTTGGGTCCCCCCTTGCATGTGAATTGATTCTTGAGCATTAGGATTAGAGTAAGAGCCTATATAGAGGCAAGGGTGGAAATGGAATGTAATATGTCTTTTTCAAATTGTATTAGAGCTCTATTTCCAAGGAGGTTTCCCCCTCGAAGAGGTCTATGATATCAATTCTCTTGATTAATAAAGTTTGTTGCATTTTCATTTAGTATTTTTTTAAGCATTTTAGTTATTTTATTGCTTTCATTTTCGTTAAAATATGCATTACTTTTGCAGATGGGCTTATTTTTATCTGAAGAATCCTAACATTCGTCACTATATTATTCTCTATCAAATTATTCTTTTCTAGATGATTGTTCATCACAAATTTTTCATCGCTAGCTTGATAATTACTAGATTACGCTTTGCTTACTTGATTTTAATCAAGTTTATCTTCTCAATTAGAATCAGATTCATCAAGTTAATCTCCTTTGTTTTCTAGCTAGGGTTACAACTCTTCTTCAACTTCTTAAACCTTCTAAACATAACTACTTCATCTCAATTTTTAGTACTTTGATATTAATATGTGAAGAGCCCCACAAATGGCATCTCTACCATTGCACAATGGGTCTTCCCTCAATGTCATACTCAATTTGGCATCTTTAGATTCATTGGCAATTTTCCTGGACTACACCACCAATGGTATTCCTCCTTAGTATAATCTACCCATGTGTTGTACATACCTAAAGTGATGCTTTCATGTCTTTACATATGTTCTCTACATCACACTCATTGTAAATTCATCACTCTTCTTATTAGAGTCACTCTCTTTGCTAATTTATCTAACCCAACACTTGGATCATGCACTTAAATCATCCTCCAAACATTCTTGTTTTTAGATTCATCACTTTCGTTGTTAGAGTCACTCTCTATGTTAGAGTCACTTTCATCTTTAGGGTAGCTCTTGTTCTCATTAACATAACCTCAACATTTTAATAAAATATTTGCATTGCTTTCCAAGCTCAAGGTCAACTCAAGGGACTCTTGATGTGACATTAGGACTGCTTTGATCTTCTTCCTATACATAGAAACAATTCCCTCCACAAACCACCTTTTCTTCAACTCATTTGATATATTTTCCTTTAGATGAGTAAACAACCCACTCAACCTCCAATTGTAGGATTGAACAAACTCTTTCTCATCTGATTTCATTCTATAAAATTTAGCAATGACCTCATAATCATTGTGTAATAACCAAAATTCCTTTACAAATGCTTCACACAACTCTTTCCAATTTTGGTATTCATCCTCTTGCAATATCATGTACCAATCCATTGCAATTCTATACAATGTTGCAGGAATAACCTCCTCCAATATGCTTTAGTATTCTACACATTGGCCTTCCCAATAGCAAGGTAGACTTTTCAATGCCTAATTGGATCCTCTATTTCACCACCATGAAACACAAGACATATACAATATGTCAAAATTGAACATTGTCATGATAGGTTGATTTAACATTAGCAATGATTGTACATGTGTGTCATCCTCTTCATATGCATTATCAAATGCACCTTGGCATGACTATTATCATGCCAAAATTTCATCTCACACACCATGAAACTTCCATATTCTAGTTGCTCTAATGTCAGACTCTCATCTTGCTCACCATCAAGCATTCCAATCTATAGTTACTCTAGTTTTAGACTCTCATCTCCTACACTATCAAACATGCCACCTTTCATTTGCTTCGATGTCATACTCCTGTCCTACTCACCATAGAACACACCAACTTGAAACTGCTCTAGTAATAAACACTTATCATGTGTATTGTCTATCACACCACTTGCTCTAAATATTCCTAGCCTTTTTTCCCACACTAAGTTTTCTCCATCAATCTTGTTGTTAGCTTCATCATGTGCAACATAATTAGAAAGAACGCACTTCTATATCTACATGCATGTCTTCACCTTTGTAAGCTCATCTATTTGCATGCACATATTTGCTTACACAAAATCGTCCATCTGTGCATGTGTCTTCATCATATTCATCTATGTTATTGTGCACTTGTCTATCTTCGTCAACGTGCACTTCCACATGACATGCACATCTTCACTTATGCAAACTTCTTTTTGGCATGTGCTTTTGTGTTGGCATATGCATCTTTACATGCATCAAATACTTTGTCAATGGCTACATATGCTTCACACTCGAATACTCATATGTCACATTCATGCATAAACACTCACACTTCTTCCTCATGTGCAAAAAATCCTATGTCTCATTCATGTGCAAACACTTATGCATCTCCTTTGTGCATGTCTAGTTGCATATCCACTTGTGCATATCATTGTACTTTCATTTATGTGTCTACTTCACATGTTGGTCCTTCATCAATATCAACAAACAAGTTTATGTTTACTTTTGTTGCAAAATCCAATCTTCCCAATCCACGTGAGTGTGGTCTACCGGCAAGGACACCACTTGCATTATCGATGATGTGACTTGGGTTCAATCCCCACGACGAATGTGTATAAAAGTATTACTCCCAAAAAAAAAAATTCCAATATTCCCTCTCCCAATAGAAACTACATCAGTTGCCAATTGCATTGTAATCATCTCATTGTTGTTGTTCCATACCTTCTCAAGCATCATAACTCTATGTCACCAAACTTTACCCAACTTCCAATAGGCAATGATTCCTAAATATAGAAATTGAGTACAACATAGTGCAATAGAATTTCACTACCATTTATATAAATAAAATACATAATGGGAATACTTACAAATGTATATGGATACTGAGAAGAAAGAGGAAGAAGAGAGGAAATAAAAAAAATTGTGAAGTGGGGTGATGGTGGGAGCGGGAGCAGGAGCAGGAGCAGGAGCAGGAGCAGATGTAGGGCTAGGGACAGGCTCAGAGAACGGTGCAGGTTTTTGGGCAGGATCGGGTTTGGGATCGGAGTCAGGCACATCAGGGCCCGGTCCCGGGCCAACAGGACCCTTGATGGGCCCATAGGATAGCTCTGTTCCTGATATGATTGGCGGCCAGGGCGGGGATGACATCTTGGGCCCTGGCCCCCAGGACATCCTCGATGCGAGTGCAGGCCTAGGGAAAAATCCCCCTAATCCTAGGCAGGGCTCTGTCTCATGCGGGATCAAACCCTCCTATCAACAGATATTGGCGGGCACTAGGGCCCCTTCCCGAGCCCTAGGGTTAGGGATTTCCCTTGAGGGCACCCACATTTCTATTCAGGAGGAGGTCTATGCCTCCTTGGTAGCTGGTTCCTCTGCCTCCCTGGTAGGGAAATTCTTGGGAGGGCGCCCAGACATGGAAACCGTTCGCAGATGGGTGGCTACCAAATGGAAGGTGTCCGGGCATATTCAGTTGGTTGCCCTGACCAAGGGTTTCTTCATCATCAAGCTAAATAACAACGAGGACGTCAAAAAGATCCTATCAAGCGGGCCCTAGTTTTTGGGGCACAAAAGCCTCTTCCTCAGGCGTTATGAAGCTGACTTCCACCCCAGCACCCAAAGCATCAATTTCGCCTCAGTTTGGGTTCGTCTCCTAGAACTTCCCTTTCACCTGTGGCATGAAGACGTCCTAAGACTCATTGCTCAGTCGGTCAGGGACCTGGTGGCCTTCGACCTCGCTACCAAGGCTGGATCCCGTATGGTGCATGCCAGATTTTGCGTCAATGCCAATCTCGAATCTGAACTCCCCTCTTCGATGATCATCTCATCTGGGTCCTTCTTGTGGTGCCAGCCCCTGATCTACGAAAACAAACCTGCCTTCTACCCCACCTGCTGCACTCAGGGCCACCTCCCCCACCAATGCTCGATTTCCAAAAAGGTTGATGGCCCTGTCCCCAAACTCCCTTCTCGATCAAGTCGGGCCCCATCTCGAGGGCCCCTTGCGATGGCCATAGATCCCAGGCCTGGACCAGCAAGGAGGCTCCCCCTCCTGCCCCAAAGGACTCTCATGTGGACCCCGATCTGGAGGGCGATCTCCCCCAAGTTTTCCCTTTCGCTGCTCCCTCCCTTGGGTCGTCTTCTAGGGCCTCAATCCCAGGTTCTCCCTCCCTGCCCGCTTCGAATCCCACCCCGTAGGCCCCTGCTTGCACCCCCCTCCAGGCATGCGAGCTGCCCGGGCTCCTTTCCCCGTCAACTCCCTTTGTCGAGGCCCCCTTCTCCCCCCCCACTCTCGCTATCCCCCCCTCAACCCCCTCTCGGCCCTCCCGATGATCCTCGCTCGGGCTTCCTCCCTTGGAGTGCGGATCTAAGAGGTCAAATGAAGAGATCAAAGCTAGTTCTCCGTCCGGGCCCGATGAAGTCAGCCCCAAGATGACCCGAAGTAGGACTTTTGCCATAGAATTTGGTAGCAAACTCAAAAGAGGGCGGCCCACCCTAGGTGACCAACGGATAAGGTTCACTAAAGATGACATAGCCAATGGCTCCCAGGCAACTCTCTCTGACGTTGGCGCAAGATTCTCCAATACGGACGCCATTCGACCCAAACCCCCCGCTCAGGCCGGGAAGGGGGGCAAGAGACCCCACAAGGGTGCCAAATGAAGCTCATCACCTGGAATATCAGGGGGCTCAATGGGGCCCCCAAGAAAAGGATCCTCGGCCAACTTCGCAGGGATCACCGCCCGTCCTTCCTCCTTCTTTAGGAGACCAAAATAGATGATGTTGCTGCCCGGCATGTAGCCTAAGCTACCTAGCACAATTGTGAGTCCCTGTCTACCCTAGTGGTCGGCTCAGTCGGGGATTTGTTGTGCATGTGGGACCCGTGATATTTTGAGAGAAGACTCATATCTTTGTCTCCCAGAATAATCAACATTCTGGTCCATTGCGTGAAGTCAAGGCGCTCGTGGATTCTATCCAACGTCTACGCCCCTAACAACCCCATCGAGAAAGCAGCCTTATGGAAGGAAATTAGCTTGATTAGAGAAGCCTTTACCCCCCTGCCCTGGATCCTGACCGGGGACTTCAACAACCCCCTATTCCTTTTTGATAAAAGCGGGGGCTCAGCGATTCAGGACAAGAGCATGGAGGACTTTGGAGCCTTCACCGCCCTCAATGAGCTCATGGATGTCAATCTGAAAGGTGACATGTTAGACTAGATAGAGTTTTCTTGTCCAAGGAAGCCCTTCCCATGTTTGATGATGCCACCCTGTTGGCCCTCCCCAAAATCAGGTCTGATCACAGCCCCCTCCTCCTCGAAACCGACCATCGCCCCTCCCCCAAGAGGCCTTTTTGATTTGAGTCTATGTGGTTGTATCACCCTGACTTTCGGGCCCAGGTAGGTCGTTGGTGGGCTCCCCTAGTCCCTGGTCGCCCCGCTGAACAAGTTTTTCACAAGCTGAGACATCTCAAAGAGCAACTCAAGGTTTGGAATAAGGAGGTGTTCGGTAATATCTTTAAAAACAAAGCAATTCTTAAAGATAAGCTCGAAGACCTCGAGTCCAGATTTCAATCAGGCTCCTAAGACCTGGGGCTCAGGGAAGAGGAACGCCTTGCTCTCAGTGAGTATCACAACATTATGGCCAGGGAAGAAACCTTTTGGAGGCAAAAGTCGAGAGCCCTGTGGCTCCAAGATGGCGATGCAAACACTAATTTCTTCCACGTGTCGACTCTCAAGAACAAGGGTTCCAACAGAATTGTTGAGTTGGTGGGCAACGACGACATAATCATCAAGGAAGAAGAGGACATTCGGGCTGAAGCCACCCACTTCTTCCAAGAGCTCCTGGGTGACAGCCCCCCCATGTCCTCGGAAGTAACTGATTCCCTTCTGGAACACATTCCTTCTTCTGTCTCGGCCATGGAAAACGAGATGCTTGTGCAGCCCTTGTCTGACTCCAAAATCCATGCTGCCACTTTTTCCATGAAGGCAGAGGCGGCCCCGGGCCCGAACAGATTCCCCCCCTGATTCTTCCAATCTTTTTGGGACATCATCGGGTAAGAAGTGTGCGTAGCCATTCGGGACCTGTAGACTGCCAGCTCCATCCCCAAAGGTATCAATTCCACTTTCATAGCCCTGATCCCCAAGACCCAGGCAGTCAGATCCCTCTCGAATTTTTGCCCCATCAGCTTATGCAATGTACTGTATAAAATCCTGACTAAATCCATGGCCTCCCGCCTTAAGGATATCCTTCCATTGATTATTGCCCCCTGTCAGGGATGCTCGATCAAAGGTAGATTGATCATAGACGATGTTATAATCATGCACAAGGCCATTCATTCGGTCGTCCTATCCAAAAAAGCCTCCTTTCTGCTCAAGCTGGATATGAACAAGGCCTTTGACAGGGTTGACTGGGCTTTCCTGTCCAAGGTCCTCCTTAAGTTTGGGTTCCACCCCTCCTAGGTCAGGCTCATCAACAACTACGTGTCCTCCCCGTGGTTCTCCATCCTCATCAATGGGTCCCCTGTCGGGTTCTTCCCCAGTTCCAGAGGCCTTCGCCAAGGTGACCCCTTGTCCCTGATCCTCTTCATAATCCTGGTTGAGGCCCTGGGGCATACCATCTCAGGTGCTATAACCCGCGGTCTCATCTCGAGCATCAGGCCTGCGTCGGGCCTTCCCCTTGTGTCCCACCAGAAGTTCATGGATGACACCATCCTCGCCACCTTTGCCTTAATACCTCAAGCCAAGACCCTCAAGCATATCTTGACCTTGTATGAGGAGGCAGTCGAGCAGAAAATCAACCTTCGAAAAAGCAAGATTTTCTTCATCCATACTCCCTTGGCTAGGTAGATCAGAATCGGGCGGATATTGGGCTGCACTCCTGGTTCCCTTCCCTCCTCCTACCTCGGGCTTCCCCTGTTCACAGGTGCGTCCTCCAAGGCCTTGTGGGGCAGGGTGATCTAACGAATTCAAAGGAAGATGGCCCCTTGGAAAGGTCACCTCCTCTCGCAGGCTAGCAGAGCCACCCTCCTGGCGGTAGTCCTGCAAAGCATTCCGATATATTTCATGTCGGTCTTCAGAATCCCGGCTTCCATTGTAGCTCACATTGAATAAATTCAAAAATGATTTCTCTGGTCAGGCAGCGAAGATAAGAAGAGGATTCCCTTGGTATCCTGGCCCCTGGTCTGTCGCCCCAAAGGTGAGGGAGGGATCGGGTTCAGGCAGGTGGTCCCCATGAACAAGGCCCTCTTGTCCAAACATGCCTGGAAGGTGCATACCAATACCCCTGATGAGTGGGTCAGCATCGTGCACAAAAAATACTATCATAACCACCTCTTCCTCAGTGATTCTCAGCCCCGTTATGGATCAACCTTCTGGAAGTCCCTGATCTCCACCAAAGACATAATCCAGAAAGGGACCAGATGGATTCTCGAGGACGAAGCCAAGATCGACTTCTGGGAAGACAGATGGATTCATGATGAGGCCCTAACTGTTGATAGAGAGCTTCTCGTCCTCAAACCAAGGCTTGCGGATAGAGGGCCCAGAGTGTCGGGCTATCTTTCCTAGAACCAGGGGCGAGCTACCTAGAAACCCATCCTGAATCCCAGGCACCCACTCCAAGCTGCCAGGATTCAGCGCCTCCTCAAGGTGACTGTCATCCTATCCTCCGGAGGAAACGATAGATGCATTTGGCATGGCACTCCTAGTGGAGTCTTCTCTGTCAAATCTGCTTACAATCTCCAAAGAGTCCCAGACGAGGCTCCCTTTCCAACCCATCAGGTGTGGGCCAAGAGGCTGATCCCCAAAATCAGTCACTTCATTTGGGCGACCGTCCAAAACAAGATCCTAACGCTCAAGAATCTGATCAAGAAGGGCTTTCAGATCTTGAATAGATGCTTCCTTTGTTGTGCTGCCTGGGAGTCCACTAATCACCTCTTTATCAACTATCCCTTTTCATATGAAGTCTTGGGCCTCATTCTTTCCCAATTCTCCATCCAGTGGGTGGCCCCCAACTCCATCCCTGATTTTCTGTCTCAATGGCCCAACCCCTTTGCCCATCCCTTCATCCACTTCCTCTGGGGCTCCTGCCTTCCCCATATGCTCTGGCAACTCTGGCTGGAGTGCAACAGCAGAGCCTTCTCCTCCCCGGCCCGTTCCCCCTAGTGGATAGCGACCAAGGCGGTGTCCTTCGCCCTCGAGAATTCTCATTCCATCCCCTTGATCGAGGCACCTCGACGGCTAGGCGAGGTCACCCTCCTATCATCCCTTGGAGTTTAGCTTCCCCCCTCGGTCTCCCCCGCCCCCTCCCGGCATTCTATGATGAGGTGGATTGCCCCCCCTAGATGGGTCAAGCTTAATTTCGACGGAGCTTCTAAAGGAAATCTCGGGCCCTCTGGAGCGGGCGGGGTCATCAGAGACTATCATGGGGCCCTAATCATGGCGTACGCTGCACCGCTTGGCATCCAGACTAACAACTTTGTCAAAGCAGCAGCTCTCCTCAACGGGTTAACTGCCCTCAGGGAGTCCACCTCAAAGGTCATCATCGAGGGTGATTCCCAAGTTATTATCAAAGCCGCCCGTAGCTTGGGAAACTGCTCTTGGCGCATTCACAACTCCATTCGGGAAAGCCTCACCATTATCCAAGGACTCCTCGACCATGCCTTTCGACATGTGTTTAGAGAAGGCAACAGGGCTGCCAACTTCATGGCAAATCAAGCCATCTCAGCTGAAGACTCCATCTCCTGGATCATGAACTTCCTTGAAGCTCTGGTCCAAATAGCTTCACAAGACTATACTAGCATCGATGAAGGCCCTGGTGCTTAGCCTGCCTCGAGTCGGGGCCCCGAAGTATCGCTACAACGCCCCTCAATGGCTAGGGGATTTTCTTGTCTGTTCCACCACGTCGACTGGCCCCGTACTTTTCTTGCTCGTGAGGCAGGAAGGACGATGGCGATGGCGGGAGCGAGAGCAAAACTGAGAACTGGTTCAGAGACTGGTGTAGGTTTCTGGGCAGAAGCGGGATCGGGATAGGGGTCGGGCATGTCAGGGCCCGAACCTAGGCCTACAGGGCCCTCTACGGGCCCTGAGGAGGGCTTAGAGACCGAGCAGAATGGTGGCTAGGGTGGGGACGACATCTTGGGCCCAGGCCCTTAGGTCAACCTCGATGCACCACGTCGACTGGCCCCCATACTTTTCTTGCTCGTGAGGAGTGGAGCTGATCTGACAGGGTGGGCCCCGTCTAGGCCAGGCTCGGCTACAGGACCTTTCGGAGTACGACGTTCAGTTTTTGTGATCTTGGCGTTTGTCATTTTACGACTATTTCTTGTTTTGGTGGCCTCAGGCCAAATTTTGTTGTTTTGTTTCTTAGTTGGCCTGATTTTTGTAGGCACTAGGGCCCTGGGCCCCGGATCGTTGCCTAAGATTTTTAATCTTAATTTCAGCCTCGGCTGTATATGTAACTAAGGTTTTGGGATCCTTCTTTAAAAAAACCCGCTGTAAATATATTGCTACTTATCAAAAAAAAAATGTATATGGATACATTACATACACATCATGTATCTTGGACAATAAATATTTGCAATATTTTATACTTTGATGAACAATTTGCCCATAATACACTTAAGCCAACTATAACATGCAGACACTCTCCCTTGCATCTCCTTCATAGGTCCAACCTTATGGACATAACAAGATCAATAGGCAATTGACAACTACCCAACTACCTCTAAACTACCCATTTACATAAAACATAAAAAATAATCCTATTACATTACATTATTGCAAACACTTTCCCACATGCGTATCATTACAAACACTTGGTATATGTACATTGTCACAAACACTGATGGAGAGCCAAATTTTTAACACAAAGAAAAGACTCAATTTTATTCAGAAGCATGGAAAGATTTACAGTTCCGAACCATGGAAGATTTTACAAAGTACAAAAAATGCAAAAGAAGTCACAGTCTTCGTCTTTCCAGCCTTCCGAGATCTTTCGAGCAATCTCCTTTTATAGCGTCAGTTTCTCGTTGCAGCAACCGTTCGTCACGATCTCTGTAACCGCTGCCACGATCCCCTGGAACTACTGTACCGACTTTTGGAACTGCTGTAACGACTTCTGGTAACTGTCAAATGTCGTTCTGTAACGGTCCATGAAAAAGTAACATGTCACAAAATCATGACATCTCTTCATCCCGCTCTTCTCTCTCCTCTTCGGGTCGCGAAAACATGACACCTTTTCTCCTTAGTCACCCTGTCGCGATATCGCGACACCTTTTTGGCTTTGGTCCTTCTTTGTCAATGTGTCGCGATATCGCGACACTTTCCTTGCCCTTGGCTTTTGTTTAAAACCTGTCGCGATATCGCGACACCTTTTATGTCGCGATATCGCGACACTTTCTTTTGCTCCTGCTTTTGGTAAAAACACGTCGCGATATCGCGACACCTTTTATGTCGCGATATCGCGACACCTTTTATGTCGCGATATCGCGACACTTTCTTTGGCCCTTGCCTTTGTTCAAAATACGTCGCGATATCGCGACATCTTTTATGTCGCGATATCGCGACACTTTCTTTGGCCCTTGCCTTTGTTCAAAATACGTCGCGATATCGCGACATCTTTTATGTCGCGATATCGCGACACTTTTCAGCACTTAGAATATTTTTCAAAACATGTCGCGATATCGTGACATCTTGTATGTCGCGATATCGTGACACTTTTAAACACTTAGAATATTTTTCTTTTCTTTTGTTTTTTTTTTTTTTTTTTTTTTGGT
Organism: Wollemia nobilis; assembly: GCA_028583015.1. Classification (NCBI taxonomy): domain Eukaryota; kingdom Viridiplantae; phylum Streptophyta; class Pinopsida; order Araucariales; family Araucariaceae; genus Wollemia; species Wollemia nobilis. Next base: position 5,322,973 of record JAQPPZ010001031.1, on the reverse strand, counting down.
GATGCAAGATTGTTGTGCTGCCTTTGGATGCTCCTGCATCAGACACCCGGGGTATATTGAGAAGTGATCTTCACTTCTGGATGGTCAGAGGAAAACCCAGGTGATCAACCTCTGTTCTGGACAACCAAGTTGCATCTTCGACAGGTCGGCCCTTCCACTTGACCAAATACTCAAAATATTGTCTGTTCTGTGTACTTCTGCCTTCGCGAGTGTCGAGTATGTCTTCGATTTCCTCTTTGGCTGGAGTAGACGTTGGAATACTCCACAAATACGGACTTGGTGTCTCGCTGCTACTTCCTTCATGATATTCGACCAAGTCTAAAATATTGAAAATAGGTGAAATATTCAGCTCACTTGGTAGATCTACTTCATAGGCATTTCTTGAATCTCGTTTACCTATGATTCTGCATGGTCCAAACCTCTTCATCTTCAGCTTGTTGTAGGTTTTGCTAGGAAATCGTTCCTTGCGCAAATGAACCATGACTTCATCTCCTATCTGGAATTCCTTGAAATGCCTCTTCTGATCTACTCTGGATTTGTACATAGCATTCATTTTACTGATATGCTTCTGGACCTCTTCATGTAAATTCTTCATGTGCGCTTGCAAAGTCTTCAGCTTCAGCACTGCGCTTTTCTCCTTTATCCATCGGCCTCAACTCAGAAGCGTTTCTTGGGCTGTTCCCATACACTATCTGGAATGGGGATTTACCAGTACTTCGATTGACAGAATTATTGTAAGCAAACTCTGCCTGTGGTAAAATTAGATCCCATCCCTTGGGTTTATCGCCTACCAGACATCGTAGAAGATTACCCAAACTTCTGTTGACTACTTCTGTCTATCCATCAGTCTATGGGTGGTACGCAGAACTGAACTTCAATTCTATTTTTAGCTTCTTCCATAGAGTTCTCCAAAAATAACCCACAAATTTGGTATCTCTGTCCGAGACAATGCTTTGGGGTAGACCATGAAGGCGTACGACCTCCCTGAAAAACAAGCCTGCAACATGAACAACATCACTTGTCTTCTGACATGGAATAAAATGGGCCATCTTCGAAAACCTGTCAACGACAACAAAAATGGCATCATTTTCGCGTTGTGTCCTTGGCAGACCAAGAACAAAATCCATACTGATGTCCTCCCATGGTCTCTCTGGTACAGGCAATGGTTGATACATTCCTGTATTCTGGCTTACTCCTTTCACCATCTGGCACACTCTACAACCCTGCACAAATTTTGTCACATCCGGCTGCAACTGTGGCCAAAAGTAATTTTCACTAACTAGAGCAATGGTCTTATCTCGACCAAAATGTCCTGCTAGTCCTCCGCTATGTTTCTCTTTGATCAGATTTTCCCTCATGGAACTCCTAGGAATGCACAACTGGTTCTTCCGAAATAACATCCCATCTTGGATCACAAAATCCAACCACTTAGTGCGATCCACAGTAGTAGGAGACAAACATACCGTCCATGCCTCTGCAAAATCTGGATCCGCTGGGTATAAACTCTTGAGTTCATCAAACCCAACAACTTGCACTCTCATTTCTATCAACAAATTATGCCTTCTACTCAAGGCATCTGCAACTCTATTAGATTTTCCGCTTCTATGCTTCAGGACAAAGGTATAACTCTGCAGGAATTCAACCCACTTCAAATGTCGTTGGTTCAGTTTACCTTGACTATTTATATACTGCAAAGCTTGATGGTCAGTATATAAAACAAATTCCTTGGCTAGCAAATAATGTCTCCATTTCTTAAGAGCCCTGAATGATAGCATAGAATTCTTGATCATAAACAGAGTATTTCTTTCTAGCATCATTTAATTTTTCACTAAAGTATGCAACAGGTTTACCTTCTTGGCTCAATACAGCTCCAATGGCACTGCCACTGGCATCACAGTCAACCTGAAACACTTTATTAAAATTTGGAAGTGCCAGAATGGGTTGTTCTGTCACTTTATTTTTCAATATGTCCATACTGGTACCTGCCTTGGCAGTCCACTTAAATTCTTTCTTGTCCCCTCTCATAGTTTCTGTTAGGGGTGCACAAATACTGCTAAAGTTTCTAATAAATTTTCTATAGAAACTTGCAAGACCATGAAATGATCTTACCTCTGTTACATTCCTTGGGGTAGGCCATTCAATGATAGCCTTCACCTTCTCTGGGTCCATTTTTAGACCCTCCTCTGAGATGACAAATCCCAGGTATATCAACTCCTTCTGTACAAAACTGCACTTCTTTAAATTTATCAACAACTGCTCTTCTCGCAGCTTTTCAAAAACTGTCCGAACATGCATCAAATGCTCGTCCAAGTTTTTACTAAAAATTAGAATATCATCCAGATAAACTATCACAAAATTTTCTAGGAAGTCTCGCAATACCTCATTCATCAGCCTCATGAACGTACTGGGTGCATTAGTCAATCCAAATGGCATAACTAACCACTCATACAAACCCTCTTTGGTTTTAAAGGTTGTCTTCCATTCGTCACCCTCTCTGACGCGTATCTGGTGATATCCACTCTTTAAATCAATCTTAGTGAAGTATTTAGCTCCACTCAAACAATCCATTATATCGTCCATTCGAGGTAATGGGAATCGATACTTAATGGTAATTTTGTTTATTGCCCTTGAATCAGTGCACATTCTCCATTCTCCACCCTTCTTTGGTGCTAGTACGACAGGTACTGCACAGGGACTTAAACTTGCTCGAATTAATCCCTTCTTCAACAACTCATGAACCTGGCGGTTCAATTCTTCATTCTCGACAGGGGACATTCTATGGGCGGCCTTATTGGGTAAGCTAGATCCTGGCATTAAGTCAATCTGATGACTAATCTTCCTCATTGGCGGCAAACCCTCAGGCACATTGTCTGATATAATATCAAGAAATTCTGCTAACAGATGTTCAACTTCTACTGGAATGTCTGTAGTTTCTTCTCTCTTTACGGTAGGAATTAATGCATAACACATTGAATCCCTCTTTAGACCATCCAAAAATTTTTTGCCATCTACTAAACAAATTCTAGCATTATTGCATACCTTTTCCTCAACCTCCTTCAATGGCTTCAGTTTGTGGCGCACTCCATATTTTGTCAGGGAATAGGTATTTGCATGCCCATCATGCGCCGCACGTCTGTCAAATTGCCATGGTCTTCCCAGCAACAAATGGCAAGCATCCATAGGCAAAATATCACACAGGACCTCATCCTGGTATCTTCCAATCTGAAACTTGACCAAGCATTGTTCACTGACCAATGCCCTATGATCCTTCTGTAACCACGCAATCCGGTATGGATGCGGGTGCTGCCTCCTCTCCAGCCGTAACTTAGTCACCATATCTTCAGAGACCAAGTTATCTGTACTACCATTATCAATAATAATATTACAGATTTTACCTGAACATTTGCACCTCGTGCGAAATAAGCTTTTTCGCTGGTCTGGTTCCCTCTCTTCGTTCAACAAGGTTCTCCGTGTGACCATCACTTCTCCTTGCTCTGCTTCTTCAGAGTGCTCAGATTCAACACCATCCTCAATGACCGCAGCTCGAGCATTTGCTTTAGGCCTTCTATTCGGTGCCTCTTGGTGTTGGGGACACTCATATGATCGATGCCCCTCTTCCCCGCAATTGAAGTAGGTTCCACGAAATCTTCCTCTTCCATATCTGCGTCCACCTCTACCTCTTCCCCTTTGATAATCATTGTTCTGATTACGGGGCCGGTATGCATTCTCCTCCTTCTGTTCCTGGTGATTGCTTGTTTCACCAGTCTTCTTCTGGTCGTCATATTTACCTCCACTGGTTCTGCCACCAGTTCTTCCACCACGACCTCTTCCTCTCTGTTTACTGTCAAATCTTCGGTTCAGTTTCTCTTCCACCTTCAGAGCAAACTGGTAAGCATCTTCAATGGTGCTCATTCGAACCAAACTCAATTCTTCTTGCATGATGGTTCTCAACCCATTGATGTAACGGGCTACTCTCTCCTTGTTGGCTTCTGTATGACCGGTTCTAATTGAAATTTTGTAGAACTCCTCGGTATACTCTTTGACAGTTTTGCTGGACTGTCTTAAACTCTGCATTTTCCTCAGCAGATCCAATTCGTAATCTGTTGGGATAAACTGCCGCTTCAGCTTTTTGACCATTCGATCCCATCTGGTGATCTTCTCCTTTCCTCGTCGATTTCGTTCCAGCTGCACTCCTTTCCACCATATGCCAGCATGGCCTTTCAACTTTGTTCTTGCAAATTTTATCCGATGCGGATCTTCAACTTCTTCATATTCAAAATACTCCTCCATATCGTTGATCCAGTCAATCAACTCTTCTGGATTTAGATTTCCAGAATATGTGGAGACGTCTAACTTCGGCCTTTTCCCAATTTGAGAGATGGCTTTAATCATTCGAGATTTCGTAGAACTCATTGCTTCTTCTTCTTCTTCTAACGGGTCATCAACCCCGCAAGCTTCATCATCACTTTGGTCTTCTCCTCTTGGCTCTACTCCTCTTCGCAATTCCTCTTGCAGGGCCTGCACTTGCCTCTGCAACGCTCTGAAGTCTCCTTCAGGAACCACGTTTCTGCCAGCACCATGATTTCTTCATGACGGCATTCTTCTTCACTTCTTCTCACAACCCTTAACCCCAGATCCTGGTGCAAGCTGCCTCACGTTCGGCGCTCTGCTTACACACTCAGAATCTTCTCGCTCTGATACCACTTGATGGAGAGCCAAATTTTTAACACAAAGAAAAGACTCAATTTTATTCAGAAGCATGGAAAGATTTACAGTTTCGAACCATGGAAGATTTTACAAAGTACAAAAAATGCAAAAGAAGTCGCAGTCTTCGTCTTTCCAGCCTCTCGAGATCTTTCGAGCAATCTCCTTTTATAGCATCAGTTTCTCGTTGCAGCAACCGTTCGTCACGATCTCTGTAACCGCTGCCACGATCCCCTGGAACTACTGTACCGACTTCTGGAACTGCTGTAACGACTTCTGGTAACTGTCAAATGTCGTTCTATAACGGTCCATGAAAAAGTAACATGTCATGAAATCACGACATCTCTTCATCCCGCTCTTCTCTCTCCTCTTCGGGTCATGAAAACATGACACCTTTTCTCCTTAGTCACCCTGTCGCGATATCGCGACACCTTTTTGGCTTTGGTCCTTCTTTGTCAATGTGTCGCGATATCGCGACACTTTCCTTGCTCCTGCTTTTGGTAAAAACACGTCGCGATATCGCGACACCTTTTATGTCGCGATATCGCGACACTTTCTTTTGCTCCGACTTTTGGTAAAAACACGTCGCGATATCGCGACACCTTTTATGTCGCGATATCGCGACACTTTCTTTGGCCCTTGCCTTTGTTCAAAATACGTCGCGATATCGCGACATCTTTTATGTCGCGATATCGCGACACTTTCTTTGGCCCTTGCCTTTGTTCAAAATACGTCACGATATCGCGACATAAAAGATATCGCGACACTTTTCAGCACTTAGAATATTTTTCAAAACATGTCGCGATATCGCGACATCTTGTATGTCGCGATATCGCGACACTTTTAAACACTTAGAATATTTTTCTTTTCTTTTGTTTTTGGTGATGCAAGATTGTTGTGCTGCCTTTGGATGCTCCTGCATCAAACACTTTTCCATGTATACACACAACACTATATGACAACTTATTGCAAGCACTTTATGCACACACATTTGCACATGTCTATTCTTACGCTCAAACATGCATTCATGTCAAATAGTTTGCCTACACCATATCTTAGGTGGTCTTCATATTTTGCATATTGCCTAGTAAAATATAAAGAAAATTGACAACTTTGAATGAAGATAAAACATCACTAGTCGTAAAATACATTTAAAACTATTATAAACATTTAATTTTAATGTCAAATCTTGTTCTTGATAATGGTAATCACAACCATTTCCAAATGTAACATGTCATTGACAAGCTATTTATCCTTTAGATTGGCCATATAACAACATTGCATATAATAAGCCAATCCAAAACCTAAAAAACCGTAAACAATACAAATATTGAAGAAAATTTGGGTTTAGACCTTATCTGCCTTCCTTCCTTACTATTTATTTTATGTGGTCAACAATGAAGCCACATTACAATTTTTTTGTGATTGTTAAAGGTTTAGATATCCTATTCCCAAACTTTAACAATGGTCCAAATTAAATGATTCAATGACAAACCCATAACCAACTCATAATAAAGTAGTTATCCTTTCAGTGTTGGACAAGATTATACAACTTCTAAGAATTGCAAAGAGAGATTTGCATATTATATCTTATATTTATATAATCTTACCCTTTGAGAGCAAAATTGTTTCAACCGCCACCAAACCATAAGAATACTTATATGGTTTGTCTACATGTATATTTGGTTATATTTGCACATGTATATTCTTACGCTCAAACATGCATTCATGCATACACGTCAAATTGTTTGTCTACTCCACATATTAGGTGGTCTTCATATTTTGCATATTGCCTGGTAAAAAATATAAATAAAATTGACAACTTTGAATGAAGATAAAACATCACTAATCATAAATTACATTTAAAACTATTAAAAACATTCAAATTTAATGTCAAATCTCATTCTTGACAATGGTAACCACAACCATAACCAAATGTAACATGCCATTGACAAGCTACATATCCTTGAGATTGGTCATCTACCAACATTGCATATAATAAGCCAATCCAAAACCTAAAAAATCGTAAAATACAAATATTGAAGCAAAATTGGGTCTAGGCCTTACTTGCCTTCCTTACTATTTATTTTATGTGGTCAACAATGAAACCACATTACAATTTTTTGTGTGGTTGTTAAAGGCTTAGATCTCCTATTCCCAAACTTTAACAATGGTCCAAATGAAATGACTCAATGACAAACCCATAACCAACTCATAATGAAACAAATATCCTTTTAGTATTTGGCAAGATTAGACTTCTAAGAATTGCAAAGAGAGTTGCATATTATATCTTATATTTAGTTAGTCCTGTCCTTTGAGAACAAACTTGTTTCAACCAGTACCAAACCATAAGAATGCTCATATGTCTCCCCATCCTTTCCTTTCATAGAGACATCCTCTTTCTTTATTTATTTCAAGCTAGCTAGACTTGGACTCAGACTCAAAATCACACTTGTGCTTGGGCATGAGCTTGCTCCCTAGCCTTCATCACATTTTAAATGTTTTTCTAGCAAATTATGTTAAAATTTACAAATTGAAAATTTGATCATAATTAACACTAATGCGTACCTTATGGACCTTGAACAGGCAATCTCTAAATGTATAGTGTAACTTAAGTTGAAAATATTGTGGCTTTTCACTTATCACATTTTAACACAATACACAAACATGAACATAAAAATGGTAAGTATTTTTACTCCATAGGTATATTAAACCCCATGTAAGTGACAAACACATCATGACTATATGCTTCATTGGAAATCTTGTTGAGTAGCCGAGAAACGAGGGCTACATTGAAACAAATTCCATACATTATCTCTAATTCTATCTCTAAGAATGACCAAACTATGACAAACCCCAAAGCTAAAGACCTTGTCTGTAGAAGAAAAATAAAAAAAAATGATGAGTGCCTTCTTTGTGATCTTTGTAAATGATATCCACAACACCCATATAAAAACCCAAATTATAACCATAGTCTACATGCCAAACTAGGGTGCCTTCCCCTTACCACTTCATTTTTATTTACATAGTAATATTATAAATATCTCCCACCCTCTTCCTTTCCTTAATACTCACATAGCCATAAGTAAAAATGTCCACCTTAACTACTTGTGCCTCTAGACTCCAACATCTCTCTTATAACATATGGAAGGACAATAACTTAAATGTTGCTATTGTAGCTACTATAATAAAGTTGGGTATGGGAATTCCTACTCAACGGTACTCCTATGAAAATGGGGTAACTATTTAGTTGTGCCTTATAAAGTTACCATTCCATTGTCCACTTTTATCTCATAAGAGATTGCATCCACTTTGAAAAGATCCAACCCCATTTAAAAATTAATTATATAAAAAGAAGGATACCACTCTACAATATTAATCTGAATATACGAGCTCTATAATATCAATCTAAAAAAAAATTATATAATTAAATTTATAATAACATTAGTTATCCATAATTAGATTCATTTTATTAGTTTTAACCATTTAATTTATGTATGTAACTATTCTCACTTGAATTACATCATAAATGTATATAGCATTACAAAAAGTTTGATATATATATAGTTTAACAAGATTGAATCTTGATTTTATTAGTTTTAACCATTTAATTTATATATGTAACTATTCTCACTTGAATTACATCATAAATGTATATAGCATTACAAAAAGTTTGATATATATATAGTTTAACAAGATTGAATCTTGATTTTATTAGTTTTAACCATTTAATTTATATATGTAACTATTCTCACTTGAATTACATCATAAATGTATATAGCATTACAAAAAGTTTGATATATATATAGTTTAACAAGATTGAATCTTGATCTCCTACATAAAGAAGCTAATGCCATTTGATTAGTTATAATATATATTAATAGAATGAATGTAGAATTTATGGAATGCTTGTTTGCTTAAAAATTTAATACACCAAAATTTATATTTATAAAAAGCTTTATGGAGATAATCATCTCTAACCTTTACAATTTTTTTCCAATTGGTTATATGAAATTGAAACATGCCCCATCCTTATTACATTATCACCACATAATGGTATTATAACAAAGTTTGGATATTATCCATATATTGTTTGGTACGATTTGAACTTGGGTCTCCTTCACTAGTATTACATCAACACCACATAGTGGTATTACAACAAAGTTTGGATATTATCCATATATCACTTGACAACATTTGAGCTTGGGTCTCCTTCCTTAAATGTTGAGGAATCTAACCAGTCGAGCTAATGCCATTTGATCTTTAACCTTTACAATTTAAAACTAGTTAATTTTTTTTTTTTCTAGTAGGTTCTATAATACTTTAAGTACTATAATACTTCTATTTATATGAACACAAAAAATATGTAAATACAATGTTACAATAGAACTTCATGAATATTAAGAGATAAGATTGTATAATAACCAAAATATGGTTAGATAATCATATATTTAATAAATAACATATTCTATAAAGATCATCTCATATAACCTATAACCTTACAAACATTAAAAACTAATTTATCATTTAAATGTCTAGAACATGTAAATTTTCCCGACAAACCAACATACTTATAACATGTAAAGTAATGCGGTATAACATTCTTAAATGCTTGAAGCCTCTCCATTTTTATGTGGAAAATTTACCCCCAAGGGCTAGGTGGGTTGGTAAGTGCTAGTCTGGCTAGGCACTTACCAAGAAGAGACCTAGGTTCAAACCTTGGGGGAAGTCTGTTGCAAAGGTAGCAGTCTGATCCGAATCCTCTAAGTGTTAGTTTGGTTGGGCACTTACCAAAAAAAGACCTAGGTTCAAACCTTGGGGGAAGTCTGTTGCAAACTTAGTAGTCTGATCCGAATCCTCTAAGTACGTGTGAGATCGATGGTACGGATCTCAAGCACCCGATGGTCCATTTCACGCCTAATTATAAAACAACAAGGTGGAATAGGTTTGCCGGATGCAACCCATGTGGTTTGAAATTTGTGCTTATTAGCTATTAAGAATAATGTGGTTGTAACCAATTCTCCTATTAAAAAATACCATTTATCATAGTGTTATAAACGGATTTCACGGTCGGTTATAAAACAAGAAGGTGGAATAGGTTTGGTGGATGCAACCTATGTGGTTTGAACTTTGTGCTTGCCAACTATTAAGAATAGTGTGGTTTTAATCAACTATCCTATAAAAAAATACCATTTATTATAGTGTTATAAACGAAAATTTGGAAGTTGATAGACAAACAAACCATTTACTTATTTAAGAAATATTTGTACGAAATTTAGGCGGAGATAGTTGATTGACTGGTTTTCCGATGAATGTTTGGGAGTTTGAAGTCAGCGGTTCCAATCTTGAGTCCCTCTAAATCCCTTTCGCTGGAGTAAATATTTAATGAAACAGATCAGTGGAAAAACCCTTATATTATTTAAAATAAAATATTTGTACAAATTTTTAGTGGAGTAAAAAAATACCCTTTATTATAGTGTTATAAAGGAAAATTTGGAAGTTGATAGACAAATAAGCCATTTACTTATTTAATAAAAATTTGTGAGAAATTTAGGTGGAGATAGTAGACCGACTAGTTTTCTGCGAGTTTGAGGTTGACGGTTCCAATCTTTTTTTTAGTAATTAAGAAGTGTAGGATTCAAACCACAAGGGTTGCTCCCACCAAACTTATTTTGCTTTGTTATTGTTGATCAAGTGTGAAGGAGATCATCCATCCACATGGGTTGCTCCCACCAAACCTATTTTGCTTTGTTATTGTTGACCAGGTGTGAAGGGGATCATCCATCGCACAAGATGATTTGTACTGTCATTGTCAATCTAACACACACTCAGAAGATTCAGATTAGACTATTACCTTTGTAAACAGGTTGCTCTCGAGGTTTAAACCTGGGTATCTTCTTGATAAATGCTTGGCCAGACAAGCACTTACCAATCCATTTAGCCCTCAGGACTCAACCTTTTATGTTAGAAAGAAATATCAAGAGTCACTCTTAGATGACCGACAATGCCATCCATCTAGGTATACCACTATCTAGAAGGAAGCCACACAAGATTTTTTTTTGTGTCCCACTTCGCATTGTAGAAGTTGGAACCGTGAACCTCCGTTCAATAAGACCAAACTCGCCTTCTCTACTTACACTACAACTTTACAAACCTATAAGAAGTTTCCTTACAAACATGCATGCTTATATCTTGTAAAACAATGTACCATACACACGGGCATGCTTATATCGTGTAAAGCAATGCACCATATACATTCTTAAATGCTTCGAGCCTCTCCATTTTATGTGGAAAATTTACCTTCACTTAACACCATTTACTATAGTGCTATAAGCTGAAAATTTGGAAGTTGGATAAACAAATAAACCATTTATTTATTAAAAAATACTTGCACGGAATATTTAAAAGTTGAATGATATTTGAAGTATATATTTGGTAAATATTAAAAAAACATATAAAGTTTTACACATTCTCTAACAAGCATTATTAAATAGTTGGTATAAACTTCAAAAAAAAAAAAGTTGGTATTAAGGTCATACTCACCAACCCTGAATGCTTTTAATAGGCCATACTTGTCCTTTTCTCTTTTAATAACAAGGGAAGTATAAGAAATTTATGTTATGCAAACAGCGTTTTTATTCAAAATTTTATAGAAAAGTAATGTGCATGTTTTTTGATTTTTTTTTTAATTTATAGGACAGTTGGTTACAACTATATTATTTTAGTAATTATTAAGCGTAGGATTTAAACTATAGGGGCTGCTCTCATTAAATCTATTTCACTTTGTTGTTGAGATTTGTATCGTTGTCATCGATTTGGTACGTGCTCAGAGGATTTAGATCAAACTACTATCTTTGCAAACAAGCTACCTTTAAACTTTGAACTTAGGTGTCTTCTTAGTAAGTGCCTAGCCAGCCAAACAAGCAACTATCAATCCACCTAACCCTTCGAGACTTGCCCCTAAAATTTGAACTTAGGTGTTTTCTTGGCAAGTGCCTGGCCAAACAAGCAACTACCAATCCACCTAGCCCTTCGAAGCTAATTAAAGGACATATTTGAGTAATGAGATATAAGAACAAGGGTTATCTAATATACGGTATAGATATTACTTTGCATCCCATTGTAGAGGTTTATTTTTATTTTTATTTGGCTAGTATGAGAAACCCCTACGACTAACGCACAGGATTGAGCAGTCTCCTTCCAACCATGACCCCTCGTAAAGCCAAGAGCTATGTTTATCAACAAGGAATTTAACACAAAGCCACACACCCGCCCCCTTGGACCTTCCAAAGAAGAGCCAAAACCCGTATCGTTGCGCTGTCCCCCTGTCACTCATTATAGAGAATTTTTATAACAAATCAGATCCCGCAGACTAAAGCCTAATTAACAATCTTATTTTGTTCCATAGGAACATAAAAAACTCTACTTTAAATTCTTCAATATTTAAAGAGGAAACCCAAGAACATTGTAGTATTAATTTGTTGTCATACTAGGTGAATACCTAATTAATAGGTGGACCCATTTCAATTCATATAATCAATTAAAAAATAATAATAATTTAAAAAAAAAATATATATAAATAAATATAAAATCTATGTTTAAGGTTGGACATCTCAATCCTACCATGACCTCTCATAAGGGAAGTGTTGAGCTTATCAATAAGGAATTTAACACTCAACCCCACACACCACGGTTTAAACTTTGAACATCTCAATAAAAAGTCAAAATTTGCACCGTTACACTCTCCAAACAATTAAAAAATATTATTGTTTTTTTAAGCGAAAACCCTTTACGGGGCCGCCTTGAGAGACCACGAACATGGGTTCTACACCGTCAAAGTCACCCGAAAGTTGCGTCCAACCTTGCCCACACCAACATTATCAATTGAATTTTGGGTACCCAATTTAGCTTTTTGGTAGGGTGGAGATTCGAACGTGGAACCTCCCTTGGAGGATTGCCCTCTCCTCTCCAACTCACCTACAACACCTGGGTAAAAAATATTATTATTAAATTAATTATTAAATATTTTAAATAAAAATCAAAGTTTTTAATTTTAAGAGATAAAACTGCACACCATACTTCAATAATCAAAATATATATTAGATAAACAATATCCATCTCACATGACCCATAACCTTATAAACTATAAAAACTATTTTATTATTTTTCTTTCTATTTAAACAAATTATAAAAATATATCATTTACTTGATTCATCTGATTAAATTTATTAAAAAAATAAATATCAAAACAACTTCAACTAGTTGACCGGTAGCCACACGTGCATTCAACTCTACTTGCTAGACAGACAATACTTTATTGACCGTGGCTCTTAACCGGGTGACCATGCTCCACCAACCTCGGATCTCAAACCCAAAGCTTAAGCTTGGCCTAATTAATCTTAGGCAAATATTAAAACTCAAAGTTTAGTTTATTGGTAACCAACAATTATTAGTATAATGGTTTGGGTTTTGGTTTTTAGGAGGTTTAAAGTTTAAACTGTATTGTTTGGATTTTGGTTTTTAGTTTTTAGGAGGTTTAAAGTTTAAACTGTATTGTTTGTGTGGTTGTCTTTAGGTTTTGGATTTTTTCAAAAAATTCAAAATTCATACCGTGTGGCTGTCTTATTAATTTCCTACTAATAAACTCAACTTTCAACTTTCCGCTTCTATAAATTTCCTATTCCTCTTATAAAATTTCATCATAAAATCACGAAAATATCCATCAATAAACATGGAAAAACAAAATAAAAAAAAAAACATTTTTTTAAACAAATAACAAATCTATTGCCATGCTTTGGTTATTATGCTCTGTGAAACCTTCGACAAGAAAATGTGGGTGTACAAATTCAATTGTGAACTGAACCAACATGCAACTACCATTCCTCTTATAAAATTTCATGATAAAATCACGAAAATATTCATCAATAAATATGAAAAAATAAAATTTAAAAAAACATTTTTTTAACAAACAACAAATCTATTGCCATGCTTTGGTTATTATGCTCTGTGAAAGCTCCCATTCAATTTTTAACTTTATTGCAAGTGACAAGAAATGTGGGTGTGCAAATTCAATTGTGAACTGAACCAACATGCTCAAATATTACACATTGGATGCCAACATAAGACAACTCTACCAAGATCTTATATACCTTCCATATAAGACAGATGCACAATGACAGACAAAGACATTGGATCCCTACATAGGACGACCTTCATCCATGCTTTCCCATTGAGAGACAAATGCACAAAGACACACCAAGAGCATTGGATCCTCCATATAAGGACTTTGGCCCATGTTTTGAGGTCATATTTATGCTACAATTTTTTTTTGTTGAGTATAATTTTTTTATAACTTTTAGTCTTTAAAATGATAAAGTTAATATATTATAATTTTTAAAAGAAATTGGATCGGAGGAGTCTATCAATAACCATCTTTACAATTTTTTTTGGACCACTTAAAAAAAGAATTTAATGAGGTCATTCACACCTGTTTTATTGTTTAAACTTGGACACCTACACCTACCAGTAATCACTTCATCACCATCAACTGGTTTATCTTTTTGTGGACCACTTCACAATTTTTTTAAATAAGAATATAATAAAATCATCCACACCTATTTTATAATTTAAACTTAAATATTTACACGTATCATATGATTTGAACTTATTCCTTACATTTATTTCGTTATTTGAACTTTAATTCTTTCCAATCAAAACCTAAAAACACACCAATCAATATTATTAACATGCATTGCATTTATCTAGGTTACATTAATCTACTCCTAACCCCTTTCCACATTATGTGATAAAAGCCAAAAATATACACATCGACCTCAGTTCGACCGGCATGCCTTCCACGTCGGACGGCCTACTCCCGGTCATCCACCCGCCAGGTGATCCTCCAGCCGGTCGCCACCCGGAACTCGGGACCTGGGATATTTACCGCCGATAGCCTGTAACCCGCGGGTAGAAACATGCGGAACCGACCTTCCCAGCCAGTGGCGGGGGTGTGAACTCTCCCCATATATAATTTTCGAAACGCGGCCTGTAAAACCCTCTTGTATATAGACCAGGAGGTCTTGAAATAAAAAATTAACAAAAAAAACCAGAAAAGAAGCGAAGCTTAGCTTAGCTTAGCTTTCCCTTTGGGCTTATAGCTTTGTGGAGCTGCAAGCCCTTAGAAGGCCTACTGTCACATTCACTTACCTAAATTTAGCAGGTCTGTGCCGCCGGATTTAGCAGTTTTAGCAGTATTGTGGCTAAATCTAGAGGAGAAATGTCGGCCAGATACATGAACTTCTCGCCCTCAGCTACGCACTCCCCGCAGCTCGCTGGAATGCGTTCTGCGACCGTTGCCTTAGCCGAGCATGACAAGTGAGCAACCGTTTAATTAGTTTGCTTAAAAACAATTAATTTGGAAAAATCTTGATGTGTGTGTCTTAAATCTTTGGAGGTTTGAATTTCTGAACCTGTTATGGATTTGGATCTCTCTGGCATAGCTAGGGTTTTGTTTCTTTTCGATTTGACCGTAGGCGATGGCTGCCATAATGTCGGGATTCGTAGTGCATTGCATTTTAGTGAGTGATTTGGTTGTGTTTGTTGAATAGATTTGTTGGTTATTTTTGGAGAGGAAGGTGTAATGTTGTTTCTATGTATGATGCTTTGAATTTCTGTTGTAGGGTTTTTGAATTTTTATGGGGATGTCAGCAGGTGGGGATTTGTTTATTTATTTTTTATTTTAAATCGAATGCCCTGGGTGGATTGGTGTTGCCTGTAGTCTAGTGATTTTTTTGCTCCGTTCTTTTTGAGTTGTTGAATATTATAGCTTTCAAATCTGCATTTTTTAGAAATATAGCTTTTGCGACCAGTCTATGCCTTTCAATTTACATGATACATTACTTTGGGTCAATCTGGCTGCTTACATTTTGATCTCCAGACACTGCCTGATCTCAGATTTTCCACCATGTTGTTAAACCCTTACAGAATTTGCGTGAATTATATGTTGAAGTCCTTGCAAAATGTCTGGACTTGATTAAAACCCTTGGAATTTGGGTTTTGTGAGTTGAAAGTTGTGATGTATTGAGAGATGGATCTAATTGGTTATCAAACATGCTGTGTATGGTCCTTGTGTAGTCGAGGGATTAAGAGTGGTATTGTGCTGGTATTTAGCTTTGTACACAGTTATTGCGCAATCAATGGAATTTCATTGTGGCTTATCTAAAGGAAACGTGGGAAGCAAGAACATGTACTTAGTTATATCAGAGAAGCAAAAAGTCTCATTCTGTTTATTTGATGGGGACCTGACCAGGCGCATTAGAATATTTCAGGGATACAAAGAGGTGCACCTCATAGAAGATTGTCCAAAACTTAAACCGTTACGCCACAATCGGAAGAAGCTCTTAGCTTAAAAAACCCTGGTGGATAAGTGCCAATCCATTCAAAACTCTTGCAGTAATTGCAAGAAGCTCTTGCCATAATGGAACCTTGCTTTGGAAGTGAGTGGTTTAGGGCAAAGCAGGCACCAATGTGTCCGGAGGAAAGTGAATATTGAAGCTGAAGAATGTGAAATATATCCAGAGGAAGGTGAACATCCCCCTAATATTGAAGCTGTAGAAAGCGAAATACATCCTTATTCTGTAAGCACTGCTGATCTCCAATGTAATGTATAGAACAAGACATAGACAACTTAAACTCACCATTCACGACCATATTCTGTAGTCAGATATAAAGACTGTTCTGCAACATGGCATGGTTGATTAGTCCTTTATAATGTCTCCAGAAGACCCAGAAGGCCAAATATTAATTGAAGGAATGGTCTATGAAGATAGATCGCCAGAAAATCTAGAAAAGAACCACCTAGATGTTTAAGGAAACCCAAAATGTTTTTGCACAATTTCTTTCTTAAAGATCGGGTTCCAGAGTCGACCAATCAAGCTTGCCACCAGAGAGAGCTCTAGATCAGCTTGTTCTTTTGCTAGAATAACTGTAAGGAAACATGGTAGGATTGCTTCAACAAAAAGAAAGTTGTTGGAACAAAATATGATAGTGCATAAGAAAAGGTAAAAATCTATGTTCGAATGTTGTCAGTGAGGAAATTTTA
The DNA here is from genome assembly GCA_028583015.1 of Wollemia nobilis. Taxonomy (NCBI): domain Eukaryota; kingdom Viridiplantae; phylum Streptophyta; class Pinopsida; order Araucariales; family Araucariaceae; genus Wollemia; species Wollemia nobilis. Next base: position 5,306,169 of record JAQPPZ010001031.1, on the reverse strand, counting down.
ATCTGGTATTGAAAAGACACGTTTCCAATTTTTCTCTGTAGCATTTGGATAAAGAGGCTCAAAAACTGAACATCCAGTCTACATTGATGAGATGGAACTTAAGGAGGTTTGAAATGATAGTACTTTCAAAACTGAAGATATTGTTTAGGTAAATGGATGCAACTTGTGCATGGTATGCTGGAATTGAGGAGATATTGGCGGCTGTGGTAGATGTTGACTACAGAGCTCCAAAAATATTTTGTCCTAAATGGTGAGGGCAGAAAAATTAAAAAATGATTAAATGGTGCTATTTTCCAGTATCAGAACTGTTACTATGCTTGAATACAAATATTTGACCTTATCATTTTAAGGCAAGTCATTTTATTTTTTTGTTCTTCCCCATTAATTAGGAGTAATCTTTTGATTAAGATGTTTTCAGTCTTCTTCTGCTTGGGATTGGCCTTGCAAGCAAGTACATATGGCTGTCTTGAGTTTATTCTGCACAAACATTTGAGATCTAGGCAAGAACTTTTTAGAGGAGCTATAAGAGAATCAGTTACCTTTGACTGAGGGGGTTTCGGTTTTATAATTTCACACATTTGTTTTTGCCTTTTAATTCAAACAAAAGATGGTGTTTGAGGAGTCTGAGGTTAGAATATTGTCAAGGGTGGGACCTATTTCAATCCCATATTAAAAAAAAGAAAAAAAAGGCAATTAATACAAAATTATGCTCATTTGTTAATTAACCAATATGTTGTCAGTTTGTTTCTGCTGGGTCTGGCCTTGCAAACAGGTGTACTTAGCTGCTTTGAGTTTAATCTCTACAAATATTTGGGAGCTAGGCAAGAGGTTTTGAGAGGAATTATAAGAGAAACTTGATTGGAGGGGAATTTAAGAGGAATTATAACGATTTCACTTATAAGAGGAATTATAAGAGGAATTATAACGATTTCACTTATCTGCTACTTTTAGAGCAGAAAGATATTAATATAAATAGAGCTAGCACACAAGTTGCGATGGACATTGTTAGGATATACAGCTGTGTGATCACAGAGGGATAAAGAAGTGACACATTTTTGACAATGTTGAAGTAATATGTTTATACACATCTCAGAAAACAAGACTATGTTGATTTTGCAGACTGCAACAGTCTTCTTTGCTTTTAGATTTGTTTCTGCTATGATGATGGGCCAGATTTTTGATGTTGTTATATCAGTGATTGCATCATTTTAGCTATAATGGTTGATGCATTATTTAGATTTCTTATTCATAGGTTCAAGGAAAACTATTCTTGAATATTTGTACTCTTGTATGGTAGTAAAATGTTTCTAGTGTGAGAGGGGTAGTTCGCATTTGTGGACACATTAGAAATATGATACTTGTCTCATGGATTCTGTTTTATCTGGAGAGTACTTTGCATAGTTACAGTTGTTATCTGCAAATTTAAGTTTGCTTCAATTGATGGTAATTTGATAATTCATGTGTAATCACTCTTGTTATAACTTATAAGGTGCTCCATTCTTCAAGCAGGTATCTTACTGAGTTGCTAGCGGAACGGCAAAAACTTAGTCCCTTTATGCAAGTCTTGCCGCAGTGCTGTCGCCTGCTGAACCAGGGTGAGTTATTGGCTATTTATGTTAACACTTTGTGTTGTGAAACACATGCAAACATTCCCAACAATGTGACCACTTTTGCTGAGCATTAGTTTTTTTTGTTTGCAATGTCTGAATAAAATTAATTTATTATAGGTACCTTTTCAAATTTTATATTGTCTATTGAAGTATGTTGTTTTCACCCTATTAACATACTGACACCTCTGACATTTTGATTTGTTTTGTGAAGTCTATATTGGCCTGATGAAAGTTTGAAATTAACACAGGCAAGATTTTGATAATATAGGAGAGGTGAATTGCAGAGCAAGTACTGACTAATGTTACAGACACTATGACATTGCCAAATTTTAAAATTAGAGGTTCGGTGAAGATATATGTTCCTTATTTTATGCCAATTGTTGAAGGGGAATTGGATCTTCTGTAAAACTTGTGGAATTTAATTTGTATGCATCTTGGGCACTATAATAATAATCTCTTAATTTGTTAAGAGAACTGGGATATGGCATATTGAATTAAAATTTCATTTTGGATCAATGTAGGCAAGGGGGTACAGATCGTTAATGGTTTATTATATGGTTGTCAGTGGCTGCTGAATTATTAAATAGGGACTCTTCTCGGGAAGCAGCAGAGGACAATCTGCTTTATAGACAATATGCTTTAATCATTGCTCTTTGAGGAGAATGTTTGTATATTGTTCTCCTGCAACAGATCATGTCTATTTTATTGTTTCTATAGCTGGAAAAGTTTTTTTTTGGGATTTTTCCAATTTGATATTCATCATTCTGTCTTTCCAACTGACAGGTAGCTACAATCATCTGGCTAAAAGGATTGGAATATTATTATTTAATGTGCCACGTGGTATAGATATCTTTGCAAGAAGTCATGGATGTTAATTCGCTAAAGTAACTTGATTTTGGTTGCCATGCCCTGGAAGAAGAGAGTTGTCGTATGGGCTACTTATCATTATTAAAAAAAATTGAATTTATCTTGAACAAATGCAGAGCGTGCGAGACAGACTTTCCTCTGATTTTGGGATAATTTTTGGATGATGATGCATAAGGTATGGACAAGATATTTGATATGGAGGCTTCCTTAAGTTTTATTCCTATTTTGTTGGATTTGGGCTAGAGAACTTATGCTAGGCATCAGATGGGGCTGTGCGCTCTCGGTACCATCTGATATCACTTGTTAACTTGTGTTGCAAGTGGTATCATGATTGCAAAGGTTTGAACTGTCACAGACATTTCTCTCTGTTGTGCCCCTCTTATATTTAAGATGTCCTTTATGAGATAGAAAGCCCCCATGAGAAAACATATAGCAAGTGGTATTAACTTTGTGACAGCTGTTCTGATTTATAATCCTCCAACACCCGAGTCCAAAAGTGAATCTTGCATCTGTACTTTCAAAGATTTGATGAAGAAAATCTACAATTTTTTTGTAAATGAATAGATGACGATAGAAGAGAATCCAACATGTTCAAGCAAATAAGCTGTTGTCCATAATCCTCCAGTATCTGATTCCAAAAGTGAATCTTGCATCTGTAGTTTGAAAGATTTAATGAGGAAAATTTACAATATTTTTGTAAATGGATGGATGACTAAAATTGAAAATTTGACATGTTCACAAGTAAATCTGGAAGATTTTTATAAATGACTGCTACTTTCTGCTTTAAAAGAATGACAACAAATATTGTTGGATTTGTGATAAAAATGTATAAAGTGGCTCCGCAGAAGTGTTTCTTTGGAACAAAATGCAATCGTTTCTCATTCTATATGGTTTGCCAGTCAGTTTAAAGAAAAACTTTAGCAGATTTTATGGATTTTTGAACAACTTCATTTCACATCACCCCATCAAAATATATTCAAGATTTGATTCCTGGTCAATCTCAGTGTATAGAAGTGGAATAATTTAGCTGTTTGGAAAAGACAGATCTGCAAAAATTCATAATACAAAGAAGGATAAATACTGCATAAAATGAGAAGAAATGAGGGAAAATGATTTTTTCCACTTTCCAGCTAGTAAGATCGAGATCAAAGTAATATTCCAAGTGATTGAGAAAAGCTTGTACACCTTGAGCAACTTATTAAACCAAAATGTCCAGGCTCAATTACACTGAGAAATTCTAATTGTGAAGCATGTGTGTATGAAGACAAGGCAGAGAAAGGGACCTAGATGATTTCTATTATAAGAGCTGTTGTGATTTGTAGTCACCATGGTCAGGTAACCTGCACAATGATATCCTGGTCAGACAATGCATATATACGAAAAGGAAAAGGAAAAAAGAGATTTGACAAGTTTCTGGTCAGGGTCTCAATGATTTCATGGTATTCTTATGGCTATTTAACTTTTTTTTTTTTGTTTTGGGTTGTCCTTTACTATTGGAAGTTAAATGACTTTGGGCCAATCTTTATGAGGCAAGAGACTTAATTGTATTCCATATCCCTAGGATTGTTTGTACTGCTGGAAAGATATATGAAGGATTCTTCTAGAGTAAGTGAATCAATATTGTGATGAGTTATATAATTGGCTTGATAGATGGAGAACATATTTTAGAGAAGTTAGATTCCAGGTCCCTACAATTTCATGGCAAACTTACACTTATTCAACTTATTTTTCTCCTTTTTGTCCTTTGCTTTTTGAAGCTTGGCAATGTAGGGGTGCCTTTGGGCCATCTCTGAGGAGCCAAGAGACCTAATAATAATAGGTTCCGCTAACATTCATTGTGATTTCTTGGTTGTGTCCTTTTGAAGTATTTTTATAAAATATTAAGTTCAATGATATCATTATTTTGATGAAGCATGTAATGAATTTTTGGTAGCTTTGTTTGACAAATAATTATAGCTATTCTTGTGAGGACGTAGAAAATGAAGAAACAATGTAGCTTTGTGCATTATTATAAAAACATTCCTAGAAAGATATGCTTATAATGCTTGTATAATTCTTTTTTTTCATTTGTTTATATGGGATTGAAACGGGCCCCACCCGTATTACATCATCACCACGTAGTGGTATCACAACAGCTTGGATATTATTAATGTATCGCTTGGCAAAATTTGAACCTCTGGGTCTCCTCGAATGTTGAGGAATCTAATGCCATTTGATTGTAATGCTTGCATAATTAAAGGGATGTTTTCTGTACTTTATTTTTTTATATCCCCAATAAAAATCTGTCTGGATTTTCGAGGATATCTGAAATTGTTTTCCTGAATGGCCAGTGTCTCCTTGAAATGCACATTGTAAGAGCTAATCAAAGAGGTTTATGTTTCTACTAACAATGAGATTCTTGATTGCCAAGTTAATCATTATTTGTATAAACAAACTTATAAAGTACTGCACAAGTTGTAGATGGTCAATACAATGTTTAAAGTTGAAGACTCTTGTGTAGATGATGAAACTCCTCCTGAAGACAGCAGGAGTAAAACAAATTAGGCATGCACAGATACAAAGTCTTTGGAATCCTGTGGAATGGTCAGGAATTTCGTCAACCTTCGCTAAGCTTTTACCAGTACTATGTCTTATCAATATAGATGTTAAATGTGTTTGCTTTGATCTATGCACAATCCTAATGAGAATCTAAACCAAATGTAGAAGCACATTCTAAAAATGCAAGAGATTACACATAAAAGAAAGAAAGAATGGGAAGACCATGAAACAAATTTGAAAATTGATGCCTTGGAAAATTTGCAGGTTTATTTTTTTGAAACAGTTGTATGGGATTGAAATGGGTGTCACCCGTATTACATCATGACCAAATAGTGGTATTACAATAAGCTTAGCAGTTATGCATGTATTGCTTTGCAAGATTCAAACCTTTGTCTCCTCCTTGAAAATTGAAGAATCTAATCAGTTGGGCTTAATACCATTTGATAAGTCTTGTAGGTTTTTAATATGCATAGCTTTATGGTTATAAATTCTAGTTCAATGAAAATGTGGATGTCCTAGATTAAATAATATCCAAATTGATATGATAGTACAGTGGGTCGTGTAGTTCGAAGCATCATCTGATTGATGTCTAGCACTATAAAGATAAAAAAATGGTTAAAGGAGGTGAGTTGTACGGTAAATTACAATGTTGATGGATCTCTCCCCGATAGCAATACATAGCTATATTTAACATTTCACAATAGTAGAGGTTTGGAATGCAGCTTATCAACTGATGTGTGTGACTTATCCAACTAGCAAAATTTTAATTGATTTTTTAATGCCAGAGGGCTAAGAGAAGACTCGGGCCTTTTGGTAGATTTGCATCCTATGGAGGGTGGTCATTGAACCACACTCATCAAAAGCTCTTAGTGAAGGATAATGTTTTCTTAATTGGGAGGATATAGTTTATTTTGGGCAAAGCTTTTTTTGGTGATAATCTTCCATTGTAGGAGGATCCACCCCCCATTTTCTAAATGTGTTGATGTAATCTTGATATGTTATCAGGAGTCTTGATTCTTGATTAATTTTTTAGGAACTTATAGATGTTTCAAAAATCAGATTGCATAGCCCTGCAGTTTTGAAGTAGTCAATAGGAATTTCAGAGTTTGGCAACTGGATTGATAAAATGGGTTTGTTGTATTTATCAGTTTTATTGGTGGGGATTTGAAGTGTCTACATCAAATTATAAGTTTACTGAAGATTAATATATTTGTTAAATATATTTATTAGAGAAACTGTATCACCAGAATTGTGGGCGTGGTAGAGTATCCAGTCATAACTCGTAACAGACATCTTAAAAATATCAATATAATTATCAAACATATAGTTCGGTGAAAAAGAAGATAGATACAAAAATTGAAATGAGGACATAATTTATTGGGAGTTGAGAAACGTACTGAAATACAAAAATATGAAGAGTCCAAGCACTGAATCACTCAAAATACATAGTAGTCTTTGAGCAATTATAGAAGCTGGCAATATGTGAAAAATTACAATTTTTGAGCTGTGGAAAGCTTCAAGTTACAGGTCTTGGGAGTTCAACTACTACACCTTTGCCTAATGTTAATCATCAATGTCATTGTGTTAGTGTACATCACACACTTTTACAGGTGATCATGTTCCACAGGGATGTGTCCCCTACACTCAATTCCTGTGGGTATTCATCCCTTATGTCTCCTCCCATGGGAATACCTATTCATTTTCTATTCAAGCAATGATTTTCTTAGCCATCAACATCCAACTGTAGTTCCTGTTGTTCATTTATTCATAACAAAGGGGCATGAACCTGAATCTTTTTGCTGAAACTTCGCAGCCATGCATAGTTTGTGGCAAAAATGAATGATGTGCTTACAAAATAAAAAATTTGTAGTTTTTTTTTTTTTTAAATTTTTTGTAATCCTGTTTACTATCCTGTTTTCTTAGGATTTGGGGAGGGGGCAGGGATGTCCCAGGCATCCACTTTTCACATCCACATGTTTCCTTCCCCATCTAAAAGGGGACTTGGTGGGATGTATATGATGTGAATGTATGTCTCACAATATGTGTTCAACATGATGAAAAATACTGGAGACACTAGCAGTTTTAGTTCCTTCAATAGCATGAAGTTGGCACCATCACCTACTTCATGGTTTATGAGTCACAACTATATACCCATCTCTGGAATGGGAAGAAGGTAAAGATTTGTGAGCAAATACAGTATCTTTTGCCTTTGTAAAATATGTGTTCCTCTTCAGAGAATGAATAAACACCCTATTTTCCTCATTTTTCTTTGCAACCAAAACAACAGTGACCTTTGAAAGAATTGTTATTGGTATTGTTTGCATATCAGGAGCACCAGAGCCATAACAGCATGCCAATGAGATTGCTCCATTCAGCCCTCATGATAAAGTGTCTGCATATCCCCATATTCACCATCATCAATTGTGAACATGGCAAAACGTTTACATATCTCCAAGAGTACTTTTTATTTTTTCTTTTTATATTTTAAATGGGGAAGAATTTTCATAGATCAATTGACGTGGAATATAAAATATGTGACAACAGTGGAGTAGCAGGAGCATGAAAAATTGAACGTTTTTTGTCCCAACAGCAAAGCATGTATGGAAGTCTTTTTCCTGAATTGGTTGGTCACACCTTTTACCACCTCGTTTGCTCAAGTTTGCCTCATTATAGTAGTGGGGTTTTAGAGACTGCATGGAAGCACCAAGCTATAGCAGCATGCCAATGAGTTTCCCCCATTCAGTCCTCACGATAAATTTTTTGCACATACCCAAATTTACTATCGGCTGTTGTGAACATTGCAAAATGCGTACAAATCTCCAAGAGTATTTTTTTTCTTTTTTCTTTTTAGTTGTAAGTGTAAGGGAGAAGACTTTTTATAGATCAATAAGAAAAATATTTTGATGTGTAATATAGAATATGTGACAGCAATGGAGTAGCAAGAGCATAAAAAATTGAACGTTTCTTCTCCCAACAGCAAAGCATATATGCAAGTCTTTTTCCTGGAATGGTTGGTCTCATCTCCCACTTTGTTTTTGAGGAAGCCTTTTATCTCCTAGTTTGTTCAAGTTTGCCTCATCATAGTGTTGGGTTTTTAGAGAATGCATGGAAGTGTTGTACCCGTTACCTCTACTAAGTGATAATTGTCTTAATAGTATTATACGGTTTGAGATCCTTTTCTGCGGTGGATTTTGTCAAACATATGATCTGCACTAACATAATCATCTGCTGTCATAGGTGCATACATTGTTGCATCAAGCATTATAGTTCTCATTTAGAGTGTCTTTTGAGAGTTAAATTGCCTCACATCTCCTTGACTATGACGACATTTGAAAAACTTTATACTTCAACATCATCTTATGTTATGTAAATTTATGTTTTGTCATATTTAGCAAGTTAGACATTGTATGCTGCCTGCTCATACGTGGCTTCAAGGACAATTGCTTTGAAAAGTTAGTTTTGAGCTATAGAGGATGTGGAATGCAAAATATATGCCGTCTCTGTGCTACACCTGCTATTCATGCTCATGCATTGGCAGTTATGGGTTGAATGGCATTGGAGGGGCACACATCCTCAATTGCATTGATGAGATCATCTGCAATCCATTGGAGTGGTCCAAAGCATTGATTACCTCCAAGAAATGTGGGCATGAAAGTTGTGGGCAGTTGTTACCTCCAAGAAATGTGGAGAAGGTTGTGTGTGACTTTCTATATTTGAGGTCTTGTAGTCCTTAGGAGATTTATTGACACATTGAATTATGTCCTGCCAATGGGTGACTCAATTTAAAAGAAAACATATAAAGGCAAAGGGCTACCCAACCATTAAAGTCTTCCCTGCTGCTGATATCTGACAATTTACCATAGATTGTGTGCTCAATATCTTACGAATTTTTTGTTCTTCCTGCTTCTGATATGAAACAATCTAACAGTGATCCTGGTGGTTAATCTCTTATGATTTCTTTGACTATAAAGGGAAACTTCTAACGTGGGATCCTCATGGTCAGGGAGGTTTGGTTTTTCTTGTCATCTTTTCTGCTTGACTTCAACATTGCTTTCTATGATCTCATTTTTTGCAAATCTTTTGCAACAAATTTAACACTAGTCTATGATCACAAAACTTATTTTGCAAGGTTTGCATTCCCATTATACAGATTCCTCCAGGATTTTCTCCTTTGACTCGTCAAGTTTCTTTGTGCAGCAGTGGGGGTCAGTTGTAAAATTTCCTTTGTTTGTGTTTTGTTGGTCATTTCTTCTCCATCTTCTTTTCTCATATGATTAACTTTGTCTGTCTGGCTTCCTAACTAAGGAAAACGAAGTTGCGATGATGACAATAGAAAAAAGGGTAGCTGCCTTCATAAATGCAGGAAAATACATAGACGACTTGTCGCCAAACAGGGAAAAACGTTTTGTCTGGCCCAACATGTCAGAACTGGGCAAACACAGTCCAAGCTAATAAATATACTAAACTATAATTAGGTAATTCTGCTACTTATACTTTTCTTTGCTTCATAACTTGAACACACAGACGTCCCAGTTTATTTATTAAATAAATTTGTAACAACGTGTTAGGTTTGAGTAGTTGGGTTACAATGATTGTTGGAACATGTCGACCTTTTCTCAATTTATTGGTTTTTATTCTATAAGCGTTCTGGATAGTTTTCAGAAATATTTTCATATGCCATTATTAGCTGGGAACATTTTCATAATGCAGATGCAAGTCCCGCAATTCTTCTGGTTTTAGTTTTGTCTTGTGTCGTTGCTGTCCATGAAATGCAGCTTTGGTGATTTTGTTCATTTATGTGTAGAAGTGTAGTGGGAGGTCAGAGGGGGAGGTAGGGGTGAACCAAATAATTTCAGTTAAGAGATACTAGGCTGCAGAGTAGTGCAAGTTGATTAGCAATGGCTAATCAATTTTTTGCACCTGAATTCGTAGCGTGTAAGCAATTAAATTGAAGCCTAATTAATGATATAATAATGCATTTTAGAGATGGATCCATTCTATATGTGTTTCGGAGTTGTAAACTGTTTTGAAATGCTCCAAAATAATCATGATGTTCTTAGTATGACCATAAATGTTTAATCAGGGTATCAAATGTTTTAAGTGGTGTCTATATAGAATGAGATTTGTCTTTACTATAGTATGTTCCAATAGACAGTAATGTGGAGAATTCTAGTCAGCTTTATTGTATACTATAGAAATGCAACAAATGGATTATGGTTGGCTTACAGCCTCAGTCATATAATGAAATATTAGGTTTCTGTTCATACAATTGTCTTTCTTTGCATTGGTGTTGCTTGCTCAGATAAAGGGCTTATCCTCCTGTATGCCTATATCTTAAAAACTTTGTCAACACTCGAATCGAATCAAAGTTTTTGAAAGGATTATGAGGCATTTTGCATGTATTATATTTCATTGCTGGAATTAGGTTTAGAATCTGTACAGTCTATTAAGGATCTTGTTGCAGTACCTATATATATATATATAATTTAAATGGTCCTCTAGTTTAATTGACACTTGGAGGCTAGCCATTTGTTATCAATGTTTGGGCTGGATACAATGAGATCTCTCTTTACTAGTATGTTCTAAGAAACAGTGGTATGGAGAAGTCTAGTCAGCTCTATTGTACACTATACAAATGCAACAAATGGATTATGGTCGGTGTACAGCTTCTGTCATGTAATGAAATATCAGCTTTCTGTTGAAACAATTTCTCTTCTTTGCATTGATGTTGCTTTTTCAGATAAAGGGCTTACCCTCCTGTATGACTATATCTTAAAAACTTTGTAACACTCGAGTCTGTTCAAGTTTTTCAAAAGATTACAAGACATTTTGCATGTATTATATATCATCTCTAGATTTAGGTTAGAATCTATATGGTCTATTAAGGATTTTCTTGCATTGCCCTGGAATTGATATACATTAAAATTAAATGGTCCTCTATTTCAACAGACATCCAGAGAGCAGCCATTTGTTATCCTTGTTTGGGATGGAATCTTATTCCAGTAGAACCTGTTTATCCATGTTTGGGTTGGGAATCTTATTCCAGTAGAACCTGCTTATCCATGTTTGAGTTGGGAATCTTATTCCAGTAGAACCTGTTTTGTCTATTTGTATGACTGGGCTAAAGAAACTTTTTTGTGCTTGGTTTGTAAAAGAGGGGCCTCATGGCATGCAGAGGATTCTGTCCTCTTTGTATGAGACGGGTATCTACTGATAACCTACTGCCTACTTAGCAACACAATTCTTTTGACATATACTGTAATGATGAGTAAAAAATTTCAAGTAAATGGAGAAACCTGAAGAAGCAAGCAGTACCTAAAATTACAGTGCAAATATGGGCCAGAAGGAGCTTTGATAAGTAAAAGTTGTTAAGCTAGAATGGCATAGGAAGTACTTATTGGTTATTAATCATGAAAAGTTCCACTAAAGACATGTCATGCATGGATTAATAAGATTTTAACTTGATTTGTTTAAGATATATGTGTTTATTACAAGTAGGGTGAGACAAATATGTTCAATGGTTGGGCAGGTGAGAGGCTTGTAATTGAAAGTCCACGTTGTTGGTTTTGTCAGAACAGAAAAATATGTGTAAGATTACCTTATCCTACTTGCATCACTCTTATGTACTTGTATGCTTTGGAGTCTACTGTCTTCAAATTTTGAAAATGTATAATTAATGCTATTTCTAGGATTTATGGGTCACTAATACAAGTGATCTAACATCTTTAACACAGGTTGCTGCTTGTTCTCCAGAGTGAGATTTATTTTGTATATGTGGTTAGCATATTATGAAATCTTTGGCCATTTGACTGCATTGACATAATGGTTTTTCTTTGGTTGTCCATTTTATTCTAGAAAAATGTCCCAACACTAATTTAATATGCTGCATTTGTATCATAGGATCAATTGATATTGCTATACTGACATGCGTACAAATCTTCCATTTTCAATTTGCAATTTTCCAAATCTAATTCTACATATGAAAGTAGCTTGGTAATGAGGAGTAGGAGGAATTGCGGACATATTAAAGATTCTAAAGTAATCTACTTCGAGAGTTAAAGATTCTGTAAAGCACTACAGTGCTTGGACCTTAACATTGCCTTGAATGAAGTACATCAAAGGTCATGTCCTCTTGGCATGGATATCCTATCTGTTATCCATTTTAATCTGACAAGTTTCTTAGTGAATGCTCCAGCATCTGATTTAACAGGTACAAGTTCTTATTTCTGAAGGTGGATTGTGAAACAGAAATAGTGCGTGTAACTGCATTGTTGGGGAATGCATCGTTTTTAGACCACAATGGGCTTGAGCATGGTAGCCCTTTGACTACTCATGGAGGATTATTTTCAAATGGAGGAATGGACATGAATGGATGGGCTGCTTACCAATCAGAAGTACGGATACTAACCATTAACATAATCTTTTATTTTTTTGTTTGTTTTTTAAAACTAATGCTGACTTGATTTGCATAGGACTCTTGAAAGTTAAGTGAGTGATGACAATTTGATTAATATATTGCAAAATATATCTAACAATTCGAATCAATCTTTTAATTGTATTTATTTATTGTTCTCATTAGCTTTACTGCTTTGACATTCTAGTATGCTTAGTTTTTCACTACACCTGGTCAGATATTGTTAGCTTCTTGCACAATTTCAATAAACTTATATTGAAATATATTATTTTTAGGATGAAAGTGTCCTTCTGTCCCTTATATTGTGTTTGTGATAAATAGATCATGTTTCAAGTATATTGCTTATTTTGTATGAGAGTCTAGGCAGTGTGCTCCTGTGTTACGTGTTAGTATTTCATGGAGTTCTAACAGTAATTTAGCATTGCGGATATAAGTTAGCCTCCAAACTGTTAGATTTGTTGTTAAATCAACTAGTGTTGCATGGGCTTGACTGTGCAGTTTTTTTTATGTCTGATGGATGTGCTACATGACAGAATTTTACATACTGGACATTGATAATTGCTAGTTTCTTGGTATAGCTTAGCCACCAGTGGAAAATATATCCTGGCCTGCTAGTATTTGGTATTTGCTCGGAAACCTTTTGTAAATAATATTATTTTGAGACTCTGATATATTGTTTTGGCTAGCAGTGATTTGTAGATGTGTGAATCACAGGTTTCTGCACATATGTGTGCATCCCTTAGTCAAGTATATTGATTGAAATTCTCATGCAGCTAGTCAAACTTTTGCCTGCATTCCATATTATAATGGGGCTGATAAATTTACATTGATAAAGATTATGCTGGTCGTTAATAGTGAATTTCTGTGATGCTTTACTAGTTTTCCAGTGTAATACTCTTTTGTCAGGTCAGTCTGGACTTGATAAGTATATAGTATTAGTTTGATCCATAGCTTTATATTGCTTTTGGTAATCACTTATCTATCAGAGAATGGGGTGCATAGGTTAAATTCTGAAGTCACAAATTAAGTTATAGAATATCAACACTAATCCAAGTTACCTTTCATGCAGAGGATGAGCATGTTACAAGCTTCTCCTCATGCATGGCATGGAGCAGGTGGTGGAGGTTCAACCGGACTTATTGTGAAGAAAACCATGAGAGTTGATGTTCCAGTTGACAAATATCCTAATGTAACTAATGTTGTTTTCCTAAGATAGATATATAAATTAGTTATTAATTTTGGTTTGAGATTTTTTTAACACAGCAACTTTTCTATTTTAAGGGTTCATCCCAATCATTATATGGTTAAATTGCAGTTCAATTTTGTGGGACGACTGCTTGGACCTAGAGGCAACTCATTGAAGAGAGTTGAAGCTAGCACTGAATGTAGAGTTTTGATCAGAGGGCGTGGTTCAATCAAAGATCCTGCAAGAGTAACATTACAGTCCTTATAGTGTCATTTACTTTTTTTAAGGCTGTTCATAAAGTATCATGGGTTATGTTTTTGAATGTTGGCATCTAATTATTACAGGAGGAAATGATGAGAGACAAACCAGGTTATGAGCATCTCAATGAACCTCTGCATATTCTCGTAGAGGCAGAATTGCTAGCAAATGTCATAGATGCTCGCTTGATGCAAGCACGAGAGATCCTTGAGGAGTTGCTGAAGCCTGTTGTATGTACTTGGCAAAGAGGCTTTGCATTGGTTTTAAATCTAGACAGGGAATTGACTTTTTTTTTTCCCAAATAATTTTTTCCATTAGACTTGTATTTATCAGCTTGTGTAGTAAGCCTTTTATTATGTGTGCAGGATGAATCACAAGACTTTTTCAAGAAGCAGCAGTTACGGGAGCTGGCTATTTTGAATGGGACATTGAGAGAGGATGGTTCCTCAATGGCTGGTTCTGTGTCTCCTTTCAACAGTAGTAATTTGGGGATGAAAAGGGCTAAAACAAGGGGGTAGTCACACTCATTGGTCTATGCCATGCTTATTTTTTCATAACCTGGAGTTGGAAGAGCTCCATTATTTTGTTGTTAGTTCCCATGCAAGTGGCTCGGTAGGGTAGTTCAATGAGTATCTTGATAGTGTTGCGCAATGTGTACGTTCATACAAACATGTACTCCACTCGTAGCCTTGTAGGTTGAAGGGGGTTTAGGACAGTGATCTTTGAGGTGTGGGTTTTTTCTTTTTTCTTTGTTTTTTCCCGTAGAAAGCAAATTTGTAATATTTATTACTCTTGTACTATTACATCATGAGGCAGAGTGCAACAATTTTTTTTTGATGGGCACGAGACCACTGCAATCTTTGAATGTACAAAATGTTGGAATCACAGTTCTACTCAAAGGAGTTTCTGAACCTTAAAGACTATGATTCATGCAACGCATTCTACTTAAGGTTGGCTTGTGTGCCTCTACAATGGCAGAATTTTCCACTTGTGTACTCTGTTGTTCACTAATATATGGAGTAAAACTACATTTCAAATTAAATGTAGAACGGTAGTCAGTAAAGAGTTCTTTTGACTATTTCATATTCTTAGCAAATGTATAATGCATATAAATTGAAGATTAGGTGACCCAGTGAAATCAGTATGTATGGAAGCCTTTTCCGGGGTGCCTTTTTGCTCTCACGTAAAAAGATTCAAAGCATCCACAGCCTTTCCACTTGAATGGTGGAGATATTCATAGGTTGGTGAGATAGTTGTTAGAAGTTTTAGGGTATTGTGCAAGTAGTAGTTTGTTAACAAGGAGCGCTTTTTAGTAGATAAAGAGATCAGCCAATTTTCTGAGTTCATTTTAAAGTTGTGGCTCCTTTTGCAAAGATTTGCCTCTAATACTTGATGTTCTTTTGATGATGCTACTTCATCATGATTTATCCTGGACAAATCCCTCCCAAATGGCAAAGGCTGGTATGGTATTGGTGCATCAGTTTTCTTTCAAGGCACTTTTTCCTACATTATCAACAGATTTGATGTCGTCTACTCATTCCTGTCGATTTTCTTGACTTGACGTTCGATACGTATTAAGCATTTTAGTTATTTTTTTTCTCAATTACTGACAAGATTTTCATTGGGCATGTGGAAATTTATTCTATTTTGAATGGTAAGCTCTATGGCATTTCATTTAACACAATGCTTCCCTCAGCGGTGCTGGTTGCACATAGCTATGGGAAACAGCCAGGTATTTCAAGGTTGCTTTTCATAATATTTTAAGAAAGGGACCTTGATAACAATATAGTTTATGAAAGTTAGATGTGGCTACCTAATCATTTGTTTTCTTAACTGGAGGAAGAGCATTCAAACCATATGCAGGAAAACTATATGTTTGACAGATCATATCAAGTTCAAGTTCTATTGAAAAGAATGGAAAATTTACCGACTTGAAATTGTGGGGCTGGCTTCCCAATCTTCTCATTTGCGTGACAGATTCTCTTAATCTGATCCAACTGAGGATGAAATTCTTGGATTTGAAGCTGTCAATTAGACAGGATGCACGATGCTGCAATGTATGCCTTAGAAATGTTCTTGTTCGATGAAATGCTATAATTTCCTGTGAGATATCCTGTTCCAGAGTTGATATTGAGGGATAAGGTTGATGGTATTTTGTTTTCCCTTTTGCCTGATAGGTAATGTCTATAATAGGTATCTGCGATAATATTGTGGGTCAAATATTGAGGAGGAACGAGGATTGATGGTATTTTGGTGTGTGTTTTTTTCCTCTTTCTGATCCATAGATCAGAAATGTTGCGCTTGCTATTGGTCTCCTTTTACAATGATTTGGTCTCCTTTTACAATGATTTGCCCCGAGTGTGCAAGGGTTTGATTACAATGTGAACACTTGCTCTTTAAAAGTGCAATAGGCAAAAAGAGGAAAAGCCTCTTTTGCAAATTCAAATGAATGATGGTGCCAAATATCTTCTATGATACAATCAGTTTGTTGGATGGGCTTTGATATCCTTGCGGGCCATCCTTTGCATCAACAGACCTATCACCTGCACATGTATGGATGCAAATAAGGAAAGGGGTTGGTAGCACATTTTATGTGTATGAAAGAATGCTACAAAAACCTTAACATAAATGCTTGCAAAATATAAAATGATGCATAGAAAAATAGAAAACAATAAACTTAATACCTAGCTAATTTACCTATCTAGTACAGGTTTGTTGATGGTTGGAACTGTTCCTGGAAAATGTAGGTCTCACTTATTGCTTGGCCACTACACAAGTGACCAAGGGAGGTTCCAAATCCAAGTTCCATTGGGGAGATGCACAATAGAGGGTATTTGAGAGGTTGAAGGACCAATTGTGATAAGCGCCTACACTTTCCCTACATGATCTACATTAACCTTTTGAGGCAAATAACTAATACATTAGAGTATGCATTAAAAGTTGTCCTCATACAACATGGGCAAGTAATTTTTTATCATAGTGAAACATTCAATGAAGTAGTTCAAAAATAGCCCACATATGACAGTTGTATACCATTTTCTAAGCATGTAAATAGTGGAAGGACTACATCTTTGGTGAGGAAAACCATCATCCATACAAACCACAAAACTCTAGAGCTTATTAAAACACAAAGTAAGATAAGGAATGAAAGACATTAAAAATGGGCCACATATATATAACATTTTTTAATTGTCAAGCATAAAAAAGGGAATGCTAATTAAGTTATAATTTATTTAAGCTGACTTTCAATCATAGCACTCACCACCATTCTTGATTCCTATGGGCATGATACTTCCAATTGGTCACCTTGTATGAAATAGATCTTGATTATAACATGCATATTGAGCTCTTCATGTGTGTAAGCATGTTTCTATTTTTTATTTGAAAGATAACCTCCTTTAATATTTCCAATTGGTCCACCTTGTATGAAATAGATCTTGATTATAACATGCATATTGAGCTCTTCATGTGTGTAAGCATGTTTCTATTTTTTTTTGAAAGATAACCTCCTTTGCTATTTGTGTACTAGCTAGGGAGTGCTTAAAGATGATTTAGGAAGTATACTTCATCATCAAAGTAGCACATTACTTTAGGATGAAAAATATTGGTAATACTTATATTGGCCCAAGATGATGAATAATTTCAAGAGGTACAACAATTCATGTACCCCTTGAGCTATTGCCAAACCATTTAATAAGAAGCAAGGATTGTATACGCCATTGCTAGTGCCATTCAAGCCATGGGAACCTATCTTCATGGATTTTATCTTATGTTTATCCACATATAAATATGGTGATGATCATGATTTTATAGTATTTGGTCATTTTTTAAAAATGGCTATCATGATTCCTTGTAAGAAATCCATTTTAGATGAGGAGACTATAAGCTTTACTTTAGTCATGCGTGGCTCAACTTTCGCTTGCCAAAGTCTATTATGTTTGATAGGGATAGCGTATTTTTAAGTATTTTTTTCCCCACCCTATGGAGTATGATGAGCACCAAGTGAACCGTATCCACAACCTTGCACCTTCAAATTGATGGCCAGATAGAAGTCATGATGAGAGCCTCCTCTACATTCGACATCCATGCATACATGCACATGGGATGAAAGTATCCTCTACATTTAACATGGGTACAATTGGGCTCTACATAACTCTATCAAAAATTATCCATTTCATGTTTGTTTCAGGTTCCAACCCTTAGCACTCATTGATATAGCCCTCCTTGTGCAACCCATGAAATACTCACCTAATGGACAAAAAAGTAAAAAAGAAAGTATAATTTATAGAATAGATTTAACACATTCAACAATAGGTCCATGACCTCTTGGAAAAGACAAATAAAAATTACAAGCAATGCCATGACCAACATTAGGTCCCACATCAATTCAAGGAAGGAGATAAAGTATGGTTACATCTTTAGAAAGAGATACTTGTAGGACTCGTTAGGAAGATTAAACATCTTTAACATGGACCTTGCACCATCACTAAGAAGGTGGAATAAAATACCTTATTTGAATCTTCCATATTATCTTAGTTTGCATCCAATCTTTAATGTTGAACTTCTCAGGGCTCATCATCTACCTCTATTGGACCCTTCCATAGTACCATAATCATTGGATATTGAAGAACTCAATCCAAACAATTTAGCACTAGTAGAGGAGGATTACATTGTTAAAACATAGACTAAGACCATAAGAATGTAATCTATTTAGATGTAAGGAGTGGTCAAGATAGGACAACTTGGTCGCCAAGGGGAATGGCTCACCAAAAATAAGATAAAGAAGCAATTTTTGTACTAATATCAAAATTTGATGCTTGGGACTCTATCTTGGTCCTCTTAAGAAGCATTGAAAATGTAAGCAATAAAAGACTACACCAAGCAAATGACAATAGAGAAAAAAATGATTACAATGAAATGACTTTGTATTGAATTTATATTAGAATACAGTGGAGCCTTGGTCTCCTTTTACAATAATTTGCCTCGAGTGTGCAAGGGTCTGATTACAATGTGAACACTTGCTCTTTAAAAGTGCAATAGGCAAAAGGAGGAAAAGCCCCTTTTGCAATTTCAAATGAATGATGGTGCCAAATATCTTCTCTGATACAATCAGTTTGTTGGATGGGCTTTGATATACTTGCGAGCCATCCTTTGCTTCAACAACTCTTCAGAGACCTATCACCTAGACATGTATGGATGCAAATAAGGAAAGGGGTTGGTAGCACCTATTTGATATGTGTGAAAGATTGCTGCAAAACCCCTAACATAAATGCTTGCAGAATGTAAAAATGATGCGTAAAAAGATAGAAAACAATAAACTTGATACCTTGCTAATTTACCTGTCTAGTCCAGGTTTGTTGATGGTTGAAACCACTCCTGGGAAAATGTAGGTCTATGTATTTTGTCAAATACAGGGTTGTGTTTGGGGCTGTGTAAGCATAGTGCTGTGTTTGGTACTGACTAGCAGAAAGCTCAGGATGACTCCTCAATCTTGATGGTTCGACCTCCGGGAATGTTGATGTCCTCATGTGATTTGGGTAGCATGACAATTTGTTTTTCTAGTCATTCCTTGCTCATGAAATGATGGTTTCTTTATAGGGTTCTAGGAGATGAGGGGGTGAGGGGAGGTGGCAAGCTAGCATTTTCAAGTGGCAAGCTAGGATTGCCAAATGTTAGGGGTAGTTAGAGTGAGTCACTAGAAGTGTCTCACTTAATTGGGGAGATGTGGCATGTGGGTAGGTGAAAGTGGAGTGAGGTGTGTGATATGTGACAAAGGGAGGAGTAGTGGTGGCTAGGACACATGTCAAGTGGGGAGATAGGGTATCCTAGGGGGATTTTCCAGATTTTACAAAATCTAGAAAATAGGATAATGTGCAAGAAAATATACCTAAGTTTAAACTTAAGCATATTATTTATTATGCATATTTATAAAATGGGTGGGTTTTGTG